>CAWUFW010004602.1:0-1200000 GCA_963921515.1 Calotriton arnoldi
TATATATACATATATATATATATATACATATCCACAAACAGAGGTTGCCCTCGATGGAAATGCCACACATCAGGGAGTTATCACCATATTTATTGCAGGTTAGCAGTCACAACACGTTCCCTCCTAAGTTCTTATCACAGGCCAAACGCGTTTCGGGCAGCACTCTGCCCTTGATCACTGGCAACTTGAACAGCAGTCCCGGCAACAATCAGGAAACCATATTTAAACATTAAGACCCGCCCCAGTGTACGTGCAATCACGATGCCTCATGGTCTTTGAAGTCCCTCATCGTTTTACCACAGTGGGTGTTGTCGAGTTCTGCAAAAATTAAAAAACAGTACTTTACCCAAGTGGGCTACTTGAGGAGGAAAACAATGATTATGCTGCTTATTCCACTTCCCACAGTATAGGACTCCCTGTCCTCTCGACTCCCGACATTTCAAGAATCGCTGGTCCGCTGACATGCGGAGGGGCGTTTCCGCGGCTGGGCTGCCGCTCAAAATATCCACAAACAGAGGTTGCACTCGATGGAAATGCCACACATCAGGGAGTTATCACCATATTTATTGCAGGTTAGCAGTCACAACACATTCCCTCCTAAGTTCTTATCACAGGCCAAACGCGTTTCGGGCAGCACTCTGCCCTTGATCACTGGCAACTTGAACAGCAGTCCCGGCAACAATCAGGAAACCATATTTAAACATTAAGACCCGCCCCAGTGGGCGTGCAATCACGATGCCTCATGGTCTTTGAAGTCCCTCGTCGTTTTACCACAGTGGGTGTTGTCGAGTTCTGCAAAAATTAAAAAACAGTACTTTACCCAAGTGGGCTACTTGAGGAGGAAAACAATGATTATGCTGCTTATTCCACTTCCCACAGTATAGGACTCCCTGTCCTCTCGACTCCCGACATTTCAAGAATCGCTGGTCCGCTGACATGCGGAGGGGCGTTTCCGCGGCTGGGCTGCCGCTGAAAATATCCACAAACAGAGGTTGCCCTCGATGGCAATGCAAAACATCAGGGAGTTATCACCATATTTATTGCAGGTTAGCAGTCACAACACGTTCCCTCCTAAGTTCTTATCACAGGCCAAACGCGTTTCGGGCAGCACTCTGCCCTTGGTCACTGGCAACTTGAACAGCAGTCCCGGCAACAATCAGGAAACAATATTTAAACATTAAGACCCGCCCCAGTGGGCGTGCAATCACGATGCCTCATGGTCTTTGAAGTCCCTCGTCGTTTTACCACAGTGGGTGTTTAAATATGGTTTCCTGATTGTTGCCGGGACTGCTGTTCAAGTTGCCAGTGATCAAGGGCAGAGTGCTGCCGGAAACGCGTTTGGCCTGTGATATGAACTTCCACCAAGGGAGGAGCACTGATAGCTCACTAACCACAAACACGCAGGGGAAATGCGGCAGCCATAAATCACCTCCGCTGACACGGCCTCTGAGGAGATGCAAACAGTGGCATCGAAACGCGTCAGGCCATGGACTTCAAAGGGATGTTAAGCTGCCTGCTTGGTTCAAATGGAGTTTGTAACTCACCTGCAGCTGTGTGCGGCCTCAAGCTTCTGGGCGTTTTTGGTTACATATTATGCGGCGGTTCCAGGCCGCAGAGGGATCGCACTGCCCGCAACCAACGGGACTAGGGGAGTGGAAGATTCCTCTTTCCGAAGCTGCAGGGTACCTTTAATGAAGCCGGCAGAGTATCATCCAAGGCTCAATGGAGGGCCGAGAATAATCGTCCATAATTAGCTGCAGCGGAGGTAACCCACCAGAGGGCGTTATTTGGCAAAATGAGACCTCATATCCCAGCGTGCATTTGAAAATGAACTTCCACCAAGGGAGGAGCACTGATAGCTCACTAACCACAAACACGCAGAAGAAATGCGGCAGCCATAAATCACCTCCGCTGACACGGCCTCTGAGGAGATGCAAACAGCGGCATCGAAACGCGTCAGGCCATGGACTTCAAAGGGATGTTAAGCTGCCTGCTTGGTTCAAATGGAGTTTGTAACTCACCTGCAGCTGTGTGCGGCCTCAAGCTTCTGGGCGTTTTTGGTTACATATTATGCGGCGGTTGCAGGCCGCAGAGGGATCGCACTGCCCGCAACCAACGGGACTAGGGGAGAGGAAGATTCTTCTTTCTGAAGCTGCAGGGTACCTTTAATGAAGCCGGCAGAGTATCATCCAAGGCTCAATGGAGAGCCGAGAATAATCGTCCATAATTAGCTGCAGCGGAGGTAACCCACCAGAAGGCGTTATTAGGCAAAATGAGACCTCATATCCCAGCGTGCATTTGAAAATGAACTTCCACCAAGGGAGGAGCACTGATAGCTCACTAACCACAAACACGCAGGGGAAATGCGGCAGCCATAAATCACCTCCGCTGACACGGCCTCTGAGGAGATGCAAACAGCGGCATCGAAACAAGTCAGGCCATGGACTTCAAAGGGATGTTAAGCTGCCTGCTTGGTTCAAATGGAGTTTGTAACTCACCTGCAGCTGTGTGCGGCCTCAAGCTTCTGGGCGTTTTTGGTTACATATTATGAGGCGGTTCCAGGCCGCAGAGGGATCGCACTGCCTGCAACCAACGGGACTAGGGGAGAGGAAGATTCCTCTTTCCGAAGCTGCAGGGTACCTTTAATGAAGCCGGCAGAGTATCATCCAAGGCTCAATGGAGGGCCGAGAATAATCGTCCATAATTAGCTGCAGCGGAGGTAACCCACCAGAGGGCGTTATTTGGCAAAATGAGACCTCATATCGCAGCGTGCATTTGAAAATGAACTTCCACCAAGGGAGGAGCACTGATAGCTCACTAACCACAAACACGCAGGGGAAATGCGGCAGCCATAAATCACCTCCGCTGACACGGCCTCTGAGGAGATGCAAACAGCGGCATCGAAACGCGTCAGGCCATGGACTTCAAAGGGATGTTAAGCTGCCTGCTTGGTTCAAATGGAGTTTGTAACTCACCTGCAGCTGTGTGCGGCCTCAAGCTTCTGGGCGTTTTTGGTTACATATTTGAAAATGAACTTCCACCAAGGGAGGAGCACTGATAGCTCACTAACCACAAACACGCAGGGGAAATGCATTAGCATATATATATATATATATATATATATATATATATATATATATATATATATATATATATATATATATACTTCAAAGCAGGGCTCGTTTTTGCTGGCTGTGTGGCGCATACAATTGTTGAGGGTGCAGTTCTCCTCGGCTGAGCCAAGCCGTGTTAAATCCTTTAGAAATTCTCCCAAAAGGGAGAGAAATGGTGCGCACGCCCCTTTTTACACCACTCTGCAACGCAGCTCTGTGGAGCTTACTGGAGGTACGTGGTGGGCTAGTTGGACCCTAGGGACCCTCAGGATTGAAGAGGAATTTATCCCCAACTTAAAACGCGCCACAGGGCGTGTTTGCACACATGTCACCTCAGGCCCCGCCCCCTCCCTTCACCACTGTGCAAACGCGCCCCTTGGCGCGTTTTAAGTTGGGGGATTAAGATTCAACGATTTGTTAACTAGAGCATCATAAGTAAGAGCACATGGTGAGGGGTAGCCATTTTACCTGCTTTACTACTCAGAGAGGAGGTGGTTTGCAGGAGTCCTGACTGGGCATTTGAAATGTAAACAGATGTAGTCAGAGATAGAAATAAAACTGGGAGAACAGGAAAGAGATTGTATAGGTATGTTAATTAGGTTGTAGTATATAAAAGTATATTTAGATAAAACATTGTGAGTGCAGGTAAGCTGAAAGAAAAGGTGTACCTTCTAGAGACTATACTACAAGGGAAAAATTAAGGGAGCTTAGAGAAGACCATTAACTGTAAAGTGAGCAATTGGTATACTGAAATAATGGTATAAATACACAACTGTACATTTAAACCCTTTCAGAAGCTCAGTTGATGATACCTTTAATGTTAGAGTTTGCTTTTCTCAGAGAGTAATGTAAGTGATCCCAGGGTTATTCTGCACAACTGAGGGTTAGAAACCAAGCTAGTGTTCCTAAATTTGATAACATGTACTTAAGCTTAACATGACGACGATACCAGTACTCATTCATCCCAATATTTGCAGAGGTAAAGTAAAAAGACAGCGGCACTGCAAGCACATGGGTGGGGTCCTACTGTATCAATTTAATCCTGGCAAATAATACAAATAGTACTACACTCCCATTTATACACAGTAGGATGTCTACACCTCCCTTGTACCTCTTCATCTATTTAGTCTTCTACATTTCTAGGAATCATCTGTTCTTTTCCTATGGTGCTACTTTTTGTTGTAAAAGTTCCAGTTTCAGTGTGCTTTTGTATTTGTAAATAGTTAAATAAGTTATGCTATATTTGTTTGTTAATTGTTTGGTTTAAATTGCATTGTAATATGTACTTGTAAAGTTATAAATATATTTATTATATTAATGTAAGGGTCACAAACACACCCATACAGGTACTCAAACATGATCTCACACACCTATACAGTCAGTCATGCAAGTGCAGTAGTAGGGAAAATGGAGCCACGTGAGACATTTTTACTATGGCAAACATGTGGCATTTCACACAGTGAGTAATCATCTCACTCAAATACTCACAGTCTGCTGGTATTCTGATGACCGCAGCTGATGAACGTTCTCCCAATGGTGCTCTAGTGGTAGAATATTCTGCTGTACTTAGTTTCTCATGCATCATTCAGTTGTACACCCTTTTATGAATTGCTTTAAGTACTTACAATTGGAACTTGCACCATTTGAATATTTCTTGGCAGTGCTGCTGGGTAACTGTATGCTGCAAGTATTACACTGCACATATTTAGCTGTTACCTTCTTTTCTCAAGTAGGTATAGTAAAGTGCTTCCAAACATCACTTTCATTTGTGCTGCTGTCGAGATATATCTGCATGTGTTTGAAGTGATTGTGTAGAAAACTATATTTGTAAATAATGAAATAAGTTGTGTTATGTTTAGTTGTTTATTTGTAGTGAGTGCAATCCACAGTTTCACTTAATTGCAATGAGATAGTGTGCAGATTTGATTGTTTTTTCTACAATATTTATGACTGTTGTTTCCCCATTGTTCAATGATGTCTTCTTAAAAAGTACATAATTTAGGGTATATGAGTAAAGAAGCTGAGAACAGTAAAAAAGGGAAAATGAAATGCTTATTTATATCAACACATACCTTTACAGAATGAGAAATGTCTAGTTATTTCTTAGAATTATGTCTTTATGCATTGTTGATATTTTAAGTTACTTTTGTAATTCTATTGTAAAATGAATAAATATTTCAGTTTTGTTTCTTTTTATGCAGAACAACGGCACCATATATTGGGGTAATGAACTTTATCTAATTCGTTCTTGCAGTGTTGTTCCATAACTTTAGATTTTGAGGATGCACACCCAAACACAGATTGCTACAGTTACTAACACACCTAAGCACACATCAGTACAGCAACTCACACACCCAGCTACATACACATAGAGGTACTTACACACACTGCCTCACACTGATACAGTCACTGACACTCTTAGACACACATCGATACAGTCACTGACACACCCAACTACACACTGATACAGGCACTGACACATCCAGCCAAACACTAATGAATCCAATAATACACCCAGGCACACACGGACACACTCAGGGACTTACCAGTGCAGACACTCACACCCCCAGGCATGATGCAATGCTGATACTGACAAAGCCAGACAAACACTAATGCATCCACTAACCCACCCAGGCACACACCGATGCACACACTGAGACACCCAGAGACTTACCAATGCAGACACTGACACACCCAGGCTTACAGCAATGCAGACACTGATACAGTAAGCAAAACATGAATGCATCCGCTTACAGCCCCAGACACACACTGACGTACACACTGAGACACCCAGAGACTTAGCAATGCAGGCACTGATACACCTAGGCATACAGCAATGCGGACACTGACACAGCCAGCCAAATATTAATATATCCAATAACACATCCAGGCATACAGTGATGCATACACTGAAATACCCAGGGACATTCAAATGAACACACTGACAAACCCCGGCATACAGCAGTTCAGACACCGACACAGTCAGCAAAATATTTAATGCATCCAATAAAACACCTAGGTCCACACTGATGCACACACTGACACACCCAGGGACTTACGAATGCAGACACTGACACACCCAGGCATATAGGAATGCAGACACCTGACATAGCCAGCCATACAATAATACATCCAATAAGACACCCAGGCACACACTGAGACACACACTGAGACACCCAGAGACTTACCAATGCAGACCCTGACACACCTACCCATACAGAAATGCAGACACCGACACAGTCAGCCAAATACTAATGCATCCAATAAAACACCTAGGCACATACTGATGCAGACTCTGACACACCCAGGGCCTTACGAAGGCAGACACTGACACACCCAGGCATATAGGAATGCAGACACCTGACATAGCCAGCCATACAATAATACATCCAATAAGACAACCAGGCACACACTGAAACACACACTGAGACACCCATGGACTTACCAATACAGACACTGACACACCCAACCATACTGAAATGCAGACACTGACACACCCAGCCAAATTCTAATGCATTGTATAACGCGCCCAGGCATACACTGATGCAAACACTGACACAACCAGGGACTTTTCAATGCAGACAGTAACACACACAGGCATACAGCAATGCAGATACTGACACACCCAGCCAAACAGTAATGTATCCAATAACACATCCAGGTGCACCCTGATGCATATGCTAATACACGGAGGCACATACTGATGCATATACTAACACACCAAGGCACTCATTAATTCACAGACTAACACACCCAGGCATGCATGCACATACTGACAAACCCACTCTCACAACGATACAGTCACTGACACATTAAAAACACAGAGTTAGCTCTTTGTTTGAGTAGATGATGGTTCTAACAAGTTCCGGTTATTTCTATAAGGGTTTTTAAACAGTGTTTTATTTATTTTTTCCTTTTTTTTTACAAAAAGTGAACAAGGTAGTAAAAAGGGTAAGGATGGGAAAAGGTAAAGTAGCAACTGTCTTCCCTCTTTGACAAACATTATGGAATCTTTGGATGCAAAAAATAAATGACAAATAACAGTGATGCTTTGTCACTGTATCCAAAAATGCACTCATAGAAGATATATTTACTGCGACAGGCATTTGGAATTTTGCACAGCGAATAACCATATCACTTAATACCTCACAGGCAGCTGGTATTGGGAGGAGTTCAGCTGAAGATGGTTCTCCCAAGGCTGCTGTAGTGATTAACTGTCTTGTTGCACCTGCTTTCTCTCCCATCATCTGGCTGTAGACCCTCTCATAAATTGTTTTTAGGTGCTTCCACATGGAACATGTCCCCTGTGAATACTTCTTTGCAGTGCCACTGGATAACTGCTTCCCACAAATTGTGCATTTGACATATTTTGCTGATACCTTCTGTTCCCCAGAGGGTATAGTATAGTGCTTCCACTCATCATTTTCTTTTCTGCAAGGTGGTGTGTTTTCTTCTTCAACCTCAAGAGGTTGTGGATCCTCATCTTGGGCAGATGATATAGCTTCGGCCATTGTCTAAAAGCGCAACACTGCTGGTTCTCAATCCTCCTTCAAGAGATTTCACTGGACAAGTAACTGCTTTTGGGTGTGGTATTCCATGTGGAAGGGTGGGGTCCTAATGTATACTATCGGAAGGCAAGGTTTGGGTGGTTTTTGGGTGACCTCATGAATCTAGGCCGTAAATTTGCGGATTCGCGAAACTGGTAAAATGTGTACATTTTTTTAAAAACAGATATAATATGGTTTTTATATGCTTGTAAATATGTTCACACTGATGTTATTAATGACAATAGAGGGGTGTACATATGTGCAGTAATTTCTAACATTTTCGTCGAATCCATGGATTTGGACTCTCTGATTCGTTCCAATCATGTGATCTGGAGTAAAAATCATAGAGTAGCAGCCCGTCTATATTAAAAAATATTTTATAAAAGATTAAGTCTGTTTAATTACTTTAAAAAACTTCTGTTACTTTACATTAGGCAAATATATGATTTTATATTTTAAAACGTATAAAACGTTTAGTTGTAAAAAAGAATATCTACAGTATAAAAAAGGTATTTGATAAACAAATAAAAAATTGTTTGTAATAAACTTAGTATTAAAAATAAACCCTACAAATTAACTAAAAAAGTAAAGATTAGAAGGACATAATATTTCAGAAATGCAATTTAAAAAACATTGAAATTCTCTGATAAAAACAAAGGTTACAGGGTTGTTATAGTTAGGAAATAGAATCAAAAATACCTTAGAAATTCACTGAAAAAAACAAAGGTTACAGGGATGTTATAGTTAGGCTCAGATTTCACTCTCAGAGCCACTCACTCACTAATACAGTCTCTCACACAACCACTCACCCAAACAACCACTCACACTATTACTCACTCACCCATAGAGCTACTCATACAGCCACTCACTTACCCATACAGCTACTCGAACATCCATTCACTAATCCAGTTAACAACTTATATACCCATTAACACATCCATGCAAGCAGTCACACCCCAACTCACTCACCTATACAGCCAGTCACACATAATCTTACTGTGCAAAACAGCCACTCACATATAGGCAGCCACTCACTTACCTATACAGCCAATCACACTCAATCACAAATACAGCCACTCACACACCCATACAGCTACTCACACCCACCCTTATTCACCTATACATCCACTCACATACCCACTCACACATATACAGCACTCAGACACCCACTCCCACACTGATACAGATAGGCACACATCCACTCTGATGACATATGTTAGAAACGGTATTACTTATTACTAGTTTAAAAAGAATATTAATTTAACTTATGCGGTAGCTTACTACATATCTTTAAGTCTCAGAAACATTTGCGAAACACTTTCAAGCACTGGATGATGACAACAGTAATGTCATCAGTGATGTCATTTGAGATGTCATCAGTGCATTGCGGGGCGTAAGTTATAATTTGCTCAGGTAACTATACCTGCTGAATTTCACCAGTTTTGTATGAGTAAAATCTGAGCCTAACTATAATGTCCCTGTAGCCTTTGATTTTTTGTGTGAAAATATTTATGTATGCACACACACACACACACACACACATATATGAACAGAAAATGTATACCAATGAATTAATACATGGCATTTACTTTAAGAAAAATGCAATTATAGAAACATTATTTTAAAGATATTTAAACAATCAAAACAACTCAAAACAAACAACTGCCATCAGAATAAATAATTTAAATAGAATAAAAAAACATATGAAAATTGTTACACCTTTCCCAAATTACATTTTCTATTCCCACTTCAATCCAAAACATGGTAGAAAAAAGAGTTGAACTTTGGAGAAGTAACGCCACTATTCCCACTCCATTCTACACAACAGTAAGGATAGTGTTGGATTTCGTAGGGGTAAGATTTACTCTTCTTGCTCCAATCTAAGCAAATTAGGGAAGAAGTTGGACTTTGCTATGGTTAAATTTACTATTCCAACTCCAGTGTCAGCAACAGTAGAGAAAATGTTGGCATTCGAAATGGTTAGATTTACTCTTCCCATTCCAATCTAAGCAACAGTGGGAAGGTGTTGGACTTCACAATGGTTGGATTTACTATCCCCACTCCACTCTACGCAACAGTTGTCGAAGTGTTGGATTTAGAGGGGGTTAGATTTAATATTTCCACTCCATTCTGAGCAAAAGTAGGGAAAGTATTGGACATCGGAAGGGTTAGTTTTACTTTTCCTGACTCTATTTTAAACAGCATTTGGGGAAGTCTAGGATTTTAGAGAGGATATATGTATTATTGCCATTACAATCTAAGCAACAGTAGGGAGGGTGTGCTTTTAAGGGATTGCATTTACTATTCATATATACTATTCATATACTATTCATGCGCCAATCTAAATGATGTGTTGGACTTCTAGCTGCCTAAAATTACTAAATTTAATATTCCCAGGCCAATCTAAGCAATAGCAGGGAAAGTGTTGGACCTTTGGAGGGTTAGATTTATAATTCTTGCTCCAATCTAAGCAACAGCAGGGAATGTGCTGGACTTCATATGGGTGAGATTTACAATTTCATTTCAAGACCGGAGTCTACCATTATGCATTATATCCTTTAATTGCTACTTTGCAGCACCTTTAAAGAACTTATAACAATCCAAAATACTAGAACTACAACAATCCAGTCCATAAATATCACTTGTCCAGAACATTCCTCCTCTTTTAATTGCTGCTCAAGGAAAGATAAGTACCTTTAACCTATTATGTTATGGTGGATATTAGTATTTGTGTTAAAATGTGAGTAAGTGGGTTGATTATTATATGTAAGCTTGTTTATGTAAATTGTTTTTGTAAACTTGAGCTTCTAATTTACAGAGACAGGTGTTTTGTTTGGTTTGGCATTTTATTTAAAGATGTACATTTGAAAGCACTTGAATACATAAAGGAATCATAGGTTAGAAGGTTTGGTGAGTAAGTGTAGCGTATAGCGTAGTTTGGGCTGCGTCGGTCAAATAAGAAAATAAAGAACTCTTTTAAAAAAAAAGAATTCGCAGCACGTTACCTGATTAAGGTAGAGCAGCCACGGGAGACTCATTGGTTTAAGCATAAGTGGGGACAGGAGCTCTCGGTGCGCGTTACCTGCATCGGGTAGTGCAGGTATGTGAGCAAAGCTCTATTCGTTAGGCAGCGAGGAGGAAGACACACATGCATGGGCAGCGCGTATTTGTTCACGCATGGGCAGAGCAAGTGATGTAATTAAATAATGCAAAGAACATCGTGAGAAGTGGGCCGCTACCTTAGTTTGGGCGAAGTTAGGTTTGAAAGAGAAGGAATATGCTAGCACGAAGGCGGTTGAACCACCGGGCAACTAACAAACTTTTGACAGGTTAGTTATGGGAGCAGCTAGGGAGAGAGCAACAATTTATTGCTGTGGGTGTTTTCTTCAGATTTGAAAAGGCTTGTAATTTGAATTATAGATTATGACAGAAGATCAGAGCAGTGAGTTTTCTGTAACAGGTAAGATGGTTAATGAGGAAGTGGTGAAAAGGCTAATCCAGCATTAAATGAGGAAGCAGGTAAAGGAGGCTGTGGATGGTGTTTTGAAGAATAGAAAGAGAGAGTTAGAATGTGGAGAAGAATATTTTTCACTTTCTGATGGAGAAGGAGTAAGTACTGAAGTTGGGAGAAAGAGGACTAAAAAGACAAGGCATGTGGAGGATATTGTGGTACAGAAGAAAGGAAAAGATGGCTTGATTGCCAGTACAAGTATGGGTGTCCATGGCGGCATGCAAAGAAAGGGTGTCCTCAGTGGCACACATGGAAAGGTTGCCCTTGGCGGCTCACATGATTAAGAAGAGTTTGAAAAGGAGGTGAACATGACTGGTGTAGGTAATGAGAAAGAAATGGATGAATATATATTAGATTTACAGGAGGAGGAAGATGTTGATGAAGAGTTTGAGGAAGTAGAAGGGTCATGTTCTAGTGATGCAATTAAAGACCCGTTTGGAGGAGAGATGTTCACTGCTTTAAATATTAAGCATCCAATAGTGGAGAATGGTGGCCTATTGACCATGTTGCAAAAATCATTAAGTCATGGATTCTCAAACCTCTGGAAAGGAAAGTACGAAGAGTGATGAGAGCAGAGTGTGCCATGCCTGTAATAGAAGAAAGAGTATGTAATACTCCAAATTTGGATCCCAGGCTAATTAGTTTTTTGTTTCGGCTTGGGAGAGATCCAAGCAAAGGACTTGAAAGGTCTTTAAAGATTTGCCAGGATAAGGTCCTGGACGTGTTGGGACCACTGGCCAGAATTTTGGACATGGTGGAAGAGACTTACGCAAACGAAGACGCAGTGGACATAGAGAGGATGGAGCCAAAGAGCTATAGTGATGTTTAGCAATGCTAATGCAGGACTGTTGACGGAGCGAAGAAGGGCAATCTTCATGAAAATAAGTCCAAAACTGGGGGCATGGCACAGAAGGAGACTAGTGGGGATGCAAAGGGGTTGCTTTCGGAGAAGGTCTTGTAAAGAGTATTGGGAAGTATGTGAATACTTTCACTGCCTTGGATAAGGCTCAGGGAATATGAGGAAGTCTTTGGAGGTGGTGTTTTTGGAAGGGCCAGTAGGAGGGGACAACCTGCTGGCCGAGGGGTACAAAGGTCCCACTATAGTACCCAGTATTACTCCCAATACGGAAATACTTTTAGAGGAAGAGGTTACCAATCATCAGCAGGATTCTATACAAGCAGAGGAAGAATGGGTAGAGCAGGTCGAGGAAGATTTTTGAGAGGACGAGGCCAGTTACTCAGTGGACCAGGTGAGTACAGAGATTTTCACTGGTTCTATCCGAGAAAGTGTAGGGGGACATCTGAGGTTTTTTACAGAGGAGTGGAAAAAGATAACTCAGGATCCTTGTGTATTAGAATGGAATTTACGGATTGTCCCCTTCAAAAAGAAGAGAAAAGGGAGATAAAAATGTCAAGGGAAAATGAGTTAATAGTAGATGTGGAAATAGAATCTTTAATAAAGAAAGGTGCACTACAGCGCAGAAAGGATTAAAAAAAGGGTTTGTGAGCAATATATTTTTGGTGAAGAAGAAAGAGAATGGATTGAGACAGTCATAAATCTAAGAGATCTAAACAGATATATAGTATACAGACATCTCACGTTGGAGGGAATCCGATGTTTGAGAGATCTGTTGATGGAGAAAGATTGGTTAGTGAAATTGCATCTGATGGATGCATATTTCACTATTCCAATGAAAATAGAAAGTCAGAGATTTCTATAATTCAAATGGAAAAGGATTCTTCACCAGTTTTTGTGTCTTCTTTTGGCCTATCTTCAGCACCTTGGTGTTTCACGAAGGTGATGAGGGTGGTCGTGTCGTATTTTCGGCAAAGAGGTATACATATGATAATTTATTTAGACCACATTTTACTAATGTCTCAGGATCAGGAGGAATTGAAGGAAAATTTGAAAAAGGTTTTGAGGAAGTTGCCGGACTTAGGGTATATAGTGAACAAGGAGAAGTCTGTTCTAGCACCAAATCAAAAGATGGAGTTTTGGGGATTTCAGGAAGATACAGTGAAGAGTAAGCGGTTGTTGCCAGAAAAGAAGGTGAAGTTGATAAAAAAAGAGATACAGTTAAATATGAGGAAGGAGTTTAAGACATTGAGGGATTTGGCAAGGATAGTAGGTTTATTGTCTTCATCAATACAGGCGATTTTTCCAGGTCTCCTTCAGTACCGAGGTTTGCAGAGGGTGAAGGGGGAGGCGTATGATATTGAGACACAATAGCTTTGAGTGTGGAGGTTTAATAGGAAGTGGTATGGTGGATGAACAATATGGAGGCGTGGAAAGGCTGTGCAATCTTTGGGTTCTCCAGGTTATGTTTTGGAGACAGATACAAGCTTGAGTTGATAAGGAGCACGTTTAGGAATTCAACAGACAGGTGGAGTTTGGTTGAAGGAAGCGAAGTCGGTCCACATCAATTGCTTTGAAGCTGGCTGCAAGGTTATATGCATTGAAAAGTCTCAGGAGAACTCTAGGAGGTCATTCGGTGTTGATAAGGATGGACAATGTGTCTGCAGTGGCATATATAAACAAGTTGGGAGGAACAAGATCCAGAGTATTGGCAAGCTTGACAATGAAGTTTTGGAATTTGTGTTTAGAACACAAAATAGAGGTGAAGGCAGAATATCTACCATGAGAGATGAATCAGATGGCAGACTGGAATTCAAGACATTTGAGGGATTTCAGCGATTGGAAATTGGATATGGGTTGTTTTTGCAGGATAAACAAATTGTGGGGTCTATTTTAAGTGGATCTGTTTGCAAGTCATTTGACTTATCAGATAGAGAGATTTTTCAGTTGGAGAAATCTTGATTCTCATTTCACTTCTCTAGGAGAATCGCCATTCTCACTTCAGTCTAAGCAACAGTAAGGAAAGTGTTGGACTTCGGAATGGTTAGATTTGCTATTGCTACTCCCATATATGCAGTTGTATTAAAGGTGTTGGATGTTGGTGGGGTTAAATTTACTATACCCATTCCAGTCTAACATGTAGTTAAAGTATTGGACGTCAGATAGGTTACATACATTATTCCCACACAAGATTACTTTTATAATAAACCAAAATACTAGTATTATGAACTTATGTTGAAATTAAAAACCAAATGCAATAAAAAAGTAAATACATTTTAAAAGAATAAACATAAACATTTTACAAAATTACATTATTTTAAGTACAAATGACTTCCCTCCACCAAATCCAAAACCACTGTGATGTCATGTAGTTCCTATATAACCTATACAGGATCTGCGTGTTTGGATAACATAAACTGTGGGATTGGTGGCGGACTGATTCCAAGCACCCCCACTGGATACGTTAGCCTGTCTGTATTAGCTAGCTCACAGTGCCACTATAATCTCCTCTTACCAAGGAGAGAATAGATTCTGGCAACCTCAGAACATGACAACCCTGATCCCTCAGAATCGTGGAAACAATATACTACCTTTCACTCAGTAACTCATACTTACTTAGTTTGTCTCAGAGAGATACACAGAATAAACATGCTGGCTGTTTTCAATAAGTATTTATTGAACAGTTGTTATTCTAGTGTAGAATAGATGAGCTGCAACAACCATTAGACAGTAGCAGAGATATATGATTAGCAGTACTACGAAAGTAAAGGGATGGTATAGTTCTACCATCTTGCAGAAATCATGAATATATACAAGTACCTAAAACACATGATAAAAAGTGCTTACTCCTACGATGCCTCCCTAACTAGATGTACCTAAATGTACCTAGCATCTATGTAGGTGTTATGCCAAGAATCCCTCTAGGATCTAGTCAACCCCGTTACCTGAGAATGAGAGAATATGGGACCCCGTCCTGGTCTCGAGTTGGACACCCCGCGAGGGATGTTAGACCACTGCGAGCTGGAGCGTCTGCATGCATGAACCTCAGCGTCTGTGGTCAGTGTGTCAGCCGGGAAGTCTTGGTCTCCTCTATCTTCCTAAGCAAGATGTGCTGTATATATATAAATTGAATCCACCCACAAGAGATTGGTGATAGAAGACAGGTGGTCTTGGGTTGGATGTGTTTCCTACATGGGTGGGAAGCACATTGTGTTCTTTAAATACCCCTCACACACCAAAAGGGCCCTTGGTGTCATGCTTCATCATAGGGGTCTACGCGCCCCTCTACGGAACGCGGCGTGCTACTAACCAGCGAAAACGCGGGAGCACTGATGTAACCACTACGTGTAGTGTGCGAGGGGGTGAGTGGTAGGGTCAGGAGTGGATAAGTAAGTGAGTGTTAAAAAATACCTAGCATGTGAGGAATAAAAAGAATTTTAATAGGCCTCCGTGCCGGTATTGTTAAAAAGGTGAGGTGGAGGTGTGATGTATTAATGTACAAAACCTCCTGCATGTGTCAACATGTTTCGAAGCGTGCTGCTTCTTCTTCAGAATGGGTACACAGATCCGTACCCTACTCACATGGACAGTATAAAACCGTCTATACACAGGACATATTATGTGTAGAAATAATGAATTAATGTTGCAAAATATGCCTATTATGATCAATAGTACTGCGACAAGGTAATGCCTTTATACCAATGTATTATCCAGAAGTCAGAGGCGTCATGAGCCTTCAGAACGGTGGGGACCCCGTGCTATTTGCACTATCAGTCAGGATACTACCTCGTTCGATCGTCCCCTCCGCGGCTCCGGAACCACGGAGCCGCGGAGGGGTCGATCGAATGCTTGCGAAGTGAAGCATCTGCTTAGATGCATCACTTTATAAATATGATGCAACATGGCACATTATTTACGCAGCGGCTGCATCACTAAAAGTGATGCAGCGGTGGCGCAAACGTGATGCAGGGGCTCATAAATAAGCCTCATTATCTTTCCTGGGGTAAGGTCTAAAATGTTTAGTATTGGGCTTGGTTTAGGATTGGCTAAGGACAGCTTGCGTCATGTGACTCACAACATGTGTAAGAGCTGGCCTAATAGAAAAAGAAACCTAGTAAGAATGTGTGGGAGAAATGTAGCCCATGTCAGGATGGGATGGGATGGGAAGGGACGGAAGGTGGTGGTAGGTATGGGTTGTCCCTGGACATTCTGCAATGGGCAGCACACCTCTTCTTCATAATAATTTAATTGGGGCAGAGAAAGAACCATAGGAAGAGGGATAATTTAAAATAGCTTGGGCACCCGGCTTTAAAACAAGGAAGGAATACCTTAACAAATACAGTGGTTGTCAATGAGAATTGACATTGATTTACCAGCACCCAACAGCTGCTACATCCTCTTGCTAGGCACAATTCATTAATCTTGTACTGCATTTCTTTGCAGAGCTGGGGGGGAGAGTCAAAAGAGCCTTCCCATCTTTGTGGTATAACTGTCCCCATTTCTGCCATTCAACCTAAGTATTTGTGTGTTTTTATACATATATTAGCCTGTGGCAGTCACCAGTAGGTAGTGATAGTTAGAATCGTGTTTGCATAGGAAATGCATTTTTTGGTTTGCTTATAACTTTTGTGGTGAATCTTCACAAAACGTTCAGAAAAGTGAAAAGGAATTCACCTCAGCTCCATCCTAGAAAGTTTAGGGGTGACATGTCAAGTGGGGACTGAGAAATAGGGTGGGACCCGGCCAAAAGTGTTTTCCCCATTCATTTTTCCATAGGAGCAGCTAAAGCCAGAATGGCTGAATGGATTTACACCAAATTTGATATAAAGCTAGATCATGGTCCAGAAAGGGTACTTTTTGTGAATTGATGTGAATCCCTTTCATAGTTTTCAGCAACGAATGCTCAAAAACTTTGGGCCTCATTTATGAAAAGTGTTGTATCGCTATATGAAAACAGGGATGCAACATTTTTCAGTCCGCCCTCTTTGCGACATCATGGATGCGCCGTATTTTCTGTGCGGCACTCCATGTCGCAAGAATTTACAGATACGTCAGTATTCCTGATGCATATGTAGGCGCAAAAGTGGTGCATTGCTGGGGTGTGTCTGAAAACAGATGCGACTCCAGCAATGTGTCCTTTCACATGGGGCAAGCCCCATGTGAAAGTGCCTGCGTCACTCCTTACGCTTGGTGTGAAGCAGGCGTAAGGATTTGAAGCAGTGGCCTACTAGAAGCGGAGAACTCTCATAGATTTCATTGCGCCACTACTACATGCCTTTTTTGTGGGTGCACGCCTACCCTGCATACATTATACTTGATGCAGGTATAATGTAGTGTAGGGGTTTACAAAGTGACGCATCTACCTCGATGCGTCACTTTTGTAAATATGGCACAGTGTGGCGCATATTTTACGCCACCACAGCATCACAAAAAGTGACACAATGGCGGCGTAAAGGGCTCATAAATAAGGCCCTTTGTACATATCACACCAAGGAGGATTTGTAGAGCCGACAGATCTCATGGAGAGATCCGATTGGCTGACACCACATCATCAAGGATGTGGTGGCAACCATCTTAGGACTGAAGCCTCAGTCCTAGGAAAAACATTAAAAAATACATAAGGTGGCAGAGTAGGGATACCCTGACCCCTTAGGCCTGGTGATGGGGGCAAAAACAGTTGTTTTTTAAAAATATTTTAACACAAATTCATGGAGGATCCCCAAATCTGAGGAAACATTTTTTAAAAATGCGGGCTTCCACATGTGGAAAAAAATTACCCACTGGGTGGGTGGTGCACTTTATATTTAGGGGGGAGTGCATTGACCCCCCTGCCTGAGTTTAAAAAGCCCCGGGGAACCCATCCCCTAGGGCTGTGTCATGAATAAACGGGAGGGTGTACGTGGCCCCACCTCTCCAAGCCTCTAAGAGTGCCTGGGGTCTCTATTCCCAGGGCCGATATTATAATTAAGGCCCTGGGGACACCATGCCAGGGGACAGCACACTACCAATTGGGGATGGGGTCATGCGCCCCCTCTTCCAGAGCCATCCAATGGCCCCGGGGGCCCACTCCCTGGGACTGGTTCAGGGACAGTGTCCCTGGGATCCCACCCTGAAACACAGTCAATTCCCTGCCCGCAGGGCACAATTACAGAAGTGCGCCCATCCCATGGGGAACAAAAGAAAACTGTTCCTGCAAGGTTGAGCAATGCCAGCTCTCACTACACCCAGAATGTTATTCCATTGAGGGACCTGCTGTCACATGCCCCGGGTGGGCACATGGACATGCCACTTAAAAATAAAATAAAAAGCCGGCTTCAGCAGAAGCTTGGAGCTTGTGGGGCTGCAAGGGCCCTGTGACTCCCCCTGCGGTCCCCAAAAATAATAATGATTTGGGATGCTCTGGATTGGCACTAGGGCACCCTTACATAAGAAAATGCCATCTCCTGTGGGGCCACAAGAAATTACGTCATTTGCAGAGAGCCAGCGGGGCTGCAGGGGCCTTGGGGCTCCCAACACGGCCACTTATGAAAAAAAGAACAGTGGGTGTCTCAGTTGGGACATGCATAGTTCAGCCCCCATATTTGAGGTGAGCGCACTTGCTCAGCTCCTCCACATTAGCAGACAGAGAAGAGCCCATGTTGCTGCCAAATTAAGTGCTATTTGCATTCACTGGATGGCAATTTTTCTCTAGAGATCCAGATTTATGCAAAATTGCAGGTTGGATTGTTCATGCTATATGTTTTCTTTACCCAGATAGTGTTTCTTCGCCAATCCCTTGACAGTGTAGGCTACTTAAGAGCTACAATGTTTCTCCAATTGTTAAGTGTTTTGTGAGTTGATTAATATTTTATTTTTTCCTTCTTCTTTTTTTCATTAGTGCTAGGTAATGCAGCCTTGTGCTATCTTTGGTTGTGGCTTGGCTTATTTCTCAAGGTTTTTCCCTGGCTTTTTCTGGGTATGGTCACTTCTGGGGTTGCATTGCCACGCCACAATTGGATACATACTTTAGCACGCTAGTGTTTTGATAATGTTTTAATGGAAATTAGTGTGTAGGTGCTTCTTAGGTTTTGTACTTACTTTTGGAACTTGGTTCTTTCTCCATGAATCATTCGGGGAACCTTTACTGATTTTTTTAAGAAGGTTGGTCCGGAAATATGTTTTTATGTTAAGGTGCTTCAAAAGTCTGAGGCTCTGCATTAGGGTAAGAGGAGTACACTTCTCTATTAGTGTCTGTGATCATCTAGTTAATTGATTTTTTAACATGTGATTTGTGATTTAATTTGTCATAGGTTGCTACCAATGTTTTTTGTCCTGATGAAGACCCCGGTGAATTTGGTATAAGGGGTCAAAACATCAATGAGTTACACTGTTATGTACCATCTAACAGTTTTTCTGTACAGTATACTTCATATACGATTTCTTTAGTACTACAAAAGAATTATTAAACAGCAATGTTTTACCCTTTGTAAATATTTTATGCTTACTATTATTCTCCATTGCCACAACTCACTTGCACCGTGCTGGTTTTTGGAGCACCTATATCTACATTTATGCTTATTTGTTTATTATATAGAAGTAAGAAATCTAGAGTTAAACATACAACTGTATGAGTGAGTGATCCCTCAAAAAGGTTGTGCCAAAAGAACATAGGCTACATGCTCTCTTTAAGGGATCCACTTATTCTTGTTGTAGCCTCAATTTCGGTTGCATCTTAATTAAGGGTAAGGCTGGGCGGTGTTCGCATAGCGGTGCTACACGGAACTCCACAAAGTGGAAAAAAAACTCTGCGACACTACGCGGAGTTCCACGAGCGGGCGGATGTGCTTGCTCCGCCCGTTTGCGACTCATCGCAAGACATTTCTGACGGTCGGCAACGGGGATTGCGAGCTCGGGGGAAATATTGCACGAATTTCACCCCGCAGTCGCCAATGGGCGTGGCCATTTTGTTTTTCTACTCTTTGTTATGGTTCTGGGGCCTGTTTTGAATCCTCCCTATATCTTTTCAATCCTTTGTTCCTAAAACTTTTTTTCTGATCTTTTTTTATTTATTTTCTATCCCTCTCTCTTCCTAAGTGTATATTTAGTGTTTTTTTCTACTTTTACTCCGTTTTTGTACTGTTTTTCAATTACCTGCTTTCTATTTTTTTTTACTTCCCTACTTCTTCTCCTGACTTTATTTTTTACTTCTACATTTTTTTTTCTGATGCCCGCCCCCCAGAACCATGGCTAAGAGTAAGAAGAGGACACAGAGTGCGACCAGGAGTGGCCTACCTTGCGGAAGGTGTCGCCTGGTAGGGGTGCAGCAACGGGCCTTATTTTCTGAGGTGGAGGTGGCTGCACTGTTTTTTTTTGTGCAGCGCCACCTTTGCTTAACCCTGGCGGCAGGCCTTGGTCCGGGTACAGGATCCAGGAGCGTCACAGGCAGTGGGTGAGGGTGCGCTGGTCACTGTTTCGCTGCTCTGAGGTCCGACACACACATAACCAACTCACCCACCGGTGGTCCAACATCCTGGACTGAGAGCAGGACCTGCTGGACCTGCTAGGTGTTGAGGTCATGGGGCTTGGTGAGTAGCTAATTATTTATTCCTATTGTGTGTTCTGTGTAATATTATTTTTTTCCCAAATAGCAAGAATGCTGCTGCTGCTTACATGCAGGTAAGTTACGTTTAAAAATCTTATATTATGTGATTGTTATTCTTCTAGATAGGTGCCCGGAGCTAATAATCTTACTTGTTTGCAACTTTGCGCTCGCTTGGGCTGATTATGTAAGAGAGGTTAGAGAACTTAAGTTAGATAATGCAGACTAGTAGAGAGACTCCTTTCCTTTGTCCTTTCACTAAGATAGTGGTAGTTAGTTAGTTACTTAGTATTAGTTGGTAATTTAGCAGCCCGCGTGAAGCATCCTCCTCTCTCACGTGCTGACTCCTCAGTCCTTCGTAGAACCTTTTGTAGTTTGTATAGTGAGTTAATATAGCAAGCAACCAACCAATTTGGTGTATGCAATATGCATGCGTCCATCTATGCATTTAAGAATACTAAATGCAGACTTAGTGAATTGGCCCGTCAAAGGGGGTTGAGATGATTGGGAATGAGATCAGAACTTAGAGAAGCAAATATAATTTTTTTGCAATTCATTCCAAAGTCTTTGGAATAGGCGGGCTAGGTAGGTTTAGTTCCAGGATTCAGGAATTGGAATGGAACTGTGGAATATTAAAGGTAGGACGGTCTGCGACCGCGATGCTAGTCTACTACTAGTCGATCTGATTAGATAGGTCAATGTTATTGCAATTACCGTTTCCTGTCCAAAAATCTTTTTGGAGCGATTTTTTAATATTTATTTAACACCAATCAATTTTTGTCTCTTTAATTATGTCTTACATGATCGGCACCAGGGGCAAGAAGAAGACGGGGTCTGTCGAGGCGGGTGTGGGAGCTGGAGGTGCCTCCCAGCAGGAACGCTCCTCTGCAGATGGCTCTGCTGGCCCCAGTAAGTGTTCCTGTTGTTAATATTAATACATATTTCCCTAACTTTTACCACACCCTATATTATTTCCGTTTCCTAATTGTATTTTTTACCAAATCCTCTTCGATCTGTTTTTAAATTCTTGTTATCCCTGCATTACCTACCAACTTAGTTATTTATATTTCTAGTGTCTGTTTTTTATTTTTTTTTACATAAAATCAAACTGCCTCTGACTCTGTATTAGTCTGTCAGTAGTTTGCTTTCTTCTGGTTTTTCAGTCAGTTTTCCCTCTCCCCTTATATATTTTGTGGACGGCCTAGCGTTGGTACTGTGAGACTCAGAGAACCCATTGATCCTTAATACTACTAGTACTACCACTCTGCTATGCAGATTGCATGCCCAAGTAAGGTATTATTCTACGCATGTTTGTTGAGATGAGAGAAGGCTTGCTTTTACTTTCTCATGCTCAATCAGTAAAGAAAATGATGGTCACGTTGGACCCCAAAGTGGTGTATTTTACTTTTTTTCGTATAGGCCTCATACTATTTTTATTAGCAGCAGTTGATGGTGAACAACTGATTACCGTGCACCATGGCTGGAAGGAAGTATGAGGAGGAGGAGGAGGATGGCACCATTATATTTTCTAACCAAGAGAAACCTCATGTACAATTGCCCGCCCAGTTGGCCACTCTTTTTCTTTTCAAAAACTCAGATTCATTAATTGGTCTAGCCACTGATTCAAGTCCTTTGGGTTGTCCTCTTCTTGAGAGTCTTTTCAAAAATTGCCACCCACAAAATGCCCAACCGGATTTATTAATATTTTCGATAGGACATACTGTCAACTCTACTACTCTAGTAGTACCCGAATTGTAGTGATGTGCGTGTTGTATGTATTGTATTTTCAATCTTGCTAGTGAAAAAAATAAATAGGGGGAGGCGTATATGGCATCTAAAAAATATGAAATGTTTTTTCTACGGGTACTGACCACCAGTGCCAGGGTCAGCGGCGAAGGCGACGCCAGTCAGGAGAGAGCTGATGCGGCAGCTGCAGAGAGTGAGCCAGCAGCAGTGGGGGGCGGTAATAAGTCATATTCCCTACTTATTGACAATACACTCGCTGCAAGGGTCTACACTCTATACTGTTGAGACTAAGTTATTGTGAACAGTTGAAGATGACACCCTTTACTTAGCATTAGCACTAGCATTAGCGGGAGTTGATAACTAATGGCCTCTTCTATCGTCAGCTCAGTAGCAGAGAAAGTTTTATGAAGAAGACTAAGAGCCAGATGACCTTGATGGGTTGATGGAAAAGGGAAAGAAGAATGGAAGGAGGAAGGACGGGTGATATGTAATATATGACTGTCAGAGAAGGATGCATGGATGAAGGAAGGGGGCCTGGGATGCATATAGGTGGCTGATAGTGTAGAAATAAAAACCTTCTTAGGGGTTCACTGATACATCTGGTCCTTAAGACCAACAAAGAAAAGATTGGCACGGAAGCTGTAATATCAAAAAACATGTTTTAATAACCTCAGATGAGGGAGATTGCGTCTTACGGTACCCGCAGGCCACTGTAGGAGGCATTCTAATGAGTGCAGAGAACAGGGTCCTTATATATGCATTTGTTACATAGTCAGCATAAAATCAAGGGGAGGTCCTAGCACATACAAGCATGCTTATTGACTAATATGGGTATACAAAATTTGCTTGCTCCACAAAGTGGGAGGGGAGACTAAACTGCTTACATCAGTAAGAATAGCCTGACAGTTCTATACTAGGAGCAGGTGCATTCTACCAGCTAGGCCCTCTGAGCATGTGCAAGACTCTGGAAGAGGGAGAAAGCACATGGCGAGCACATGGCTAACTAAAATGGCTGCCAAGTACAAAATGGCTTTCAGCTCATGCTAACAGCGATTCCTGCAATCTTTAACAGATGATCCTTTTAGCATGAGCTAAAGACATTCCCATGATCTAGTAGAGACATAGAAAATATTTTGCACATTTTCTTCTCATAAATTCATCAATATCCTATGCTAGGTGGGCATTTACATTCTAAACATTTCATTAAGCAGGTATATATAAGGTATAAGCAGGAGTACAAAGGGAACAGAGCATTGGGTCATACAGGTAGCAAGAGAGAAAAATGACTATTATCTCAAACAGAAATCTCAATATTTTTCCAACCCTAAGCAGAAAGCAAATACCAAAACCATCTAGTCTAATTCTAAGTTTCAGGGCTCTGATGTATTTCAGTGACTATCTATTTCAATTTCAGAATAGCCAACAGCACATACCTAATAAAAACATTTTCAATAGACTTTCTCAGTATTTTTTTATGATGGCTAAAGTATCAATTAATATACTTAAGGAAAGAGTAAAGTAATATGCTCAGATGAACTTTTCTCGTGCAGAATAAACATTACTCTTAAAAGAAATATTAAAGCAGTCAGACATATTATTACAAAAACAATCCTGGCTCCGGGGGACCAGGAGGACCACACAAGGCCATTGGAATTAGGACAAGGAGCCGCAAAGGGCTGCTCCTCCTCAAAAATGGGACGACCAAAGGGGTACATTACTAACAAAAAAAAGAGTCCTTGGGAAATTGTAGTACAACCAACCAGAGGGGAGTCTTCTCCCTGTGTCCGTTTGAGCCTCACAGGCAGGCTCTTGTTGTTCCCACGGTGGAGCTGCACAACTCGCAACTCAAGAATCACGGAGAAGGAAAAGTCTTTCTTTCAGGATAGGGCAATCACCCCCCAGGGCAAATACCCTCAATGATCCTGTCCAGTGTCTCAGGCAGTGCACCAGTTTTCTTCATTTTAATCTAACAGGCACCAAGGGCACAGCACCTGTACCCTAAACTCAAGTCCTTCCCTAACTCCTGTATTGCACCTCTGGCGCACTGCTCTTTTGTTGGGGCCACAAATTATAGCCAATATGCTCAGGCATCCCTTGATCAACAAACAAAGGCGTAGACTTGCATTCACTTGGGACCAGGACTCAAAAGGCCTGATGCTGGGATATGTGAAGCAACCCTTGTTTCAAAGGGGGTCACCTCAAGCAAAAGCCTCCTTGCCGTCCTTGTCGTTCTGTGACTCTCTCAGCTGGGCATCAAAAACTGGATCCACACAAAGATTTCTCCATCCTGATTTGTAACCCCGTCTTTCGCCCAAGACAGTGGCAGGGGTACACACTTCACGTCCCAGTGCTTCCGGCCTTCACTGAGGTCCTAGTTGCCAGCAACGCCTGTGCTGGTTCCCTTTATCTTGGCTCCAAGCTGGACTGGTGCTGACTCCCAGGCTAGATCTGATGTCCGGGCCCCTCTGGCAATGGTTGTAAGGCAGCAAATATCTATTGGTGGACAGAACAAGAGGTCTTTAGACAAGGCACAGAAATAATCTAACAACAGAATACTTCCTTAGTCTTGGGGCGCCCCATACATTAGCAAGGCACCCAAGAACCACTTCATCTATCTAAGAGTAGAAAACCCTGGACCTATTGGCAAGTATAAAAGGAACGTTTTGGTGAACTGACAAGAGTAATACATCACCCAATCCCAAACAGCCAAGGAAGTCTGTGTTCATTTACTAAATTCTGAGGAAAAGAGAAAAACAATACAGACATACTCCAAATACTTACATTGGTGTATTCCTATATTACTAATCTGAAGAACCCTCAAGAAAAAGGAAATGTTCTACACTTTTACTCATAGATTTTACATTACTTGTACAGGACTGCAGACACTTGTAAAATAATTTCTCTTACATGTTATGCTTAGGACCATGCTCTCATGTTATAGGCGCAGCAGGAAAATCTAAAACTGCTAATTTAACAGGGATTCTTATTGCAAAAAGAACTAAACTTCAACATAGTGGGTACATTTTCTCCAGCAGAACATGTTATGACAAACAAACTCCTATAAAACAATATTTTCCTTCAAAATGTTTGCTAAGGATCACATGAGCGTCTTTCCTGCATTCTACTTTTCACGATCTGGACTATGCAACATCATTTTCAAAAGGAAAAAACCCTATCTCCAGCTCTAATAAGGGCTGTCAGCTTATTTACAGAGACTAGCTAATAAAAGACTAGCAATGCCCTTGCAAAACTGTATAGAACATGAGAATAACATAAACAATAATAGTGTTGCCACCTGAGATTTTTGAACAGAAACCCCCACTATACAGTTCCCCTTAAAGATCAAATAAGGGAACATCAATCTGTTCTACTCATTCTTTCATACAGGATGGGCAGTAACATAGCATATATGTTTCATCATTTTATTAATTCTAACAATTTTAAAACAGTATTACAGAATAGCCAATAACTGTCACATGGCCATTTCCTAGACAGCTTAGACAGACTCAAGAAAGAGTGAGAAAAAGAAGAGAGAAAACATAATTTTGCCTACCCTTAATTTGTAGAGGAGCTAGCCTCCTTCCCCCATTTTGACAGTAGGAAAACCTGAAACAGGTTTCACTTCTGTCAACACTTTCAACCCCTATTTGTAGCAACTGGGCACAAACAAACTTGTAGGAGATTTCTTAGAAAGTGGCTATTCTCTGATTCAGCCTAACACAAGCACATTGAGTACTGTAGAAAGCGTTAGCAACCAATTTATCAATTCCTTGAGCAATTGTACTAGATTAACATGAGGGCGCATGAATGCAAACTAAAATCCATTTCCTCCTTATCGTAGCCCCTACACGGTATTCTTTTAAACTAAAAACATTATTTTTATATACATGGCAGATCAATGCTCAACTGAGGGCTGCTTTTCCTTCGTTTCATATGACTGCGCAAAATGTGTGTTTGCCAAAAATAGGAAGCAAAGCTTCTCATTCTCTCTCTGCGCTGTCATCTCGTCTTTCAAAAACTTTTCGGAGGTCGAAGTGTCCAAGCAAACATTACCCTTCACCCTGCTAAGTTGCTAAATGCAGAACTCCGACCTTTGACCCGTTCAGCAGCTGGTCATTTTTTTTGTGCAAGGCTTTCCATGCGGTTTTTGTAATTCAAAGCAACTCTGGAGAATCACAGCTGAAAGGCAGTCCTGTCCGGTCCGTTTGCCAGCAATTTAAAGGTAGGATAATAACGTCTGCTGGTTTCTGTATACTTATTTTAATTTGTGTACAGTATGTGGTGTGCAGTAGGTCAGCTGTTTGTTCTATACTTGCATATGTATACTTTATTGAAGCCTGAGAGCAGGTTAAAAACTGCCCTGAGTGGTAGAACTGCTTGTAAAATTGTGAATTTAGCTCAATTTCGACTTTGGTGGTAGGGGCACTTAAAAATGAATATCCTACAATATTTTTGCATAATAGGAACCCCCAGAGTGTTCTCTAGATAGCCCAGGAATGGGAAATCAGAAATGTATAAGGTATACCCTTATAAAAATGAGTTTTGTACGGCTGGGTAAAGTGACATTTCACATTTAAGTTTCCTTTTTTTTCGGTACAGCACTGCTTAAATCCAACTTTGATGCTAGGAATTCACAGTATGATGATTAGGCTTTATAAAGATGAAAAACGAATTTAAGGCATTTATTTTTAATAATATATTTTTTTTCATATAATTAATTTTTTTTTTTAATCAAAACCAACCATTTTGATGATTCCTCATTGGAAAAGCAAGCTTCATTCCTAGCCTATCATATTTAAACACATTCATTCTTAACCCTAAGCACAGAAGCCTTACTTGAAACATGAAAAGTCTGCCCCACTTTTTAAAAGGACAGTTATTATTTAACATCAGAAACACAGAGGTACTTATGAAAAAAGGCATTAAGAAAGGAAATCCCTACTTTCAATTTTGTTCTCTGTTATCCAAAATAATGAAACTGGTTTTTTGAAACTTTTAAAATAATGCAGGCCTTTATACCAGTTTTACACTGACTTAAAATTTTGCTGACTCAGCATTCCTGTCTGTGGTCGCGATCAGGAATAGCCATATGCTATTTAGGCAGCTGTTGTTTGTCAGCGGGCGTCGAATTTTCACGCCTTTCTCAGGAAAAAAACCCTTTATTATTTGAAATACCCTGACAGAGTTAAATCCCCATTTGCTGTGTCAAACAGTTTCTTTTCAGTTAGTCAGTTTAAACGCAGCTGTTGGAAAGCTTTTTTCTCGGGTGCTGAAAGAAAAGCATGTCACAGTCTATTTAAAAACTGAGGCATTTCAATGCAGTCAAATCTATCTTTCTATAATGTGTATTTAGTTCAGCAACGACCAAATTCACTCAGATGATGTGCATGCCTTTTAATGTCTAATACAATGTATCTAAGGAAAATGCTGTAACATGTTGTATTTTAGTCTATTGATTACAAAACACACAATTTCGTTTTTCTTCCTCTGTATGAGGCCTATTTTAATCCTATTGAATACGAATTCTAATTTTATCTTTAGCATTGTGGCAATTTGCACACATGTATAGTGTCTTACTCTGTCAATTTAATAGTAACATGCAGCTATTTAGCATATGTTATATAATTCATTTCTGGATTTTTATTTAATATGTAAGTAACTAAATGACATTTTGCATAACAGAATGATGACAGCAAAAAAACATAAACAAACTCATTGAGCTCATTCCAGACATTTACAGAAGGGGGTCATACACTCAGAGCACACAATACAGCGCGCTTAAAGCTAGCCATTCTTACACAAAGAGTGCAATCGCTATTTACTCACACAAGTATCACCAATGTCAAACCACAAACCACATAGACATTTAAACACACATTTAACCCACAAATCAACACTTAGGACAGCTTACAAACTGTACGCAAAACCAAACTATTTGTAAATACTAATTGTAAGTCATATTTACAAGAAGAGCTCTCAAAAGTAGCCCAAAAAACTGTTCCATGGTCAAGAAGCCAAAATACACCAAATTCGCCAGTTTTGGCTGGTAGAACACTCAAAAAGCGCTCTGCATATCACCACTTATGAATGTTACTAAGTGCGCAGATCCGGATCCGTTTTATGTACATATTTAGTTCCATGGGGTACTTAGTCACCAAGGAAGAAATATCTTTTTACTATACCTAAACCTATTTAGGTATCCCCTCTGAGGGGAGTCAGCTGAGTACTTCCTAAATCCATATCGGTACCTCCAAGACAGCAACACTTTCTACGAAGTGTGCTAGAAGCAGGCATGTCAAGAATATTATAGCATATATAATATTATACTCCAAGTGACACTTAACACAATGTGTGCCGTTCAAGTTTTCAAAGTTAGAGAAAAACTCCTCATTACCTGCCTTCATTTGCTGCAGCAAAACAAACAAACAAACCAAAATCTTGGCCAAGTCATTCCAAACAAAAGTGTTGCTCCAGCAACCTTACCAAACCAAAGTCTCCAGCTTCCAACTGCCAAGTTCTGAGTGACCTAACGGTCGTTTTAAAATACTCACGCCAAAGAAGTTCTCAGTCGGGAGCGGCAAACACTTGGAGGATCAGATCAGGAAGACCAGAAATATACTGGGCTGGAAGACAAACAATCTCCGTGCGCAGGGTACCTCCTCAGTAGATTCCTGTCCTGTACTCCTCAGTAGATTCCTGTCTCCCTTCAAGACCACTCCCTTGGATAGCCGCTTCACCGATGAGGTCCCTATTCGGGCGCCATTTGTAGAAATAAAAACCTTCTTAGGGGTTCACTGATACATCTGGTCCTTAAGACCAACAAAGAAAAGATTGGCACGGAAGCTGTAATATCAAAAAACATGTTTTAATAACCTCAGATGAGGGAGATTGCGTCTTACGGTACCCGCAGGCCACTGTAGGAGGCATTCTAATGAGTGCAGAGAACAGGGTCCTTATATATGCATTTGTTACATAGTCAGCATAAAATCAAGGGGAGGTCCTAGCACATACAAGCATGCTTATTGACTAATATGGGTATACAAAATTTGCTTGCTCCACAAAGTGGGAGGGGAGACTAAACTGCTTACATCAGTAAGAATAGCCTGACAGTTCTATACTAGGAGCAGGTGCATTCTACCAGCTAGGCCCCTCTGAGCATGTGCAAGTCTCTGGAAGAGGGAGAAAGCACATGGCGAGCACATGGCTAACTAAAATGGCTGCCAAGTACAAAATGGCTTTCAGCTCATGCTAACAGCGATTCCTGCAATCTTTAACAATAGGATGCATGGATGGGTGAAAGGTGAAAGAAAGGATGCCTACCAGTGCCTGGGTGGGTGAAACTGTATGGGTGAAAGGAAGCCTCTAGGGGGTTTGATGGGTCAAACTCAAAGGCAAGCAAGGACGCATGGGTGGTGGTTAAAATGACAAATGTATGTTGTTGGTGAAAGGTTTGTTGAGATTGAGAATGACAGCCATGTTTAAATGGATGGATGCCTGGATGGTATTCAATCATAGCATAGGTGGAGACTGGATGAAGAGAATGTAAAAGATAACCGTGCCAGAGTAGCAAAGCCAAGGGTGAAGAATAAAAAAAATAATGCTAGAAGAGCAATGCAATGATAAATGGAAAAATTGCTGGTAAGAAGAATAAACAAGGACTGTTTTTTTTCAAGGTTTTTGAGTCAAGGCTGTATTTCAGAATACACAGTATTTCACAATAGTTTGCAAGCACAACATATATATTGTGTCTGTACCCACTCATCATCAATCACCTCCCTCCGACTCCGGGGCCCAATCCTGCTACCTACCCATGTCATTTCGACCATGTCAGCCATGGGTGGCCTATCGGCTGCATGGTTGCAATCAAACAATAGTAGTACCTCACGTCGTGCCGTATATAATCATTCATATTAGTAATCATATCATCTGCCTTGTTGTAGTAGTCAAGGTGAAAGTGAAATTGAGCATTTGCCATTGATTTAACAGAGTATTGCCATAATGGAAAAATAGATGTGTAGTACAGCTGCCTCACCTGCAGGCTGTAGTAAAGTAACCTGAGTCTGCAACACGAGTATGTCTGTCTAGGGCGCACGCTGACTGAGCAGGCATGCTTACAAGATTATTTTGCTAAACAAGAGAGAGAGAAGAAGAAGAATACTTGTCTACTCCATAGTGCCTAATGCCTGAAACTTTAATCACATCCAAATCTTAGGGGACGAGGAAGTGAGGATACGACAAATGTTATATACTGCTAGTGCTACTGTGTCACTATACTTTTATGTGTATAATTTTGTTACTGTTTTGCTAAGAGTATTGGTTACAATTGTCTTTTTTCTTTCTTGATATCGCTACTCCTTCACAACCCAACAGGTAGGCGTTAGCAGCCAGGGCCCGGAAACGGAAGCTGGAGGCCATCAGGGACGAATATCGGCGGCTGGTGATTTTCTGGCAGAGGACGAGGAGGAGGCGGCAGCAGCTGCAGCCTCCAATGCCTAGGGCCCCAGCCAGGCCCCCCCAGTGCCTCTGGTGGTATGGAGCCGTGGTCTGCCAGCTGCCCGCCGCAATTCAAACACTGCTGCCCACCCCTGTTGTTCCTGCAAAACATTTTAGCGCTGCATGCTCCTCCAGATGGCGCGCCTAGAGGCCAGGATTGAGGAGCGGTTCCAGGCCCTAGAGCACAAAATCCGGCAAGCCTGCCCCTAGACCTCAGTCTTCTTGACCCTTTCCCCTTTTTAATTTAATTTTTTTTTGTTGGTTGGACTTGTTGAGGAGAGGGTGGGAATGTGGGAGTTGGGGAAAACTTGGGTGTTCTTTTATTTATGGACATTTATGGACAATTGGACTGTTTTACTGGACATTGGTTGGGGTTAAGGAGAGGGGTGGGTCAGGTTTTGTGGGTTTCTTTCTTTCATTCTAGTTTATTTGTTAGGGGAATAAATTATTTATAGTTTTTTACATATGATGTAAATCTTTTTTGGGGCGATTACTCTTTTACTTCGCTCTGCTTCCTTTGCTGCAGGGCCGCAGCTAGTTTTTTAAATCTGCCGATAGGCTAACACACCAACACTTGTCCTACTACTGTTAGCCTCTCCTCCTAGTCTATGCAGTCTGCAACTAAAACCCCTATGGACTCGGAAGGGTGTGTGAATTAATTAATTTCCATAGTATATACATTATTCCTCCCCCACACTTCTTCTTGATTGATGTTTGTTTAGGCGAAGCAATGGCTGCATGGTGATGGTTTGGTTTCCCAAGGTGCCATGGTGGTGGTAGTAGTAGTAGACACTGACAGTAGCATTTGCAAAAAAAGAAAATGAGACAGTCAGTCACCTGAGGGAGACTAGGGAACGAGTAGTAGAAGTACACTACACAAGTAGAAGACTGCCAAATAAGAAACTATGATGCCAAGCACTGCTTAAGTAAAATAAAACAGAATGGTGGGCTAGCCGAGTGCAAGTTACAATACAAACTGAAGTTGACTCGCACTATGAAGTGGACAAGTGTAACCTTTAGTGCTGGAACTAGGATGATGAATCAATGCTGGCAATTAATTATGATGGATTATGTTCCTCTTGAAAAAAATTGAATATCGAATACTGTGCATGGGTGGGCAATCTAATCTATATATTGTCAGTGTGGGCTATAGTATATATGCTTAGAGCAGAAGAAGATCCTTGCCCTTCCCTGAGTTAGTGTTGCTTTCACCACATCCGCCCCAGCAAGTGTGTGATCAATTATTGGTGCCAATTTAATTTAGTCACACCTCAATATAAATCACACAGCCCAGGGGAAGAGGGTTAGGGTTTGATGAATGGTTGGGAAGGGGGATTTGGGAAAGGTTTGACAAAGGCAAACACTACACATGGGCAACACACATTCATCTTGGCAGCCGACCATCATAAATCTGTTAAGGGAGAAAAAGGAAAATGCATGCATGATGATGATGACTTCATGATGAGTAGTTCTAGACTAGCTCTACTATACGGAGGCTAATACCCCGTCATACCACTGAAACTGAAAGGCAAGAGTGGTTGAGAGGAGAGAGAGGAGTGGCCAACTGAAACAGTTGAATTACTGGAAACAAGAGAAGAGCAAGGGATCCCCTCTAGAGAACAATAGAGGTCTGGGAGTAAGAGGGGAACTAAGCGACCAAAAAAGAGACCAAAAAACACTCCCCATAGACCTATATTTCTTTAACTAACGATTGAATCTAGCATGGGTAAACGAAATAAACAACCTCAATATTTATGACATTAAATCAAAATCATTTTTTATATAATTTTTTTTTTATTCATTATGATCATGAGTTTCTTATTTCATTTTTCTAAATGCAAAAATGTCATAATTGTAAATAGATAGAAACTTTTTTTTGTCTTTTTCAATCAATATTCTTTTTCATATTCATACATTCAAGCAATAATATAAAAATATGTACAACATGAAAAGTTCCCTAATTATCAAAACTCTTTCTACTCATACATACTTCACATACGTCCACACACATACAAGACACTTAATAAACAGAAAAAAATGTATGTAAATCATTTCCAGCAAGATGAAAAATATGTAAGGTCTGGACACACGAGGTCGACGCGCGTTTCGGTGGGTTAACACAGGACGTGAACCACCTTCCTCAGGACCTTGTCCAAGGCGAACACAGTGACATTCAGACAAAATTAGTTAGGGAACAATTTTCAGAAAGAAGTTCCATTAATTTGGACCGGGATGATGAAATAGGTGATAAGCGATGGTAGTAGTTACTTAGATCACTAGGAATGAGCAAAAGCTCACAACTGGTCTGTATAAATATTTTCCAGAACCTCAAGCGGGAGAGAAGTCCACCAATAGTTTTCAATTGTTTTATTTATCTCTCACTCTATTGTCAGACTAATAGTAAAGGCATAGTATGCCTAGACCACGAATGGCAACACCATCAAATGTTCAAAAAATGCTGAATAAATACGATAATTCAGGAGGATGCTTCCTGTAACAGTTCGCGTTGCCGTTCGATCTCAGCTCGCCACCTAGTGGTAACATTACTGGAAACAAGAGCCATCTCCATTGGTAAACCCTCTTTGGAGGGGTACTACACATAAGAAATTGTTCCATTATTGTGAAGGTGCTGGACCCTTCTGTCTTGCTTTTACGTATAAGGGGTTAGCTGTATAGCAGAGTAAGATCCCCGTGGAATGGTGAGAAGGGATGTAATTGACACCTTCCTTTTTGGATCTTGCGAACTCCTTTGAGGTTTACCAGGAGTGTTCTTTTGTAGAAAAATAAGATAACAAATTGTGGCTGGGAGATATTGGGTTTCCTGAATAAGGTGGCTGTCAAATACTAGTACCAACCAAAGCTCGTCCATGCTTTAGAAAGAAAATTATTTTTACATCAAATTTTTGGGACATTTGTTAATTCAAGATAACTGAGCAGACGAGATATTCCTACTTTTTTAACAAATGAACAAATGATCTGTTACAGACTGGGGACTGTTTAATGAGATGAGACAACTGTCGAATATGTTCTCCCGCTGTGCTTGTCAAATGAAAAGGTTTTTCTAATTTGGGGGTGTCTATGTGTGAGCTGTTTAATGAAATTATTTTTATGCTTTTTTAATTGTATGCAACAAATTGTTATTTTAAAGTTTGATATTATTGGTACTGTCTTTTAATGAATTTATAATAAACTGTGAAAGAAATGTGGCCCTCACTGAGTTTAGTAAAACTCATTTTAATTCCTATTTCTGTTCTGGTGATATTGCTTTTTGATATATGTGTAAGAGTGAAGTGACTGAATTTGCCAAAGAGGATCTTTACTTTCTTGACTGTAGTTCTAGACTAGTACAGGGCAGTATATTAATTATGCAATTGCCTGTCTGCCCCCAGAGAGACCCAAGTTACATACATTTTATATTCTGTTGTTCCAGGCTTCCATTGAAAGATAGCAAATAAAATGAAAAAATATCTGTAGGAGTCAAATATAAGCAAACATAAAGAACACACACAGTCGTAATGATTGAAGAGAAAAAATGAATCAAATGAAATGATAATATATTATTGCCAAATTCTGAGTTGAATCTCCACATGCCTCTTGGTCCTTCCTTGGACTGTCCGTCCGTCAATCTTGGGTGCCTGGGGGATGCGGTTTTGTAAGGTAAGTGTGGGTTGTTTTTCCCAGCATGGCGCAGGTTAAAGGCAGGGCCTGTAGATGAAAAACTAAAAAGGATATTGAAAATTCAAGTAGAAAAGTTAAACTGCATAATTAAGGAGGAATGCAACAAGAAGACTTTCACAGTGGGCATGGCTAAATCATGTCTATTTCTGGCAGTTACCTCCAACAGGAGCAGGCCCCCCACCTAACCTCCACTTAGCTTCAAATTTGAGCCAGACAGCACTGAGCACACACACACAGCAACATGGCATTTTCAAAATTAAGTAAAAAAATCAATGCACCGCTGTCAGTCACACCACACTCGCCACCACCACTACACAGACATGTAGGTCTGGTGGTGTTGTTTACCTTTAGGGCACTTCACGTCCTGAGTTATTCCATCAATCATCTCCGATCCTCCTGACTCTGACTGCGAGTATGGTATGGTCATGGTGTCCAACTCTGTATCAAAAGTGTCCCGAGGGAGTCCAGACTCGTCCAGACTCAAAATGAATGGATCGGCCTGCAGTGGTACAATTTTGTTATTGAACAACAAGAAGGGAAAGATTGACTTGAGTCACTTTTTTGTGTGTAGAACAGTAGACATCATGCACAACAAACAACAATCACTCAGCGTGCAATGCATGCCATCATTTACCTGTTCTTCCGGGGCAGTCCCTCTAGGCTCGGAAAGGATAGATATATAGTCAGGGCCCAGGTTTGGAGGCAGGCACACATTTCACATTTGTATTCTCCATCCAATGTCTGGCTTGAGGGAAATGCCTTTAGGGTGAGTCAGAAGTGGACTTACTTCTTCACTGACTGCACACAGTTGCAACTCCAATCAGGCAATAAAAGAGAAAGACGGTGGGGATGGAATTGTTGTGAACCAGAAAGACAGTGACACACACAAATAATAAAGTAAATAATGTTCCTCAGCTATATCTTCTTTTTTTTTGGGGGGGTCAAAGAAAGAAAGAAAGTAACTGGAAAATGAAAAAGCCTAGTAGTTGTCAGGGAAGTAGAGCTCGTCCTCAAACTCTGGTGGTTCTCCCAGAAGTTGGTCACCTAACACACTACTTCCATGACCTGAGTCACCGTCATCATCTTCCTGCTGTGCTACTTCAGGTATGGTGTAATCCGGTGGTATAAAGTGCTGATTCATTTTTATCATGGTTAACCTCTCCACTCTTTGGGGTGAGAGACTGGTCCTTCTCACTGTCAGAAGTACTGAAAACACGCTCAGAAGAGACACTTGTCACAGGGCAAGCCAAATAGTTTTTTGCCGGCCTTCTCAGCACTGGCCATTGGCGCCTTTTCCCATACCAATACAGCAATGGGTTTTGATCAAAGTAGACCTCTGTTGGGTCATCCAGATAGGCCTGGACCATCCGCTCAATGGTCATGGGTGCTCCGCTTTGCTCGGCCTCTTTTGCCTTTACCTCAGTACTGGACTTAAGCCCTGCCTGTAGAAACCATTCCTGTGCCGATTTTGCGTCTGATGCTCCTGTTGTTGTTGTTGTTGATGTTGTTCTTGATGTTGTTGGTGGTTTTGACTGCTGTGAGCCAGCCACACTTCCCTCAGGCTCTGAAATTGAAGGCTGCCCTGCAGTACTTGTTATGCCCTGGAGGAGCGGGCCTCTAATTCCCGGCCGTTCTTTTTCTAGCTGACTGGCTTGCACAGCTATCCCAGTTTTGTAGCTGGCAACATCCCCATCTGAAAAAGGAAAGAAAGTGTGCAGTAATGGTTTGTACCGTGGATCAAGAATTGTGGCACAAATGTAATGGTTGGATGACACAATGCCTCTTTGCACCCTTGTAGTTTCAGATAAGCAAAGGGTTAAGCTCTCCACCAACTCATATGCTTCTTTTTTTTCCTCCACACCTGTGTACATTGCAGATACCTCTTTCAGCTGTTCCTGTAGCATGTGCAACAATTGGATAGCTTGGCCCATAGTGCAGTCCTCCTTGCTGACTTCACGTGTGAAGACCTTGAAAGGAAGCAGCATCTCTGTCAGGCATTTAACTAGTACCCATTGGTACATTTCAATGATCATGGCTTTCACAGAAGCATCACCTCTTTGCATGACATATTCATTGATTAGTCTGTACTGCTCAAAAAGATCTTCAAGCATGTAATAAGTTGAATTCCAATGTGTTGGCACCTCCTGGATGAGTGCTTTAACTGGCATTCTATGATCAAGGTGAATGATCCTCAGCTGCTTCTGGGCTTCAAAAGAATGGCTGAAATGTGTGCAGATTCTTCTGCAGGTGGTCAGTAAGTTGCTAACTCGGTCTTCTTTTTTCAGAAACTCTTGGACAATGATGTTAATGCAGTGCGCCAAACACAGGATACTGAAATAGCCACCATCGGCAATGGCCTTAACTATATTACTGCCATTGTCCATGGCAACAAAAACAATGTTAAGCCCTCTTGGTCGCAGCCATTCAAAGACCTTGTTGTCAAAGTCTTCCAAAATATTTGCAGCTGTATGAGATGGCGAACATGCCTACAGTTGCATGTTTCCGAGCGGCATTAAAAATCTCAGCAGTGTCAACACCTGCAGATATCGTTTCTCTAACTCCCACAAAAGAGATCCAGTGTGCAGTGATGCACATGTAATCAGTGGCTTGGCAACTGGTCCACATGTCTGTTGTCAGGTGGATAGTGTGAACAGCACTCTGCTGCAAAGCTTGTCCAAGCAATTCCAGCACGTCGTTATGTAGTGCTGGAACAGCAACTCTGGCGAAATAAGACTCACTGGGAACCTTCCATTTCGGGCAGATGGCTGCTACAAATTCAGGAAAGCCCATCCCTTCCACAAAAGAAAAAGGGAGGAGGTCCAGCGCTAACATTTTAGCCAGCTTCGCGTTGTACAAACATGCCGTTGGGTGGTTGTCTTTGTACTGCCCCTCCGACCTAAACATGCTGAGAATGGTAGCCTGGATTTTGTTTCTTTTCTGGTGCCACTGATGCAGGTGACTTCTTGACACCAGATGTTAGGCTCAAAGCGTGTTTTTTCATTGCGGTACTCTTGCCTTGGACCCCTTGGTATCTCAGCCTGACTCTTGCGCCATTGCGATGTTTCTGATGATGATGTGGGCAGTACAACAGCACTGCTGGGGACAGGGCTGCTTTGTGTACGAGAGAAAATTTCTCCCTCTTGTTCACCTTCCACCGTGATCGGATCTTCTTCATCCCCTCCACCAACAACACTTGCAGTTTTTTGGCCACTAAGGTGCTCCTCCCACTGGATCAAGTGGTGTTTTCTCAGATAGGTTGTTTGGCCTCGGGTACCATAGTTTGTACCAAGCTTACCCAGGCTAACACCTACTTCACAAATAGACCATATAGCAATGTTCATCTCCTTCCTGCTAAACGAAAAGAAGTCCCCAAACTGGGGAGGTCAAATTTCTGACGCTGCTGGTGCCACTTGCAATGTCGGATGAACTGGTAGGTGGGTGTAATGTTTGACTCTCTGCAGTACCTGCTTCTACTGAGGTGGTTGTTGTGGGGGATGTAGGTCACTGCTGGGACTTTGTAAATATGGCAGCTGTAGGTGGTGTCGGTGGTATCTGTGTAGGTGGTATCAGTGCCATATCCCTCACAACAATTTGGGATGGGATAATGTCCATCTCCACTGGCGCGGGGCTAATGTCCATGATGACTGGCTCATCATCATCATTATCCTCCTCTTCTACATCTACCTCCATAACTCTAATGTTGTCTGGAACCTTCCTTTTCCCTAGCCTCGCATGGCGTGCCTCACTCTCAGACTGAGGTGGGTTCCAAGTGGAGTCAAGATCATCAGAAGGGGGGCTTGCAGAAGAAGTGGATGGACTAACCCCCCTTTTCCTTGCTGGGGATCTGGAAGACAATGGATTTTCTGAAAGAGTGGCTTGCTCTTCTTCTTCCTCAGCAGGAAGCTTGATCTCCCTAACTGCCCATACTTCGGGAGGAACATCTACTATTGGGGGTGGTTGCGGCTGTTGTTGCTCACTTATCTGAGTTTCCTGCAAATTTGATTGGGTAATCCTTTGCAATAACGATAAGTCAATCTCAACATCACTGCTTGTCTGCGTTGTCGTCGTGATTAGACTGGCTGCCTCTGCGACAGATATGGGCTTGGGCCTAGGTTGGTGGGGTGGGCCCACTGATGTGGGGGTGCTGCTACCAGCTTGCTCTACCGACACCACTGCTGCAGGTGCAATTTTTGGTTTCCCAAAAAAGGTCTTAGGTGACAAACCGGTGGTGGTAAGTGCCAGTGCCTTCTTCTTCTCACTGGCAAGTTTCTTGGTACTAGACCTGGTACCTTTCTTTGGGGCCATCTTGAAGATGTCAGTTAGCACGCAGTGGCACAAGTTGAAGAGATGTTTGTCTGTGGTCACTTGTCACATGACGTTGTGCGCAGGGCACAGGCCTTCTGTCTGGCGGTACAATTGGTGATGTTGTCTCCTCCTCTCTTGTGCACCTAAAAGCAAAGAAGCAAGAAGAACATCAGTGAAACGTGGCATTGTTGTTGTTTAATTACTAGTACAAACTAATATAATATAATTTAGTGTGTGGTCACGCTTGTTAGTGTTACCTCAGTTATTAAAACAATTAACAATACAGTGTAACCATTTGTGAGACTTGACCATAACAAGGGCTTTCATGGAGTACTGTGTTACTGTGTACACTACAGTAGTACAGGCAGGAAGGATAGGAAAGAAGAAGAACAACAAGAAAAATACAAATGTAACGGTTTGGCATTGTGCATCACGTGGATGCAGCACTCATGGAGCTGCAGCTGATCATTGACAGTGGAAGCAGTAAGCCAAGGAGAACAAAAGGAAGACAGACATGCAGGCCCATATGGCAAAAGCACAATAACTGCCTCCACAAAATGGCTAACAGCCACAGGTCACACAACAACAACAAGCAGGAGGCCTGGAACACAATGAACTCAAGCAGGCCTATATGGAGTATGGACACAGACTTTTCAAAATGGCCCCTGGCCACATCGGGAGGCTCAGCCAAGCCAAATGAAGGCCCACTATTACAAACATACTCACACACTGGCCAGAAAAAGGAGGCATGCTAAACAACACATCGTTAATGCAACAATGCCAAAAACAAAAATCCACAGGGCTAAAAGGTTTTGCAAGTTACAACCACACACATCCAACAGAGGTATTTGATTTGACACACATGAAAAAAATGAAAAAGTGAAATACCCCCCAAAAACACATTTTGTATTTTTAATCCAATGCCATCCATGCCCTAAATTATGTTTAAAGTCAACAGACACAGCAAAAACACTTGTTTCATGCACCAATGAGTAGCTCTGTGTCTACTGGCTGAAAGGCCTATTGGCAGACTACTGGGCTACATAGTGCATTAAATAAATATTGCAAATTGATTTCAAAAGTTGGAGAAAATGTAGTGAACTGTGCAACATGTTTCCTTTATAAAAAAAGAAAAATTACTTACAAAGAAACAAAAAATAAATCTAGGTGCATGGCCCAAATCAAACAAATACCAATTTGCCAACTTACTTGTGAAATCTCAAAAAGTCCTCAAACTAATCCAATTATATATGATACACACAAAGAGTGATCCTTCAGGCTCCAAATCCAAATGAAAAGTGACCAGGAGATGGACAAAGCACTGGGAGGAGCCTGCTGAACAGGAACAGGAAGTTGGAGACTCTGAAGCACTTCCTTCCTATAAAAAAAAAGTAAAAAAAGAAAAAGGGCTCCTTGCACAAAAAGTACAGCCAAATGTCAATTTGAAAGAGTTTTTTTAATCCAAATCGTCATTTCAAGAAGGTTTTGATGCTGCCCGGGAAGAGAACCTTCTCCAGATTGCAGTAGCGGTAGTTTCTGCATGTTCGGGATCGCGTTCTTCACAAAACTTCCGCCGCAAGTCCAATGGCCCGTTCGAATGATGAGTTCGCGATCACAAACTCTCACGGGACCATGCGGCCACCTAGCAAATCTCGTGGCGCTTGCGAACGGCTTGGGAAATCTCGTCGGCGATTGCAGGCACCCGCGCGAGCAAAAATGCATTTCAGGCGCGTGAAAAAAAAAACTACGTTCCCTTGCGAGTTTTTCTGTAACTCTGCGTTCTACGGAGTTTTACGCCCAGGGTTAATTAAGGGTTGATACATACATCCAGAGTCAAACATTTTGAAATTGCCTTTTACAAAGACATGACACTAGAGGCCCATGTGGCTAAGGTAGAAGGTAAGTGTTTCCATCAACTGAGCAAACTTGAATCCTCTGCTTCAGCTGTTGTCCTATGCACTGAAGGCCTTAGAAGTTAGCGTAACAAGGAATGCAAGAATAAATTGTGACAACTCAGGGCTCCTTTCTTATGAAATTAAGTTCTTTCAGAAAGTCTAAAATAGAGCAGTGGGAATCAATGTGGATCATAAAACAAAAGGTCATGTCGCTTAGATAAAGAAAGTACTGCCTGGGCTTCCCAAGAGATCTACTCTGCTGTGTGACCCTTGCAAATGTTAAGATAGATTGATTTATTCAAGATAGATTTTCCCTACAGCTTAATTAAACGACACTCTCCCCACTTTTACACCAGTGATTCCATAGTTGAACATTAAGATCCAGATTCCCTAAGCTGTGGTCACATATCTGGAAAAGGCCTGTTGGTTTTCACAGATATGTGGCCACAGTGTCAAATCCTGATGGTGCTGATGCACGATCAGGCTTGTGGTCTGGGCCATTGTGCATACCAATGACAAGGATGCAGACATGCTGTTGTGTTGTGCATTGGCACTCTTGAGTCATATGAGGTTTATGACTGGGGTTTGCTGATGTCAGGAAGCTCCTGCTCTCATTAGCCCATACAGACCTTACAGGGCCCTACGTATCAGGGTTTAGATTTATAATTCCTCCCCTAAGTTAGGAATAGAATTGTGTCGAGCATTCCTTTATTTGATTATATAATCAGCATTTATGTAGGCAAAAAGCTCTCAAGAAGAACAATGTGCCACATGAGAACCAGCACAGGTGTCTTGCAATAAGAATCAAGAGTAGTGATGCTACAGGTGACACAGTAGGGACAGTGGTAGGCCATGTTGTCAAAGTATATGTTAATTGCAAATGGAGTAATATACGCATGAACATTTTACGATTTTTTATGGCAAGGCTAGCAGTTCTTGAGGAAAGGCAAGTAATGATACAAGCTTCCCATAAACACAAGTAGGACAAATAAACAAGATCAGAAGAATCTAATATTTGAAATGTTTTTGAATGCCACTAATTGCTATTGCAAAGGTAGGCATGCAAATGTCATACAAATGCACGCAGAGAGTAGACCGAACATTGGCTGTGTTAGCATCATCATACATATGAATTGCAGATTGTGGCTGTGAAAGAAAAAAACATCAATGCCTTCTCGGCTACTTGTAGTCTAAACAAAATTTTAAAAAGCTCCCACTGAAGTAGAACTTTGCCTTCGAGAGAATGAGCAATGCAATGCTAACTCCACCCACAATTTACCCTTCTTTATTCATTTTCAGCTTATAAGCAGCAATGTGAAAGACAAGTGGCAGGAACCGAAATTCCACACAGCGGGAGCTTCAGCAGGTGTCAGCTTTTCTCATGAAAAGGACAGAGAATACCATGAAAATATACAGACATTATGTATTTCTCAGACACCACTGAGCCTGATTCACAAACTTGCACTTTTGGGTAATGTTTCCTATTCACAGCTGTTCTATCTTTTTATGTACAGAGACTCCGCAGTCATAAAGGTACTACTCGCATAATCCCTTAGTGAATAGCAAACAATCGTAAACTAACACAGAAGTCTCGCCAGGAATCTGCGCTCCAGTGAGAAAGAGCTGCCTGTGATACTACGCATTCGACAATCTAAATATGGAGGCTGAGCCCTTTCTTATGTGGCTCCCATCATCTGCAACAGCTTGCCTTTCTCTCTTCAAACTTGCCTTGACTACAGCAACTTCAGGAAAGCACTAAAAACAGAACTGTTCTAGATCCTTTACTCAGTTTTTGAGTTGACCGAGTGCTTTGATTCCTCTGTAGGGGTGATTTGCATGCAATATTAAACTGTATTGTATTGTATTCTATTGTGTCAGTTTACCTTTGTGAATCAGGCCCGATGTTAATCATTTCTAAATCCTTAGTTGGGGTCACAATGTATAATAAAAATGGATATTACAAAACTACACCTTATTCATTCACACAAGTGTGCCTTCCACTGCACTGATGTTTCTGCCAATTGGAATGCTCCCTTCACGACTTTTTATGGGCAATGTATGTTATTCACTCAGTGAAGGTAGCAGGTTGGGATAAAAGATGCAGTAACCAAGGGATCCAAAGTATAATTGGCTGACCCTTAGCTGTTCGAGAAGGTGGCCCAGGAGAACTGTCAACCTGGCAGATAATTCAAATGCTTGTTGCGATACACCCACTGACTGTGGTGCAGATTGAGCGCACAGTGATGATGGCTGTCTGAAACAATATCCGTTTCACTTGAAATGTGCTTGCATTCAATCATTTCTCTGAGACTGATATTCTGATCTGCAGAAGATATTCAGAGCCTCAGGACCTTTTTAACTCAAATGGTGTGGGAGATAATCCTGACTAAAACTGAATAAATGGAGGATCTGTGATCATCACTGTTTGAAAAAAGTGCCAATGAGGCACTTGAAAATTTAGTGTTCACACAATCAAAATAAATTTCTTGGGACCCAATGGATGCCTCCCAGGATCAAATAGGGTGAGTCTTAGTTCCAACTGAGTCTCCATGTGCCCTGCGATCCCTTCCCTCCACCGAGAACCGTTTGTAGCCAATACAGCACAGTTCTAAGATATTACTGTGACACTTCCCAGCATCGTCTTGCTATTACGTTTGTGCAAGTGCTGTTGTAGTATATTCTTCTTCTTCATTCTAATGGTTGTTTATACACAAATATCAATATCAATCAATACAAATCTTTATTCCATCTTCCAAAAGCAGATCATAAAACATACACCGATAAAACATACAATGAACAGACAAAAAGATTAAAATATCTACAATAAAGTTCATTACAAATTTCCACTTGGAGGTGATAAAAGTGTGTGGATCTTAATTCAGCAGCTTAATAAGTAACTAGCAGCATATAATACAAAAAGACTCACTACCAATATATTTATATTAGCATTGACCTCCTAGATGAATTTCATTGCACAACATCAACTTTGGGGTGTTTAAAATATATAAATCAAAGATCATCATCAAAGTAAAAAAACAGCGTCTCAAAAGGGCTATTATATATACAAACACTATATTTAAAACAGCATACTCCTCCTTTGTGTTAAAATGCTCTTCAGAAAACGAGCAACTAAGGGGCCGATTCCGATTCCGGCCGGAAATCTCTCCGACCGAGCCGGACCCGGAGAGAATTCCGACCGAATCGGATCCTAGCAGTCCGACCGGACGAGTACGATGCATTCGCATGCTATCGGACTCGATTCGGTCGGACTCCCATTGAAGTCAATGGGAGCTGGTCGTACAACGCGTACGCGGGCTCCCATTGACTCAATGGGTGCGAGGCTAACAAGGGCACCCCCTACAGCGGGTACGCGTCCATGCGCATCGCGGCATACATGCACAGGTAGGGGGGACCCATGGGTCCCCCCTGTGTGCGACTCATGCGCCTACGCATACAGGGGGGTCCGACACGGACCCCCAAAGTCCGGCTCCGACAGCTCTTTCGAGCCGGACGGCGCGAGTCGATCGGACTGCTCGCAGCGCGCATCGTACTTACCCGGCCGGGAAACGTCTCCATAGCGCGGTGCGAGTCGTGTCCGTGCGAGTCGCTCAGAGCGTGTTGAAGCCGCGTACGAGTCGGTCGGCGATTTCGCGGGAGCTGCATCGTACTCGCTCGGCCGGACCCGCGTACGATTCAGTCGGGAAACAGGGCTCCGAATTGGATCCGGTAAATCCGAATCCGATTCGGAGCACTACCGGCCGAGATCGGAATCGGCCCCTAAGTAGAATGTATCATAGTCATTAAGTTGCTGTAAAAAGAGCAGGACTTTGAAAATGTATACCTGTGCAACGACAGTAATTAAAATCTCCGTGTGAATGGCAATATATAACCATAAAAGAAAACAAAATGCAATAAGGATTAACTAGATTGCTCATCACATGGGTAAGTGCTGATCTCTGTGGTAGAGTATTGTCCTAATGGAAAAGATAGCAGCCATCGAATGGAACGTAACCTAAATCTAACCAATAATGTTCTCTCGTACACATTTGTCACAAAGAGTACATTGGGAGCAGTCTCAGGCACCGTCTGGATTGTACAATAATCTCTAACCAGGGCTTTTGCCACTTCCAATAACTCCCTAGTGGCCTGTCTATGCTTAATAAAGCAGTCCTGGACCCAGTATTTAAATTCTTTCATAATGGCTCGGGTGCTCGAACAAATGTACACAACCTAGAGCAAAAAAGAAGTCTTTGATGTATTTCAACCATGGAATTATCAGACCATGAGTGCAAGACAAGCAGTACCTTTAGAATCCCCATGATGTTGGAAAAAAAGGACGCAAATGTGGCGTGGATACCTTATGTGGTCAAAAAGTTACAGGGGCCTAAGCGCGAACTACCCCAAATAGCCAAAAAAAGGCTTAGCACAGCGGGAGAGAAGGCCTTAGCAGCGAAGGGGCTAATGACTTCATGATTAAGTTCACTTCCATATTTGCCCAAATTGAGCACCAAAGGACCAAGGGGGAATCATTAATAATATCTTGCACGTACTCCATACCTAGCTTCTGGTGCAGAGAAAAATGCGGTGTCAAATGGGGAACTCAAGTAGCCGGCGGAAGAATCTATTCTCCTCAGCCTGCATTGCCCTCACATCTCTACACCCCCAAATACCCAGAATGTATGTTAGAATTGGCAGGTATTTCCAGTTGTATATCTCTATAATCGGGACAATAATTATTTTTCCAATGGACATGGCAGGCGAAAAAGTAGTGCCTACTGCTCGGTATAGTGGATTATCCCGCTTTTAATGCAGGATGACCAAGTGCACACATCATCGAACTCAAGGCCAAGGTAAGAAAATGAGCTTGCCCTATGCAATTTTTTGCCACCTATACTCAGGGTACAGGTTATTGTATTTCAGAGCTCTCATAAATAATACAAAACTAGAAATTAAAATCTTGAGACCGTTGGCCGTTCTGGCAAGAAGAACTGCGTCGTCCGCATATAATAACGTAGGCACAGCCTTCTGCTCTGCATAAGGAACATCTGCCACAGCAGATACTAGTGTTCTATCCAGGTCAATAATATAGAGTAGGAAAAGGATCTGGGCTAGGACACACCCCTGGTGCACCCCACGTTTAACTTTAAAAGGTTAGGTGCATTCACCAGCATTGCCAAATCTTACAGATGCTGTAAGGTCACAATGTAAGAGTCTTAAAAAAGAGACCAATCCCACATCGACACCCATGCTCTCTAAAATGGACCACAACTTAGATCTACTGACGCAATCAAAGGCGCACGATAGATCCATGAACGCCAAATGGGTGGAAGCACCCTTGGCATATGTGTATTTGGCCACGATACGGTGGAGATTAAGACACTGTTCGATTGTCCCAAGCCCCTTCTGAAACCCATACTGTGTTTGTGAGAGGATATTATTTTCGTTTACCCAAACAACAAGGCGATCCAATACAACTTTAGCCATGGAGATCGGGCAGTAACAGCTTGGATCATGCGCATTTCCTTTCTTAAAGATAGCAACAACTGTTGAAGTGCGCCAGGACGGAGGCACACCTGTACAACAATCAAAATTAAATACACAGGTGAGCACAGGGGTCCAAAAGCCTGGGTCCTCCCTGAATAGATCAAGGGGGACACCGTATGGGCCTGGAGCCATCTTACAGCGACTATTAAGAATGGCTTTTAGCACCTCTACCTCCCTAAATTGGAGTTTGGCACAGGAAGAGCTAGCCATATGCACTTCTTCTACAGACTGAGAAGAAGTGTGCCAGCCAGGCCACCGCCATAATTTCTCCTCCTTAATAGCCAGCTTCCTTTTCTTTAGCACCAAGACATAAACCTTTCTGCTGGCTGCTATTACACACTGATCTCAGGGGGACTGTTTTAGTGTCCAACGCATGGATTAATTTGCCGCTCTACACTCTTTGTCAAACCAGGATTTAACGAGAGAAGGAGTCTGTACTATGGGCTAATCAATAACCCTTTGATCTGAGTTAAGAGGTCAATAAAGTGTTAATAATATAGAGGCAGAATGCCTTACTGTTGCAGACAACCTTGTTCATAACATGGATCATATTCACAGAGCGCCATGCCACCCTGCGTCCTTAACAGTTAGTGCTTGAGTGGTCGTGAGCTTTGGCTTATGGCGCTTTAAGGGGGCCACAAGCTGCACTGCAATGGGATTGCGGTCACTATAGATCTGAACAAGGACCTCACTACCTATAATAGTTGAAGACAGACTTCGGAAGATAAAAACATAGGGGCATATTAGCAAGACCGGCGATAAAATTATCGCCGTTTTAGCGGCAGGAAACTGCCGCTAAACGAGCGATAATGGGCTTGCTAATATGCGTTATAGAATTCCAATAGAAGCCCAGGTTAGATGTGCAGGACATCTAACCTGGGCTTCTATTGGAATTCCATAACGCATATTAGCAAGCCCATTATCGCCGTTTTAGCGGCAGTTTCCTTCCGCTAAAACGGCGATAATTTTATCGCCGGTCTTGCTAATATGCCCCATAGTCTATTATGCTCCCGGTGCCCCTCCCAATACAGGTTGGAATTTCTGAACTAGAGGAATTCGGAGCATTGTTTGCTAGATCGCGCTCAGCTAACAGAGAAAACAGAAAACTGCCCCAGGCATCCATGGCATTGAAATCAACTTCCCAAGCAAGAGGGTCAAATATTATTGGTGATAGGCTGGGCAAAAGACCTAACTTAGTATTAAAATCATCTGCCGCTAGCAAATTAAGGGCTTTCAGCCCAAGCCTCCTTTTCAGCTAACAAGTTAATTACTGAGAATAGACCCTGAAAATTACAACCACATTCAACATTTAAACCCTATGTTCCCTGCCCCAGCAAAGGCAGAGGATGTAGCCTTAGGGCTAGAGCCTTCGACCTCAAAGCTGGGGAACTGGTTTCGAGTCTCGGCAACGACACTCAACATCCTGTGATTCTAGGCAAATCACTTAATCTCAACGTGCCTAACAAAAATGAATGTGTCCTTGTGTAATGAAACTGGTGCTCATGTAAAGCGCTCTGATACCCGATATCTTCAGGTCTAGTTCGCGCTATATAAAACTCTAAAAAAAAAAAAAAAGGCAAAATGCCTCGGTCTCACCCTGGTTTGAAGAAATGGGTGAGAGTGAACAGTCAATATTAACTTTAAACCAGGCTGTCAACCCCTCTTTGTCATGCCCAGTTGGCGACTGTACTGTTGGCAACCTAAAACAAGTATAACCATTGAATGCCACCTCTTTCACTTCCCACGTTTTCTGCATAAAAAGTATATCATAATCTAAAATAAAGGATTGCCAACCTTCAACTGACATTTTTTAGGCCAAGCCAGCCAAATTCCAGCTTAAGAAGTTAATACATGGGCAACGCTCAGCTACAACATCAGGTACACCCGCTTCTATCCCTTCCTGGGACTTCAAGGAGTTGTCAAAGTCTAAGTCCCCATCCAGATTACCAGGACTTATCGATAGAGGGACGGTGAACAAGTGCGCCCCGGGGGTCTCTATACTAATGGCACCTATATTCACCGGGGCACCAGCTCACACTCCTTACTATACTGTCAATCATTATCTTCCAACCCTGCAAGCACGGCAGATCTATTTTGCAAGGGTAATAACGGGTGTAAGGGGGGTTTAAGAAGTTCTTGGTTGGGCGCCATTGACCCACCATGCCGGAAAATGGGGATGCCAAATGCCTATAAAAGAAACCCAATGACAAAATTTTCCCAGGGCTAGTATTAACCATTCCAGCCCTAGCAAAGCCCAATATTTCATTTACAACCAGGGGATTTTGAAAATTATGACCATATCTTTACCGTTGTATTGCTTGCCCATACCACAAATGCCCCCCCACAAGTCTTGCAAAAGTATATCTTTAGGGAAGTCCCAATGACCACACACATTAGTGTTCAGCCAATGCATAACTTTGTTCATAAGTCCCCTCATAGATTCTGAACTATCAGCAAAGAGGCTAGGAATGTTAGCTAGAACATTTACATAAGGGGATGAGGCGAGAGGAAGGTCAATCACAGGGAGAGGAACCAAACTGGGGTGTCTCTTTTCCACCTGCTTGGCAACCAGCTTAACAGGGAGGGTAATGCTCCTCATCACTCTGTGGTACCTTGTCCGTTGCTGGTCCAGTAGTAATGGCCAAAGCTTGGTTGTTGGTGGCCACTCTGCCCCTAGAAATTAGAAGCCTGAATCAACATGATTGGTGGAACAGAATAATATAAAGGATAAGCTAAAGAGCACTGAATTTCCTGAGGCTAAGCAGAAGTCTTATTAGCAGGCAGCTTTACCAATTGGGCCTCAATAGAGGCAAGACGATCAATGACAGGGCGCAAATTAACGTCCAACAAATCACTTAGATATTTACTCAAGTGCTCCCAGGAATCTTCTGGTATGGCTGGTGTAGACACTGGTGCTGACTCAATACCAGTCCTCCTGTGGTTTGCAGTTTTACCCTTAGTTACAGGGGGCTTGGGTTTCAAGGTTTTCTTCCTGCGTTTGGCTGTTGGCCCAGTGTCTAGGTCGGAATATAAATCAGTGTTAGACCTGGCACCATTGGCGTGGGTCTCCCTTCCATTTTTCGCTGTTGTCTCCTCTGTTTTACTGGTGTTAGATGCTCTGGGCGCTGTGCCACTGCCATTCAGTGTCACAGCGCGAATGCTCCCTGTATAAATATGTCTATGTGAATTGGTATATCCCTGATTGGCTTATTTGGTTTACCTGTTAGTCCCTAGTAGTGTGGCCTATGTGTGCCCAGGGCTGGTAAACCAAATGCTGCGGGTGGGCCTGCAGCACTGATGTGTGCCACCCCCAGAAGCAGCTTGTAAAGTGTGTCTCAGACCTGCCACTGCAGTGTCTGTGTGCAGTCCAGAACTGCCATCTTGGCTGTGAAGTGCAACCACTTCCCAGCCCCTGAACCTTCCCTTGGCATCCTGTAAGTCGCCCCTCGGGTAGGGTGCATTGTATGTGTAAGGTAGGACATGCCTGGGTGTGTGTAGCATGTCCTGGTAGTGAATTATGCACCATTTCGTTTTTCACTACTGTAAGGCTATCTGTTCCTCATAGGCTAGAATGGGCAGTTTGACTATTACATGCTATAGTCCTAACTGACCCCAGGGACATGGTAGAAAAACGAATTTAGTATGCCTGAGCTCAGAATATTAAAATACACCTTTTAGTGAAGTTTATTTTTATATTCTGTGTTTGAAAATACCACTTTTAGAAAGTAGGTATTTTCTTGCCTAAGCCTTCCAGTGTGCTCTGCCGTTATGTGTATTGGCTGTCTGGTTTTAGAGGGGCAGGACAGGCTGAGTCAGACCTTGGTGGAATAGAGAGATCTGCATTTAGAGTGTGGGGAAGGGTGGCTCTTTGATCTGAATAGGGCTGTGCCTGGCAAGGTGAATGCTGGCTCCACCTCCCACTGTGTGTCTGCTAGCAGACCCCCTCTTTCTGAAAGGAAGGATGCAGCCTGGTAAACAAAGTGCTCCAGGCCTGAGCAGAACTGGTTCTGGCTAGGTTCAGGGACTGGTAGCTTCAAGGATCAAAGGCTTTTGGGGTATAAATATCTGTGCTCAAACCCCCTACTTTTGTATTGCTTTTGGATCTGGAGAGGAAACTCTGTCCGTGCCACTGGAGGAATCTGCAGGAAGTGACTGTCCTTGTGCTTGTGTGTTGTTTCTTGCACTGGCCTGCAGCAGTGACCACTGGACCTTGAAGAAGAGGAAAAGGAACTATTGAGAGAACTTTTATTTTTGTACAGCAATCACCCAAGGGCTAGGAAAAGAGCTAGCCTCCTGCTGGAGTCTCAGGCACAACAGACTCCACCACCAACCTCCTGCTTCCTCCCTGCGAGGACTGCTATCTGCTGAGGAGGCTCCTGTGAGTTCCAGGGCCTCTAGTTTGCATCAGAGAGAAGAGGGTAAGAAATCGACGCTAACGCATCTTTGCGGGCCGCTGCAGTCGAGAGCGCTGGGAAAATCATCGCGCTGCTGCCGCCGAGGGCCCGCAACCCGAAACCATCGCTGACGCCCCTTTGCGAGCCGCTGCAGCCGAGACGCGCTGGAAAGATCATCGCGCTGCTGTCGCCGCGCACTCGCAACCCTGACAGAAATCATCGCTTCGAGACATCGCATTGCGGACGCCGTGCGTTCGCCACTTTGATCGCATCACACCGAATTTCGTCGCTCCCTCGCAGAGCGTTTTGTCTTCGCATCGCAACACGATCGCACAGCGCAACAGGATCACCGCATCGACTTCTCCCACGCGGCAAGAAAGTCATCGCATCGGTGGTCCAGCGTGCAGAAGTTTGTCGCATCGTCTCCGCACGCATCCCGCAGATCGGCGCATCATCCTCCCTTGCGGCAAGGATTTCAACGCATCGCCGGCCTCGCGTGCCGAGAATCATCGCTACAGCTTCTTTGCGACACTTTGTTGGTTTTGCAACTAAACCCAGGTACTTTGTGAAAGAAAGGGTCGCAGAGACCACTGCTTTGAACTTGAACCTTATTTTTGCAACCTTTGAACTATTTTTGACAGCCCTTCAACAGCTATCCTATTTTTGACAGTATTGTGGCTTTTACAGTTATTGGTCTTGTGATAAATCTGCCTTTATATAAAGATACTTATTTTTTTATAATACCTACTTGTGTGGTGTCCCTTTGTAGTGTTCCTCATTGTGTTACTGTGTATGATCATAAATGCTTCACACCCTGCCTCTGAGATAAGCCTACCTGCTCGTGCTACGTTACCACAGGGTTGAGCAGGGGTATTAAAGAGGGTAGCCCTCTCACTCTGACTTAGGAAGAAGGGTCCCTACTTGGACAGTGGCCAGCCATTGCCAACTAGAGACCCCCATTTCTAACAATCAGGACCAGGCAAACGAATATGATTAGATTCATTCACTTGTAATTGGGCTGGTACTTGGACTTCTTCCCCTGCCTCACCCAGCATTTCGCTATGGGTAAGTCCCTTGCCTGCAAGGCACACATCAGCAATTGATGCAGCTGGTAAATTTGACTCAGCGGTGCTAAGAGACCCTAAAAGAGAAGGCTCAAGATTGTCTGCAGAATCTCTACAGTTATCCTGGGAGGAAGGTAGAGATGGAACAAATTTCTCAGTTGTTAGTGATAGACAATGCTCTGCCAGTCTAATTTCATTGGATACAATGTCCACCGCCCGCCTCAAAAAATTATCAATAGTGAAGCGTATGCATAATGGAGTGATGCTAGGGACCCCAGAGGTACCCTTCGTTTTTCCCATGTTGGTATAAGTAGCAAGGCTTCTGGGGAAGAAGAGAAAAAAGAATCCTAAAACGCCAAGGCAAAGCTAAGCAAACAAAGCACACAGGGGCAGATTTACAAGCCCCTTGCGACACATTTGGCCCGCCGTTGCGTCACTTCTGTGACGCAGCGGTGGTGTAAACCATGAGCCACGTTGTGACTTATTTACAACGTGACGCATCTAGGGAGATGCGTCACGTTGTAAAGCCCTGCACCACATGAAACCTGCGTCAGGTTTAATGTGGGCGTTCCGTCGCAGGGTGGGCGTTCCGTCGCAGGAAAGCCTCGTAAAAGTGACGCAGTGAAATCTACAAGATTTCACTAAGTGAGTTTTACGACGCCGCTGCATCAAACCCTTACGCCTGCTTGAAGCAGGCGTAAGGAGTGACGCACCACGTTAAGTATGGGCGGCCCCTGAGCATTGCTGGAGATCCGTCTTGCTTGCGACACGACTCCAGCAATGTGCCGCCCTTACGCCACAAGATGCGACACGCATCTGCCTATCCTTGCGCCATGGTGCGCCGCATTGTAAATGCGACACATCTGTGGTGGCGCAAGGGGAGAATTGCGTGTGGCATCTATTCTGGCGCATCCCTGCTGATTTGCAGAGATGCGCCAGTCCTTGTAAATCTGCCCCACAGTACCATTAGATGAATATCTACTTCCAATTATCCAGGTCACAGCACTAAGAGGGGTGGCATAGCCCAGCCTATGACGGGCTAAGAAGGGCCAGTCTTGGCCCGGTCTTCGTACAGGCCATGTGCCGGGGCGTGACCCACGTGCGTCCCGCACTGCAGAACACCTCTTGCTGATTTAAGGCACTCCAGCGCCTGAAAAGAGCGTTGTGGCCCCTCCTCCAGGCCGAGAATGATGGGAGCTGTGGTCTGCCCACAACCCGGCAGCAGGACACAGGAACCAGGAGGCTGGTGCAAGGATCCTGTGCTGCGGATCACCTCTTGTTGATCTAAGGGGCTCTGGCGCCTGAACAGAGCTTTGCGGCCCCCTCCTCCAGAATGATGGGAGCTGTAATCTCACCACAACCCCGCAGCAGGACACAGGAACTGGGAGGCTTGTACGTGGGTCCCACTCTGCGTGACACCTTTCGTTGATTTAAAGCGCTCCAGCCCCTGAACACAGCATTGAGGCCGCTCCTGCATGCCGAGAATGATGGGAGCTGTAGTCTCCCCACAACTCGGCAGCAGGACTCAGGAACTGGGAGGCTGGTGTGAGGCCATTTATATACGTTTGTGTTTCGTCTCACTTCTTCTTTGCATATTCTTAAATTTAGCAGATCCCCACTCAAAAATACTTTTCTGCATTTGCTGCAAATTTCGTTTCATCATCCAAAACAATTGTTTCACCTTCATCTCTCTTCAAACTGATCTATTCTTGGTTTATTTATTTATTTAAGCAATTTGTAGAGCGCGCAAATACCCTTGGGTGTCTCGGCGCTACGGACGGCTGGGCGGAGGAAGGACTGACACCTTGAAGGCTGATGTTTTTTCTGGGCTAACTCTTTAATTGACGCAAAACCCTTTGAATTGTATGTCATTGGTGCACATATTTCTAATATATCAAGCCTATGCATTAAAATTGGGCCCCTATATCTAGGGCACATAATTTTCCTTTGTTATAAATATCTCAATGTTCTAAATATTCCCTTTATTTGAACTCATACTAAACCCTAGCAGTTGCTTGGGCAGCCATTATCCTCCTTCCAAAGTAGCCATCTAATACTTAATTGCAATCATTATTTTAATGCTCTCACAAATGGTCAATTGCAACATTGAGATATATATATATTTTGCCAGTGAACAAGGGTACTGAGATACTTGAAACGCGTTTGGCCTGATAACAAGAAGCGTGGGAGGAACGCTGTGCCTGCTGCCACCTGAGGCATTTGTGTGTATACCCCTTTGTGAGTGATGGCTTCAGTGGGGCAACCTTCTTTTCCTTGATTCAATGCGGCCTGTCCAGCCGCGAAGCCGTCCCGCCGCCGGTGTTGCGGATCCTCAATGCTCGCAAACGCAAGCTTGGTTTGGAACAAAGGGGACCTGAGCCTCAGGTACATATTGGTGTGTACCGCAGCGTGCCTGCTTAGCGCTTTTACCTACAAAGGACACATTTGTGCTTCGAACATTCACGGAATATGCAAATACCCACTGGGGTTTGAATGGGACTACAAGCATGGCTTTTACGATGTGGGCTACTTTAACCAAAAAGCCACTGTGACGCCCACTGGGGCAGGGCTTGTGTATTTAATAAATCATCGTCCCGAATCAGTCTTGCAGTGTCCGTGCACAATTGAGAAGTGAAGATTTTGCCAGTGAACAAGGGTACTGAGATACTTGAAATGCGTTTGGCCTGATAACAAGAAGCGTGGGAGGAACGCTGTGCCTGCTGCCACCTGAGGCATTTGTGTTTATACCCCTTTGTGTGTGATGGCTTCAGTGGGGCAACCTTCTTTTCCTTGATATATATGTATATATATATATAAATATATATAAATATATATCTGAAGAAGACGTAACTGTCGAAATGCATTATGCTGTGTTGCAACATGTGAATAAAAGGCTTCCCGTAAAGTACCCCGTTGTGTCCTAGGATTGCTTTGGAGAGAGTGATCGGTTGGTGATATTTTCGCGTCTGCCAGGAGCGCGATACAAGGACCCGTCCGCCAAGAGTCCTGGAACTATGCTGGCATTGTAACTGTTTGTATCAAGGTATTGATCGATCCCAGGACCGTCTCAGGAACGGGCCAGGCTAGTGGCCGCTGTCATTGGCAGCCTGTGACTTCATGGGGAAGCGAGCTGATCACAACTCGCTTCACGGCCCGGTTTGTTTCCAAATTTTGAGGTTTGGACGTTGGGGACCCGAGGGAGCTTTTGACACGATTTCAACGGGGTCACCAGCTGCTACACGGCCCCCCCTTTGCGAGGCAATTTCAGCGCTCATATGAGCAACATTTGATCCTGCTGCCGAACGTACCCATCAAGTGCATGCTGGGAGCTGTAGTCGTGCATTCAACTGCAGCTGTCCTGATTGCAGCAGGGTCAGCTGATCTCCCACCAATGGGAGCGCCCAAGTATGTTCAAAGGAGGGAGGAGGTGAAATCCGGTTGTAAGCCGCATCTGAAGAAGACATAACTGTCGAAATGCATTATGCTGTGCTGCAACATGTGAATAAAAGGCTTCCCGTAAAGTACCCCGTTGTGTCCTTGGATTGCTTTGGAGAGAGTGATCGGTTGGTGATATTTTCGCTTCTGCCAGGAGCGCGATACAAGGACCCGTCCGCCAAGAGTCCTGGAACTATGCTGGCATTGTGACTGTTTGGATCAAGGTATTGATCGATCCCAGGACCGTCTCAGGTACGGGCCAGGCTAGTGGCCGCTGTCATTGGCAGCCTGTGACTTCATGGGGAAGCGAGCTGATCACAACTCGCTTCACGGCCCGGTTTGTTTCCAATTTTTGAGGCTTGGACGTTGGGGACCCGGGGGAGCCTTTGACACGATTTCAACGGGGTCACCAGCTGCTACACGGCCCCCCCTTTGGGAGGCAATTTTAGCGCTCATACGAGCAACATTTGATCCTGCTGCCGAACTTACCCATCAAGTGCATGCTGGGAGCTGTAGTCGTGGATTAAACTGCAGCTGTCCTGATTGCAGCAGGGTCAGCTGATCTCCCACCAATGGGAGCGCCCAAGTATGTTCAAAGGAGGGAGGAGGTGAAATCCGGTTGTAAGCCGCATCTGAAGAAGACGTAACTGTTGAAATGCATTATGCTGTGCTGCAACATGTGAATAAAAGGCTTCCCGTAAAGTACCCCGTTGTGTCCTTGGATTGCTTTGGAGAGAGTGATCAGTTGGTGATATTTTCGCGTCTGCCAGGAGCGCGATACAAGGACCCGTCCGCTAAGAGTCCTGGAACTATGCTGGCATTGTGACTGTTTGGATCAAGGTATTGTTCGATCCCAGGACCGTCTCAGGAACGGGCCAGCCTAGTGGCCGCTGTCATTGGCAGCCTGTGACTTCATGGGGAAGCGAGCTGATCACAACTCGCTTCACGGACCGGTATGTTTCCAATTTTTGAGGCTTGGACGTTGGGGACCCGAGGGAGCCTTTGACACGATTTCTACAAGGTCACTAGCTGCTACACGGCCCCCCCTTTGCGAGGCAATTTCAGCGCTCATACGAGCAACATTTGATCCTGCTGCCGAACTTACCCATCAAGTGCATGCTGGGAGCTGTAGTCGTGCATTAAACTGCAGCTGTCCTGATTGTAGCAGGGTCAGCTGATCTCCCACCATTGGGAGAGCCCAAGTATGTTCAAAGGAGGGAGAAGGTGAAATCCGGTTGTAAGCCACATCTGAAGAAGGCGTACCTGTCGAAATGCATTATGCTGTGCTGCAACATGTGAATAAAAGGCTTCCCGTAAAGTACCCCATTGTGTCCTTGGATTGCTTTGGAGAGAGTGATCGGTTGGTGATATTTTCGCATCTGCCAGGAGCGTGATACAAGGACCCATCCGCCAAGAGTCCTGGAACTATGCTGGCATTGTGACTGTTTGGATCAAGGTATTGATCGATCCCAGGACCGTCTCAGGAGCGGGCCAGGCTAGTGGACGCTGTCATTGGCAGCCTGTGACTTCATGGGGAAGCGAGCTGATCACAACTCGCTTCACGGCCCGGTTTGTTTCCAATTTTTGAGGCTTGGACGTTGGGGACCCGAGGGAGCCTTTGACACGATTTCAACGGGGTCACCAGCTGCTACATGGCCCCCCCTTTGCGAGGCAATTTCAGCACTCATACGAGCAACATTTGATCCTGCTGCCGAACTTAACCATCAAGTGCATGCTGGGAACTGTAGTCGTGCATTAAACTGCAGCTGTCCTGATTGCAGCAGGGTCAGCTGATCTCCCACCAATGGGAGCGCCCAAGTATGTTCAAAGGAGGGAGGAGGTGAAATCCAGTTGTAAGCCGCATCTGAAGAAGACGTAACTGTCGAAATGCATTATGCTGTGCTGCAACATGTGAATAAAAGGCTTCCCGTAAAGTACCCCGTTGTGTCCTTGGATTGCTTTGGAGAGAGTGATCGGTTGGTGATACATATATATATATATATATATGTATATATATATATATATATATATTATCTACTGGCGGTCGCCAGTAGATAGTTATAGTTAGGACCTATTTTCCATAGGAAATCCGCAACATTCTATTTGAAATAACGTTGGCGCCGGTTGACAAATCTTCGCGAAAGCTTCCAACTTGTTGGGGCGCTCTTGTCCGCTCCTATCCTGAAAGTCTCGGGGTGATACGTCAAGCGGGGGCCGAGAAAAAAGGGGGGTCCCAAAACACGTTTTCCCCATTCATTTTTCAATAGGAACCTTTAGTCGCAGCTACAGCCCGAACTGCTGAACGGAATTACACCAAATTTGGCAAAGAGGTAGCCCTTGGTTCAGTGTCGTGCCTTTGCTTAAATGGTGTAAATCCGTTCAGTAGTTCCTGAGAAAATCAAAAGTAAAGTCACATATATATCTATGGCCGAGTAGGGTCCGCGTACCCTCCCGATCATGAGCTGCATGCTAATTGGCTGTCAACACTCCAAATCAGGAAGTGTTGGCAGCCATTTTGTCCCTCGGTAGAACCTCTAAGTGTGGAGTTTTGGAACTTTATAATATTCCTCTAAAATCAGCCGAACTACGAATTCCGATTTACTCACCTGTTATCAGGAGAGAACCCAGTGCTGCATCTTTTAGCCCAGCACTGACCCTGAAAATTAATTCTAACCGTATTTACCAGTAACTTGTATTTCCTTCCATAGGAATCCATTGTCTGGTTTTCAGCAGAAAAGTTTCAAAGTGTCGATTTTCACAAACTACAAATATTCCTTAAAAATCGCCTGAATGACTTAAACGCATTCTTTCAACTGTTTACAGGAGATGCACCAGTGCTGGATCCAGGATCCACCACTGAGTAAGAAAAAGTAACGATAACACTACTTACCTGCTAAGTGAATTTCCTCCCATAGGATAACATTGGTGATTCTATGTGAAAAAGATTCTGTCAACTTTTAAAATACAATAATATTCCTTAAAAATCACTATTGTAACCAGAACGCTTTTACTCAACTGTTTACAGGAGATGTCCCAGGACTGAATCTAGGATCCAGTCCTGTGGTTAGAAAAGTAATCCATAAAGTAACTAATTGCATTTAACTTGAAATTCACATTGAGCTCAATGTTGCATTGTGTTTGAAATTGTGTTGCCCATTGCAACAACTGTAACTACTGTACTTAAAAGTCTATTGCCTATTTGCAAAGTATTTAAAGTAAAGTACTTCATTCTGAGAAAGTATATTTTGTAATGTAATGTATAATGTAATTACAAAGTAATTTAAACAATAAAATATCTAAAAATAAATAGTTTAAACAAATGTTGTAAATCAGTATCAAAAAAATAAATATAACAATTAATACATTTAACAATTGTCATTTACAAAACCTTTGAAATTCACTGAAAAAACCATAGGTTTCAGACATGTTATAGTTAGGAATTAGCATTTAAAAACCTTTGAAATTCACTGAAAAAACAATAGGTTTCAGACACGTTATAGTTAGAAATTAGCATTTAAAAACCTTTGAAATTCACTGAAAAACCATAGGTTTTAGGGACAGTTATAGTTAGTTGGACTTTTCACTCGCATAAAACCCGTGAAATTCCCCGTTATAGTTAGTTCAGCTAACTATAACTCGCGCTCCGCAATGCACTGCTGATGATGTCACATATTACATCACTCAAGACATGGTCAGTGACATCACTGATGACATCACTGATGACATCTCAAATGACATCACTGATGACATCACTGAAGACATCATCCATGTGATAATTTGATGCATCTTCTCACACCCTAATATAACTTTTGATACACCCACTGTAAATTACAGACTGCCATTGTCAAAACCATAGACACTCCAACACCAATAACTACATACACACTCACTGATTCTTAGGTCTACACACACATCCACTCACTCACGTGTACAATCACTCATACTTACGGTCACTCAGTATAGGACTATCATATGCACTCATACACCTACATAGACACTCACACACCGCCACTCATCCATAGAGGTACTCATACACCTAGTCAGTCATGCAAATAATTAATCACACTGCCATTTACTCACCTATACAGTTATACACACACCAGCTCACTTACTCATACAAATACTAGCACATTCTTACGCTCTTATACAATCACTGATACAAGTACACACTCATCCATACAGCCACTCTTACAATCACACACTCTCCCTTATAGCCATTTATATACTCCATCACACATATATACTGCCTTTGACATATGTAGTTACTCACGCATGTACCACTGAGATATACATTCACTCACTAACACACCCATACACACACTCACCCACCCATACAGTCCATCACAGATGCACTCTTGAAACCATGCACCCAGTGAATCACCCACTCACACATCTATGCACAGAGTCACACACACCCCACCCACACAAACACTCAGGCACCCATACAGATACTCAGACAACCAATCAATAACTCATATAGACACTCATGTAGCTATTCACAAACCCATGCAGCCACTTACACAGCAACAGACAGACGGATACAGACATTCACACAGTTTAGTCACTAACCCATGCATTCAGTAAGATACGTTTAATCACTCACTTATAGAGTCAGTCACGCACCTACTAAATCATCGATCCAGACACTTATACACCCACTCATTCTTCAATACACCTTGGCATATATATTAAACATATTTAAACTTTATAGAAACACACAGTCACTGGATGATGTCATCAGTGATGTCATTTGAGATGCCATCAGTGATGTCATCAGTGATGTCACTGACCATGTCATGAGTGATGTAATATGTGACGTCATCAGCAGTGCATTGCGGGGGCGCGAGTTATAGTTAGCTGAACTAACTATAACGGGGAATTTCACGGGTTTTGATACGAGTGAAATGTCCAACTAACTATAACTGTCCTAAAACCTATGGTTTTTACAGTGAATATATATATATATTCACTGAAAAACCATAGGTTTTAGGACAGTTATAGTTAGTTGAACATTTCACTCGTACAAAACCATAGAAATTCCCCGTTATAGTTAGTTCAGCTAACTATAACTCGCGCCCCGCAATGCACTGCTGATGACGTCACATATTACATCACTCATGACATGGTCAGTGACATCACTGATGACATCACTGATGACATCTCAAATGACATCACTGATGACATCACTGATGACATCATCCAGTGACTGTGTGTTTCTGTAAAGTTTAAATATGTTTAATATATATAGGGACAGGCATATTGAAGAATGAGTGGTTGTATAAATGTCTGAATGGATGATTTAGTACGTGAGTGACTGACTCTACAAGTGAGTGATTAAATGTATCTTACTGAATGCATGGGTTAGTGACTAAACTGTGTGAATGTCTGTATCCGTCTGTCTGTTGGTTTGTAAGCGGCTGCATGGCTTTCTGAATAGCTACATGAGTGTCTACATGGGTTATTGATTGATTGTCTGAGTATCTGTATGGGTGCCTGAGTGTTTGTGTGGGTGGGGTGTGTGTGACTCTGTGCATAGATGTGTGAGTTGGTGATTCACTGGGTGCATGGTTTCAAGAGTGCATCTGTGATGGACTGTATGGGTGGGTGAGTGTGTGTATGGGTGTGTTAGTGATTGAATGTATATCTCAGTGGTACATGTGTGAGTAACTACATATGTGAAAGGCAGTATATATGTGTGTTGTAGTATATAAATGGCTATAAGTGAGAGTGTGTGATTGTGAGAGTGGCTGTATGGATGAGTGTGTACTTGTATCAGTGATTGTATAAGAGCGTAAGAATGTGCTAGTATTTGTATGAGTAAGTGAGCTGGTGTGTGTATAACTGTATAGGTGAGTAAATAGGTGTGTGATTAAGTTTTTTGCATGACTGACTAGGTGTGTGAGTACCTCTATGGATGAGTGGCGGTGTGTGAGTGTTTATATAGGTGTATGAGTGCATATGATATTCCTGTACTGAGTGACTAAGTATGAGTGACTGTACGGGTGAGTGAGTGGATGTGTGTGTAGACCTAAGAATCAGTGAGTGGGTATGTAGTTTTTGGTGTTGGAGTGTCTATGGTTTTGAGAATGGCAGTCTGTAATTTAGAGTGGGTGTATCAAAAGTTATATTAGGGTGTGAGAAGATGCATGAAATTATCACATGGATGATGTCATCAGGGATGTCATTTGAGATGTCATCAGTGATGTCATCAGTGATATCACTGACCATGTCATGAGTGATGTAATATGTGACGTCATCAGCAGTGCATTGCGGAGCGCGAGTTATAGTTAGCTGAACTAACTATAACGGGGAATTTCTATGGTTTTGTACGAGTGAAATGTCCAACTAACTATAACTGTCCCTAAAACCTATGGTTTTTTCAGTGAATTTCAAAGGTTTTTTAAATGCTAATTTCTAACTATAACGTGTCTGAAACCTATGGTTTTTTCATTGAATTTCAAAGGTTTTTTAAATGCTAATTTCTAATTATAACGTGCCTGAAACCTATGATTTTTAAGTGAATTTCAAAGGTTTTTTAAATGCTAGTTTCTAACTATGCCTACAGAGGTAGGACATGTGAAGAAAGAAGAAAAACGCACAGAAAGAAGCAAAAGATGTGCAGATAGAACCAACAGAGGAGCAGAAAGAGGCCTTGTTGCAAAATCATCCTGTGCCCACAACTTTTTCAGACGGGTACTGGTGGTAACTGACTCTGACTAACCAGAGCCAGTGCTATGCTAAAAGACACTTAGAATACAGTGAAAACACCTACATACACTAGGGAACACTATGCGTTGGGGTACCCCTGTGATTAGCATGACCTCCTCTGCAAGTCCCTAGTACATAATAGGGCAGGGGATTAAAACTATCTCTTAAAACGCGCTACAGGGCGCGTTTGCACAGTGGTGAAGGGAGGGGGGCCTGAGGTGACATGTGTGCAAACGCACCCGTGGTGCGTTTTAAGCTGCGGGATTAAGTCCCCTTGAATTCTGAGGGTCCCTGGGGCCCAACTAGCCCCCCAGGTACCTACAGTTAGGACCACAGAGCTGAGTTGCAGAGAGGCGTTCCGAGGCCACGCACCTTTTTTCACCTCTCTGCAACGCAACTCTGTTGTGCTTACTGAAGGTACCTGGTGGGCTAGTTGGCCCCCAGGGTCCCTCAGGATTCAAAGGGAATTAATTCCCCAACTTAAAACGCACCACAGGGCGTGTTTGCGCACATGTCACCTAAGGCCCCGCCCCTCCCTTCACCACTGTGCAAACGCGCCCCGTGGTGTGTTTTAAGTTGGGGGATTAGGTCACCTTGAATCCTGAGGGTCCCTGGGGCCCAACTAGCCCACTAGGTACTTCCAGTAAGCACCACAGGCCTGCGTTGCAACGCCTGTAACAAATTGTGCAGTTGTGTTTAGGTAGTGAAGAGGGTCGTGCTGGGGGTAGTGTTTTAGGGTTTAGGGTAGTGCAGTGGTGTTTGTGTAGTGTAGGGGGTCATGCTGGGGGTAGATTTAGGGTTTAGGGCAGTGCAGTGGTGTTTGGGTAGTGTAGGGAGACGTGCTGGGGGAGTGTTTTAGGGTTTAGGGTAGTGCAGTGGTGTTTGGGTAGTGTAGGGGGTCATGCTGGGGGTAGTGTTTTAGGGTTTAGGGTAGTGCAGTGGTGTTTGGGTAGTGTAGGGGGTCGTGCTGGGGGTAGTGATTTAGGGTAGTGCAGTGGTGTTTGGGTAGTGTAGGGGTACTGCTGGGGGAAGTGTTTTAGGGTTTAGGTTAGTGCAGTGGTGTTTGGGTAGTGTAGGGGTACTGCTGGGGGTAGTGTTTTAGGGTTTAGGGTAGTGCAGTGGTGTTTGTGTAGTGTAGGGGGTAGTGTTTTAGGGTTTAGGGTAGTGCAGTGGTGTTTGTGTAGTGTAGGAGGTCGTGTTTTAGGGTTTAGGGTAGTGCAGTGGTCTTTGGGTAGTGTAGGGAGTCGTGCGGGGGTAGTGTTTTAGGGTTTAGGGTACTGTAGGGGTCATGCAGGGGGTAGTGTTTTAGGGATTAGGGTAGTGCATTGGTGTTTGGGTAGTGTAGGGGGTCATGCGGGGGTAGTGTTTTAGGGTTTAGGGCAGTGCAGTGGTGTTTGGGTAGTGTAGGGGGTCGTGCTGGGGGAGTGTTTTAGGGTTTAGGGCAGTGCAGTGGTGTTCGGGTAGTGTAGGGGGTCGTGCTGGGGGAGTGTTTTAGGGTTTAGGGCAGTGCAGTGGTGTTCGGGTAGTGTAGGGGGTCGTGCTGGGGGAGTGTTTGAGGGTTTAGGGCAGTGCAGTTGTGTTCGGGTAGTGTAGGGGGTTGTGCTGGGGGTAGTATTTTAGGGTATAGGGTAGTGCAGTGGTGTTCGGGTAGTGTAGGGGGTCGTGCTGGGGGTAGTGTTCTAGGGTTTAGGGCAGTGCAGTGGTGTTTGGGCAGTGTAGGGGGTAATGCTGGGGGTGGTGTTTTAGGGTTTAGGGCAGTGCAGTGGTGTTCGGGCAGTGTAGGGGGTCGTGCTGGGGGTGGTGTTTCAGGGTTTAGGGCAGTGCAGTGGTGTTCGGGCAGTGTAGGGGGTGGTGTTTCAGGGTTTAGGGCAGTGCAGTGGTGTTCGGGCAGTGTAGAGGGTCGTGCAGGGGGTGGTGTTTCAGGGTTTAGGGCAGTGGTGTTCGGGCAGTGTAGGGGGTCGTGCTGGGGGTGGTGTTTCAGGGTTTGGGGCAGTGCAGTGGTGTTCGAGCAGTAAAGGGGTCGTGCTGGGGGTGGTGTTTCAGGGTTTAGGGCAGTGCAGTGGTGTTCGGGTAGTGTAGGGGCGGTGCAGGGGTGGTGTTTCAGGGTTTAGGGCAGTGCAGTGGTGTTCGGGCAGTGTAGGGGGTGCTGCAGGGGGTGGTGTTTCAGGGTTTAGGGCAGTGCAGTGGTGTTTGGGCAGTGTAGGGGGTCATGCAGGGGGTGGTGTTTCAGGGTTTAGGGCAGTGCAGTGGTGTTCGGGCAGTGTAGGGGTCGTGCTGGGGCTGGTGTTTCAGGGTTTAGGGCAGTACAGTGGTGTTCGGGCAGTGTAGGGGGTCGTGCTGGGGCTGGTGTTTCAGGGTTTAGGGCAGTGCAGTGGTGTTCGGGCAGTGTAGGGGTTGTGCTGGGGCTGGTGTTTCAGGGTTTAGGGCAGTGCAGTGGTGTTCGGGCAGTGTAGGTGGTCGTGCTGGGGCTGGTGTTTCAGGGTTTAGGGCAGTGCAGTGGTGTTCGGGCAGTGTAGGGGGTCATGCTGGGGCTGGTGTTTCAGGGTTTAGGGCAGTGCAGTGGTGTTCGGGCAGTGTAGGGGGTCTTGCTGGGGCTGGTGTTTCAGAGTCTAGGGCAGTGCAGTGGTGTTCGGGCAGTGTAGGGGTCTTGCTGGGGCTGGTGTTTCAGGGTTTAGTGCAGTGGTGTTCGGGCAGTGTAGGGGGTCGTGCTGGGGGTGGTGTTTCAGGGTTTAGGGCAGTGCAGTGGTGTTTGGGCAGTGTAGGGGGTCATGCTGGGGCTGGTGTTTCAGGATTTAGGGCAGAGCAATGGTGTTCAGGCAGTGTAGGGGGTTTTGCTGGAGGTGGTGTTTCAGGTTTTAGGGCAGTGCAGTGGTGTTCGTGCAGTGTAGGGGGTGGTGTTTCAGGGTTTAGGGCAGTGGTGTTCAGGCAGTGTAGGGGGTCTTGCTGGGGTTGATGTTTCAGGGTTTAGAGCAGTGCAGTGGTGTTCGGGCAGTGTAGGGGGTCGTGCTGGGGGTGGTGTTTCAGGGTTTAGGGCAGTGCAGTGGTGTTCCGTCAGTGTAGGATGTCGTGCAGGGGATGGTGTTTCAGGGTTTAGGGCAGTGCAGTAGTGTTTGGGCAGTGTAGGGGGTCGTGCAGGGGGTGGTGTTTCAGGGTTTAGGGCAGTCCAGTGGTGTTCGGGCAGTGTAGGGTGTCGTGCTGAGGGGTGGTGTTTCAGGGTTTAGGGCAGTGCAGTGGTGTTCAGGCAGTGTAGGGGGTCATGCAGGGGGTGGTGTTTCAGGGTTTAGGGCAGTGCAGTGGTGTTTGGGCAGTGTAGGGGGTCGTGCAGGGGGTGGTGTTTCAGGGTTTAGGGCAGTGCAGTGGTGTTCGGCCAGTGTAGGGTGGTCTTGCTGGGGGTGGTGTTTCAGGCTTTAGTGCAGTGGTGTTCGGGCAGTGTAGGGGGTCTTGCTGGGGGTGGTGTTTCAGGGTTTAGGGCAGTGCAGTGGTGTTCGGGCAGTGTAGGGGGTCTTGCTGGGGCTGGTGTTTCAGGGTTTAGGGCAGTGCAGTTGTGTTCGGGCAGTGTAGGGGGTCGTGCTGGGGCTGGTGTTTGAGGGTTTAGGGTAGTGCAGTGGTGTTCGGGCAATGTAGGGGGTCGTGCTGGGGCTGGTGTTTCAGGGTTTAGGGCAGTGCAGTGGTTTTCAGGCAGTGTAGGAGGTCGTGCTGGGGCTGGTGTTTCAGGGTTTAGGGCAGTGCAGTGGTGTTCGGGCAGTGTAGGGGGTTGTGCTGGGGGTGGTGTTTCAGGGTTTAGGGCAGTGCAGTGGTGTTTGGGCAGTGTAGGGGGTCGTGCTGGGGGTGGTGTTTTAGGGTTTAGGGCAGTGCAGTGGTGTTCGGGCAGTGTATTGGGTCGTGCTGGGGCTGGTGTTTCAGGGTTTAGGGTAGTGCAGTGGTGTTCGGGCAGTGTAGGGGGTCGTGCTGGGGGTGGTGTTTCAGGGTTTAGGGCAGTGCAGTGGTGTTCGGGCAGTGTAGGGGGTCATGCTGGGGGTGGTGTTTCAGGGTTTAGGGCAGTGCAGTGGTGTACGGGCAGTGTAGGGGGTCTTGCTGGGGGTGGTGTTTCAGGGTTTAGGGCAGTGGTGTTCGGGCAGTGTAGGGGATCTTGCTGGGGGTAGTGTTTCGGGGTTTAGGGCAGTGCAGTGGTGTTCATGCAGTGTAGGGGGTCATGCTGGGGGTGGTGTTTCAGGGTTTAGGGCAGTGCAGTAGTGTTCGGGCAGTGTAGGGGGTCGTGCTGGGGGTGGTGTTTCAGGGTTTAGGGCAGTGCAGTGGTGTTCGGGCAGTGTAGGGGGTCGTGCTGGGGCTGGTGTTTCATGGTTTAGGGCAGTGCAGTGGTGTTCGGGCAGTGCAGTGGTGTTCGGGCAGTGTAGGGGGTCATGCTGGGGGTGGTGTTTCCGGGTTTAGGGCAGTGCAGTGGTGTACGGGCAGTGTAGGTGGTCTTGCTGGGGGTGGTGTTTCAGGGTTTAGGGTAGTGCAGTGGTGTTTGTGTAGTGTAGGGGGTAGTGTTTTAGGGTTTAGGGTAGTGCAGTGGTGTTTGTGTAGTGTAGGAGGTCGTGTTTTAGGGTTTAGGGTAGTGCAGTGGTCTTTGGGTAGTGTAGGGAGTCGTGTGCGGGTAGTGTTTTAGGGTTTAGGGTACTGTAGGGGGTCATGCAGGGGGTAGTGTTTTAGGGATTAGGGTAGTGCATTGGTGTTTGGGTAGTGTAGGGGTCATGCGGGGGGTAGTGTTTTAGGGTTTAGGGCAGTGCAGTGGTGTTTGGGTAGTGTAGGGGGTCGTGCTGGGGGGAGTGTTTTAGGGTTTAGGGCAGTGCAGTGGTGTTCGGGTAGTGTAGGGGGTCGTGCTGGGGGAGTGTTTTAGGGTTTAGGGCAGTGCAGTGGTGTTCGGGTAGTGTAGGGGGTCGTGCTGGGGGAGTGTTTGAGGGTTTAGGGCAGTGCAGTTGTGTTCGGGTAGTGTAGGGGGTTGTGCTGGGGGTAGTATTTTAGGGTATAGGGTAGTGCAGTGGTGTTCGGGTAGTGTAGGGGGTCGTGCTGGGGGTAGTGTTCTAGGGTTTAGGGCAGTGCAGTGGTGTTTGGGCAGTGTAGGGGGTAATGCTGGGGGTGGTGTTTTAGGGTTTAGGGCAGTGCAGTGGTGTTCGGGCAGTGTAGGGGGTCGTGCTGGGGGTGGTGTTTCAGGGTTTAGGGCAGTGCAGTGGTGTTCGGGCAGTGTAGGGGGTGGTGTTTCAGGGTTTAGGGCAGTGCAGTGGTGTTCGGGCAGTGTAGAGGGTCGTGCAGGGGTTGGTGTTTCAGGGTTTAGGGCAGTGGTGTTCGGGCAGTGTAGGGGGTCGTGCTGGGGGTGGTGTTTCAGGGTTTGGGGCAGTGCAGTGGTGTTCGAGCAGTAAAGGGGGTCGTGCTGGGGGTGGTGTTTCAGGGTTTAGGGCAGTGCAGTGGTGTTCGGGTAGTGTAGGGGCGGTGCAGGGGTGGTGTTTCAGGGTTTAGGGCAGTGCAGTGGTGTTCGGGCAGTGTAGGGGGTGCTGCAGGGGTGGTGTTTCAGGGTTTAGGGCAGTGCAGTGGTGTTCGGGCAGTGTAGGGGGTCATGCAGGGGGTGGTGTTTCAGGGTTTAGGGCAGTGCAGTGGTGTTCGGGCAGTGTAGGGGTCGTGCTGGGGCTGGTGTTTCAGGGTTTAGGGCAGTACAGTGGTGTTCGGGCAGTGTAGGGGGTCGTGCTGGGGCTGGTGTTTCAGGGTTTAGGGCAGTGCAGTGGTGTTCGGGCAGTGTAGGGGGTTGTGCTGGGGCTGGTGTTTCAGGGTTTAGGGCAGTGCAGTGGTGTTCGGGCAGTGTAGGTGGTCGTGCTGGGGCTGGTGTTTCAGGGTTTAGGGCAGTGCAGTGGTGTTCGGGCAGTGTAGGGGGTCATGCTGGGGCTGGTGTTTCAGGGTTTAGGGCAGTGCAGTGGTGTTCGGGCAGTGTAGGGGGTCTTGCTGGGGCTGGTGTTTCAGAGTCTAGGGCAGTGCAGTGGTGTTCGGGCAGTGTAGGGGGTCTTGCTGGGGCTGGTGTTTCAGGGTTTAGGGCAGTGCAGTGGTGTTCGGGCAGTGTAGGGGGTCGTGCTGGGGGTGGTGTTTCAGGGTTTAGGGCAGTGCAGTGGTGTTTGGGCAGTGTAGGGGGTCATGCTGGGGCTAGTGTTTCAGGATTTAGGGCAGAGCAATGGTGTTCAGGCAGTGTAGGGGGTTTTGCTGGAGGTGGTGTTTCAGGTTTTAGGGCAGTGCAGTGGTGTTCGTGCAGTGTAGGGGGTGGTGTTTCAGGGTTTAGGGCAGTGGTGTTCAGGCAGTGTAGGGGGTCTTGCTGGGTTTGATGTTTCAGGGTTTAGAGCAGTGCAGTGGTGTTCGGGCAGTGTAGGGGGTTGTGCTGGGGGTGGTGTTTCAGGGTTTAGGGCAGTGCAGTGGTGTTCCGGCAGTGTAGGATGTCGTGCAGGGGGTGGTGTTTCAGGGTTTAGGGCAGTGCAGTGGTGTTTGGGTAGTGTAGGGGGTCGTGCAGGGGGTGGTGTTTCAGGGTTTAGGGCAGTGCAGTGGTGTTCGGGCAGTGTAGGGTGTCGTGCTGAGGGGTGGTGTTTCAGGGTTTAGGGCAGTGCAGTGGTGTTCGGGCAGTGTAGGGGTCGTGCAGGGGGTGGTGTTTCAGGGTTTAGGGCAGTGCAGTGGTGTTTGGGCAGTGTAGGGGGTCGTGCAGGGGGTGGTGTTTCAGGGTTTAGGGCAGTGCAGTGGTGTTCGGCCAGTGTAGGTGGTCTTGCTGGGGGTGGTGTTTCAGGCTTTAGTGCAGTGGTGTTCGGGCAGTGTAGGGGTCTTGCTGGGGGTGGTGTTTCAGGGTTTAGGGCAGTGCAGTGGTGTTCGGGCAGTGTAGGGGGTCTTGCTGGGGCTGGTGTTTCAGGGTTTAGGGCAGTGCAGTGGTGTTCGGGCAGTGTAGGGGGTCGTGCTGGGGCTGGTGTTTGAGGGTTTAGGGTAGTGCAGTGGTGTTCGGGCAATGTAGGGGGTCGTGCTGGGGCTAGTGTTTCAGGGTTTAGGGCAGTGCAGTGGTTTTCAGGCAGTGTAGGAGGTCGTGCTGGGGCTGGTGTTTCAGAGTTTAGGGCAGTGCAGTGGTGTTCGGGCAGTGTAGGGGGTCGTGCTGGGGGTGGTGTTTCAGGGTTTAGGGCAGTGCAGTGGTGTTCGGGCAGTGTAGGGGTCGTGCTGGGGGTGGTGTTTTAGGGTTTAGGGCAGTGCAGTGGTGTTCGGGCAGTGTAGGGGGTCGTGCTGGGGCTGGTGTTTCATGGTTTAGGGCAGTGCAGTGGTGTTCGGGCAGTGTAGGGGGTCGTGCTGGGGGTGGTGTTTCAGGGTTTAGGGCAGTGCAGTGGTGTTCGGGCAGTGTAGGGGGTCATGCTGGGGGTGGTGTTTCAGGGTTTAGGGCAGTGCAGTGGTGTACGGGCAGTGTAGGGGGTCTTGCTGGGGGTGGTGTTTCAGGGTTTAGGGCAGTGGTGTTCGGGCAGTGTAGGGGATCTTGCTGGGGGTAGTGTTTCGGGGTTTAGGGCAGTGCAGTGGTGTTCGTGCTGTGTAGGGGGTCATGCTGGGGGTGGTGTTTCAGGGTTTAGGGCAGTGCAGTAGTGTTCGGGCAGTGTAGGGGGTCGTGCTGGGGGTGGTGTTTCAGGGTTTAGGGCAGTGCAGTGGTGTTCGGGCAGTGTAGGGGGTCGTGCTGGGGCTGGTGTTTCATGGTTTAGGGCAGTGCAGTGGTGTTCGGGCAGTGCAGTGGTGTTCGGGCAGTGTAGGGGGTCATGCTGGGGGTGGTGTTTCAGGGTTTAGGGCAGTGCAGTGGTGTACGGGCAGTGTAGGTGGTCTTGCTGGGGGTGGTGTTTCAGGGTTTAGGGCAGTGGTGTTCGGGCAGTGTAGGGGGTCTTGCTGGGGGTAGTGTTTCGGGGTTTAGGGCAGTGCAGTGGTGTTCGTGCAGTGTAGGGGGTCGTGCTGGGGGTGGTGTTTCAGGGTTTAGGGCAGTGCAGTGGTGTTCGGGCAGTGTAGGGGGTCGTGCTGGGGGTGGTGTTTCAGGGTTTAGGGCAGTGCAGTGGTGTTCGGGCAGTGTAGGGGGTCGTGCAGGGGGTGGTGTTTCAGGGTTTAGGGCAGTGCAGTGGTGTTCGGGCAGTGTAGGGGTCGTGCTGGGGCTGGTGTTTCAGGGTTTAGGGCAGTGCAGTGGTGTTCGGGCAGTGTAGGGGGTCTTGCTGGGGGTGGTGTTTCAGGGTTTAGGGCAGTGGTGTTCAGGCAGTGTAGGGGGTCTTGCTGGGGTGGTGTTTCAGGGTTTTGGGCAGTGCAGTGGTGTTCGGGCAGTGTAGGGGTCTTGCTGGGGGTAGTGTTTCAGGGTTTAGGGCAGTGCAGTGGTGTTCGTGCAGTGTAGGGGTCGTGCTGGGGATGGTGTTTCAGGGTTTAGGGCAGTGCAGTGGTGTTCGGGCAGTGTAGGGGGTCTTGCTGGGGCTGGTGTTTCAGAGTCTAGGGCAGTGCAGTGGTGTTCGGGCAGTGTAGGGGGTCTTGCTGGGGCTGGTGTTTCAGGGTTTAGGGCAGTGCAGTGGTGTTCGGGCAGTGTAGGGGGTCGTGCTGGGGGTGGTGTTTCAGGGTTTAGGGCAGTGCAGTGGTGTTTGGGCAGTGTAGGGGGTCATGCTGGGGCTAGTGTTTCAGGATTTAGGGCAGAGCAATGGTGTTCAGGCAGTGTAGGGGGTTTTTCTGGAGGTGGTGTTTCAGGGTTTAGGGCAGTGCAGTGGTGTTCGTGCAGTGTAGGGGGTGGTGTTTCAGGGTTTAGGGCAGTGGTGTTCAGGCAGTGTAGGGGGTCTTGCTGGGGTTGATGTTTCAGGGTTTAGGGCAGTGCAGTGGTGTTCGGGCAGTGTAGGGGGTCGTGCTGGGGGTGGTGTTTCAGGGTTTAGGGCAGTGCAGTGGTGTTCCGGCAGTGTAGGATGTCGTGCAGGGGGTGGTGTTTCAGGGTTTAGGGCAGTGCAGTGGTGTTCGGGCAGTGTAGGGGGTCGTGCTGGGGGTGCTGTTTCAGGGTTTAGGGCAGTGCATTGTTGTTTGGGCAGTGTAGGGGGTCATGCTGGGGCTAGTGTTTCAGGATTTAGGGCAGAGCAATGGTGTTCAGGCAGTGTAGGGGGTTTTGCTGGAGGTGGTGTTTCAGGGTTTAGGGCAGTGCAGTGGTGTTCGTGCAGTGTAGGGGGTGGTGTTTCAGGGTTTAGGGCAGTGGTGTTCAGGCAGTGTAGGGGGTCTTGCTGGGGTTGATGTTTCAGGGTTTAGGGCAGTGCAGTGGGGTTCGGGCAGTGTAGGGGGTCGTGCTGGGGGTGGTGTTTCAGGGTTTAGGGCAGTGCAGTGGTGTTCCGGCAGTGTAGGATGTCGTGCAGGGGGTGGTGTTTCAGGGTTTAGGGCAGTGCAGTGGTGTTCGGCCAGTGTAGGTGGTCTTGCTTGGGGTGGTGTTTCATGGTTTAGGGCAGTGCAGTGGTGTTCGGGCAGTGTAGGGGGTCGTGCTGGGGGTGGTGTTTCAGGGTTTAGGGCAGTACAGTGGTGTTCGGGCAGTGTAGGGGGTCATGCTGGGGGTGGTGTTTTATGGGTTTAGGGCAGTGCAGTGGTGTACGGGCAGTGTAGGGGTCTTGCTGGGGGTAGTGTTTCCGTGTTTAGGGCAGTGCAGTGGTGTTCGTGCAGTGTAGGGGGTCGTGCTGGGGGTGGTGTTTCAGGGTTTAGGGCAGTGCAGTGGTGTTCGGGCAGTGTAGGGTGTCGTGCTGAGGGTGGTGTTTCAGGGTTTAGGGCAGTGCAGTGGTGTTCGGGCAGTGTAGGGGTCGTGCAGGGGGTGGTGTTTCAGGGTTTAGGGCAGTGCAGTGGTGTTTGGGCAGTGTAGGGGGTCGTGCAGGGGGTGGTGTTTCAGGGTTTAGGGCAGTGCAGTGGTGTTCGGCCAGTGTAGGTGGTCTTGCTGGGGGTGGTGTTTCAGGCTTTAGTGCAGTGGTGTTCGGGCAGTGTAGGGGGTCTTGCTGGGGGTGGTGTTTCAGGGTTTAGGGCAGTGCAGTGGTGTTCGGGCAGTGTAGGGGGTCTTGCTGGGGCTGGTGTTTCAGGGTTTAGGGCAGTGCAGTGGTGTTCGGGCAGTGTAGGGGGTCGTGCTGGGGCTGGTGTTTAAGGGTTTAGGGTAGTGCAGTGGTGTTCGGGCAGTGTAGGGGGTCGTGCTGGGGCTGGTGTTTCAGGGTTTAGGGCAGTGCAGTGATTTTCGGGCAGTGTAGGCGGTCGTGCTGGGGCTGGTGTTTCAGGGTTTAGGGCAGTGCAGTGGTGTTCGGGCAGTGTAGGGGGTCGTGCTGGGGGTGGTGTTTCAGGGTTTAGGGCAGTGCAGTGGTGTTCGGGCAGTGTAGGGGGTCGTACTGGGGGTGGTGTTTCAGGGTTTAGGGCAGTGCAGTGGTGTTCGGGCAGTGTAGGGGTCGTGCTGGGGCTGGTGTTTCATGGTTTAGGGCAGTGCAGTGGTGTTCGGGCAGTGTAGGGGGTCGTGCTGGGGGTGGTGTTTCAGGGTTTAGGGCAGTGCAGTGGTGTTCGGGCAGTGTAGGGGGTCATGCTGGGGGTGGTGTTTCAGGGTTTAGGGCAGTGCAGTTGTGTACGGGCAGTGTAGGGGGTCTTGCTGGGGGTGGTGTTTCAGGGTTTAGGGCAGTGGTGTTCGGGCAGTGTAGGGGGTCTTGCTGGGGGTAGTGTTTCGGGGTTTAGGGCAATGCAGTGGTGTTCGTGCAGTGTAGGGGTCGTGCTGGGGGTGGTGTTTCAGGGTTTAGGGCAGAGCAGTAGTGTTCGGGCAGTGTAGGGGGTCGTGCTGGGGGTGGTGTTTCAGGGTTTAGGGCAGTGCAGTGGTGTTCGGGCAGTGTAGGGGGTCGTGCTGGGGCTGGTGTTTCATGGTTTAGGGCAGTGCAGTGGTGTTCGGGCAGTGTAGGGGGTCGTGCTGGGGGTGGTGTTTCAGGGTTTAGGGCAGTACAGTGGTGTTCGGGCAGTGTAGGGGGTCATGCTGGGGGTGGTGTTTTATGGGTTTAGGGCAGTGCAGTGGTGTACGGGCAGTGTAGGGGGTCTTGCTGGGGGTAGTGTTTCGGTGTTTAGGGCAGTGCAGTGGTGTTCGTGCAGTGTAGGGGGTCGTGCTGGGGGTGGTGTTTCAGGGTTTAGGGCAGTGCAGTGGTGTTCGGGCAGTGTAGGGGGTCGTGCTGGGGGTGGTGTTTCAGGGTTTAGGGCAGTGCAGTGGTGTACCGGCAGTGTAGGGAGTCGTGCAGGGGGGTGGTGTTTCAGGGTTTAGGGCAGTGCAGTGGTGTTCGGGCAGTGTAGGGGTCGTGCTGGGGCTGGTGTTTCAGGGTTTAGGGCAGTGCAGTGGTGTTCGGGCAGTGTAGGGGGTCTTGCTGGGGGTGGTGTTTCAGGGTTTAGGGCACTGGTGTTCGGGCAGTGTAGGGGTCTTGCTGGGGTGGTGTTTCAGGGTTTAGGGCAGTGCAGTGGTGTTCGGGCAGTGTAGGGGGTCTTGCTGGGGGTAGTGTTTCAGGGTTTAGGGCAGTGCAGTGGTGTTCGTGCAGTGTAGGGGGTCGTGCTGGGGATGGTGTTTCAGGGTTTAGGGCAGTGCAGTGGTGTTCGGGCAGTGTAGGGGGTCGTGCTGGGGGTGGTGTTTCAGGGTTTAGGGCAGTGCAGTGGTGTTCGGGCAGTGTAGGGGGTCGTGCTGGGGGTGGTGTTTCAGGGTTTAGGGCAGTGGTGTTCGGGCAGTGTAGGGGGTCTTGCTGGGGGTGATGTTTCAGGGTTTAGGGCAGTGCAGTGGTGTTCGGGCAGTGTAGGAGGTCTTGCTGGGGGTAGTGTTTCAGGATTTAGGGCAGTGCAGTGGTGTTCGGGCAGTGAAGGGGTCATGCTGGGGGTGGTGTTTCAGGGTTTAGGGCAGTGCAGTGGTGTTGGGGCAGTGTAGGGGGTCATGCTAAGGGTGGTGTTTCAGGGTTTAGGGCAGTGCAGTGGTGTTCGGGCAGTGTAGGGGGTCGTGCTAGGGTATGTGTTTCAGTGTTTAGGGCAGTGCAGTGGTGTTCGGGCAGTGTAGGGTGTCGTGCAGGGGCTGGTGTTTCAGGGTTTAGGGCAGTGCAGTGGTGTTCGGGCAGTGTAGGGGGTCGTGCTGGGGGTAGTGTTTTAGGGTTTAGGGTAGTGCAGTGGTGCTTGTGTAGTGTAGGGGTCGTGCTGGGGGTAGTGTTTTAGGGTTTAGGGTAGTGCAGTGGTGTTTGGGTAGTGTAGGGGGTCGTGGTGGGGGTAGTGTTTTAGGATTTAGGTTAGTGCAGTGGTGTTTGGGTAGTGTAGGGGTCGTGCTGGGGGTAGTGTTTTAGGGTTTAAGGTAGTGCAGTGGTGTTTGTGTAGTGTAGGGGGTCGTGCTGGGGGTAGTGTTTTAGGGTTTAGGGTAGTGCAGTGGTGCTTGTGTAGTGTAGGGGGTCGTGCTGGGGGTAGTGTTTTAGGGTTTAGGGTAGTGCAGTGGTGTTTGTGTAGTGTAGGGGTCATGTTTTAGGGTAGTGCAGTGGTGTTTGGGTAGTGTAGGGGTCGTGCTTGGGGTAGTGTTTTAGGATTTAGGTTAGTGCAGTGGTATTGGGGTAGTGTTTTAGGGTTTAGGGTAGTGCAGTGGTGTTTGTGTAGTGTAGGGGGTCATGCTGGGGGTAGTGTTTTAGGGTTTAGGATAGTGCAGTGGTGCTTGTGTAGTGTAGGGGGTCGTGCTGGGGTAGTGTTTTAGGGTTTAGGGTAGTGCAGTGGTGTTTTTGTAGTGTAGGGGGTCATGTTTTAAGATGCAACGCTCCAATACCTGACCAGTCTGCACTACATAAAACTGCAAAAAAACTAAAAATGAAAAGTGTTTTGCACACCTTTGTCATTGGGCTATATGTGGGCTACATCTGGGTAATATTTGTGCTACATTTGGGCTCTTTTTTCACTGGTGGCCATCTTGGAAGACTTCTTTGTTATGAAGTTTCCTAATTTCCTCATTTACTGCATTCTCCTCAGTAGGAAATGCTTTCATTTTTTTACTTTGATTCCATCAAGAAGGCATTCAGATGTGTCACACATTTGCCATAAATTCAGAATGTTATTACTCTAGTTGTTCATTAGATCACTGTAGTAAAGCTACTGCTCACCAAGGAGTTAACTGGAAGTCTACTGCTGGTATTGAAAGTGATTGTTTCAGTCTGCATGTCAGAATTTTCTAATGAAATAGAAGAGGATTTGAGATCTCACTTAAAACATGCACTAAATTTTCTTTTTGCAGCAATAACCATAATTTCTATGGCAAAATGAACCCCCACATTTTGTTCCTTTTTAAATTAAATGTTTTAAGTGTTACCAGTTTATTCCAATCAAGATGGCTTCAGGTGTGCCATACTTTTGTCATAAGTAAGGCTGTTAGCACTCTAGTTGTTCTTTAGAACACTCTGGGAAGCTGCAGTAGAACACAAAGGCATCAACTGACAGGCTGCTCCTGTTGAAATATAACAGGAAGATATTTGAGATCTCACTTAAAACATGTCCTAATTTTTCTTTCTACAGCACTAACCATAATTTCTATGGCAAAATGAACCCCCTCATTTTGTTCCTTTTTAAATTAAATGTTTTAAGTGTTACCAGTTTATTCCAATCAAGATGGCTTCAGGTGTGCCATACTTTTGTCATAAGTAAGACTGTTAGCGCTCTAGTTGTTCTTTAGAACACTCTGGGAAGCTGCAGTAGAACACAAAGGCATCAACTGACAGGTTGCTCCTGTTGAAATATAACAGGAAGATATTTGAGATCACATCTGAAACATGTCCTAATTTTTCTTTCTACAGCACTAACCATAATTTCTATGACAAAATGAACCCCATCATTTTGTTCCTTTTTAAATTAAATGTTTTAAGTGTTACCAGTTTATTCCAATCAAGATGGCTTCAGGTGTGCCATACTTTTGTCATAAGTAAGACTGTTAGCGCTCTAGTTGTTCTTTAGAACACTCTGGGAAGCTGCAGTAGAACACAAAGGCATCAACTGACAGGCTGCTCCTGTTGAAATATAACAGGAAGATATTTGAGATCACACTTGAAACATGTCCTAATTTTTCTTTCCAGAGCACTAACCATAATTTCTATGACAAGATGAACCCCATCATTTTGTTCCTTTTTAAATTAAATGTTTTAAGTGTTACCAGTTTATTCCAATCAAGATGGCTTCAGGTGTGCCATACTTTTGTCATAAGTAAGGCTGTTAGCACTCTAGTTGTTCTTTAGAACACTCTGGGAAGCTGCAGTAGAACACAAAGGAATCAACTGACAGTCTCTGCCCTTGTTGGATGTACATGTTTTACTGAGAATGTCAGACTTCATTCTCACATGACTGAGAAAGATAATGTGAATTTACAGAAAATATGCTCTCATTTTAGCTTCTGGGGCACCTTCCAAAACTGTATGGGACAATCATGTGAAAATAGTTTTCTCTCAAACATGATTCATGATATCCCAGCAGAAGGTTTTCACAGGGTAAAATCACCTTAGAACACACCACAATTCCTGAAATTAGTATGGTACCATCAACAAATGAATTCTAATGTAACTAAAGTCTGTTATCACCCTTTATAGTTCTCCTTTTGGTAACCCTCAAAATCTTCGATTCACTACAATGCATTTCAAAGGGGTACTATCATTTATATTGGTCCCAAGATGGCTGCCAGCAATTCCAGGATGAAGTGCTGACAGCCAATCAGATCTCACGATGACATGTGTGGTTAGGCTCCGCCCAGATATATATGTGTTTTTACTTTTGATTTTCTCAGCAACTACTGAATGGATTTACACCATTTAACAAAAAGGGTTCTTTTTGAACCAAGAACTACCTCTTTGCCAAATTTGGTGTAATTCCGTTCAGCAGTTCGGGCTGTAGCCTTGCATAAAGTTTCCTATGGGAAATTGATTTTTTGACTCTTATTTTTTTAATTTCTCCGCAACTACTGAACGGATTTACACCATTTAACAAAAGGGTTCTTTCTGAACCAAGAACTACCTCTTTGCCAAATTTGGTGTAATTCCGTTCAGCAGTTCGGGCTGTAGCCGTGTCTAAAGTTTCCTAAGGGAAAATGAATGGAGAAAACACGTTTTGGGACCCCCCTTTTTTCTCAGCCCCCGCTTGACGAATCACCCTGAGACTTTCAGGGTAGGAGCGGACCGGAGCGGGCCATAAAGTTCGAAAATTTCGCGAAGATTCGTCAACCGACGCAAGAGTTATTTCAAATAGAATGTCGCGGATTTCCTATGGAAAATAGGTCCTAACTATAACTATCTACTGGCGACCGCCAGTAGATAATATATATATACTAACCCTTCTAAAAGTCATCTGGCATCGGAAGAGGAAAGCATTGTTACTGAAAAGCATACTAAAATATAAACTGAGTTGGTCTAATTAATAGAAGTGTAACTTTTTATTGAATTTGTTGCCATGTTCAAATGAGATTTAGTAAATGTTGTGCCATTCTTAAACTGGTGTGGTGGGAGGAGGCATGGATAAATGTGTACTGTGACTTGGTCCAGCCATGTGCGCACTCTAAACCTGGGTTTTCTGCATAACAAAGAGCCTCACACTGTGATGCAAATGAGACTCTCATCTGTCTAACCTAGAATTTGTGCTGAAGGTACACCCGTTAGTGTAAATTCCAAGGTATAGACACCAGAACATGCAGGATGTAAAATGTGTGCTTTAGTGTAAAGCACATGTTATATGTAGCGGTTGGCGTAACTTGTGTGGTTTGCTGTAGCATAATTGCGTGAAATTACTGTAAAATTAGCCAGATTACACAGAATGGCATGGGGAGCTCAACCCTCTATTTTGCACTATTTTCTTAGTGCAAAGTCACCCTCATGTCCAAAATGAACCTAAGGATACATTTTGAACTAAGAAAATAGTGCTAAATGCAATACAACAAGACCAACAGCAGCCAGTAGCTGCTCGTGCTTTGTTGCAATACTCTAGAGAAGGCATGTTTACCCGAATTTACGCAAAATTACAGGAACTGGTATAATTGCGTACTTATTGTTAATTTCACATCACAAAAGTAACACAAAATTACTGAAATTACTTCAATTACACCAACACAATTAAAATTTCCCCCAGGCCTATTTACATGTATGTATTTCAGGTATATATCACTTGAAAATCCCTGGTTTGCACATGCTTTACTTTGACATTAAGATTTGGGGCAAAAACAGAACATTCAATTTTTTGGTAAATCAGCCTTTCCTGCGCAAAAATATTTTGTGCTCGCCCATCCCAGATACTGCACCCGTGCATGCGTTAGCAGGAAGTCACCTTTCCCTGCAGGACTCCTTTTGCACCAGTACATTGATCAATCCCTGCTATTTACAGCACTTAGCAGTGCTTAGCGTTGCACCAGCTCAGTTAGTAAACATGGCCCCCGGAGGTCTGTTTAGAACCGGGCCCACCTAAAAAAAACATGACTAATCCCCACTGCCTCTCTTGAAGACTACCACCGTGGCCATTGCTACGCTGCAAGGAGCAAATAGGAGAATGGCAGTGTGAAGGAGGACGTAGGGAGGGAGTGCAAACAACACCAGGCTGACCTCCGTCTACTGCTTTGAGGTCCTCGAGAGCTGCCTGAGGTAACTCAGATCCTGGTATTTACAAATCTATATCATTTTATTTCCAAGAAAACATTGGAAACGTTGTCAATGACATTCATATTTAGGCTTTTTTGGGTTGTACTGACTTTCTGGCGCATTGTGCATTGCACTAAGGGCCTCATTTAGGGGCAGATTTACAACTTCTGGCGCATCCCTGCAAATCAGCAGGGATGCGCCAGAATAGTTGCGACACGCAATTCTCTCCTTGCGCCACCACGGAAGCGCCGCATTTACAATGCGGCGCACCGTGGCGCAAGGAAAGGCCGATGCGTGTCGCATCCTGTGGCGCAAGGGCGGCGCATTGCTGGAGTCGTGTCGCAAGCGCGACGCAACTCCAGCAATGCTCGTGGGCCGCCCATACCTAACGTGGTGCGCCACTCCTTACGCCTGCTTGAAGCAGGCGTAAGGATTCGTCGCAGCGGCGTCGGAAAAGTGACTCAGTGAAATCTTGTAGATTTCACTGCGTCACTTTTACGAGGCATTCCTTCGACGGAACGCCCACCCTGCGGAGGAACGCCCACATGAAACCTGACGCAGGTTTCATTAGGCGCAGGGCTTTACAACGTGACGCATCTCCCTAGATGCGTCACGTTGTAAATAATGCGCAACGTGGCGCATGGTTTACGTCGCCGCTGCGTCACAAAAGTGACGCAACGGCGGCGCAAAAGTGGCGCAAGGGGCTTGTAAATCTGCCCCTTAGTGCTTGCCAGTCAGCAGTGTGGTGGCCATCACTGTGATCTGGCTGCCTAGTGGCAGACAAGCCACTAAATCAATGGTGTGCACTGGTGGAGCTATCTAGGATTTCTCCAGAGGATACCGTGTGGTTCTTCCGCCTTGAAATTTGGTAGGAGAACTGCTAATTTTGCAGGACTTTTGAAACACAACTTTATGGTGGTTCATCTGGTCTGCCATCTGCTGACAGAAACGATCACGTTTTTATTCTAACCATCAGAATCTGTGCCATTTATGACCGCATATGATTTGATTTGATTTGCAGTTTGTATAGCGCTAGAATGCCCTAGGCGTCTTGGCGCTGCTTCAAGCAAAGGGTCAATGCTAAATGCTAAAACCTTGCTGGAATTCATTGTTAAAGAGCCAGGTTTTTAATGATTTCCTAAAAGACGAAGATTGGGACTGTCTCTAATTTTTAAGGGGAGAGCGTCTCCCACCCTGCTTGACTCTCTTGGTCAATATTCTTTATTAACATACATACAAAAATTAAGGGGCATATTAGCAAGAACCTGCGAAAATTATCGCAAAGCTTGCTTAGCGCGCGTTTTCAGGGAAAACACAGTAATTAAAGAAATGATAAATGGACGCACATCATAATGGTGATTAATGACAGTGTTAGAAAGGAAGAAAATAGTAATGGAGGCGGTATAGTAAATATTGGTAGAAGGTTTTCTATACCATAATATGCCCCTGTGTTTTATCAGATCCAGTGTGTTTATTCTTCTCTACGTGCTGACCTGAGAACAATCAAATGCAGTATGTGTTAATTGCTGGTCTTGCTATTTGTTTACTGGTATCACGATCTTTAAGTGACAATGTGGTACAACAAAAGTTTAATCTACTAATAGTGTGTCTTTAACGAAAATTGAGACAAAAGTTTTATGAAACATGTGGTGTATGAAGGGAGCAGGTGTACATCCATTAGACCTATCATTTAAACTCAAAGCAGCTTCTGTGTAACATGATTTTCATAAGAATTTAGTAGGTAATTAGCTCTCATTTGTTATACTTCACTTGGCGTTGTCTGGTGATGTCCTAACACGTTTTCCAGTTCATGCAATAAATAAGCAGTTAAACGAAAACAATGTGAATTTCTTCAGAAGTAGAGGCCCATTAACCTTGGTGAAGGATGTTTTTGCAACACTGGATAAATCCCAATTTTATACCACAGCTGCCTTTCTCCAATCCTCCAGGTACAAGGCAGGTGTGTATTATGAGGTGATACTTTCTATCTGTCATCACCTTCTTGAAGTTATATTTAAATTAGTCCTAGAGCAAAGTCATTTTAGAGAGATAACAACGAATATCCTGCAAAACAATGATAATAAAAGCATCAGTATATGTCTACACATCTGGAAATGTGTGTGTGGTTAAGTTCAGAAAAAATCAAAGAAAGTATAAGCCTTTATGTTTAAAAGACCTGAAAATATTATTTCACTTTTGAGCAACTGAATGCAAAGTTATCAGGGAAAACACACAGTAATTAAAGAAATGATAAATGGACGCACATCATAATGGTGATTAATGACAGTTTTAGAAAGGAAGAAAATAGTAATGGAGGCGGTATAGTAAATATTGGTAGAAGGTTTTCTATACCATAGCTATCCTCAATTAGAACATTGGAATGCTGAGCCCTCCATTGAAGACAATGAAGTGCTCCGAGCCTCTAATGGCTGGTAGAAGCCCGGAGAGCAACATTCCAATGTTTTTTTATTTCACAGCTGTTGCTTCGAACAAAGGCATATCAGAGGCCGAGGGGATTTAAACCCCCTCGGGCTCCGAGAGGCCTTTGTTTTTACGAATTAGAACATTCTGCCCTCTAGGGGCGGAATGTTCTAATAGCCTTAGACCCCCTCCGTAGTGGGCTCTACTGCCCATTAAAGGCCCCTCCCTTGTTAAAGGCACTCGCCTTCGGCCTTAACACTAGAGTGGGCTTTTAATGGCCGGTAGATCTCACGGCATTGGGTTCTAAGGCTATAGTATCTTTTGGGAGCAAGGGAAGCATAAGTAGCTGCAAGTATATGCCCAGTTGTGTTATAAGGGTGCAGCAATGATCTTGATTAAATTTGTAAGTCTTTATAGTTTATTTTAATTTAATGTTAAATTCAAGTAAAGAAAGGTTCTGGCAAGATCATATTGAGCCCAGCTCAAAGTAACTTTGTTATAAATGAGGCAAAAGTACTTTTTTAATTTGTCTCTTATATCAAGGCACGAACAGACATAGATCTGTTCAGTCTTGCTCTGTATATGTTGAAGAAATAGAGAAGGGTTGACTCATCACAGAGTTTCCCCACAGCAGTTAAAACAGATTTGAGACCCACAGTGCTCTGATGGAGCTTAAAGAGACCGCCCTAGTAGCCGCCACAGACGCCATCCGCACCCTACTCGACCAAGGTCACACCACAGCCCTGATACTACTCAACCTGTCAGCAGCAATCGAGACCGTCTCCCACAGCACACTCACCTCCAGACTACACAACGCCAGCATAAAAGGAACCGCCCTCGAGTGGATCCTGTCGTTCCTCACCGGCAGAAGCCAAAGAATCAGACTGCCACCCTTCCTCTCCGAACCCACGGAAATCAACTGCGGAGTACCCCAGGGATCATCACTCAGCCCAACCCTCTTCAACATATACATGACCCCCCTCGCCACCATCGTCAGACAGCACGGCCTCAGCATAGTATCCTATGCCGACGACACCCAGCTCATCCTCTCCCTCACCAAGGATCCCACCACCACCAGACTCAGCTTCCAGGAAGGAATGCAGGACGTTGCATCCTGGATGAGCAACAGCTGCCTGAAGCTCACCTCAGAGAAGATGGAAGTCCTCGTACTCGGAACCACCCCATCAGCATGGAACGACACCTGGTGGTCCCCCGACCCCACGGACCACGCCAGAAACTTTGGCATCATACTCGACTCCTCACTCTCCATGAACAAGCAGGTAAACGCCATCGTATCCAGCTGCTTCAACACCGTCCGCATCCTCCGAAAGACCTTCAAATGGATCCCCCCCGAGTCAAGGAAGACAATCACCCACACACTCATAACCAGCAGACTGGACTACGGAAACGCCCTCTACGCCGGCATCAACAAGTCTCTACTCCGCAAGCTCCAGACAATACAGAACACCTCAGCCAGACTCGTCCTCGGCATCCCCCGACATGAGCACATCAGCCAATTCCTACGGAAACTCCACTGGCTCCCCGTCGAGAGGAGAGTCACCTTCAAGATACTCACCCACGCCTACAAATGCCTCCTCAACACAGGACCCCAATACCTCAACGAAAGAATCACCTTCCACGTACCCAAAAGAAACCTCCGCTCCACCAACCTCGCCTTCGCCATAACCCCGCGCATCCGCAGAGCCAGAACAGGAGGAAGAGCCTTCTCCTAAATCACAGCCAAGGCCTGGAACGAGCTCCCTATCGACATCAGACGCGCCCCCTCCCTCAACACCTCAGGAATACTCTCAAGACCGGACTCTTCGACTGAACGGAACTGCTGTCCCCCCCCCCCCAGCGCCTTGAGTTCCTCGCGGGTGAGTAGTGCGCTTAAAGCACCCTGATTGATTGATTTATTGAAAGAGGGTCCTCAGGTAAAGAGTCTCCACATGTTCCTGTTCTGGGTTATTTCTCCCTTTTAAATAAGGCAGCAATAATGGACTACTTGGGCAATCCTAGCATAACAACGTTTAAAATCATAGTATAAGAGAAATTATTTTCAAAAAAAATAAATTACTTTAATATTGGCTTTATATGTTTTATTTTTAAAAAGGTTCGTTGAAATGACCAAGAAAGGTGGAAAGACATGGTAATGCCCAAATAATCGTATGTTAGGTCATTTCCAAATGTCTTCCTTCAAAAGACCAGCTGACCTTATGGATAGGCCTATCATAGACCATGATTTTAGTTTTAGTTAAATTCCTCCTAAAAGCATTTTCCTTGCACTGTGAAGAAAGTCCATTGACTGCTAAAGCCTGTTGGTGCCTCATTCATTATTATTAAGTCATTGGTGTCAGATATGGCCGCCAACTTGGAGGAATAGTAATTGATCTTATCAATTATAGAACATAAGTCAGTGAGATCTTTTTTTAAAAGGTGGAGGAGCCAGTTCCAGCCCTGCTTGACTCTAGAGCAGGTGGGTAACTGGCTATAGTATGCGCACAACGTGACATTCACTCCTCTCCATTTCCATCATTTCCCCCCCCGCTATGCCCAAGAACTCGCAGAATCAGAGCATGTTGTCCAAGGCGTAGCCTTTTTATTCACATCAAATCAGGTAATTCATATTCTTCCAATAGGAGAAAACCATCCTGTTTGGATATATTAAATTATTCACAGCATCATGCTTTAGCCGCATCAACCTGTCAAAGGCATTAAGTAAATTAGGCACGACATTACACTTGCACTTCAGTTTTGGCCGTACACTTTAGCGGCAACAACATGTCAAAGGCAGTAAGAAAATTATGCACCACATTACACCTGCAGTTGAGCTTCGCCGTACAGTTGAACTTGGGACGACTCAGCCCGCCAAGCTCCCCACTCAGCTGCGCACCTTGTGCCAGCAGGCCCCAAGGCGCTACAGCAAACAGTTGCATTACTTGAAATCCAGGGCACCGCATAACGCACCGGCCCACCGGGGTACCTGAACACAGGCATCCTCCCCAAGGTTCTACTCAGTCCATACATTGCGGGTTAGGGCAGTAGACTCCAGGACTACCGGCAGGTCAGTCCCCCTTTTCCGCCTACCCTCTGTACACGTGGATCCTCCCCCCTCTTGGGGTCCATCCAGTCATTGAACTTCCATTGTTGTGCATCCCCCTTTGTTGTTAACTGTCAGTGCTCCGCCGAAGCCTTGCTCTTCTGCCGGGTGGGTGGGTGGTCAACGACGCACCTCTGCAGCTTGCCGGAGGTCTGAAGGGACAAAGAGGCCAAATACTCCAGGGCGCAGCCTTAAATAACTCTCCCAGGAATTCCTGCGCACCCTAATGACATCACCGGCCCTCCTCATTAATTCCACCCCCTTCCTAGCCGCCCCTGGAGGAGGCTCAGTCTTGTGGCGCAGCTAAGGGCGCCCCTCCCCTAGGCGCGGGGGGCGCCTGTTCATAGTATGCACACAACGTGACATTCACTCCTCTCCATTTCCATCATTTTTCCCCCCCGCTATGCCCAAGAACTCGCAGAATCAGAGCATGTTGTCCAAGGCGTAGCCTTTTTATTCACATCAAATTAGGTAATTCATATTCTTCCAATAGGAGAAAACCATCCTGTTTGGATATATAAAATTATTCACAGCATCATGCTTTAGCCGCATCAACCTGTCAAAGGCATTAAGTAAATTAGGCACGACATTACACTTGCACTTCAGTTTTGGCCGTACACTTTAGCGGCAACAACATGTCAAAGGCAGTAAGAAAATTATGCACCACATTACACCTGCAGTTGAGCTTGGCCGTACAGTTGAACTTGGGACGACTCAGCCTGCCAAGCTCCCCACTTAGCTGCGCACCTTGTGCCGGCAGGCCCCAAGGCGCTACAGCAAACAGTTGCATTACTTGAAATCCAGGGCACCGCATAACGCACCGGCCCACCGGGGTACCTGAACACAGGCATCCTCCCCAAGGTTCTACTCAGTCCATACATTGCGGGTTAGGGCAGTAGAGTCCAGGACTACCGGCAGGTCAGTCCCCCTTTTCCGCCTACCCTCTGTACACGTGGATCCTACACCCTCCTGGGGTCCATCCAGTCATTGAACTTCCATTGTTGTGCATCCCCCTTTGTTGTTAACTGTCAGTGCTCCGCCACAGGGTGAGAAACTACCCGGCGCACTCGCCCTCCCCCCCTGGCGCTGACAGTGCTCCCCAATAGCCACCAGTAAAATGTGGTTAAAGAGCTCCTGTGCTTATTACTGACATATGCATCCCATCGTTTACCTAACTGGATCAAGTTGTGCTGAGTTGCACTACGAGAGTACAAGTATCCTACTTGGATATATATATCATTATACAAGGCATCACACTCCAGCGACATCCACATGTCAAAGGCAGTAAGAAATTGAAATTGTCATTACAGTTAAGCATTGCATGAAGTTGACCATACTCTTGAACGCTCTTCTGCGCGCATTGTGCCTGCAGGCCACAATGCGCTACAGCAAACAGTTGCAGTACTTGAAATCCAGGGCACCGCATAGCGCACCGACCCTCCGGGGCACCTGAACACAGGCAACCGCCCCAAGATTCATCTCATTCCATAAGTGGCGGGTTAGGGCAGTAGAATGGAGGACCACCAGCAGGCCGGACCCCCCTCCCCGCCAACCCACTACACACTTCAATACTACCCCCTCCGGGGGTCCATCCACGACCAGCGTCAATGACTAAAAGGACCAGATGGGGAACTGCTCTTGATTGTATAGCCTGTTCAAGATAACCAAACAGAACCTGCAATGTAACACACCCCATCCTAAAGGCAGTAAAGAAATTAGGCAGGACAAGCGGACCAGCTCAATTGCGCACATAATGCCAGCAGGCCCCAACGTACTACAGCAAACAGTTGAATTAGCTGAAAACCAAGGCCCCGCATAGCACTCCGACCCCCCGGGGTGCCTGAACACATGTAGCCTCCCCCAGCGTGTACTCGGTCCATACTAATGAACTAGCTGCTTTGCTCTGCAAACGAAGGAATGCCCACACTAATGTACACGTACCGGGCTGCGCCCACGTTAATGGGGTGCTCTTGCCACCGCCCAACTGCGTCTCCCGTCTTCCGGGCCCTGATGCCCCAAAAGTGGGACCCTGTCCCTAAATTTCCCTGCTTATTTCTCTCTTGGTGGTAATGGACAGCTTATAACGAAAACCAAGGAACCACAACCAAGGATGTTAGATCTTACTGTATTTCCTTTTAATGGTGCCAGGCAACCATAAAGTATAGAATAAGGAAGGAGATGTCAGAGAACGCTATCCTTATAGGCCAGTGTAGTACCTGCGGCCCACTGAATGATAGTTGCGTTGCACAGTATTAGTCCTTACTAAAACTGCCAACCTCTAAAAGAAAATATAACTCCGCATATAAATCCTTGGCGATTGAATGAAGCCACCGTAATGTAGATGGATTTGTAAACAATCCAAATTGCCTGTGCTTTATGCCACAAATAAATCGCAACCCCTGATTGGTGTTTGCTTCTAAAATGCATGTGGTCCCCTAGGCCCACTCCATGTTAATTGTGTTGCATACCACCAGACCTCACTAAGAACTGTTGAAACTTAAAAAGGGAAAGAGAAACTTTGCAAATAACTCTTTGGCAGTTAAAGTTAAATACAGCCCCAAAAATCTGCACTCGTTACTGGGATGAGGCTTTAAAATGGATTTCTTTCCCACAGGCCACTCCATGTTAATTGTGCTGCACACCATCAGTCTTCCTGAGGGACTGCTGACCGGTAACCGAAAAGAGAAAACAGCACTCTGCATATCAATGCTTGGCAATTTAGTAAAGCCACCCTAATGTTGATTGATTACTTAGCAATTCTTATTGCATGTGGATTATGCCAAAATTAACTCACCACCCGTTGCTGGGCTCCATGTTAATTGTGTTGCACACCATCAATCCTTCACACAGTCTGCTGACAATTAAAAAAGGGTGAGAGGAACGTTGCGGATAAATATTAGGCAATTAGAAAAGCCACCCTAATGTCGATTGATTTCTCCGCACTCTACATTGCCCGTGGATTATGACAGAAATACATCACCACCCGTTATTGGGATGCGCTGTTACCATGTATTTCCTTCCCGAGTCCCACTCCATGTCAATTGTGTTGCCCCCCACCAGTCCTCACTAAGTACTACTGACCCTTAAAGAAAAAAGGAAACTCTGCATATAAATATCTGGCAATTAAGCAAAGTCCTATTTAAGCAAAGCCCAGTCAATAACTACAAATTTTGTGATGAGCATGTAAAATGGATTTCCTTTCCAAGGCATACGATGAGTCCTTACTAAGGACTGCTGACAATTCCCCACATAACCGATTATGCCCCAAATAAATCGCTACATGTTATTGGGGTGAGCTTTTTTTTTTTTAATGGATTCCTTCCCCAAGGGCCACTGGCTGTTATTTGCATTGCACGCCAACCATCCTCATGAAAGACTGCTGACACGTGGAAAGAAAACAAAACTTTGCATACAACTATTTGGTAATTAAGTAACGCTACCCCAATATCACCTGAATTTTTAGCAATTCCCCAGATTGTCTACAAAATATGCCACCAATAAATCTCTACCCGTTATTGGTATGAGTTTCAAAAACGCAGTTCATTAATGCCAGGAAGAAGGCGGGTTCCATAGAGCAACGCCAGGACATCTTCCTGGGTGCTAATGCTCTTACACTAACCCCTTGAGGCAATGATCAACTGAGAGCCAAGCACACCACCTGATTTAATGAAACACCCTAAAACAGGGATTTCCCTGTGCCACCAACCCTTGGCCAACTCCGCACCAGAGGTAAATGGAACTATCGCTGGGCATGAATTTTATTTGGTATTGAGGACAGAAAGATACCTGAATAATGCTTAAATGACCAGTCCAAACCAATTATACCCCTTCAGCCGTTTTAGTTCCTTTATACATTCTAATCACCATCCCAACCGGCAAAGGGTTACTACCAGATTGCTGCTACCAATCCATATTTCTGACAAATAGCATCATTTGTATTTGCTTGGGTCCTTTCACCCCCCAAGAGGAGGGCATCTTGGTGGTGAAGACCAGATGCTTATTCTTCCAACTAAATGGTGCTATTTGTCCACCTCCGCAAGATGCAAGGCTAAGTGTACCCGGTGGGAATTGCACCTGTTAGCATGAGTTCGCACCCCGGCACCTGCAATGTATGGGTTATGTTATCACACCGCACAGACAAACATGGACGAGAACACCAAAATTATATCAACAAAGCAATGTTTTGCCTGAGGGCTGCAACCACCATCCCAACCAGTAAGGGGTCACTACCAGGTTGCCGCAGCCCATCTAGCATGATTTCACACCCCGGCACCTGCAATGTATGGGTTATGTTATCACACCGCACAGACCAACTTGGACGAGAACATCAAAACTATATCAACAAAGAAATGTTTTGCCTGAGGGCTGCAACCACCATCCCAACCGGTAAGGGGTCACTACCCGGTTGCCACAGCCCATCTATATTCATGACATATAGCATGACGTATATTTACACTGTGCACTTTAAACCCCAACGGGGCATGTTGGCGCTGAATAACATATGCTTATTTACCCAACTGAATGGCGTTTAATTGTCCGCCTCTGCCAAGTGGAAAGGCTAAGTGTACCTGGCCGGGAAATGAACCCAGGACCAAGAGGTGAACCCGTGACCAAGAGGTTGAGCCCCGGGCTGCGCCATGTATGTGTTACTCCACTAATTCCACCGGCCCCGCAACAGAACCAGCGTTTTAATTAATTATTAGATAAAACGTGTTTATGGGTTGACTAGTACATTTGGAATCATTTGTGGACTAACTTGGTACATACATTCATACGTACCTTAGAGCCCATGCTCCAGATTTAAAAATTCCCCATACAATAAATTATAGACAAAAAAGGGATTAAGCATTGTCGCATTTATTTGACCCTGAACGCCTGTTGCTGTTGTCCCCGAACAATAAATACTTCTGCGGAGAATCAAACCCAAACCATTCAAATAAAGCATTTTGTAAACTAGAATGATTTATGAGCCCATGGGGAAGATTCATTATGCACTATAGAAGTACCATTAAATTTGTTGAAGTAATAACCCAGAACTGCGCTTCCAACACCAATAAAATGAATAAACCCAGACTGCGCTTGAAACACTTCGTTGGCTCATCCGTTCTGCACAAAATGGCCATTCCCTACCATGGCTATAAGAACCTGTAATCAAACAATTGTAGGCTACTTCTTGTGTCCCTAGATAACCAAGCTAGAATTGGGGGAATGCAGGTAGCGCCAACCACACCTCCCCTTTAGGTTTTAGTGTCAGCACGCAAAATTAAAGTACTCATCATATCGCGATAACTGTGGAACACTGTGACCACATAGTCCCTGAGCCTTGAATAAAGACACTTTCTAATCCCCCAAACCAGTATCACCAGCCTCCCCAGTGATCACGTGACCCACTAGGTGAGTAGTCAAGCAACAAAATATCCTGCTCACTTACCAACGTTAAGTGGAGACTGACCCACGCTGAACTTTTGTTTCAAAATAGCGCAGCAAGTTAAAGAAACCTATTTTACAAGGAATTCACCTTGCCAACCATGTTCCCCTTCCTCATCACTGACAGGGAAACCTGATCTCTATTAAGGCACTATAATGATCTTCATGAATACAGTGGTTAAGCAAGTGAACGCACCTTGGAGACTTCAAACTGTATATAAACGCCGTATGGGGGGGTTATACCGGAAGGCTAGCGGCTCATGTTGCTTTCACTTGCTATTAAGTTCCTTGCCGCAGTGTCAATACACATCCGCGTTGGTGTAGAATCGCATCCAAAAGTGTGCTTGAAAGCAACTTGTGGCCCAGAATGAAAGTTATTATGTATACATGAGTGCGCTCTGCGGAAATACCACCTGCTATTTACAAAGTGCAGAGGAGTTAAATGGGTAACATATGGCTGTGAAACAAACCCCCCCCTTTCAAATAAATATAGCGCACATTAGACAGTAACCAGACGCCACGGGGTATGAGAAAACATGTTTCTCAAAAAAGTTTCACCCGATGGCGCCCATGTGATCACGGAATCAACCAACACCCAACATCTGAAGTTACAGCGCTGAAGAAAAGCGAAAATATGATAGCAAGCGCTTTATTGAAAGACCTTGTTCGTCAAACTTCCGCCGTTCTGGGTGAATCCTGCCCCAGAGTATAGTAACGCCCATACACCAGAGAGAATTAGGAGAAACACGATTTTATGTCCCTAGTCTTAGGTGAATAGGCGCCCCGCGAGGACATTACCGCCCCCCTCACCCCCACGGGCTCGGCTCCTCCTTTTGCAGCGACCTCAGATGAGCGAGGTGCCTCCCCCTCATATGGCAGCTGGAGGCCTCACACCGCGAGCTGCATCTCTCCTGTAACGGCGCGGCCCCCACTCCAGCACGGCCCCTTAACCACCGCGCGCTTTCGGCCACGTTTAGACGGAATATTTTAAAGGTATTCTGTACATATTAATTAGCTATGCGCCACAATCAGACGGAATATTTAATGTGTTCTGCACATATGAACCAGCTTTAGCCGTAAAGGTAACAGTTAGCAACGCAATGCTCATTAACTTTGTTTAATGCCTCGCACTGCGAGCCGCATCACCTTTGTAACGGCGCGGTCCCCCCTCCGGCGTGGCCCCTTCATCCTACCAAGAAATTATTTATTCATATATATCGACACAAACTCCATAATTGAGTGCCGCTGTGAGAACGAGGCGCGTCCCCCGCCTATGGCAGCTGGATGCCTCGCCCTCCGCGCCTCATCTCTTCTGGAACGGCGCGGCCCCTTAAACTTAAAAAGACATTATTCATATATATATACCGATACGAACTCCATAGGGGAGCGCCGCTCTGCGAACCAGGCGTGGCCCCCACTCCGGCGCAGCTCCTTAAACCACTGCGCGCTTTGGGCCACGTTTAGACGGAATATTTTAAAGGTATTCCGTACATACTAAATAGCTATGCGCCACATTCAGACGGAATATTTAAGGTGTTTTGCACATATGAACCAGCTTTAGCCGTAAAGGTAACAGTTAGCAATGCAATGCTCCTTAACTTTGTTTAATGCCTCGCACCGCGAGCCGCCATCACCTTTGTAACGGCGCGGTCCCCACTCCGGCGCGGCCCCCTCATCCTACCAAGAAATGATTTATTCATATATATCGACACGAGCTCCATAATTGAGCGCCGCTGTGAGAACGAGGCGCGTCCCCCGCCTATGGCAGCTGGAGGCCTCACACCGCGAGCTGCATCTCTCCTGTAACGGCGCGGCCCCCACTCCGGCGCGGCCCCTTAACCACTGCGCGCTTTGGGCCACGTTTAGACGTAATATTTTAAAGGTATTCTGTACATATTAATTAGCTATGCTTTTTATTTATTATTTATTCATATATATTAACACGAGCTCCATAATTGAGCGCCGCTGTGAGAACGAGGCGCGTCCCCCGCCTATGGCAGCTGGATGCCTCGCCCTCCGCCGCATCTCTTCCGGAACTGCACGGCCCCTTAAACTGAAAAAGACATTATTCATATATATATACCGGCACGAACTCCGTAGGGGAGCGCTGCTCTGTGAAACAAGGCATGTCCCCCGCATATGATAGTGGGACGCCCCGCACCGCGAGGTGCTCAATACAATTATTGTAAAGTTACCTATTACTAAACGCCCTTATGAGGGCGACACACTACGCCTAGGTCCCCTCAAACCTCCGGTCCACACTCAGCACACCGCCGACTGGAAACCTCTCGCCTCGTCAACGACGCGCCTCTGCAGCTTGCCGGAGGTCTGAAGGGACAAAGAGGCCGAATACTCCAGGGCGCAGCCTTAAATAACTCTCCCAGGAATTCCTGCGCACCCTAATGACATCACCGGCCCTCCTCATTAATTTCACCCCCTTCCTAGCCGCCCCTGGAGGAGGATCAGTCTCGTGGCGCAACTAAGGGCGCCCCTCCCCTAGGCGCGGGGGGCGCCTGTTCAGTAATTTCAAAACAGTATGTATTTGTACCCAAGTAGACACAAGTAACTTTGTACACAATAGAACAATATAGGGTGAATATGCATGCATCTTGGATCATTGATTTTTTCTATAAACCCTGTCAAAGACGTTTCTGAAATTAATTAGACATTACCTTTGTTGCAATGCAATTTCCTATCTATGATCACATTTAAATTAGCAATGCAGTCACAAGCGCTGCTTTGGGCTAAAGCCTAATAAAAAATCGGTTCCCTTTCTAGCCAGTTTTCAATAAATGCAATAGGAATTAAGCTTCTATGGCCACTAAAGACAAACAAATGAAACATCTAGACTACATATCAAGTCTTCCTTATACTTCACTTTCTATGTTTGACCAGTGCCTCGACTCTTGCATTATTATGGGAAGCACATGTAGCTCCTATGAAGACCCTTTCTTTGGTGCATTATTTCGGCTATTCTCAAAATGTTTGACGCCTCTGCTAGTACACAGTTCACAAGAGAAATGGCACTAACGCTGATAATAAACATACACTTAATCCTGTTGGAAAATAATCATAAAAATTATAAATGGCATCCTGCCCTCACTATACCTATATACTTGAAGAAATTACTTCAGGTCTCTTTTCGTTATAGCTATTGATACACGAACCCTTGTAATCACCAAGACGATTTCAGCCCTACATTCAATGAGGAGACACTTGCATGGGCCACATACTGCAATTTTATTGTTTCAAATACCAAAATATTCTCGCTAAGTTTTCACAGCATTAATTCAAAATAAGTTCCAGATTGCCAGACGATATGAGTCGTTCTTATAACAATCAGTATCAAATAATTGTGTACATGGTGGTGTCCTATTTATCTGTTCAAAATAGCTAAATGACCTTTAAGAGACCAGCAGGTTAAGGCAGGCCCAATAAAGCCCCCATTCATTTCTTTAACGCTTCGACGATGCTGATTGGCTGGTGAGCTCCATCTTTATTTTTAATGCAGTGCATTTCTGCATTCTTTTGAAGAGAGGCTGAATGACGTGGTCCCCTTACAGAAATGGTTGTGTAATTCAACATGCAATTAGAGCAGACGAACTTCATCGAGTTCTTAATTAATATGGTGCATTACAAAATAATATCTAATTAACATCTCACTTCCCGTTCTGCACTTCTGTTTACTTCACATGTATGTGCACTCGTAAAACTTCTAGGCGTTTCCTCCATCAAGTAAAACAAGTACTTCTCTGTGTGCGCCGCTAATATTGCATCTCAATGCAACACAAGACAACCGAGAACAAAATACTAAAGTAATTAGATCGCTAAAGCTCTAAGGATTCTGACAAGTTAGCAACTAATATATTAATATGTTGCCAGACTGGCACCGGTGATAAGTATATGTGCATTGAAATTTATATAGAGCAAACCTTTCTCGTGAGCTGAGGTGCGTTACACACAGGGCCACTGGAATTATGCACAGGGAGGGCAAATTATGGGACAGCAGGGCTGACTAAATTGTGCGGCAAGAAAAGGCAAATTATGCAGCTTAATGAGGCACATTTTGTGATAGCATTACTTCATTATTTTGTCAATTTTACCCAGGTTAACACTGTCTGGGCATAGGTTGCACCTCGTTAGTACAAGTTTAACTCCCAGATAGAAAGATGAACAGTCCACCTTGGCAAAGGATGCTGTACTGTGCGGTAACGTGTGTTGTTGCATTTCTAGTTATCTTTGAACCGTTTGAGCTAGAAGCATTGTTTTGCCAAAATCTGCAGAATATGTAGAAGATGATGGATTATTTGACAAATGCAGCAAATCCACAATTATGGGAGAAACGCCGACCTCACAATCGCATAATTCTAGTGACTCCGGTTACACATTATGTGGGTGTTGTAACACATAGAATTGTGACCATCACCTGGTGGCTTACACCTTTGAAATACTCAATGACATTACAAATATTCATTTTTAGGCACAGCATGATTAAGTAACTATGAAAAGTCACATGATTTTCGGTTAGATGTGCTGAGGCTGGGATTTAAACTCATGGCCCGGGTTCCCCAGGACACATCTCCTCCCCAATAACCCCCACATGTTGTAAACAAGATGGCACTGGTTCTTGTGCCCATATTGCTACAATGGTTTTTCTTGCCCATAAGCAAACTGAGTGTGGCTAGGAGCGTAAAAGAATCCAGAATTGAGCACCCGCCAATTTCAAGCATCAATAGTTAATGGGGCCAGATCCCTAAATCTTTGTGTGAAAATTAGGTTTACCTCTAAGTTTTGGAGGAGCTTCATCACGTTATTTAGATTAAAAAATATTACAAAAAACACTGCTGAAAATCTACTGTGGTCCTGTCCCAACACTCCTGTTTCTTCTTCACACAGTTTGTCAGTGTAAGAGAGCTGCTTTAAATTGATGGGACTGCTGCAATGCCAAACCTACAGTGCTCCCTCCGTTAGAGGTAGGGGAACTGACATGTTTCTAATGACTCAACCGATGGAACATTTGATCAAGGCATCCCTTCCGCCACAGGGCCTCCAGTCATGGGGGTGGGGAAGGGGAGTTGATGAAGAAGCCCAACCCTATTTAGGTGATGAGGTGTGCACTATAATAATTAATGAAAGTAGTTCGAATAAGAATTGCATGCCAGTAATGAATGTCCCCGTATAGAGGTATGACAGAGTAGTAACACTGGTAGGGGAAGCATTGCACATAAGCAGATGGTTCTGTCCAATCAGAGCAAGCGAGAACACTCCTCAAAAAATGCATTAGTCTGATACTTAAATTATGGAAAGATGGTTTCAGAAAACAACAGGAAAGTATTTATGTGCATCTTTTATGTTCATAATATGTAAGTTTGCAGGCAATGACACAGGACTGATGTTGCAGCTCCTTGGCTGTCTATTTGTTGAAATATGTTGTTCCCTCATCACCCACTTGAGGCACAAGACTCACTGTTTATGTTGGACTGGAAAATTATTCAAGAAAGTTGAGATTTTCACATATTTAATGCATGAGGCATGGTAATAATGTTCTGGCCTAAATATAATTTACAAATATATCACCCGGCTGCAATTGCCAAGATAATTTTGTGAAACAGTATATATAACTATAGATGGGTAACAGTGAATTACAGGGATGTTTTTCACTGAGGCGTACTGAGCGATATTAAATATACAACAAGAGTGAAGCTCGAGTTCTCTATGATGTCACTCAGAACCCTGAAATGAGATGCATCCCTACAATTCACTTTTTACCCATCAATAAATGTATGCTGGATATCCCCCCCAAAATCATCTGTCCCTGCTTTCAACTACTATGCAGGGACAGAAAAGTAATGGGGAGCCATGGGAGATTGTGAGTTGTTTTTGTAAAACAAAAAACTAACAGAAACAAACAACTAATGGCCCAACACCAGTGGTCATTATTTTCTTTTCTTTTCCCCACCCCCAGGTTTTTCCCAGCATGACGAACAGAAAAAAACATCAAGCCATCCTCTCTAAATAAAGTGGGTGTGCCGTCAGAGGTTGTTTTCCATCAACTGAGGCAACGTGGGTACTGTCGATTGATATCTGACAGTAAATAGTAGTATAGTGGGATACCTTTCATCAAACTCAAAAGAGGGCGTAGTTTGCATAATGTGATAAGTGGCCATACCCCAGACATTGCTCCTTGAAAGTGACCAGTAAGTGATGTCATCTGTAACCCATGACCTGGCCGTCCCACCAGAGAAATTACATCATCATCAATGACCCCTTAGCCAGCAACTGCATTGCTGACCGGACCATCCCCATTCACCCTGGGAGGAACTTCACTTCTAGCCCATGTGACCAGGATTTGACATCCCCGTCTGATCCCCTGATCCCTAAGTCCCACTGACTGGGAAGTGACATCCAAGACTTCTGACCTGGAATTCCTGTCCTGGAAGAAATGCCACCCAAGATCCCTAACTCCAGAAATGACACTTTCTATAAGGATTCAGACGAAAGTCCCGCCCTGAAAGCTCTCTCCCTGGAGCCGACAAAGGCCTGGAATTCCTAACCTTGAAGTGATGTCACTCCAGGCCCATGTGACCAGGTAGTGATATGAGTTTTTTTGAGCTAAGGGTAAATATATGAGGAAATCTTGAAACTGTTGCAGCCAAACCCAGTGCTAAATGAAAGATATCAGCCCACTCTATGAAGAAATATAGCTACTGCTCTGAAAAGTTGCCATCTGCTCATAGCTTGCTTACTATTGAGAATTATCATAATTAATTGTCACTGCCATCACTGAAAGAGGAGTCTCATCACCTGCTATAAGCATGCTTGATGTGCCACAACTGATATTGCCTATTAAGGATGACCAATGCAGTAATGCCTCTTACAATTAAAGCCCTTCTGAAACAACTTTGCTAAAATGTAAACTGTGGACCTGTCTATAAATCTTCTTAACTACCCGATGTCTAAAGACATTGAGTTTTTGGATGGGATAATTCCTAATGTGATTATCCCAGAGGACCCGCAGACAAATCCAAATGAATGCTATGCTTCTATACAAGTGTGTAACTCTTGGGAAAGAGGAGACATCTGTGATCAAGCAGAATGCTTTGAAGTGAGTACATATGTTTTAAATTGTATTCATATACCTATTCAGTATTAACTAATATTTCAGTTTTCAATTTAAGCTTTATTTCGACAGAAATGTCATAAAAGCTGCAAAACAAGAGTAACATTACTATTATTTTTCCTTAAAGAGAGAGTGCAAATGTACAACGTGTTTAGTTGGCATGGACATTAATGCAGCCAGCTAATCAATTAGCACCTTCAGTCTAAAATACATATGACATATTAAAATCTCTTAATGTCACGTATCCAGCCTATTTTCTCCCCAGTATCTAGGCTGATAATCTCGGTAAGGGCTTCTGCATAGGGAGAGAGCTCAGGGGTCCGCCTCATGCGAGCCCAGAAAAGTAGGGGGCGTAGCCTAGCTACGTCGCCTATTGACTGCCTACCCATATCCATTAGTAACGGGGTGAGGGGGATGTATTTGGGTGCTGTGACTAGATCTCTTAGAAATTTATGTTCTGATCTGCAGAGCACTTCTGCTCCGTAAAGGGCAGCGCTAACCGCCTATGTATCATGTATCTGGAGGGTTGGAGCTACAGGCCTAGTGTGTGAGAGGCAATGTTCTTTCGCTATTGCTCCGGCCACACATTTGTGTGCCATCAGCATCTTACCTAGGTGGGGTCTCCAGGTCATTTTATCGGAAAGTCTTACACCTAGATAATCAAAGGTGTCCACTTTTTCAAGGGGAATCCGGCCTAGGAGAGGGCCATTCCTGCATGGCCTCTGGGAGTTAAAGGCCATAAATTTGGTTTTGGTGCCATTTATGACCAATCCCCGATTGTCACAAAAAAGATGGAATCTGTCGATTAGGCGCTGTAGCCCTGCTGGGGTCTTGGATATCAACAGAGTGTTGTCCGCAAACAACAAAGTTGGTATCATTTTGCCCCCCAGAGTGGGCGAGTCTGCTGGCTCCTTCAGGAGGAAATCCACTACCCCATTCACAAATAGGGAGAACAGGGTTGGGGCCAGAACACAGCCCTGTCTTACTCCTCTATTAACAGGGATGCGCTCTGTTAGTTGTCCCTGCTCTCCCCACCTGACCTGGGCAAAGTTCCCCTCATGGAGCCGGACTAGTAAATTAAGGATAAAAGGGGGGATACCCATTTCACCAAGCGTTGCCCATAGCCTGGATCTGGGAACCAGGTCAAAGGCAGTCTTCAGATCAATGAATGCAAGGTAGAGACTGCCTTTGCCTAGCACCACAACCTTCCACTAGATTAGAAGGAATCTGAATACTTGGTCCATTGTCCCAGTCTTTGATCTAAAGCCAGCCTGGAACTGGGAAAGGATATCCCCATCTTCAGACCATGACTGAATCCTTTGCAGAAGCATCCGGCCAAAGACCTTTTGCATAGCATCAATCAGACTTATTGGTCTGTAATTGGCGGGGTCATCCCTTGCTCCCTTTATGTGTATGGGGACCACTTCAGCAGACTTCCATGACATTGGGACAGGTGCTCCATCTGCTATGGCATTTGCTAATAATAAGATGTAACATGCCCAGTGACTGGGATCGGCCAAAAATAGATCGCCAGGCAGGCCCTCCGGGCCTGCAGCTTTTGAGGGGACGATTTTATTTATTGCGGCTTCTACCTCCAAGATTGTAAAGTGCTCCTCCTCTGCCAAGTGCCCATTTAGCCCGGCTGGTTCCCCCTCCAAGCTAGCCTCTTCTACTGAATAAAGCCCTTTAAAGTGGTTGTACCAAATCTGGCTAGGGATGTGATTTGGGGGTGGGCGTGCGCCTGTCCTACTTCCCCAGGTAGCCAATTTCAAAAACAAATTGTTGTCCTTGGATGAGCATGCATCTTTCAGTTGCTCCCAGCGTGCTTCGTCCCAAATTGCCTTTGCCTCTCGCTGGGCTGCTTTATAAGAATTTCTGGCAGCTTTTATTTGCATTTTGTTTTTCTCTTTGATTGCTTTGGTCAGAGACAATCTTTTTTCCCTGCAGTCTTTGTTATAGCAAGAGTATGGGTCCTTGGTGGAATTGCAGGCTTTTTCCTTTTGATTTGGAGCCTGAATGTATGCATTAATTTGGGTAACAGTACGCTTGTGGGCTCTAGGTACATCCATTGATCTTGTTGCACTACATGCCGCAACTTGGAGCTTGGCCGTGCCAGTTGTCAATTCGTGTTTGATGCTGGTGATCTTTGCCTCGCTAAAAGCTACCCTTTTCCATTTCAAGAACTTTTTACAATTTGATGGGACTATATCTCTGGTGACGGCTTGGGGTTGAGTATTATGCTGATAATAATTTGCTTCCCAGAGAGGTTTCAAGGTTAAGCACAGAGGATTGTGGTCACTGTCTGTGGTTGAACCCACTAACATATTGATCAAATAGAATAGAATTTATATTGGCAGCGCTAAAAAGGCACTGAAAATTAGGATTCAAGAACATAGGAGGTCCATAGTTAACAAGAACACCAGATGCCCCATTTTGTAAAATATGATGGAAAGCCATCCAGACAGCACTAGTTTCAAATTCCAAGGGATACAAAAAATAATCCCAAATAACAGGGGAGGGAATTGGGAACTAAGACTAAGACAGGAGGAGGTGAAATGGATTAGTAGATTGAGGACAGTACAACTAGGCCTCAACATAGAAAATGAGTTACATTATTTTCTGTAATTGGATCATAGGGGCCTGGAGCGGAGTCTGTAGATGCAGACAGGAGTTAGGGAATGTACTCTGGCCATGCTCATGTACTGATGACAGGTGAATTGCACCTAACGAGAGCAGTATTTGAAGCAGGTGGTATGATTGAGTTGGAATGAATGAGAACTCTGGGTACACAGCTACAGCACACCCAGTGGATATCAGCATTTTGCGAAGTAAGGTGGCACGGATGTTATTGAGCCTCAAGGTTTGACTATGGAGTGAAGTTAGAGAAGTCAATGGGTGGAAGAATGAGGAATACAGACTTCCCACTGTGGTATAACGGTGAGTGAATGACCTATCGCCCGTTTTCAATGGGGTTTTTACCATCCCATTCGGAGCTTCTGATGATAATGGAAGGTAATGGTAATATGAGTGGCTGATCTGATTATATTAGGCCCGAAGGAAGCCACATATAATTTACAAAGGGACTAGGAGCTATAGAGATAGGGTATTGAGATTATGGAAGAGGTACACAGAATATTTCCCGGGTTTTGTAGAGGCTGACTGCAGCGTGGTAATTGGTTGATAAGAATGCCTGAGGGACGGTATTTGGTGTTCATTCAATAGAGATTGGTTAGAAAACTGATACGATGTACGAGGGGGAGCGGGGGCATGAGGATCTTCATTTAACAAGCATACCTGGACCGGCTGCTCCTCCAGTCTGACTCTCTTGCGATTGGCTGGATGCGTGTCAACAAAAGAACACAGACTAAGAAGGGATTTTCAAATGACAGGGACTGTGCGTTCATTGGATAAACATAGACGGGATAGTGTTTCTGGGGGGGTTCCCCCTCTGGTCCGACTCGTTGGCTATTGGTTGAGTTCTCGTCACTGAGTAATAAAGGATAAAGTAGGATTCAAAAATAACAGTGACTTTACTATCGTAAGGATTCCCCTGGAGATCCGATTTGGGTATGAGTGATTGGAATTAGAAAAGCCTTGTTTAAAAAGGATATCATTTTTTTTTCCAGTTAATCATGGGGTCAGATTTTCCAACTTGAGAACAAAGCCTTAGGGAGGCTTGAGAAGGGGGGCTCAAGCTCTTTAAACTGCCCTGTGCTAAAAGAGTCCGAAAAGGAATGCAGTGAAATAACACTCTCAACAGGCGAGATCCTGGGGGCTAGAGGGACCGGGATGCCGGAGTCGGCGGTAACCACGGTGTTATTAAATGAGGCAGGACCGCCTGTGCAAGATGCAAGCCACGTAATAGATCCCCAGCAGTTACACCAAGAATGTCAACAGCAAAAGGATATAAACCAGAGAGGGGGATCTCCAGCAGAGAAATTCTTTTCCTTAACGGATGACTCGGACCTGTCTGGCCTTATTGAGGTGTTGACAGATGCCGACTCCGCCCCCTGGATCATCAGGGGATAGTTTAAATGATGGGAAAATGAATCCTTCAACTCAGAAATGACTATCCCTTTCTAAAAGAAGCCGTAAGAGGGCACGAAGGAAAGCGAGAGAGTCAGGACCAGAACTGGGCATTACCTGGCAACTGAAGTGGGACTATTCAGCGTCCTGCCAGGTCTATAGTGAGAATGAGGGAGAGAGATCGTGCACTTCACAGGGAGCTCCCACATCAGATTTGCCTCCCGCACCCTCAATGGATGTAATATACTCCACCCTGCAGCAGATGCAGTCCGAGGCGAGAGTGGAACACAAAACAGCTCACCTGGCCAGAAAAAAAACTTCAAGGCGCAGTACACAAGGTCTCTAAAATTTGCTCAGAGATGGAAGAGCAGGTTACTATGGTTGAGGATTACGCAGAGGCAGCTGCCACGGTGGCGGCGGCAGTTGAGCAATGGCAAAATGTACAGGAGACGCAGCTTGTGGACATGATGTGGAAGCTGGAGGATTTCGAGAACCACCAGCATAGAAATAATCTGCGGTTTCTTGGTCTTGCAGAGAGGGCAGAGGGAAGTGACATTAGATCTTTTATCCTGAAGCTACTTAAAGGAGCCTTCCCTGATCTTGCCCAATGGGATTGGGAATCTGAGGTTCAAAGAGTCCACCGTTTTCCTTTGATGCCCAAAAGAAATCATTCTCAGCAGGAAGAGAAACCAAGAGCTGTACTAGTCAACTTTGGTAATTTTCTTTTGCGCCAGGTCATCTTTGATAAAGCAAGACCAGAAGCAAAGAGGACATTTGAGGACCATACCTTCTTCGTTCGCCCGGACTTTTGCCATGCAACGGTGGAAAGGAGGTGGCGGCTCCGCCAGCTTTTTTCTCCACTCCAGCGACTTGGCTGCAAAGTGTATCTATTAAGCCCGGCCCGTCTCAAGATCATATTTAAGGGAAAGACACGGACATTTCTTTCAGAGATCAAAGCACAAGACTATTTAAAGGAGCTCTCTAATGAGACTGGAATTGGCTGATATTTATGCTAGTTTGTTTTCTGCTTCTTGCTCTGTAGACGGGGCCCTTCTCCTTAATTAGTGACACCTTCTTTGGGTCGAGCTTAGGGATAGGACACTTAGACGTTTGAAAAAGGGGCTTCTGTTTTTTCTTTGTAGGGATTTCACCTGGCCTTGAGCTTTTTTTTTGCTTGATGTGTTTGTTGGGGGGTCTTGGTGGTTCTTTTTTCTGGGCTTCTAAGAGATTGGTGGGGCTATTAGGCTCAGGGTTCAAGACCATTTGATTTGCAGCCCGGGTCTGGACCTGTGTCCGGAAAAAATTTGGGATTGGGCGGTTTTGTTTCTATACTTTCTTCAAGATAACCCCCTCCTACCAGATATATTTCATGACTCACATCAAGCGGTGGGGGAAGAACAATGGTCCATGTATTCTTGGGGATTTCTTTGATGAGGATGGCTTTGCTACTTTGCATGATGTGAAAGGAACATTTTCACTAGAAAATACCACATTTTTCAAATTTCTGAAAATTAGAGATTTTGTTGGGAAGAAAAAGGGTGGAGGTGAAGGGTTTAATAAGGTTGATGTGATGGAGCTGATGAGGGGAGGTGGACCCCCGATTGGAAAGATATACAAATTGCTAAATGATAGGTTGGGAGATGATATTGGGAAACATGTCGCCCGCTGGCAGGCATGTATCCAGGTTACAGAGAGGGATAGCCTCCTCTTTTTGGAACTAGCTCGGTCAACGTTGTTTCCGCCAACCTACAGATCCAACACTACAATATATTTAATTTATATATAACTCCGGCCAAAATTAGCAAATGGGGGGGATGGCCGGTACAAAATGTCCTCGCTGTCAATTGTGTGGGGCTGATTTAGTTCACATGTTGGCAGATTGTCCAGGGTTAGTGAGCCTACGACGGGAGCTAAATGATTTTATAGAGGTTAAAATGAAATTGAGGATTTCGGTCACATCACAATTAATAGTCTTAGTGGTTCATGAACAGGAAACTTTTTTGCAGCACATTGCATGCTCTTGTTTCTTGCAATGGCAGTTCTCAGACTGTGTTTGGCAACAGCTTGGCTAGATCCCGCTCCTCCATCTTTCAATCATTGGCTGGGCTGCTTAATCTCGGTGTATCATATTGAAAGGGCTGTTTATGCTCAGAAAGGCTCTCAGGCTCATAAAATGGGGCTGCAAATATGGGTGCCTTTGAGGGATTGGCTTGAAACCCATGGAGAAGGCTGATTGATATCCGGATTTTGGCCTGGATCGGGCTATCCTTTTTCCTTTTTTTTTCTTTTATTACAAGTCTGTTTTGCACAACTGCTTTACTGCTCAAGCTTTTGTTGTTTTTCTCTGTATAATGGCTTGGACCAAGGGTGGGGGGAGATGGGTCTTAGGGAAAAAATATGTAAAAAGTTAAGAAAGATTGTTTAAAGAAAAAAAGAGAACAACTTATGTTGTTGTTATATCAGGAAATTTGGGGGGTTACAGCACAGTATGATACGATACAAAGTTTGTTTGAGCGGAAGATGGAAGTTTTGATGCTTGTAAAGTGGAGGAAGGACTAGAGGATTTTTGATTTGCCACATAGTGGGAGGACCACAGAGGGAACATACATCTAGAAAGTTTTTCTGACCTATGATTGGTGGGCCATTTAGTATAAATATAGGAGTGGTGTTGGGTCATGGATATAACGTTGACCATATTGACACGAGGTGAACAGTGGAGAGGAGGTCTTGACGGACAGGGTGTGGAGATTGGCAGAACTGTAAGGAGTTGGAGTAGGAATGGATTGTTTTGTGATATAGAAGAGCAGTGGGCAGCCCCCCTAGGGGAGTTTCTTGAGGAGAATGGTTGATACAATTTTTTTGGGCTTGAGAATGTGGGGAGGTTGGAAATACATGGACTAATTTCCATGCACAAAAAAGAAAGAAAGGGGATGTGTGTGAAAATCAAGTGAAAAGGAGGCTATTGGAGAGGCATTTCACTTGGAAATGAGTAGACCAAAATTACTTAGGTTATGACCGGCATTTCTTCTTAAAATCATTTACAAGAACCCCTTACATAAGGAAAAGAAGCATAATAAGTGGATTCGTGTTTTGGAAAAGAGGGAATGGATGTTAATTGTTGCATGCTAAAATGACGGCTGGTTGATTGAATTAGTGACAGACCTGGACTAAAGTAGGTTGTCTTTTATTTATAGAGAACCTATGGAACATGAAGCCACACGTGACCCTATAGTGTACTACACCCGGCTAAACTAATTGGAAGATGTAAATGAGTCCGCTGACTCAAATCGTGATCTAGAGTTAATGATTATATGTTTTCACTCAAGGGGTAAATAGGAAACAGGATACCCTAAATGGAAAGGAAGATACACCATTATTTTTGGAGTCTAGTTCAGATTGCTATAACCCTTGACTTGAGGGATAATGGGATATAATGAATTACACATTTGAATCTGGATTAATCTTTAAGAAGTTTCAGATGAGAATACTTGATGGTCAAATTGAAGGGAGATACTAATGAGAAATATAATTGATGTGTTTTGTTTCTTTTACAGAATGTATATAGTTAGGGAGTCTTTTGGTGGGATATGGGGAGTTTGTTTAATTAAATGGGCTTATAAGTGTCTTTACAAAGTGGCTGATGTACAGAATAAGGAGTCGATCTCATATGATTGATATACATTGTTTTAAATTTACAGCCCTGATGATGTCCTTTTGGACAAAACGCGTTGGCTGGGCTGAGCTGTGATGAAATATATTGATTAAATAAACATCTGGATTGAAATGAAACGCAAGACTCCCAAGTGATTTTTTGGATGGAATAAGTTAATGAAATAGCAAGTACTATTCTGGGATTATTGGAAGAAAAAATATTGATTGATTTAGATACGCTCCTTTCTACAAAAACTGGACTTTGCATGTATGTAGCCCAGTGGAGGTGGGGCAACTGAAAGTTGAGAGTAGAGGTGTGAGAACTGAAATTTCTTGATAAAACACCAGTGTGCCCTTGTTTTGAGCCCTCACTGCCATTGTCTGTATTTTCTAACTATTTGAATGTTCAATAGAAGTTTGTTGTAGGACCTGCTGACACAAATTATACAATGTGTTTACTCTAATCTACCTCTCTTGCTCAGTCTCCCTTGGTTGTAAGGTTGCATATTACGATGCATATCTCAGGAATGTGTGTAGTGCATCTTACTAAGTCCAGTGTGTTGTTCATAGAGGCTGTAACCTCAGCTACATATGGTACTATTAACTCATTTGGAGGACCGTGAAAAGCTTTTTCAAACCATACATCATAAAAACAGGCTTATCAACAAAGCCAAGATGGATGCTTCAGATTAAACCATCTAAAACACCACAACCCGAAAGGTTTTATTTTGATACCTGTAAAGTCTCCATATACTTTGTTTTTTTTCTGGCAAACATATTTTAATGAAGAACTAGCTGGCAAGGAGCTGTAAAACACAGTAGGCATGTTATCTGTAGCTGCCCTTAATTTTAAAGCTTTGGCGTAGAAAGATGATGGCAGGGTATGGCATAATCACCACAGACTTTCAAGTGAACACCTAATGCATTCTGTTCATTGGAATTCTTAAAACAACATTTAGGTGCTTACTTTATACAAAAATAGAATTATGAAGGGGCCATGTTCATATTACATAAAATAAATTCCTCATTACATCTAAAACACAACATAAGGTGGTGTACCTTTTTTTACAGTTTGAAACTGAAAGAATATACATGCATTACATCCACTATCTGTTAGCACGCATATATTCCGTACAGACAGCCTTTAACACTCTGATAATGTTAATCAGCAGAAAAGGACATAGAATTTTTGCAAGGCACTTTCTATGTTTTATGTAATAAATGTTCTATTAAGCTACAAGTTGCTTCATTGAAATACAGTAGGGGCGCAGCTGTGCATAAGAAAGTTTGGTATACAAAATATACCGAATCCGAATCCAAAAAGCTTTATTCGACACATTGTCATAAAATCATTTTACATAAATATCCATGATCTTTCCAAGATATGACTAAAACCAAAAAAAAACATGTGACAAAAAGAATAGATATCATGTGATAATGATTACCACTAGAACAAGTTTTCAGTTAAAAAAAATTAAAAACTTACCACTTTTATAACACATTTAAAGGTTCACAGTTAAAAATTATACAGTATCATTGACTCCTTTTAGTTGATTCCGACCATAAAATGAACATAAAATGACCCGCTATTTGAGCGATGTGGATTTCATTGCATCACTCAATCAATGACTTTCTGGTTACAAACAGTCAATATAATTCAAGCTACTTTTGGGTTGGACCTTATGACCCACATCCACCCTAGATATTTTGCAACTCCTATAGAAATATACGGTAGGGTGCTGGTGCGCATTATCCTTTCTGCCAACATATTGCATACGGGCTTCAACCAAGTCTGGCGCGGAGCGGCATAAGCTGGGCACACAAATAACATGTGGGCAATCGTTTCGCTGTGTGACAAACAAATTGGGCACCTGTTATCACCTGGGCTCGACCACCTTGACGTAAAAGATTTGAGAGGCAACGAGCCCACCCTCAACTGAAAGTACAGCTTTCTATCCAGTGGTTTAGTTATGGTGTCCCAATAGGGTTCAAGGTTCGGGATGTGTTTAAAAGTCAAAAAGGATCCTGTTAGTGAAGATGATTCACTATATCTCAGGGTGTTATACACCACCATCTCCCAATACTTTTCTTTTAGGACCTTTTTTGAGGGAAAACATGCTGAAATTGGATCCACCCAAAGGGATTTCATCCCAATACATATTAGTACATCCCTAACTCCCTGTAACCAGCTTATCTTATGGAAGGTATCTGATTTAATAACATCCACAAAACCCAAAGCATATGACATCAATTCGGGCGTGGTCCACAATCTGCGCCAGTATAATACAGGGCGTAATTTTGCAATGTCAGATATGGACTTTCTACCAAGCTCATAAAGTAAAGGGCACAGTGGTGTACTTTGGGGGAGATTAGTGATACTACATAGGAATCTATTTTCAGAAGCTCTAAGTTTAGACATGTTCTCAAACCCCCAAACTTCAACGCCATAGAGGGCCGCGCTAATCACTTTCATGTCATAAACCTGGAGCACAGGCCTAATAGGTTTTGTATGTGACTTTTTGTGCTCCACATTTAGCGCTCCTGACAATTGCCGGTGTTTAAGTGTGGCAAGATCAATTTGCTGATTCCACTTGAGATCACTCTGGATATTTACCCCCAAATATGTGAACGTTCTAACTTGTTCCAATGGTCGGTTATTCATTAAACTTTTACCTTTAAAAACTCTATGTGAATTAAAAATCATAAACTTCGTCTTAGATACATTGACTTCTAGACCACGAGCGGAACAAAATTCTTCAAAAAGAAGCAAAGCTCGCTGGAGTCCGCTAGGGGTCTTCGAAATTATCAAAGTATCATCGGCGAACATTAAAATAGGTATTTTAATCCCTGCTAGTGTTGGGGCATCAGTATTCACAGATGATATACAGTCCACTATGCCGTTGATAAACAACGAGAATAAGGTGGGTGCCATGGCACATCCCTGCCGCACCCCGCGCTCTACTGGAAATGTGCTAGTGTCCATACCCTGAGAACCCCATCGGATTCTAGCTGAGTTGTCCTCATGCAGCCTTATTACTAGTGATAAAAGTTCGCTTGGCAACCCCAAGTCCTTCAAAGTTGCCCACAGTTTGGTGCGAGGTACTAAGTCAAAGGCTGGCTTCAAATCCACAAAAGTGGCATAAAGACTGCCTTTGCTCAGAACCACTACTTTCCAGTATAAAAGAATAAAGCGAAACACCTGGTCGATGGTGCTAGTAAATGCCCGGAATCCGGCCTGCAGGGGGGACAGGATATTATTGTCATCTATCCAGTCCTGCATTTTATTAAGTATCAGCCTACCCATGATCTTTTGCAGTGAGTCAATCAAACTAATGGGTCGATAATTCCCAGGCAATGATTTATCCCCTTTTTTATATACGGAATCCGGAATGGGTGCTCCCTGTGCTATGGCATTTGCCAGCATTTCAATATACCTACCCCATCGTTCCTTGTCATGTATGAACACATCTGCAGGGACGCCATCTCGGCCTGGTGCTCTTCCACCTACCACCGCTCTAAGGGCCAACTCAACGTCCTTGCTATTAAAGGCCTCTTTAGTATAAAACACATGATTAAATTCTTCCCCGTATTCCTCTATTGGGCATCGGGCATACTGCGTCTTAAAATGTTTAACCCAGTCATCCTGAGAGACATAATTTTGTGGTTCATCAGGTTGGCCATCACATTCCCATTTTAATATGCTCCAGAATCGTTTACTATTGTTTTGGACACTAGCCTATTTAAGGTCTTGCCAACGTTTCTTGTCCCAGGAGCACTTAGCTTTATGCATCGAGTTCTTATAAGTCTTCCTAGCTGTCTGTACCTGTACAGGCTCTCCGATTTTAATCGCCCTTCCAAGACTAGCTCGCGCCTGTCTACACTCATTATTATACCGTCGACAGGATTTTTGGGGTTTCGGTTTCTTAGACTTACAACTCTTAAAAAAATGGGTTCTCATGTGCACAAAAAATCTTTCATGTGACTGGATGACACACTCTAAATTCCCACTAGTGGATAATATATTTTCTATCTCTAGCAGGGCATTGTCAACATCTTTGGAAATGCTAATCAGTACATCAGCATGTTTAACTAAATTTGCCCACTTGAGTCGCCTCATATCATGGGTAGGAACCACATCTAGTGTACACAATTCTACCTCACTACATTGTGGATGCGTGTGCCACAACTTCCCAAGGGTTACAAATATACACTCAATTCACTATTAAAGAAAATCCATGACTAACCTTGTATAAAAAGGTACAGTTCAGGGTCAGGGCTATGTAACACTTGTAATTAAATAGAGAACATGTAAACAATAAACATTGTTAAATATATTATAAAACAATACTAATGCTACAGTACATTGTATATATAGACTTAAAAAAATATGTATCATTTACCCACTGATTATCTGTGGTGGAGTCCGTTTTGAGTTGTTCATCATGTCACTTTGCTCTGCTGGACTATCTTTGAATTGATGCCAACATTTCAAAAGCCTGTGAAGCCTATATACTGTTCTGGGGGGTATGCCCATCAACAGTCTTATCTTAAGATAACACATAGATCTCTTAAATGGAGTGTTTTGTTGTGCTTATCCAAAGCAAAAGTAGATCTGATTTTTCTATTTTCAGTTATTTTGTTGCTTCCTTAAAAAGGCAATTTTTTTGCTCTGTACCATGAGTCAGCATTTTCTGTGCTTTTCTAAACTGAAAGTAGAGGTAGCTTACCTGCTCTCAGCTTTTTTCATGCTAACTTAAGAGGTCAATTTTTGTGCTGAACAATGAGTCAGCATTTCTGTGTTGAAATGTTACTGTTTTTTGTTTGTGTTACAAATAGTGTAGTAAGACAGATTCAGCTCCAAAAACAGAAAAGTCCTAGGCACATCTCTATTCCTTTCACAGATTAAAAAAAAGGCTTAAACTCATTTCTATTTCTTCCTCAGTATAACACAGGCCTCTTTTCCTATGTGTTAAAACAGCATTTGTTCTGCTTTGTGCACAATTTGAAAAAGGGCCTCATCTCATTTCTATGTGTGAAAATGTGTGATTTTTTTCTGTTTCCTGCTCTGCTCCAGAAAAAAATAAAGGAAGCTTTTTTTTAAGCCATTATTAAAATAGCCTTACTATTTAGACAAATGCAAACAGACCCACACATACAGCCTCACACAATGCTTGTACAAACAAATTCACCAACACATAAACACTCATGCATGCATACATGCATACACGTGCATGCACGTACACGTGCATGTACACACACACACACAAATATTACGTAGTGCAATATAGGCCAAAGTTGAGGGAGGGCGTTGTAACTTTAGTCTATGGAATCTTTATGTTGAAGTTTGTTAATTCCTACAATGCCTACACAATACAGGATCAGATGGGGCAGGGAGCATTGGAACCTGGATGTTGGTGATCACATCCTATAATTTTTATGAGGCTTTGGGAATAAAGAGCATAGTTTACTGGAGGCCCTTGGGATCCTGGGTGTCACCAACTATGTCACTTCTTTCATAGTGCATCACAGAATGTGGTTAAAGGGAATAATAAGTTGAGGAATTTTGGGACATGTATGGTAGCTGGTAGACCTGTCAGCTCTAAGAGTGGTGTTCCCCCAAACATTTTGCCTTCACCCTCTTATTTTTCTGAATTCGTTTTTTTGGGCCTAAGGACTCTATGCAATTTACCACTGGTAACCAGTGCTAAAGTGCTTGTGCTCATTCCCTAAAACATGGTAAAATTGACTTACACTTGATTGACATATTCCATTTAATTATAAGTCGATAGTAATGTTGTATTCTATATACCCAGGGCCTGTAAACGAAATGCTTCTAGTGGGCCTGCAGCCCTTATTGTGCCACCCACCCACTTATGTAGCCCTTTAAAACAATTCTCAGGCCTGCTGTTTCAGCATGCCAGCAGTTTTAAATTTCTAATACAATTTGGCAAAATAGCCTCTTTGGCAAGCATAAAACTCCTTTTGTATACCTTTAAGTCACCCCTAAGGTAGGTCTGAAACAGTTCATAGGGCTGAGTGCAGTGCATTTAAAAAGGTGGACATGTACCTTTAAGTTTTAAATGTCCTGATAGTGAAAATGTAGTGTTACACTACAGTGAGGCTTACCTCTCCATAGGATAACACTCGCTTACCTTATTACATTTAATACATTATAACATTTGATTGGGAGCAGGTAGGAAAGTCCTGTTTGGTGTATGGAGAAGTGTAATCTAACATCCTCTTACATGGTAAAGTTGAGTTTAAAATCACAATTTCTGAAAATGCCAAAGTTGAAAGTTTTCTGCCCTAACCATTTATTACCTGCAGTTTGCTCCTGGGACACATAACTAGATGTGAGTGACAGTTGGCCTTTGTATATTACTCCCAGACAGCCACACAAGATAGGGACCAGGTGTGTCTGAATTGACCATCTCAGACAGGATGGGAGTGCAGAGCTGTGTTCAGCCCCACTTGCACTTCAAACGTTTCTGCGTCACACAAACACAAAGAACTTCACACTAGTCTATTGTTCCTGCCGACAGACTGGGACCAGGGCAGGTAGGAAACTCCAGACACCTCTGTGGGGGGAAGCCTCCAGAAGTTTCTCCCACTTAAAAGTGGGCACCAGCTATAAAAAGGGAACCTCAGACCCACTCTTCAATTCACTTCTGGACTTGCAGAAGGACTCTCAGAGGACTGCCTAGTGCTTTGGCCTTCAGTCTACATCAGAAGACAAGAAGGACTGCTTTGCTGCCTCAAGCCTGCCCTGTGCCCTCAGACATCTGCATTGCTGCTCTTCTTGTTGAATCCAGAACTTCCAGAGTGACTCCAAGGGTTAGTAGACTTGCCTCCTGATGAGAGCTTCAGGGAAATAACAGGCTCCAGCACCGTTGAGCCCTGCACCTGGACTCTGCCTGCAGTGTGTCCTGACCCCCCAGGCCTTGACTCTTGGAAGTGGGCAAACTGTGGTCTCTATCAAAACTGACACACCACAACACATTTTGTTGCAGGACCCCACAGGTCTTCATCAGAACCGACATAATTTTAAAAATTGCATATCTCCAGTTCTACTGATTACATTGTTGTCATTTTTGTATCAAATAATTTATTAAAATGTACTCTGTTTGTGTAAATTGGTTTGGGGATTTTTCTTGTGTGTGTGTTTTTTTTTAGTACTGTTTGAGTGCTGCATAAATACTTTACACATTACCTCTAAATTAAGCCTGCCTGGTTTTGCGCCCAGCTACCAGAGGGTTAAGCACAAGTTAATTTTGTAACTTTTGTGGTTCATCCTGACAGGGATTGTGGCTGTTGCTTGAGAGGGGGTCATTCCCCCTTCAGCCAACAACCCAATTTCTCAAATTAACCAACTATGTCACTTCTGGCACAGTGCATGTCCGGAGTTTGCGCCTGAATTTCATGGTCACCATCTATGTCACTTTTTGCACATTGCATGGTGGGAAGAGTTAGCATGTAGATGAGCTTGTGTGGAGGTTGATGTCACTTCCATATTCTGGATTCTTGGGAACTTCTTGGGCTATAGGTCACAGATGATGTCACTTGGTCAGATGGAGTGGACATCACTTCTGGGGCAGATGGGGATGGCGCAGGGCAGTTCATATCCGATTCAAGGGTCATTGGCATTGTCATTTTGAGGCAGGATCAGGAGCCACAGGTGACATCACTTTCTGGTCACATGGTCTGGAAGTGACGTCACTTCTGGGAGAGTCTTCAAGACATGATCACCTGTCACATGATGCAAAAACACGCCCACTTTTGAGTTTGATGAAGGTATCTCTCTCTACTACTGTCTACCCATCTCAAAATGATGCAAAGGGACTACCAGTTTGCGGACAGGGTATTCCACACATTTGCGATGAAATTCCCTGCCTCATAATCTCTAAATCAACCCCTTACTTCCAGTGTCAGCTCGATTGATATGTACAGTGCTATATTGCTTTAAAGCTGGGTTAGCATAATGCTATAAAAATGCAGGAAAATAACTCTAATTTCAGATTTGTTTCTGCTAATGAGTATTTCACATTTATCCAGAGAAAGATGTATCCTGCATTGCTCAGTGCCTGGCCTGAGAAGTGGAATACATGGAAACATTTCTTTGCATTTCATTATTTGCATTCCTACATGAATAATGGGAGAAAATACACATATCAGAATTTGGTGAAAAAAGCAGGACTTGATGCAATTGGAGAGCTCCAATTTATTTTGACAGGAGTTTTAAATCTAAAACCAGACCCAGATATGCCAATGTCAAGCCAGCCAGTTTATCCCATTCTGCTGAATGGTTAACCGAGAAGTGTAAAGGACGTACAACTCCATCCAATGCAATTTGCTGCAGTAACAGACCCTTTCTTAAAAAATAGAAGTACACATAGAAGTACACATGCCACTTCCTATTAGCAATGCTGCAGCTTCAATTCTTTCATGAAAAATGTACAACTCACTGGTGACTATTGAGTCTGAACAGTCATGAATGATGTGCTTAAATAAGTTTTGCTATTGAGCCCTGATAAACACCTGCTTCAAGGAGGCACTTTTTAATGCAGAACCCAGTCTGTATAGTTTACTATATCCCTCTTTGCCTCAAAACGTCTGGGTGCTTGCGCTGATCTGCCCAAGTAACCTCTCATTGATGCCCTTTGATACTAAGAGATGCTAAGGAGCACAACGTGTATTTGCTGCTCAGAAGTTCACTTTTCCAGAGCAAAATACCTTTTGTGCTGAAAAATGAGGGGCATATTTATGTAAGAGTAGAGTCGCCCTTGCACTATGCTAGGGGGCACATGAGTGACATAACTCAAGTTTGATTTATTGAGTCATGCAAACCCACCATGCAAAGCCCTATGCTAGAGCTAGACTGAACAATTTGATGATAATGATGAAGAAAACTATCAAACACAACTCAAACCTGTTTGTTCACCTGAACACATTTAGAACTATAGATGGATTGTGATATAGCACAGGTTTGATTAATATACTTTCAGTTATTAGAACAAATAGTGGATTTTACAATGAACTGCCTTTGTAACAATAGCCCAGAATTCACTATCCAGTGCAAATGATAATATGGCATCAGTACACTCATACACAAACATATAATGTACATTTGCTTTGTGTACTATACAGTACAAAAACATGTATGTATTTGGTGGATGAGGCATGTAATCTGACTGAATGCCCTACTTTGGTTTACCAACACCATATACGCTGTGGATTTAAGAAGGTGTTAAAAATGATAAACGAGATTTAAATAAGAGATATCTGGACTCCAGGCCATTGCCAGTAGACAGATTACACCTAACAGCCTTAAGATTTATAGTAGGTTTTAAAGAGGCACACAGGAACTGTGCTGAGCTGTTAACTGGACTATGTATTAGAACGTATTGATTAGCTGATACACTGCCTATAATAAAAGTATTGTTCATTTCAGTGAAAAATATAAAAAAATCAATATAAATTCAGTTTTGTGCATTCTATTCTTAGAAAACAGACACACTGTCAATTTTATTGTTAGTATAATCTGTGGAAGAATATTATTTCACTATAAAAACATTGCAATTATTTTCTTGTTGTATGTGATTTCCAAAGAAAGCCATTATCAAAAAACACCAGACTTGAAATGCTGTCATTCACTGTTGTGACATTAAAATAGTAGAAAGGAGTTATGTTTTTCACTGTTGTGATGTCAAAACAGACAAATTATGCTCTCAAGCAGATACTCTTGCCAGCATGGATCTCCCACCACCCCACGTTTCTCCAGGGTCCCAAGTGAGGCTGAGGAATGGTGGTTGACCAATCTCCTGCCTTGTCTGCCTTCTCATGCTGGTCTCTGGTCCCTGCAGATTGAGAAAGTAGGAGATGTCTCCCGGGGGTTCCACAAACCACCATATTCACGGCCAGTGGTGTTCCTTCACTGACCCACAGCTGACATTGTAGTCTGCCCTACAAAGTGTCAATGAGCGGCCAGGGGTATAGGTAAGTCAGTTAAACATGTGGGGATAAAATATTCAGTGATATGCAGGTCATGAGTTTTTTATTAATGTTAAGTACCGTGTGCAGATATACAGTAAGAGGTGAAATATTACCATATGTTATTTTACACATGCCTAATTTGATTATGATCTGTAGAACTCCTGTACACTACACAACCAACAGTTCTGAGGCTATTCTTCCTCATTGCCACCTTTTGACAGAGATTTAAACCTACAATGAAATGGAATAACTCTAACCCAGGAATGTGTACTGGAAGTGCTTGTGCCCTAGCAAACAGCCAGATGCAGTTTTTTCTTAACCTATGAATGTAGACATTACCTAATTATGTGCTTTGTACCTACATGCAATTTGTGAGGGAAATAAGGATACAGGTAAAATCCATGGGCGATCTCAGAAATCTGTAGATTGCAGAAAAGTAGACACAGCTTTAAATTTAACAAGGGTCATGTGTGTAGCTTCTGAAGCACCTTCCAAAGAATGTCCCACAACAAAACAATCCTTTGTGTATAGTGTTTGAATTAGTGTACTCAAACCTAATAAAAGCTAATATGTCTGATATCCCCGAACTCTGAAGTCCTCAGGGAATGCAGATATGGGACAGGTCTTGGCAGGGATGCCAAGTTTCTGCATGAAGAAATCTGGATGGAACTACCATGTTACTGGGAAGAAATGCTGAAAATATGTCAAACATCTTGTTCAGTGCATTCTCCCAGTCAGCCAGTGATGGTAAAGGATGTATAGGTCACACCGCCTAATTCCAAAACTTCTACAGAAATAGAAAATATATATATGCATATGTTGATTTCTCCTTATCATTTTCTCCTTCCATCTTCTGCAGCACATAAAGAAGAAGAAAAGGTTCCCCACCCTGCACAAAAACAATCCTCATTGTAAATCAGGCACCCTTGCACTTTTGTGCAAGGGTGCCTACATTGGCTCTAGGCTGCACACAGAGCACCAGCGCAGGGAGACATCAGATATATTCCCTGTCTTTGTAAATATGGAGCATTTCTGCTCTCTTCTTTTCATTCAATGCAGCACAGCAACTTTTCTTGCTGCCCTGCATTGTGTGAAAGTTTAGTAAATGTTCCCCTGGATGTTTAGGGGTCTAGAGGCTTGGAGAACTGTAGCTCTGGAGTTTTGAGGTGGATAAAGCAAGCAGTAAGAAACCAGAAGGACAGCTAGGACTGTCTAGGAAACCTACTGTCTTACCATGGCTGTGGCCCATTATCTGTTTTAAGGCAAGAGCTAACCAGTTTTGGCCTTGGGCTTACCAGGAGAAAGAAGGATGGAAGGAAGGAGAAAGGTAACCCATGCACTGATTCAGACTGACCAGAGCCTGTGAATACCTGTGATTGATTTATGGATCTAAGGGCACAATGGTCATAGCTGCAAGCCAAGATGTTGGACTACCTAATCAGCCATAGTACCACAGCCCTACATCCCTAGACAGAAAGTGATCCATTGTGATGAACAACCAAACACCAAAACGCACAAAACAAAAGAGACATTGTGCATTGTACAGCACACATAGAAGTTGCAAATTGTCATTTTTTAATGATTGTTTATGTGCAGGAAGTGACACTTTCCTGCACATAAACAATCATTCATGGCATTGTGCTGTTTCTATGTGTGCTGCACAATGCAGCACACATAGAAACAGAAAAGCTACAAACGAGGAGACATAAAGCATTTCTCCTCATTTTGCCATGTTAAGACCAGGTTTCCCCTGGTCTTAATTTTGGCGCTGCCTCCTATTTCTGCCACCTTTGTAAATAGGTAGCAGCATAAAAATCAATGGGTGTTGCGGTGTAACGCCCATCGCAACACCCATTGCCCACCCCTTTCACGCTAAGTATAGCGTGAAAGGGTGCCTTATTTTCAAGCAGCATTAAACCACATTAAGTGGCTTAATGCTGCCTTGTAAATAAGGCGAAGCTCCTATCGCCACAGGATCGTCACTAAAAAGTGATAGGTGCTTGTAAATATGCCCCAAAGTATTGATTATACACTTTAATCTATAACCTCAGAACTGTGCCACCTACAGATTCCCTTCAAAGACTTATTTTAATATTTAATGAAAGTCCTGGAGAGGTTGTATTTTTACTAAATATATTGTAAATATAATCTTTGACAAGTCGCCGGAGGCAGGAGGACCCACACGCCCTCTGGACCCTGGTCTTAGCACATAGCGCTAGAAATCTGCTTGAGGCTTCCAAGCATCTGATGAAACCTTGCGACAGCCTTGCAACACTGTCTGCCCTAATGGCGACCTCTCTCTAAATTTGGCCTTCATACATTGACTTTGACCATCGTTTATGTCGCCAATTTTGCTTCTCTTTCATGGAATAACCAATGAGTCTGTATCTGCCCGCCCTATCCTTTACCATATCGGGTCATTCCTGGGTGCTCTTTATTGTTGTGCTAATCTTTGTTCTCATTCTGCGACCAGGTCCTGATGTTAACCTTCAGGTATCTTCCTTCATGAGTCCCACACTGTCTTGCTTCATTCTGATGAAGGTGTGACCCAGATCCGGGTTAGACACCGAAACGCGTGTCGGCGCTGGAGCCTCCGTGTCTTACCCATATCTGTTTTCCCCCCTGGAAAAGAAATTGTAATCTTGAACTGTAAATTGTCATTTTTTGGGAGTAAGACCTCCGACCCTCGGTCTAGGTCCACTCTCTCCCCACTGTTCCGCTGTGCCGTATCTTGCCTCCAGACCCTGACTTCCTCCTTGGGAGGTTCGAGGCTGCTGCCCGTTCCTGCGCCTGCTGCCCACTCCAACTGGGACCAGACTGCCTCCAACCACCGTAACCTTTCTCAGCCGTTTTGTTTCTTAATTTTTTCCCTGTTGTGCCACTGTTATTGTGCCCATCTGTGTCTTGCTCTAATTCCACCACTGTTTTTATTTTCTCGTGCCTGCCTGTTCCTTTTGCCTTTCGCCGCTGCTGCCCCTGCGGCCCCTCTCCCCCGGAATTCCCCCCCGGAATTCCCCCCCGGAATTCCCCCCCGGAATTTCCCCCCGGAATTTCCCCCCGAAATTCTCCCCCGGAATTCCCCTGCTCCCGCCTCACAGCCTCTCCTCCCTCCCACCTCCCCTACTTATTGGCGGCCACTGCAAGGTTGCGCCGCCGGTGCGCCGAAGGCGCGCCAAAGGCAAGCCCGTCTGCGCCCGTCCGTGACCCGACCGCGGCCAGCACCAGGAACCCTGGACCTCCCACTACCCATCGCTACAACACCACCCCCTCCTCGCACTCAACCCTGGAAGACTTAGAGAATGCCAACAGGCCTCGCCGAACACGACCCACGGCCAGTTCTCCTGCCTCCACTGCCGCCAGACTCTCACCGCCACCCCGGCCTCCAACACCGCCGACGCCAGCACCGGTGACACCCTAAAATGCATCCTCCTCAACGTACGCTCCGTACACAAACACGCCATGGAAATCTGGAACCTACTCAACTCTCTTTCGCCCGACATCGCCTTCTTCACAGAGACCTGGACCAACGCATCCTCCGCCCCCGACATCAGCACCGCCATCCCAGACGGCTATAAGATCCAGAGGAAAGACCGCCCCAACCACCCAGGAGGTGGCCTCGCCATCGCCCACAAGATCACCCTCCGCCTCACCACCTCCAGCGAAACCTTCCCCTTCGCCGAACACCTGCACTTCAAGATCCAGACCACCCCCAAAGCCACACTCCGAGGAACCCTCGTCTACAGACCCCCCGGCCCCTGAACACCCTTCGCCACCACCATCACCGACTTCATCGCACCCCACTCGATCGCCTCAACAAACTACATACTCATTGGAGACCTGAACTTCCACCTCGACAACCCCAGCGACCCCAACTCCACTATCCTTCGTGACAACCTCGCCAGCATCGGACTTAAACAACTCGTCAACACACCGACCCACAGAGCAGGACACACCCTCGACCCCATCTTCGCGGCAGGAAACAGCGTCCATTTCAGCCACACAACGCAGCCGCCATGGACCGACCACCACTGCGTACACTTCGCCATCAACAAACCCAAGGCACCCAAACCAGCCCCACGCCCACCACGATGGAACTGGAGCAAGGTTACCAACGAGCAACTTAACTCCACCCCCACCCGAGACAACCACACCTTGGCACCCAACGCAAACAGCGCAAACGACGCAGCCAGAGAACTCCACACCTGGATCTCCAACTGCGCAGGTGAGCTCGCCCCGCTACGCAACCCCGACAGACAACGCCCCAGGAAAGCCGCCTGGTTCACAACCGCTCTCCAAGAAGCCAGACGCACCTGCAGACGCCTGGAGAAGAACTGGAGAAACACCAAGACAACCGAAAACCACACCACCTACAAGGACGCCATGACGGACTACCACAACCAGATCAGAGCCACCAAAAGGAACTTCATCCGCAACAAAATCCTGACCAACTCCACCAACTCCAAGGAACTTTTCAGTGTCATTCAAGAATTCACCATCCCACGCAGCGAAGCCACAGACATCACCCCATCCCAAGACCTCTGCGACAAGCTTGGAACCTATTTCCACCTCAAGATCAAAAACCTCTATGACAACTTCATCGACCATCCACCAGGCGCCACAGACGGCCCCCCGCCCCCCAGAAACACCAGCCAGCCCACCATCTCCAACTGGACACCGATCACGGCCGAAGACACCGCCTCAACCATGAAAAGCATCCACTCGGGGGCCCCCACCGACCCCTGCCCCCTCACATCTACCACAGGGCCGTGGCTGCCATCGCACCCAAGCTATAACGCACCATCAACACCACCTTCAAAACAGGCACCTTCCCAGACGACTGGAAGCGCGCAGAAGTCAGACTCCTGCTCAAGAAGCCCACAGCTGACCCCACCGACCTCAAGAACTATCAGCCCATCTTGCTCCTCCCCTTCACAGCCAAAGTTGCAGAGAAAACAGTCAACAGGAAACTGACACGATTCATTGAAGAGAACGCCGTCCTTGACCCGTCCTAATCTGGATTCCGAAGCAACCACAGCACAGAGACCGCCCTACTCGCCGCCACAGATGACATCCACACCCTCCTGGACCAAGGCCACTCCGCAGCCCTCATCCTACTTGACCTATCAGCGGCCTTCGACACCGTCTCCCATCGCACACTAGTCATCAGACTACACGACGCAGGCATACAAGGAACAGCCCTGGACTGGATCCGATCATTCCTCACCGGAAGAAGCCAAAGGATCAGACTCCCACCCTTCCTCTCCGACCCTACGAAAATCACCTGCGGAGTCCCACAGGGTTCATCACTGAGCCCCACCCTCTTCAACATTTACATGGCCCCCCTCGCAGCCATCGTCCGACAACACGACCTCAACATCGTATCCTACGCCGACGACACCCAGCTCATCCTCTCTCTCACCAAAGACCCCATCACTGCCAAACTCAACTTCCAGAAAGGAATGCAAGACGTCGCAGTCTGGATGACCAACAGCTGCCTGAAGCTGTACGCCAAGAAGACAGAAGTCCTCGTCCTCGGTACCACCCCTTCTGCATGGGACAGCACCTGGTGGCCGACCGCCCTCGGAAGCCCACCTACCCCCTCAGACCACGCCAAGAACCTCGGCATCGTACTCGACTCATCATTCTCCATGAACCGACAGGTCAACGCCGTCACCTCCAGCTGCTTCAACACCCTCCGCATCCTCCGCAAGACCTTCAAGTGGATCCCCCCTGAGTCAAGGAACGCAGTCACCCACGCACTCATCACCAGCAGACTGGACTATGGAAACGCACTCTACGCCGGCATCAACAAGTCCCTACTCCACAAACTCCAGACAGTACAAAACACCGCCGCCAGACTCGTCCTCGGCAAACCCCGACACGAACACATCAGCCAACACCTATGAAGTCTCCACTGGCTCCCCGTGGAGAAAAGAGTCACTTTCAAAATCCTCACTCACGCCTACAAATGCCTACACAACAACGGACCCAAATACCTCAACGACAGAATCAACTTCCACGTACCCAAAAGAAACCTCCGATCTTCCAACCTCGCACTGGCCGAAACCCCGTGCATCCACAGAGCCAGAGCAGGTGGAAGATCCTGCTCTCACATTGCAGCCAAGACCTGGAACGAGCTACCGGCAGACATCAGACGCGCCCCCTCCCTGAACACCTTCAGGAAGACCCTCAAGACCTGGCTCATCGGCTAAACAGATCTGCAGACCCTCCCCCTCAGCGCCTTGAGACCCTCATGTGTGAGAAGCGTGCTTACAATTCCCTGATTGATTGATTGATTGAACTGAGCGAAAAGTTGAGGATTGTATATCCCTCCTGCATAATTGTCCATGTTATATTGACATCACTTATTTGTTAATATATCTTGGGGAAGACTCTTGGCATTATTCGAAGATTGTCAGTGTGATCCAATGAATTGTTACTTGATGGGATGTCTGAGTATGTTTGAGTATGTGGTTGTGTGGTAGGTTGATAGAATGACTGTGTGCGACTCATGATGTAAATTGATATTGATTTTTATGTCTTCTGTACTGTATTGATCAAATAATATTAATAAATATATGTATTTTTTCAAATGTATTTGTATGTATTACATTTGGGAGGACATTTTGGTTTGTAGGGTTGAGCGTTTCTTATCGGTGACTTACCAGCACCAGATTAAGCTAACTTTGGGCAGAGTGGTATGTTTTTTCTGTATTGCTAAAAGTTACGTGTACCCTGCCTGAAGCTGCTGTTGGCTAGTTTGCATTATCTCTTCAGCCACTTTCCAGCCCTTACTTGGCCTGAATGTGATAGGAATGAGGTGTGAAAACTGCTACCAGAGATGGGTCGATGGCCTGGGAATGGGGAGGTGTTTTTCTTCCCCTACCAGGAAGGCCAGTTGGGGTGGTCCCTGGAACTTAATTACCTTCAAAGGGGCCTACCCTGTAACATGTAAAGTTAGGGGACACTTGGAAAAGGTCCACCCTCTGTTCCTATTGTCAGGGTGCATCAAATCCAGTGGGAAAAAACTCCTCCCAGAGCTGGTTTCGATTGACCACAGAGGAGGTGCCTGCTCATTACCCTGGCCTCACTTCTGGTTTGGCACACTGGCTCTGCACAAGGAGAGAAGGGATTCCTCATCTTGGATTTTGAGAGTGAGAGGCACTGTGGTATTGTTTGCAGATGGCCATACAGGAACTGCTGAAAAGGTGGGAAGGATTGCCTCTGGGTACTTCTACCCTATTGGTTAGAGAGTGCCCCGGAGTCGATTCACTCCCCCAATTAGCTGGTGCCAGGTATAAATATGGCACTTCAAGGCAAAATATTTGTACCACTTTTTCAACTTGTGTAAGATCAGATGAGGTCTGGATATGATGTCTGTGACATGAGAGGAGCCCTGAAGGACTGGAGGACCTGCTCCCTTTTGTACCTAGGCTTACAGGCAGGCATACATACCCTAGACCAGATATAACTCGACGGTGACCTGAAACCCTTCGACCGTCTGAGGGAGGAGTTTGGCCTACATCCACAGTAGGCCTGGCTAAATCTATAGCACTCTCTGAGGTGCTGTCTTGTCCCTCGCCCCTGGTCCTTACAATCTCCCTAGTGGGGCCGGCACAGGGGCCTGATATCGGGCCTCTACAGCACACTCATGAGCCATCTTTTCTCCCATCCCCTCTTTCGAAGCCTCCGTACCAAGTGGCAGGACTGCCTACAGATTACAGTCGAGGAAGATGATTGGGCTGACATCCTGGAGGCAGTGGACAGGGGCACACGTGAAGCCTGGTTGAAATTATGCCTCTTTAAATCACTTCATGAGTAGCACTGGACTCTGACGAAACTGAACAGGGCTGGTCTTCTCCCCCATATGAACTGCTTGAGATACCCAGACTCCCACTGAAATTTCACTCACATCTTTTGCAAATGCCCTTATTGTCCGGCCCTTTGGTCCCATGTCGAAGACACTTTGGAAGCCTCCATGCCACTCCAACTCCCCCTCACACCTCCACCATTCCCCTACATGGCCCTGGCCACAGCTAAGATTTGTATCCTTTGCCAATGGATGTCACCCATACCCCCCTTGCAGGAGGACTGGACAGTGGCAATGATACAGACAGCTTCACATGAGCGTGTTATTTACGGCATGCAGGACCAAGCAAACATGTTCACACAAACATAGGCATCCTTCCTACGGGAACCCCCCTGAAGAGGGAAATGCTGCTACTGCCCTTCCCCCTGTTACTCATCTAGTATGCCATGGCTGGCATACTAGAGAGCCAGGTAGATGACCCCCAGCGATTCCTTCAGTGGCCTTGAGCCCTGGCACCCCAATCAGGGCATCCACGTACTTCTGCGCTCCAATCCTAGCACCAATTCCTGCCTCCCCTACCCATTCCAGCCTTCTGCCTCCCTGCCCCCTCCCCCCTCCCCCCTCAACCCTCCTCCCCTTTCTCTCTCCATCCCTCCCCTTCAGTCACTCAACCTCCTCCTATACCCTTCCCACATGTTTGCAACATCCCACTCCCAACACACCCCCTCTTCTGTTGTGCTCCCTCCCCATCTAGACCAAGGCCCACTTCCTTCCTTCCCCCTTCCCCCTACCCCCACCCTCTATCTTTCTCCTCACCCCTGTAAATGCAGGCATACGAACTCCCCCCCTGCACAGGCAACCATCATCTGGACCCAGCAGCCCCTCCCGGTCCAAACCTACAGGACTCCCCCCTTATATAATACACAGAGGAGGTCCCGATCCGGGTCCTACCCCACCTCATAACATGGGTGGCGACCTACCCCAATTCTCCTTCCCCCATGCTGCGGACCGCTCAGACTCACACCCTCTCCCTTCCCCCTCTACTTGGAGCCTGTCCCATGGGACCCATGCACGCTACTGCCTGGGGAGGTGTCCAGCATTCAGCGCCAGATTGCCTGACTAGCCCCACCGACTCTACAACTGACATGTGTCCCTTTTCTATTGCCCCCTCATCTACTCTCCCCTCCTTCTTTTTCTCCCTCTCCCTCCCCACACCATTGTATTCATAGTACTACTTGTTCCGCTATATGCCATACTATACCTATGTGGTGTATCTTGTTTCAATAAACAATGACAACACAAAAAAGAGACCAGTTCCCTGAGGAGCACAGCTGACCAGTGACAATTGGACTTTGAACTGACACCATGAAGGTCTCTAAGCACCTTCCTGTGAGGTTTTGTGGCCTTAGAAGTGTACTGCTTTGGTACTTTGTAAACCCGAAGAATGTTTGGAAACTGTTGAAAACGTTCACTTCAGAGCTGCAGAGATTTTGCAGTAACCTTTGGAAAAGGTATTCGACCAGCAATTCTACAGTATAGGATTGGATTTAATATTTGTCCCGCTGAAAGGTTCCCACACCTCTGAAAAACACAACTAAGTCCCTTTCTGCATTGGGACTTTGAGCATTTTCAGCAAGAAATCTCCAGTGCTCCAGAGCTCCAGTTGGACCAACCTACTTGAAGTATCTTGCCTTCAGTTCCATGGTGGTGGATATAATTTCAGTGGCAACCTGCTTGGGGAAGATTCTTCTGGTCAAAAGTGACAAAGTCCCTTTCTGCAGCAGAACTTAGAAGAAATGTAAACACATTTATTCAAAAAAGGGACAAGGTTCTTCCTGAATTTGGCTTTAGAAATGTTGTGGAACTTTCAGACTTATATACTTTTCAGTTGGAGCAATCCACTTGGTGTATTCATCCACGACTCCTTTAGCAATCAACCTCTTATCGTGCCTAGGAATCAGTCTACATCTCTAATAGACTACTGATTGTGCTTAGTTCTTTATGGTGTTAATTCTAATTTAAATCTTAGAACTTCACACCACTGATTCCTGTTATTGGATTTTTGTTGTTTTGGTTTCATTTTGTTTATTTAATTTTACTCTATTTTTATATTTAGTTTATTGCTTGCTGTTTTAACTTTATTTCTGTTTTGGTAATGCATAATGTCTTTACTCATTGCCCTACATTAAGCCTGTGTGCGATGTGCCATAGCTACCATGGACTTGAACTCAGGTTAATATAAATACTTTGGGGGTTCACCCTGACAAAAAGTGTTATTATTCCTTAAATTGGGAAGTTGCCCACCACAAATAATAATTCACTTTGTTACAATCAGTAATCAGCATGTCTCCCAAATCAAATTCCAAGAAAATTAAGAAAGAGCCTTATGATTGATGGATAGCAGCACCGACGAACATCAAATTAACATGGATGCATTTGTAAAGAAGCAAAAGAAAACAAATTATAAATCAGCAGATAGCTCCATCTGCAGTCTCCAGACATTGACACCGTGAATATTGACAAACCAAATGGGGTGGTAAAGAGAACAATGTGTAACTCAGAAACAGCCCCTTTTATAACTGTTGCCCTGGAAAATTCAGCAAGCATAACAAAGGTACTAAGTCAAAATCCAATGCTAAATTACATAATGTCTGATTTATTTGGCAACTCTGAATGGCCATCAAATAAGTGAGGCATACATTAAAAAATGATTAAGTGACAACTGTAACTACAGCATCTGCAATGTCCCAAAACAATCTGGAGGCAAAGGAAAAGCATCTCTAAAAAACATATTTTTGAAATAACTCGCCAAGAAATTGTGTAAAGGAACAATAAAATTAAACTACATTCACACTGTCAATGTGAAGGGTCCCTCAGACAGAAAAAACACAATCTGAGTTATAACGGGAACACCCAAACTTAGCAACTATAAATAAAAATCTCTCACAAAGTTCTACTCAAAGGTAACAATAGATTTTTGGAAGCATGAAAAACTCCCAGATATAGTATCCGCTGCCCGAACTGTATATTCAGAGAAAGCCCTAATTAAAACCCCAACAATATATTCCCCCATTAAAGTCCAAAACCCATGAGAACCTCTACTACAGAGGTAATACTTCAGTACAAGAAGAGAGGTCCAAGCCTGCTTAGAAAAATGCAGTAGCTTCGCAACCTACATCTTTCAAGCTAACTACAACTACAACCTACATCTTTCAATCTAACTACAACCCATAAACCATGTCAGAACTTGGCCTGGGCAGAATTTTTTTATTTCGCTTGTGGAATTGGAAGAATCTGGTGACTCAGTGTTACTCTTTTAGCATGGAGTTCCAGCCAAATTCCACCAATTGCAGCGTGGAGGATTTTTTTTCCTATTTGAGCAAAGTGCTGGCAATGGGAACAACCTGAGCCTCCAGCAAGCGAGCAGACAAGCTCGAGCAAAATTTGGTATCCCCAGCATGATTTCCGGGCACTAGGAAGCATTCCAGTACCATTTTCTAATGCAGGTGGTCTCAAGCAGTCACGTTGATCAAGGCTGCTTTTGAAGTAGATTTTCTACTCAAGAAGCAGCAAAATCAATTCAGAAATAGGTTTTCGAGTAGGTATTCAACCTGAACAGGTGGTTCAGGTATCTATTTTTAGCTTGAAAGGCATTTTTTTATTTTACTTTTTTGTCAACTGAAAGTAAGTGTCACAGAGGCTCCAACTTCCTCTTCCTGTCCAGAAGGTTCCTCCAAATGCTGTTTCCATCCCCTGGTCACTTTTCATTTGGAGTTTGAGGGGGTAGGATTATTCTCTTTGTCTGCAATCCCTGCTGTATATATATCTTTGGATTTTGAGAATTTCTTTGTTAGAAATCAAGTAAGTTAAAGAACTTTGGATACATTTGTTGGTTGCTTAAGGGCTTGCGCCAGTATTTTTTAACCTTTTTCCTTTTTTCTTACATTTTTAAATTTGATTGTGGGTGGCCTGGAGTTGCAGTAGGGACCTATTTTGTGATCATTTTTTTCTAAGGGGAAAAGGTTTGCACATTTATGGGAGGTCTGGGGGACTGCTTTTAAAGTAATTGTTCTCCATTGTCTTGTGTATTGTTTATGGATTTTGCACTATTGTGCTCATTTTACTGTCTGGGGCCTAATCTGTCCACCGGAAATGCCAGCCAGTAATAGGCACTGGGTATATATAACTGTTTCTGTGCTATATGTTTTTTTAAAAAATGTATTGATTTATGGATGGCCTTGGATTAGATGCAAAATACGTTTTTTTGTATTTTAAGTTTTCCTGCAACGTGTTAAACTGTATTTTGGTTGGGTAATATGTGATGCCTTGGGATGTTGGTGGTTGGGGAATTTTTAAAGTTGATTTAATTTTCAGTTTTGGCATTGCTGAATTCATGTAGTTTTTCTTCTTTGGTTACCGTGACTCCTTTCTTTGCTGGTCAGGTGGACATTTTTTGTGGTCATGCCATGTGGCAGAGCAACCATATAGTGTAGCCATTGTGCTTTTGCAATACACATCGACGAGTTGTCTGTTGTCTATGCCTTCTTGCTTGTTGTTGTGTATATGTTTTTTGTTGTCCATGCCTATGACCTTGGTGGCCATGTGGCCTGCAGATGGTTTGTGTAGTCAGTGTGCTTTTTGCCATAGGCCTCCATGTGTTCTTTGTTGTCAATGCCTTCGTCCTTGGTAGCCCTGTGGGTGGTGAACATTTTGTGTAATCAGTGTGCTTTTGCCATAGGCCTGAATGTGTTCCTTATTGTCCATGCATTTATCCTTGGTGGCCATGTGGCAGAAAGGCCATTTTAAGAAGCTAGTGTGCTTTGCTTTTGCCATAGGCTTGCATGTGTTCTTTGTTGCCCATGCCTTTATCCTTGGTCGCTATGTGGCAGAATGGCCATTTTGTGTAGCTAGTGTGCTATGCTTTTGACATATGCCTTGCATGTGTTCTTTGTTGTCCATGACTTCGCCCTTGGTGGCCATGTGAGCTGCAGGCATTTTGTGTAGTCATTGTGCTTTTTGCCGTAGGTCTGCATGTGCTGTTTCTTCTCCATGCCTTCATCCTTAGTAGCTATGTGGCCAGCTGACATTATATGTAATCAGTGTGCTTTTGCCAAAGGCCTGCATGTAATCATTGTTGCCCTTGCCTTCACACTTGGTGGCCATGTGAGTGGCCTATATTTTGTTTAGCCAGTGTGCTTTTGCAATAGGCTTGCATGTGTTCTTTGTTGTCCATGCCTTTGTCCTTGGGGACAATGTGGAAGGGCAGCCATTTTGTGAAGTCAGTGTGCTTTGCTTTTGCCATAGGGCTGCATGCGTTCTTTGTTGTCCATGCCTTTGCCCTTGGTGGCCATGTGGGAGGCTTACACTTTGTTTAGTCAGTGTGCTTGTGCTGTAGGCCTGCATGTGTTATTTGTTGTCCCTGTCTATTACCTTAGTGGCCATGTAACAGGACGGCCATTTTGTGCAGCCAGTGTGCTTTGCTTTTACCATAGGCCTGCAAGTGTTCTTTGCTGTCCATGATTTCGCTCTTGGTGGCCACGTGGCTGGCAGACATTTGGTGTAGTCAGTGTGCTTATGCCATATGACTTCATGTGTTCTTTGATGTCCATGCCTTCACCCTTGGTGTCTATGTGGCCGGTAGCCATTTTGTATAGTCAATTTGCATTTTGACATAGGCCTGCATGTGTTCTTTGTTGTCCATGCATTTGACCTTGGTGGCCATGTGGCTGGACGACATCTTGTGTACTCATTTTGCTTTTTGCCATAGGCCTACATGTGTTGTTTCTTGTCCATGCCTTCTTCCTTAGTGGCCATGTGGCTGGCTGACATTTTATGTAGTCAGTGTGCTTTGCCAAAAGCCTGCAGGTGATCGTTGTTGTCCATGCCTTTACCCTTAGTGGCCATGTGTACGGTAGATATTTTGTGTAGCCAGTGTGCCTTTGTCATAGGCCTGAATGCTTTCTTTGTTCTCCATGCCTTTGTCCTTGGGGACAATGTGGCAAGGCGGCAATTTTGTAAAATCAGTGTGCTTTGCTATAGCCATAGGCCTGAATGTGTTGCTTGTGGTCCATGCCTTTGCCCTTGGTAGCCATGTGGGCAGCGGACACCTTGTGTAGTGAGTGTGCTTTTGTCAGAGACCTGCATGTGTTCTTTGTTGTCCATGCCTTTGCCCTTGGAGGTCAGGCGTCCTGCAGACATTTTGTGTAGCCAGTGTGCTTTTGCAAAAGGCCTGCATGTTATCTTTGTTGTCCATTCCTTAGTCCTCGAGGGCCATGTGGCAGGGTGGCCATTTTGTGAAGCCACTGCACTTTCCTTTTGCCATAAGCCTACATGTGGTCTTTGTTGTCCATGCCTTTGCCCTTGGTGGCCATAGGGGGAGGACATTTTGTATAGTCAGTGTGCTTTTGCCGTAGGCCTACATGTGTTCTTGTTGTTGTTGCCTTTGTCCTTGGAGACAATGTGGCAAGGTGGTCATTTTGTGAAGTCAGTGTGCTTTGCTATTGCCATAGGCCTGAATGTGCTGTTTGTTGTCCATGTCTTTGCCCTTGGTAGCCATGTGGGCAGTGGACACTTTGTGTAGTCAGTTTGCTTTTGCCAGAGACCTGCATGTGTTCTTTGTTGTCTATGCCTTCACCCTTGGTGGCCAGGTGGCCGGCAGACATTTTGTATTGCCAGTGTGCTTTTTCCATTGGCCTGCATGTGAGCTTTGTTGTCCATGCCTTTGTCCTTGAGGGCTGTGTGGCAGGGTGGCACTTTTTTGAAGCCAGTGTTCTTTCCTCTTGCCATCAGCCTGCATGCGTTCTTTGTTGTCCATGTCTTCAACCTTGGTGGCCATGTGGTGGATGGTCATTTTGTGTAGTCAGTGTGCTTTTTGCCATAGGCCTGCATGTGTTCTTTGTTGTCCGTGCCTTTGCCCTTGGTGGGCATGTGGGCGGGGGACATTTTCTGTAGTCAATGTGCTTTTACCATGGGCCTGCATGTGTTCTTTGTTGTCCTTGCCTATTACCTTGATGGCCACAAGGCAGGACAGCCCTTTTGTGGAGCCACTGTGCTTTGCTTTTGACATAGGCCTGCATGTGTTCTTTTTTGTCCATGCCTTTATCTTTGGTGGCTATGTGGCAGAAAGGGCATTTTGTGTAGTCGTGTGCTTTTGCCATAGCCATGCATGTGTTCTTTGTTGTTCATGCTTTCACCCTTGGTGGCCATGTTGCCGGCAAACATTTTGGGTAGTAAGTATGTAAATCCTTTCCTTCCACATTGAATTTTCTTAGGCTTTGATGTATTCTTTGTTGTCCAAGCCTTCTTGCTTATTGTTGTGAACACGTGGCCAGCAACAATTATTTGTAGTTAATGTGCTTTTGACATAGGCCTGCATGTGTTCTTTGTTGTCCATGCCTTTGCCCTAGGTAGCCATGTGGTCGGTGATCATTTCATGTAGTCAGTGTGCTTTTGCCATATGCCTGAATGTGTTCTTTATTGTCCATGCCTTTGTCCTTGGGGGCCCTGGGGCAGGGTGGCAAGTTGGGGAAGCCAGTGTGCTTTGCTTTTGCCATATGCCTGCATGCATTCTCTGATGTCCATTCCTTTTACCTTGATGGCCGTGAGGCAGGGTGGCCATTTTGTGGAGCCAGTGTGATTTGCTTTTGCCATAGGCCAGCATGTTGTCTTTGTTGTCCATGCCTTTGCCCTTGGTAGCCATGTGGTCAGTGGACATTTCATGTAGTCAGTGTGCTCTTGCCATAGGCCTGCAGGTGCTCTTTGTCATCCATGCCTTTGTCTCGGCGGCCATGCGGCAGGGTGGCTAGTTTGGGAAGCCAGTATGCTTTGCTTTTGCCATATGCCTGCATGATTTTTTTGTTGCCAATGCCTTCACCCTTGGTGACCATGTGTCTGGAGGCCATTTTGTGTAGTCAGTGTGCTTTTTGCCGTAGGCCTGCAGGTGTTCTTTGTTGTCCATATCATCGCCCTATGTACCAATGCACGATCACCTCTATTAATGCAGGCAGTTAAACAGGCACTGTCTGCAAGCTCCTGCCTAACCAGCACCCTTTAATGAAAACATCTCATAGTCCATCTAGACTAACTTCAGGCCTGCTGCAACTGCAAGGTTCGACGACGTTGCAGAGCTGATCCGAAGATGCTGATGTGGGGCTCGACTTCGACACAGCGCCAATCCTTCAACACAGCCTGATAGGCTCAACTTTGATACAGCGCTGACCCTTCAACACCGACTGCTAGTCTTGACTTGAATAACAACTTAATTTTATTATCAGTCTGAATTATATTAATAGATTAGGGGTACGCCAGTGGGTTCTATGTTTGCTGCCTCTTATGTCAATCTCTTTATGCATTGGTATGAAAATTAACCCTGGGCATAATACTTCGCTACGCTCACGGAGCATGCAAAGTTTGTGCTACTACGCACTACGCAAATTGCACGTAGCAGAGTGAAAAACTGTGCTAATTGACGTAGCGTAGCAGCAGTATAATAAACACCTACAAATGCTTTGATAAAGCAATTTTCTATGCTAAAATGCATATAACCAATTCACAAAAGTGAACTTTGACAATAAAATATCAAGCAATGAGAGAGGTGAGGATTTTGGGGTCCCCCTAACCTAGGGGAGGACCAAGCAGATGCCTTGAACACAAAAAGCATATCATGTGAACGATTCAGTGGTGGTCCCTTCCTCCTAGGACCACCCCAAGCACAGTTATGGGCAAAAATACAATCCCAACCAAAGGCCCTGCAAAGCATTATGGGACGCGATTAGCAGTGGGCAGTGAATATTATAGTGTCCAATATCAAAATAATTCTACAAAGAGCTGCAGTTTAACTAGTCGTTACTAGATGTCCCTCACGAGTCAAATGCAAAAGCATTGACATTATTAATACATCAAGCTGCAGTTCCACTAGTCGTTACTAGATGTCCCTCACGAGTCAAATGCAAAAGCATTGAAACCCTTTCATGAAGCTTTTGCATTTGACTCGTGAGGGACATCTAGTAACGACTAGTGGAACTGCAGCTCTTTGTAGAATTATTTTGATATTGGATACTATAATATTCACTGCCCACTGCTAATCTCGTCCCATAATGCTTTGCAGGGCCTTTGGTTGGGATTGTATTTTTGCCAATAACTGTGCTTGGGGTGGTCCTAAGAGGATGGGACCACCACTGAATCGTTCAAAAGATGTGCTTTTTGTTTTCGAGGCATCTGCTTGGTTCTCTCCCTAGGTTAGGGAGGATCCCAAAATCATCACCTCTCTCACTGCTTGTTAATTTATCGTTTTCACTTTTTTGAAATGACTATATGCATTTCTAGCATATAAAGACAGAGATATTTATTTTATCTTAACTTGCACTGTGCAAGATGCCTTTGGCAATTATTGTACAGTGCAGTCAAGCACACAGCTACGCACTACGCAATTTGCATAGCTACGTGTAGTTCAAAATGTACTTCACGTAGCTACGTGAAGTGCTACTACGCAAACTACGCCCAGGCTTAATGAAAATAAGCATGCCGGGAAAAGACAATCTAACAAATCAATGCAATTCTATTACACCATGGATTAGATTAATAGATTATGGGGGCATATTATCAAGGGCTTTATCGCCGCTTTAGCAGCACTTTTTGCCGCTAAAGCGGCAATATTTTTATCGCCCTATTAGCAAGCTGTCGCTAACAGGCGTTAGCGACAGCTTTTAGGCGTTAGCGGCCGGGATTTACATGGCCTTGCATGTCAGCGATAATTATCGCTAATGACATGCAAGGAAGGCGTTCCCTACTAAAAGCGACTGAAAACAGTCGCTAACACCACTACCCCCTATTAGCAAGGCAGGCGAAGCGATAAAATAATTTGCGCTAAGCGCGTTTATCGCTAGATATTATCACCTGCTAGTGAGGATGACTTACCTGTTTAAAGTATAGGAGGTGGATTCTAATGCTGAATCCACCTTAGCGATAATACGAGAATATCGCTGCTTTTCCAGCGATATTCTCACATTTTGCCGCTATCGCTGGAAATTTTATCGCTATGGAGATAAACCTTGTTAATAGGGTGTTATCTCAGCGATATTTTCCAGCGATAGGCGGCGTTAAACAAATTCGCGCTAAGCGCGGTTAGCGATAAATATCGCTATTCCTTGATAATATGCCCCTACATTTTTATGATATCTCAAGGGAGAGAGCAGTCTCTTTTGAATTATGGCAATTTTGTGAGCAAGAATTAATTTAACATTGAATTGACTGTGGAATTCAACACTTTTAGGATTTGGATATATATGTTGAAGAAAAAAAATGGATGTGAAAATCTTATAGGAAACCAACATCGAGCAACAGCATTCTTCATTTTAATTCAAGTCATCCATTCAGTCAAAAAAGCGATATTCCATATGGGGAATTATTACAATTGAAACGGAATTGTAGTGATGTCAAAATATAACCGGAAGAAGACTGTCAACCGATTAATCGTTTTGTTAAGGGAGGTTCTCCCAGGAGACTCTTGAGAGAAGCCAAACAGAAAGTTGAGAAAGTTGAAAGAGAAACCCTGTTGAAAGACAAAGAGAGTAGAAAGAGAGGTGAATCTGTTAAAAAGATAAGGTTCAAAACCACTTTCAATACTAAACATAGGAAGATGGCAAGAATTTTTAAAAGACATTGGAATATTTTGAAAAACGATAAGGACATCAATCAGTATATCGGTGACTATCCCTTGATCACTTATCTTAAAGCAAGAACTTTAAAGATGATATTAAGTCCAAGCGACACCATAAAATATGACAACAAGGAATAACAGAAAATGTGGCTACCAAATGACTCAGAAAGGTGTTACAGGTGTCAACGTTGTATTTGTTGTAAATACACTCCAAATGGAATTCAGGTTTTCTGTGTTTTGTACACTTCCTAGGAATATAGAATAAAGGCATTTATAAATTGGAAAGCTAAATTTTGTGTCTATTTATTTCAATGCATCTGTGATAAGATTTACTTTGGCTCACAGGTAGAACGTGGAAAACCAGATGCCTAGAACATGTAAGCTCAATCAAAAATAGGAACAGAAACTCATCCAATGCTGAACATTTTAATACAGTACATGATATGACCTATCTAAAAGACATCACATTTTGGCGAATTGAGCGTGTTCTAGGCAATAGAAGAGGAGGGGATGAATCAAAAACTCTTCGCACTAGGGAAGTCTAGTGGATTGAAAAATTAGATGCTATTGAATATGGTTTTAATGTTTGAAATGAATTCTGGCAGCTTTTATAACAAAATAATTGGGATGAAGGTTTCAGGTGATTATTTAGGAGGCTTGTTACTCTCAGAGTGAGAAAGTGCTGATCTTCCAGGGTAGGAATTGTTAAATTGTGAGCATTTTAAGTAAACATTGTTGAGCCTAATGTTGGTCTTTTTGGACTCATGCATTAATTCTTAGTGGGTAGTAACATAGCAATATAATATATGCACTTATTTTTGTTAATGGAAATGCATTTGAGTGAATGGCAATATTATTAATACACAGAAAGTACTTTGAATTGAACACACAATAAATCCAGGTATCCTATTTTGTTCTAATGTGATGTTTGGTATTGATTTTATTTTTGTTTACTATGTACGTGATAACTCTTTGTTGGTGAGTATCATCCAAGTAATATCACAAAAGGATCTGTAATAAATTCCTTTTAAATTAAAGTAGAGGAATTAAAATAGGTGAAGTAGAGGGATATTTTTGTTAGCAGAAATGCATTTGAGCAAATGGTGAAATGGTTAATCCACAGGAAAGTACTTAGAATTAAATGAACAGGGTGCTCAATTCCTAAATAATCCAGGTAACGTATTGTGTTCGATCATGATGTTTGCTATTAATTTTTCCTTTGATTTGTGTGATATGCAAGTCATAACTTTTTGTTGGTGAGTATCGTTTAAATAATATCACAAAAAGATCTGTATTTTTTTTAAGTAGAGGAATTGAAATAGGTGTAGTAGAGGAATTGTAATGGGTGGAGGCTTGGGAAGTGCATTGGACAAAGGAAACTCAGGCTCCCATTGGTGTACTCCAAGCCAAATTAGGAAAAAGTGTCATCAGTGATGTCATCAGTGATGTCACTGACAATGTCCTGAGTGATATAATATCTGAGATCATAAGCAGTGTATTGCGGGGGCGTAAATTATAGTCAGCTCAGGTAACTATCACTGCTGACATTCTATGGTTTTGTACATGTGAAATATGAGCTTAACTATAACATCCCTGCAACTTTTTGTTTTTTCCAGTGAATTTGTAAGGTTTTTAATTCTATTTCCTAACTCTAACGTCCCTGTAACTTTTGTTTTTTTCAGAAATTTAAATTTTTTTAAATGTTACTTTTCATAACTATAACATCCCTGTAACCTGTGTTTTTTCATTGAATTTGTAAGGTTTTTTAAATTATATCTGAAACTATAGCATCCATGTAAGCTACAGATAATTAAAAGAGATTTAAGATTTTCTAATGTTATTTTGCTAACTCTAACCTGTACCTTTACAGGATGGCAATACTATTATCATCACAGTAGAAGTAGCTCTACGACGAATTAAATATCACCTGGTATGTTTATATTTGAATGCATAATATAAAGAAGTATTTTATTTTGAGTGGCTGAAGTAGTGTCTGAGTGGGTCTGTGAGTGGCAGTGAGGGTGTCTCACAAGGTGTGTGAGTGAATGAGTGAGTGACTTAGTGAGCCTATGAGTGGGTGTGTGAGTGTCTTAATGGGTGTGTGAGTGGGTGAGTTAGTGGGTCTATGGGTGGGTGCGTAAGTGTCTGAAGGGGTCTGTGAGTGGTTGTGTGAGTGGTCTGTGGGTGGCTCTGTGAGTGTCCAAGTGGGTGTGTGAGTATCTGAGTCGGTCTGTCAGTGGGTAGGAATGTCTGAGTGGTTTCTGAGTGGCTACCTTAGTGTCTGAGTGAGTGTTTGAGTGGGTGAGTTAGTGGGTCTATGAGTGGGTGCGTACGTTTTGAAGGGGTCTGTGAGTGGCTGTGTGAGTGTCTGAGTGGGTATGTGAGTATCTGAGTGGGTCGTTCATTGGGTAGGAATGTCTGAGTGGTTTCTGAGTGGCTACCTGAGTGTCTGAGTGAGTGTTTGAGTGGGTGTGTAAGTGTCTAAGTGGATCTGCCAGTGGGTCATGAGTGTCTGTGTATGTCTGTGAGGGTATTTGAGTGGATGCATAAGTGCCTGAGTGGGTCTGTAATTGGATGTGTAAGTGTCTGAGTGGGTCTGTGAGTGGGTGTGTGAGTGTCTAAGTGGGTCTATCATTGGGTCTGAGTGGGTTTCTGAGTGGGTGTATGAGTGCCTGAGTAAGTGTTTGAGTGTATACTTTTTATCAAATTTTTTGTCAAAATTCGCAAATCTGTCACAAAGTTAAATGAAGGGCTGTGCTGAGCATTAGAAATCCACGCACATGGAACAAAATGTGTCTGGTAATTCTCTTGCCCATCAGGGGTCACTCAAAGATCCCTTTATTGCACCCAGGGAGATCAAGGTGCCTCTACCCAGCCCCCTTCTACTACATTTCATTTTTATTTTTGCTTCCAGGTACCATTCCCTGATATCTAAAATGGTAGCTGCAACTTTCTAGCCAGCTAGTAGCCAGGCAATCACAGCATTGCTGCTGGTGTGTGGATTCACGAAGCACCACTTTTGATTAGTGGAGGACTCATGTATCTAGATATACAAATGTATTTTTCCCTTAATATCTCAAAAACTGCTGACAGAATGACATCAAATTACAAAAAGCACACTTTCTGGAACAAGATCTAGCTTCCTACCAAATTTGGTGCAATTCCGTTCAGCGGTTCAGGCTGTAGTCGAGTCTATAAACTCTGGGAATTAACTTTGGAAACACATTTTTTTCTCCCCCCTTTTTCACGGTCCCCCATTTGATTAATCACCCCGAAACAATACTCACACAACTAGACAAAGTGGGGCACGTTTTTGGGAAACTTTCATGAAGATTCGTCAAACGGTGCTAAAGTCACAAGCAAGTAAATAAAACTGCTTTTTTATGGAAACTAAGCGCCTGATTTAGATTTCAGCAGATGGGTAACTCATCACAACGATGCTGGATATCCCGTCCACTGAAATATAAATCCCATAGAATATAATGGGATTTATATTTCGGTGAACGGGAAATCCATGACTGTTGTGACCGAGTAACCCGTCCGCCGAGGTCTAAATTGGGCCAATCAGACCCTAGGTCCCAACAAGAACGACTGAACAATAGCAAGCCAAAGCGCATTTGCTTGCAAAAAAATAAAATTCCATGTACCTGATCCCCTGAGTGCCAGCAGTTATATTACAAAACCAGTGAAACACAGCAGTTATAGCTACCTGAGCTGACATGAACTGTGACATCACTGATGACATCACTGATGACATCTCAAAGTGCTGTTTATTCCCTGAAACTTTAAAAGTGATTTTCCTCTATCTGTGACTGCCTCAATTTTACTTGTTTGTTTGTGGGCTTTGATGCTTAAATCTGCTGTTTTACCTGCCCATGACTGCCTAAATTTTCCTGTAGGATTGTGGGTTTTGTAGTTTAAAATCTGCAGTTTTACCTGCCAGTGACTGCCTTAATTTTACTTGTTTGTTTGAGGGCGTTGTAGCATTAAATCAGCTGTTTTACCTACCTGTGACTGCTTACATTCCCTTCTTAATATTTCCCCTAGTTTGTGTTCAGACCTGTGTGTAAGCTATCTACCCCAGCTCCCTTTGTCTTAGCAAGTGCAGTAATCTGCTTTTATGGGTTTAAACTGTGTTTTGAAAATGTATGTAGCACTGTTTTTTGGCTAGGAGAGTGAGTTGTTTACGTGTGGTAAAAGCAGTATTGTCAGTGTCCTAGTTTAGTTGCTTACCTACAGAACTCCAGAATGAGGATTGAGCCTCTCTGTCTCCAAAGAGATCTTGAATTGAGGTGCAGTTCCCAGCCCCCTAACTAGCGGCATGAGATTACTTATTAGCTCCCCAGCTCCCAAGCAACCCCAAGTCCTTCTTTCACTCCTGCCCAGGCCCATTAAGGTTTGTGGAGGGAATTCCAAAACAGCCACCTCCATTTTGTTAGCCACAGCTTCCCTGTGTCCAACATCCCAGTGAACGAATGACCAGAAGGTGGCAAGAAGAGAGACTTTGCACTGTTTATTCCCTGAAATTTTGAATGTAATTTTCCTCTACCTTTGACTTTCTCAATTTTACTTTTTTGTTTGTGATCTTTGTAGTTAAAAATCTGCTATTTTACCTGCCCGTGACTGCCTCCATTTTACATGTTTACTTTTGGACTTTATAGCTTAAATTCTGCCCTTTTGCCTGTCCGTGACTGTTGAAATTTACCTGTTGGGTTGTGGGCTTTCTAGTTTAAGATCTGCTGTTTTCCTTGCCAGTGACAGCCTCCATTTTGCATGTTTGTTTGTGGGCTTTGTAGCTTAAAACTGTTTTACCTGCCCATGACTGCTTAAATTTCCCTCCTTGTTTTTCCCCTAATCTGTGCTCAGACCTGTGTGAAAGCTATCCACACCCAGCTCCCTTTTGTTTAAGCAAGTTAGTAAAACAAGATTAAAAAGAAAAACAAAAAAATACATTTTACACTTCAGAGGCTAAGCAGAGTGTGCTTTGAGACAGCTGTAATCTGCTCTTAGGGTTTAAACTGTGTTTAGAAAGTACAGCTTCCACTCGCCAAGAATACTTTACATACAAATACCTCTCAGAAAGGAAACACATCATCTCTTCTCACTACTCCTCAAAAACAAAACATGACACATACATCATCACAACAAAATCTCACACACGAACTACCTTGTAATACTTTCTGTCACAACCCAGAAACTTACACCTACTCCGACTTTGCTATCTACACAAACAATACACTCCATAAGCCAACTCTGCTGCCAAGCCTTCTTTGTACCCCCACACCTAACACATACACAGCAACACAGCAACTCTCTTTTAACTGCCTCTCATCCATTGGAGAAGTTAGAACCTTACAACATGACCAACATGCTGCACCACCACCCCTAACTCATACACCTTCCACCATAAACAGATGCAAACAAAATAAGAAAAATGCCACTCTTCACAACTTCACATTTCCATGTCTACTCACTCTCAAGCACCCTCTCCACCACCTATGCATACAGACTCATCAAAATGCCTTCTGAGCCTGCTGGACAAGGAATACAATGTAGAGCAACTACACTATTGCTATCCTCATACTTCTAATACCAGCACACCTGCTACAAGTCCACAAAACACTGCTTGCTCTTCTACAAAACAAATTCACACCATCACCGAAAAACATTCTCTATACTGCCTACTAATAAAAGCTCGATCACTATGAAAAAACAAGCAGCACATCTACGACCTTCTCACTGACACACAACCTGACATACTCTTCTTAACTAAATCATGGTTGGGAGATGACATGACTCCAATGTTGTGTGAAGCCATTCCTCTCAGCTATAAAACTATCACACAAAATCATATAGGCAAAAGTGGAGGTGGCCTAGCTGTTGTGTTCAAGCAAAGATTAAATATTACTAAAGCTGACGACATCTCCATACAAGGTTGTGAAGCCCTCTTCACCAGATGCAACCCTACATCATTTTCCTCCTGTAACCTCCTTTTCCAACATTCCCAGACATACTTTTAGATACAGTTTCAAACCTGATAACTCTACACTTCAACCTATGTATTCTTAGTGACCTGGCCATTTTGTTTGATAGACAAAATATGTCACATCCAAAAACAATCATCACTAGCCTAGACATACTGAACCTACAGCATATCATCCACAAATACACACACATAGCAGGACACATCCTAGATGTCATTTTTGCTAATGAGGAATAGTTACCTTTGAAACAATTACTCCAGTGACATGGTCAGACCACCATTTGCTTGCTTTCCAACATAAAACAACACAAAGCAACACACCTAAAAGAACCGTACATGCATCCACCTATCGACTGTGGATCAAACTCAGTTTTGAACACTTAGAAACACAGCTAACACCCAATACTTATTTAGACACAATAAATCGTGTTCAAGAACTTTATCAGTGGCTACAAGAAGCTTTTGATATCCTAATACCACTCAGAACAACATAAAAGAAAACAAGCACCTTGGAGAAATACAGGGCTAAAAGCAATTAAACAGCAAATTAGAAAGATGCAAAAAGCCTGGCTCAAATGAAACACCATTCAAGACAAACTTCACCTACAGGAGCGTAACAGGTTATACAAGTCAGCAATCAAAACAGCTAAATAGATAATATTCACATAGATTTCAAACTGCTAAATGTGCTAATAAAGAATTCTATACAATTCTCACCGATTTTTTAAACCAAATTGCCTAGAAGGAGCTCATCTCATTACACAAGATTTCACAGACCAACTGGCAAATCATAACACAACCAAAGCAGACACTTTGGACACCTATTTAAAACAAAAAAAACAACCAACACCAACCCATTTCCAAAACAACCCTCCAAGAGTAGGCTAGCCAGCCTCTGCATTCCTTCCAACAAATATCACACAATGAATTTATGGACCTGGTTAAAGCAAGTAGGCCTGCCCGCAGCTTTTCTAACCTGTGTCCACCACAAACCTTCAAGAAAATTCTTCTAACTACCTCTGCTGCCACACCAGTAAGAAAAATCAGCAATGATTCCTAAAATATGGGAATATTTCCAGAAGTTCTAAAAAAGTCATACACATGCCCATTACTAAAGAAAACAAACCTAGACCCGCTTGACCCGGACAACTACAGACCAATTATAAATGGACCTTTCCTGGGCAAACCGATTGAAAGAGCAGCATTCACCCAGATGTCACAATTCATTGAAGATAATTCCATACTTAAAGACTTCCAAACAGGATACCGTCCAGGAAGAGGCACAGAATCTGCCCTCATTACCATCTGGGATGACCTTAAGAACACAGTTGACTGGAACGGGGTTGCTGCAATACTTCTCTTGCACCTATCAGCTGCCTTTGACATGGCTAACTATGACCCTCTAATACAAAGATCATATGAAGCTGGCATAGAGGGGACTGCTCTCGGCTGGATCACATCCTACCTTAAAAACAGAACTAATGTCATCCATACCCCCACTTTCTCATCCTAACCGTACTTCACAAAAGCAAAGGTCCCTCAAGGCTCTATCATCTCACCCATGCTTTTCAACATCTACATGAAGTCATTACCGGCACTGATCAATCAATTTCACCTCACATGCTTTAACTATGCAGATGACACACTAATGTTCCTCAAACTGGAAAGCCCCAAAGACGTTGAAAACTCACAAATTGTCAGTTGCCTCAGAGCCATTAATGAGTGGATGACATGGTTGAATGCTTCTAAAACAGAAATACTCACATGTGGTGACTGGAAAAATTATGACCCACTCACCACCTGGCCTGATGATCTGGAAACACAGCCTAAAGGATCTAAGGAAGTAAGAAACCTCGGAATTACCATGGACTCCAAGCTGTCAGTGAATGCCCAAGTGGACAAACTAGCAAAATCCAGCTTCATTACTATAAAAACTCTGCAACCCATTTCCCCCCACCTGGGATTTACACACAAGGTCCAGGCTACTATCTCTCTTGTTCTGTCAAAACTTGATTATGCCAATAGCCTTTACCATGGATCATCTGTAACAACTATGAAAAGACTATAACGGACTCAATACTCTGCTGCCAGACTACTCATACATATGAAGCCACAAGTCCACATTTGTCCTGCCTTGAAATCCCTACATTGGTTACTGGTTGCCCGAAGAGCCACATTGAAGCTGCTTTGCATCACCCACAAAGCGATCCATGGAACAGGATTGCTCTTCATCAGGAATAATACCACCAAATACATTCAACAAATGAACCTCAACTCTAGATTGGCACCTTGCCTCAAATTCCCACGATATAAGAAAAAAACCATAGGTAGCACATCCTTCTTTGTTCAAGCAGTCAGACTATGGAACTCTTTACTTCCAAACATAAGCTCCATGGATAACTACCTTATCTTCTAAGACTACTAAAGAGTTTGCTCTTCCCCACATAACCACCATACTTAAACATAAATATACAGCATATCCCTGTGTATAAAGGCAGTTATTTGGCTTGTATATGTGTACCTAAATATGTGTATTCCTTTGTATAAATGTGTATAATAATCTTGTTTAGAAATATATAGATTTTCATTAGGTCTGCTTGACAAATGTACATATTACTTATGGTTATATTTTTCTATGTTTAACATGTATATAGGTCACTGCTTGAATAAGAACATTTATATAATAACTGCTCATCTACAATTGCTTCGCTATTGGGGGAAATATATATATATATATATTCACAGAAAAAACCATAGGTTTTAGGGACAGTTATAGTTAGTTGGACATTGCACTTGTACAAAACCCGTGAAATTCCCCCGTTATAGTTAGTTCAGCTAACTATAACTCGCGCCCACGCAATGCACTGCTGATGACGTCACATATTACATCACTCATGACATGGTCAGTGACATCACTGATGACATCACTGATGACATCTCAAATGACATCACTGATGACATCATCCAGTGACTGTGTGTTTCTATAAAGTTTAAATATTTTTTATATTTATAGGGAAAGGCGTATTGACGAATGAGTCGGTGTATAAGTGTCTGAATGGATGATTTAGTAGGTGCGTGACTAACTCTATAAGTGAGTGATTAAACGTATCTTACTGAATGCATGGCTTAGTGACTAAACTGGGTGAATGTCTGTATCCGTCTGTCTGTTGCTGTGTAAGTGGCTGCATGGGTTTGTGAATAGCTACATGAGTGTCTATATGAGTTATTGATTGGTTGTCTGAGTATCTGTATGGGTGCCTGAGTGTTTGTGTGGGTGGGGTGTGTGCGACTCTGTGCATAGATGTGTGAGTGGGTGATTCACTGGGTGGATGGTTTCAAGAGTGCATCTGTGATAGACTGTATGGGTGGGTAAGTGTGTGTAAGAGTGTGTTAGTGAGTGAATGTATGTCCCAGTGGTACATGTGTGAGTAACTACATATGTGAAAGGCAGTATATATGTGTGTTGGAGTATATAAATAGCTATAAGCGAGAGTGTGTGATTGTGAGAGTGACTGTATGGATGAGTGTGTGCTTGTATCAGTGTTTGTATAAGAGCGTAAGAATGTGCTAGTATTTGTATGAGTAAGTGAGCTGGTGTGTGTATAACTGTATAGGTGAGTAAATGGCAGTGTGTTTAATTATTTGCATGACTGACTAGGTGTGTGAGTACCTCTATGGATGAGTGGCGGTGTTTGAGTGTCTATATAGGAGTATGAGTGCATAAGATAGTCCTGTACTGAGTGACCGTAAGTATGAGTGACTGTACGGGTGAGTGAGTGGATGTGTGTGTAGACCTAAGAATCAGTGAGTGGGTATGTAGTTATAGGTGTTGGAGTGTCTATGGTTTTGCGAATGGCAGTCTGTAATTTAGAGTGGGTGTATCAAAGGTTATATTAGGGTGTGAGGAGGTGCATCAGATTATCACGTGGATGATGTCATCAGTGATGTCATTTGAGATGTCATCAGTGATGTCATCAGTGATGTCACTGACCATGTCATGAGTGATGTAATATGTGACGTCATCAGCAGTGCATTGCGGGGGCGCGAGTTATAGTTAGCTGAACTAACTATAACGGGGGAATTTCACAGGTTTTGTACGAGTGCAATGTCCAACTAACTATAACTGTCCCTAAAACCTATGGTTTTTTCTGTGAATTTGTAAGGTTTTTTAAATGCTAATTTCTAACTATAACGTGCCTGAAACCTATGGTTTTTTCAGTGAATTTCAAAGGTTTTTTAAATGCTAATTCCTAACTATAACATGTCTGAAACCTATGGTTTTTTTCAATGAATTTCAAAGGTTTTGTAAATGACAATTTTTAAATGTATTAATTGTTATATTTATTTTTTAGATACTGATTTACTACATTTTTTAAACTATTTATTGTTAGATATTTTATTTTTTAAATTACATTGTATTTACATTATACATTACATTACAAAATATACTTTCTCAGAATGAATTACTTTAGATTAAATACTTTGCAAATAGGCAATAGACTTTTAAGTACAGTAGTTGCAGTTGTTGCAATGGGCAACACAATTTCAAACACAATGCAACATTGAGCTCAATGTGAATTTCTAGTTAAATGCAATTAGTTACTTTATGGATTACTTTTCTAACCACAGGACTGGATCCTAGATTCATTCCTGGGACATCTCCTATAAACAGTTGAGTAAAAGCGTTTGGGTTACAGTAGTGATTTTTAAGGAATATTATTGTATTTTAAAAGTTGACAGAAACTTTTTCACATAGAATCACCAATTTTATCCTATGGGAGGAAATTCACTTAGCAGGTAAGTAGTGTTATTGTTACTTTTTCTTACTCAGTGGTGGATCCTGTATCCAGCACTGGTGCATCTCCTGTGAACAGTTGAAAGAATGCGTTTAAGTCATACAGGCGATTTTTAAGAAATATTTGTAGTTTGTGAAAATCGACACAAACTTTTCTGCAGAAAACCAGACAATGGATTCCTATGGAAGGAAATACAAGTTACTGGTAAGTACGGTTAGAATTACATTTCAGGGTCAGTGCTGCGCTAAAAGATGCAGCACTGGGTTCTCTCCTGATAACAGGTGAGTAAACCGGAATTCGTAGTTCAGCTGATTTTAGAGGAATATTATAAAGTTCCAAAACTCCACACTTAGAAGAATTTCCAAGTGAAACCAGTCAATGTTAGCCTAAGGAAGGTAATTCAAGTTACTGGTAAGTACGGTTAGAATTACTTTTCAGGATCTGTACTGGGCTCAAAGATGCAGCACTGAGGTCTCTCAAGATAACAGGTGAGTAAATTGGAATTCGTAGTTCAGCTGATTTTAGAGGAATATTTGTAGTTTCAAAAATCGACACTTAGAAACTTTTTCAGCAAAAAGCAGGCAATGATATCCTATGGAAGGAAATTCAAGTTACTGGTAAGTACGGTTAAAATTACTTTTCAGGATCTGTACTGGGCTCAAAGATGCAGCACTGAGGTCTCTCCTGATAACAGGTGAGTAAATTGGAATTCGTAGTTCAGCTGATTTTAGAGGAATATTATAAAGTTCCAAAACTCCACACACAGAAGAATTTCCAAGTGAAACCAGTCAATGTTAGCCTATGGAAGGAAATTCAAGTTACTGGTAAGTACGGTTAGAATTACTTTTCAGGATCTGTACTGGGCTCAAAGATGCAGCACTGAGGTCTATCCTGATAACAGGTGAGTAAATTGGAATTCGTAGTTCAGCTGATTTTAGAGGAATATTATAAAGTTCCAAAACTCCACACTTGGAAGAATTTCCAAGTGAAACCAGTCAATGTTAGCCTATGGAAGGAAATTCAAGTTACTGGTAAGTACGTTTAGAATTACTTTTCAGGATCAGTACTGGGCTCAAAGATGCAGCACTGAGGTCTCTCCTGATAACAGGTGAGTAAATCGAAATTCATAGTTCTGCTGATTTTAGAGGAATATTTGTAAGTTTCAAAAATCGACACTTAGAAACTTTTTCAGCAAAAAGCAGGCAATGATATCCTATGGAAGGAAATTCAAGTCACTGGTAAGTACGGTTAAAATTACTTTTCAGGATCAGTACTGGGCTCAAAGATGCAGCACTGAGGTCTCTCCTGATAACAGGTGAGTAAATTGGAATTCGTAGTTCAGCTGATTTTAGAGGAATATTATAAAGTTCCAAAACTCCACACTTAGAAGAATTTCCAAGTGAAACCAGTCAATGTTAGCCTATGGAAGGAAATTCAAGTTACTGGTAAGCACGGTTAGAATTACTTTTCAGGATCTGTACTGGGCTCAAAGATGCAGCACTGAGGTCTCTCCTGATAACAGGTGAGTAAATTGGAATTCGTAGTTCAGCTGATTTTAGAGGATAATTATAAAGTTCCAAAACTCCACACTTAGAAGAATTTCCAAGTGAAACCAGTCAATGTTAGCCTATGGAAGGAAATTCAAGTTACTGGTAAGTACAGTTAAAATTACTTTTCATGGTCAGTGCTGGGCTAAAAGATGCAGCACTGAGGTCTCTCCTGATAACAGGTGAGTAAATCGGAATTCGTATTTCGGCTGATTTTAGAGGAATATTTTAAAGTTCCAAAACTCCACACTTAGAAGAATTTCCAAGTGAAACCAGTCAATGTTAGCCTATGGAAGGAAATTCAAGTTACTGGTAAGTACGGTTAAAATTACTTTTCAGGACCAGTACTGGGCTGAAAGATACAGCACTGAGGTCTCTCCTGATAACAGGTGAGTAAATCGGAATTCGTATTTCGGCTGATTTTAGAGGAATATTTGTATGTTTCAAAAATCAACACTTAATCAATCAATCACAGAATTTGTAGAGCGCACTACTTACCCGCGAGGGTCTCAAGGCGCTGGGGAGAGGGAAGGGGGGGGGGTGTGCTGCTACTGGTCGAACAGTCAGGTTTTGAGTAGCCTCCTGAAGGTCAGCAGGTCTTGGGTCTGTCGTAGGCTTAGTGGAAGGGTGTTCCAGGTCTTGGCGGCGAGGTGTGAGAAGGATCTGCCGCCAGTGGTTGTTCTTCGAATGCGAGGGACGGTGGCGAGGGAGAGGTCGGCGGAGCGGAGCTGGTGGTTGGGGACGTAGAAGAAGAGTCGTCTGTTGAGGTAGGCTGGGCCAGTTTTGTGGAGTGCCTTGTGTGCGTGGATGAGGAGTTTGAAGGTGATCCTCCTGTCGACGGGGAGCCAGTGCAGGTTCCTCAAGTGGGGGTGATGTGGCTGTGGCGTGGTACGTCCAGGATCAGGCATGCGGAGGCGTTTTGTATGCGTTGCAGTCGCTTGATGAGCTTGGCCGGGCTCCCGCGTAGAGGGCGTTCCCATAGTCAAGTCTGCTACTGACGAGGGCCTGGGTGACTGTTCTTCTTGTGTCTGTCGGGATCCACCTGTAGATCTTGCGAAGCATGCGGAGGGTGTTGAAGCAGGAGGAGGAGACTGCGTTGACTTGCTTGGCCATGGAGAGCGTTGAGTCGAGGATGACTCCCAGGTTGCGTGCGTGGCCGGTGGGTGTCGGGGCTGCTCCCAGCATCGTTGGCCACCAGGAGTCGTCCCAGGCTGAGGGGTTGGAGCCGAGGATGAAGACCTCCGTTTTGTCCGTGTTCAGCTTTAGTCGGCTGATCTTCATCCAATCGGCGACGGCCTTCATTCCTTCATGGAGATTGGCTTTGGCGGCGAGGGGTCCTTGGTGAGGGAGAGGATCAGTTCAGTGTCATCGGAGTAGGAGATAATGTTGAGGTCGTGCTGTCTGGCGATGCGTGCGAGCGGGGCCATGTAGATGTTGAACAGTGTTGGGCTGAGGGACGATCCCTGGGGTACGCCGCAGATGATCTCGGAGGCTTCGGATCGGAAAGGTGGGAGGCGGACTCTCTGGGTTCTGCCGTCGAGGAAGGAGGTGGTCCATTCCAGGGCCTAGTCTCGGATCCCTGCGTCGTGGAGGCGTGCGCGTAGAGTGCGGTGGCAGACAGTGTCGAAGGCGGCGGAGAGGTCCAGCAGGATGAGGGCTGCGGTCTCACCATTGTCCAGCAGGATCCTGATGTCGTCGGTGGCGGCGATGAGGGCAGTCTCAGTGCTGTGGTTGCTGCTGAACCCTGATTGGGATGGGTCCAGGATGCTGTTTTCTTCGAGGTATCGGGTTAGCTGTTTGTTGACGATCTTCTCGATGACCTTGGCTGGGAACGGAAGCAGAGAGATGGGCCGGAAGTTCTTGAGGTCTCTCGGGTCCGCCTTGGGTTTTTGAGTAGGGCGTTGATCTCTGCGTGTTTCCAGCTCTCTGGGAAGGTCGCGGTCTCGAAGGAGAGATTGATGATGTTGCACAGGTGGGGTGCGATGGAGCTGCTGGCTTTGTTGAAGATGTGGTGCGGGAAAGGGTCTGACGGGGAGCCGGAGTGTATTGTGCTCATGGTCTTGATGGTGTCCTCGATGTTCACGCTGGCCCAGGCTGGCAGGGGGTCGTGGTCGATGGTGTGTGGCGGGTCTGGTGCATCGATCTTAGTTGGGGCTGTCTGGGTGTTGAAGCTGTCGTGGATGTCGGCGATCTTGCGGTGAAAGAAGGTGGCGAGGGAATCGCACAGGGGCTGCGACGGCGGGATGTCGTTGGTGTTGGAGCTGGGATTGGAGAGTTCCTTCACGATGTTGAAAAGCTCCTTGCTGTTGTGTGCCTTGTTGTCGAGGCGGTCTTTGAAGGAGATTCTCTTGGCGGACCTGATGAGGTGGTGGTGGTTACGGATGGCGTCTTTGTGGGCTGTGTGGCTGTCCGGTGTCTTATCACTGTGCCATTTCTTCTCTAGTTTCCGGCAGGTACGCTTGGAAGCTAGGAGTTCCGAGGTGAACCAGCTGGCTCTTTTGGTGGTGTCACTGTAGGTGAGCTTTTTCAGCGGGGCGAGGGTGTTGGCACAGTCGTCCATCCATCGCCTGAGGTTGCAGGCAGCGTCGTCGGTGTTGGATGGGTCGGAGGGAGGGCTGAGAGCGAGGGTTGCCCGGAGTTGGTCTTCGGTGACTTTGCTCCAGCAGCGGCGTGGGATCTGTTGGGTGCGGTGGTGTGTGGTGGGTTTCTGGAAGGTGAAATGGATGCAGCGGTGGTCGGTCCAGAGGAGTTCCGTGGTGTGGCTGAAGGAGACGTGGGAGCTTGAGGAGAAGATGGGGTCAAGCGTGTGGCCGGCGGAGTGGGTCGGTGTTGTGACGAGCTGGCTCAGCCGAGGTTGGCGAGGCTGTCGATCAGGGTGGTGGAGTTGCTGTCGTTGTTGTTCTCCAGGTGAAAGTTCAGGTCTCCGAGGAGGATGTAGTCGGTAGAGGTCAGGGCGTGCGTGCTGATGAAGTCGGCGATGGAGTCGCTGAACTGGGGTCGGGCCCAGGGGGTCTGTAGACAAGGGTGCCTCTAAGGGTGGTGTTGGGGTCCGTGTGGATCTGGAAGTGCATGTGTTCGGCGGTGCTGAGAGTGTCGTCGGTGCTGGTCGAGACCCTGATGGTGTTCTTGTGGACGATGGCGATTCCTCCTCCTACTGCGTTGATGCGGTCTCTGCGGGTGATCTTATAGCCGTCTGGGATGGCTATGGCGATGTCGGGGGCGGAGGAGTCGTTCATCCAGGTCTCAGTCAGGAAGGCGACGTCTGGTGATGATGTGTCGAGCAGGTCTCAGAGCTCGACGGCGTGTTTGCGTGCGGAGCGGGTGTTCAGTAGGATGCACCGGAGGTGGTTGAGGTCCTTCTTGGCGGGCGCCTCGGTGGAACTGGTGTAGCTGCAGTTCCGGCAGGTGAAGGGACCATGGGTGCCTTTCGGGGCGGCCTTGAAGCAGTTGTGCGTCCGTCCGGGGTTGAGAGCGTGGAGTGTGGTGGCATCGTATCGGCGTCGGTCCTCAGGGCTGGAGCGGGGGGCGCGCGGCCCAGGGGTTCTGGCGCTGGGCGCGGTCCAGTCGCGGACGGGCGCAGACGGGCTTGCCTTAGGCGCGCCTTCGGCACGCCAGCAGCCGCCATATATGGGGAGGTGGGAGGGAGGAGCAGCTGGGAGGCAGGGGCAGCGAATGGGCAGTCAGGGGGGCGGGGCCGCAGGGGACGCAGTGGCGGGAATGGAGAGAGGCAGCGAGGGGCACAGAAGGCAAGATGGACAGCAAAAACAGAAGAAATACGGGCACAGTACAGTGGGGCAGCGGGGGCACAGAAGGCAAAATGGACAGCAAAAACAGAAGAAATACGGGCACAGTACAGTGGGGCAGCGGGGGCACAGAAGGCAAAATGGACAGCAAAAACAGAAGAAATACGGGCACAGTACAGTGGGGCAGCTGGGGCACAGAAGGCAAAATGGACAGCAAAAACAGAAGAAATACGGGCACAGTACAGTGGGGCAGCGGGGGCACAGAAGGCAAGATGGACAGCAAAAACAGAAGAAATACGGGCACAGTACAGTGGGGCAGCGGGGGCACAGAAGACAAGATGGACAGCAAAAACAGAAGAAATACGGGCACAGTACAGTGGGGCAGCGGGGGCACAGAAGGCAAAATGGACAGCAAAAACAGAAGAAATACGGGCACAGTACAGTGGGGCAGCGGGGGCACAGAAGGCAAAATGGACAGCAAAAACAGAAGAAATACGGGCACAGTACAGTGGGGCAGCAGGGGCACAGAAGGCAAAATGGACAGAAAAAACAGAAGAAATACGGGCACAGTACAGTGGGGCAGCGGGGGCACAGAAGGCAAAATGGACAGCAAAAACAGAAGAAATACGGGCACAGTACAGTGGGGCAGAACCTTTTTCAGCAAAAAAGCAGGCAATGATATCCTATGGAAGGAAATTCAAGTTACTGGTAAGTACGGTTAAAATTACTTTTGAGGATCAGTACTGGGCTGAAAGATGCAGCACTGAGGTCTCTCCTGATAACAGGTGAGTAAATCGGAATTCGTATTTCGGCTGATTTTAGAGGAATATTTTAAAGTTACAAAACTCCACACTTAGAAGAATTTCCAAGTGAAACCAGTCAATGTTAGCCTATGGAAGGAAATTCAAGTTACTGGTAAGTACGGTTAAAATTACTTTCAGGACCAGTACTGGGCTGAAAGATACAGCACTGAGGTCTCTCCTGATAACAGGTGAGTAAATCGGAATTCGTATTTCGGCTGATTTTAGAGGAATATTTGTATGTTTCAAAAATCAACACTTAGAAACTTTTTCAGCAAAAAGCAGGCAATGATATCCTATGGAAGGAAATTCAAGTTACTGGTAAGTACGGTTAAAATTACTTTTCAGGATTAGTACTGGGCTGAAAGATGCAGCACTGAGGTCTCTCCTGATAACAGGTGAGTAAATCAGAATTCGTAGTTCGGCAGATTTTAGAGGAATATTTGCACAATGGTGAAGGGAGGGGCGGGGCCTGAGGTGACATCTGTGCAAACGCGCCCCGTGGCGCGTTTTAAGTTGGGGGATTAAGTCCCCTAGAATCCTGAGGGTCCCTAGGGACCAACTAGCCCACCAGGAACCTCCACTATGCGCCAGGGGCTGCGTTGCAGAGACGTGTAGAGAGGCCACACCCCTTTTACACCTCTCTGCAATGCAGCTCTGTGGCGCTTTCTGGATGTACCTGTTGGGCTAGTTGGCCCCAGGGACCCTCAGGATTGAAGGGATTTAATTCCCCATCTTAAAACGCGCCACGGGCCTGTTTGCACACATATCACCTCAGGCCCCGCCCTCCCTTCACCACTGTGCAAACGCGCCCCGTGGCGCGTTTTAAGTCGGGGATTAACTCCCTTGAATCCTGAGGGTCCCTGGGGTGCAACTAGCCCACCAGCTACCTCCATTAAGCGCCACAGAGCTGCGTTGCAGAGAGGTGTAAAAAGGGGCGTGGCCTCTGTACACCTCTCTGCAAGGCAGCCCCTGGCACATACTGGAGGTTCCTGGTGGGCTAGTTGGCCCCAGGGACCCCCAGTATTCAAGGGGAATTACTTCCCTTCTTAAAACGCGCCAGGGGGCGCGTTTGCAGAGTACTGCAGGGAGGGGCGGGGCCTCCGGCACGATGCCGTTTTTTTTTTTTTTTTATGGGAGGGGGCTGCGTGGCCCCCTTTCCTCGGCCACTTTTGGCCCCGGGACCCCATCCCCCGGGCCTGAGCATTTTTTTTGTTTTAGTTTAAAAAAAAAAAAAACGGGAAGGGGGCCGCGTGGCCCCCTTCCCTGGGCCTCTATTGGCCCCGGGACCCCATCCCCCGGGGCATGCCCTCTTTTAAATAAAAATATGGAGGGGGCTGCGTGGCCCCCTCCTCAGGCCATTTAAGGCCCCGGGGACCCCATCCCACGGGGCCGGCCTTGCCCTTATTTTTTTATTTTATTTTATTTATTTTTTGGGGGAGGGGGCTGCGTGGCCCCCTCCCGGGCCACTTATGGCCCCGGGGACCCCAACCCCGGGGCCTGGCCTCTGGTTGGGGACTGTGGGGGTCCCCAAACCACCCACAGTCCCGCCGGCTCCCCGTGTCCTATGGGAGCCGGCATTGCTTTTCCACATGGGGAGCAGCTAACATGCTGCTCCCCATGTGGAAAGCATTGGTTTGCATTTTGAAAGAGAGAGCAGGTTTCCTGCTCTCTCTTTCAAAATGCAAACCAAGTTTGCTATGACAGGACGGGAGCCGCGAGGCTCCCGTCCTGTCATAGCAAGCAGCAGTGTCCCGGGGTAGGCACCCCGGGACACTGCAGGAGCCGGCCCTGGGCGGTGGCGGTCCCCAGGGCCATCAAGGGCTCCAGGAGGGGGGCCGCGCGGCCCCCCTCCCTACATTTTGAAAGCCCCGGGGAGGTGGTGGTCCCCTGGGCTCCAAAACGGACCCCCATTTTCAATTTTCTTAGTGCCCCGGGAGGTGGTGGTCCTCGGGCGTGTGGGGGCTGGAGCCCCCCACAAGGTTTAAAAAAAAAACCCCGGGAGGCGGCGGTCCCGGGGCTGCGGGAGGGCTCAGAGCCCTCCCGCACCATTTATGATAAAGCCCCGGGGGTGTTGGTCCCCGGGCTTGGGGCCCTTAGAGGCCCCCATACATAAAATAAACCCCCCAGCATGCCCCCGGGACTTGGCCCACCCGGGGCAAATTTACATCCCGTCCTGTCATAGCAAACAGCAGTGTCCCGGGGGTAGACACCCCGGGACACTGCAGGAGCCGGCCCTGGGCAGTGGCGGTCCCCAGGGCCATCAAGGGCTCCAGGAGGGGGGCCGCGCAGCCCCCCTCCCTACATTTTGAAAGCCCCGGGGAGGTGGTGGTCCCCTGGGCTCCAAAACGGACCCCCATTTTCAATTTTCTTAGTGCCCCGGGGAGGTGGTGGTCCCCGGGGCGTGTGGGGGGGCTGGAGCCCCCCCACAAGGTTTTAAAAAAAAAAAAAAAGCCCCGGGCAGGCGGCGGTCCCCGGGGCTGCGGGAGGGCTCAGAGCCCTCCCGCACCATTTATGATAAAGCCCCGGGGGTGGTTGTCCCCGGGGCTTGGGGGGCCTTAGAGGCCCCCCATACATAAAATAAACCCCCCCCCAGCATGCCCCCGGGACTTGGCCCACCCGGGGGCAAATTTACATCGAAGCGTGGGAGACCGCGCTTTGATTTTTTTTTTTTTTCGGCAGGATTTGCGCACCCTGAGCTCATCCTGCCGATTTAAAAAAATAATGCTTTTTGCCCAGGGGTCCTTGTGGGACCCCTGAGCAGGCCTAGGGGGTTAGGGTGTTTCTACCCTGCCCCCTTTGTGCGCTTTGCGCACTTGTTTCTGTCCCTCGGTTCTACCGAGGGACAAAATGGCTGCCAACACTTCCTGAATCGGAATGTTGACAGCCAGCTGACAGCCAATTAGCAGACAGCTCGTGATCGGGAGGGTACGCGGATCCGACGCGCCCATAGATATATATGTGACTTTACTTGTGAATTTCTCAGGAACTACTGAACGGATTTACACCATTTAAGCAAAAGGCACCAGTCTGAACCAAGGGCTACCTCTTTGCCAAATTTGGTGTAATTCCGCTCAGCAGTTCGGGCTGTAGCTGCGACTAAAGGTTCCTATGGAAAAATGAATGGGGAAAACGCGTTTTGGGACCCCCTTTTTTCTCGGCCCCCGCTTGACGTATCACCCCGAGACTTTCAGGGTAGGAGCGAAGCGCCCCAACAAGTTGGAAACTTTCGCGAAGATTCGTCAACCGGCGCCAACGTTATTTCAAATAGAATGTCGCGGATTTCCTATGGATAATAGGTCCTAACTATAACTATCTACTGGCGACCGCCAGTAGAAAATATATATATATATATATATATATATATATATATATATATATATATATGTCCAAATTAACGTCCCGACCCTATGTAAGGGTCACAGCACAGGTACGGACCTCCAATTTACTACAGTCAAAAATCCAATGACACGGGTTCAAAAGTGCATGGTTTCCTTTATTGACCACCAAGTGTGACAGACATGTGTCCACCCCAGATGCGTTTCGATCGCCTCCGCGATCTTGATCATATATATACATATACATATATATACATATACATATATATATTCACTGAAAAAACCATAGGTTTTACAGACGTTATAGTTAGAAATTAGCATTTAAAAAACCTTAGAAATTCACTGAAAAAACCATAGGTTTCAGGGACCTTATAGTTAGCTGGACATTTCACTCGTACAAAACCATAGAAATTCAACTGTTATAGTTAGTTCAGTTAACTATAACTCGCGCCCCCGCAATGCACTGCTCATGACATCACATATTACATCATTCATGGCATGGTCAGTGACATCACTGATGACATCACTGATGACATCTCAAATGACATCACTGATCAAATGAATTCACTTTCGCTATGCCATGGTTTGAACAGTTGGAGAAGTGCTAAATAGTAAAATTCTCGCTTATCTGGAGTTTCACAACTGAGTTTCCTGTGGTTGATAAGGTTACCTTTTGTGTTTTTTACTAAGCATCCATGACATCCAAGTACTGCATATTTTCCTTGTTTTAAATTCTGTTTAACATTTCTTTTGAAGCTGTAATGTTGAAGTACTTCATACAGACATAGCTGTTCCAGATGTCAACTCCTTTTCGGATAGTATGTATCCAACATATTAGTTTTAAGAATTTCTGTACTGTCTGGTTCATTTGCTGCTAAGTATTCAATTTCTTCTAATGATTTCAACACTCTATTTCGTGAGCAGGCAAGACCTAAACTTACCCAAATGATCCCTTGTGATTTTGAATATAAACTTGAAGAGGACAAGCGGTCTGAACATTCATACGATCCAATTTCTCTGTGGGAAAGCATTTTCAAAGTAAAGCTGTACAATTTTTTGCTAAGGCTTTTCTCTTGTGCAATTTCTTCCCACATTTGTTTCAGCTCGTTTTTTTCTGATTTCGTTATATATGATGTAACGTAGCGTGCAACAGCAATTGAGTTGTCTGCAACATACTGGATGTCCATATTTGCATTCCACATTTTTAAAATAACCGGATTGTAGTCATTAATATACTTTGACAATTCTGTTCTTTTCAAGTTGTAGGTATTCTTTGGAGATTTGCGAGTTATTGTGTGCCTTACAGAAGAAAAAATAAGAATTTACTCTTCCTTTAGAAATTACTGGATGTGTAAATCCAAACCGACACTTGGTATAAAATGTTCCTTTAGACTTGTATTTTCATCGGCAGTACTTTCCACAACGGTGACTTTGGAAACGTAAAACTTGCTGTCTCAAGCTTCTATCTCCTCCTTCTCTTGGAATCTCACATGTCACATACTGTTCAATGAAAGACAATACTATTTCATCTGAATCAGTTCCAAATTTAGGTGCATCCTTGATCCACAATAGCATATGTATATGAGGAGCACCTCTCGCTTGGTACTCCTTTCTCCAAAAGAAATCGGTAACTTCTCCAAGAGGTGGATTCTTTTTATTGCAGATGAAAGACATCATAGCTTGAAACCTAGATTAAAATATCTGCACACATTTACAGGATCCAAAGAACACAGTTCTCCAGGTGTCTTCATTTCAACATTCTTTATATTGGAATTTGCTTCTCGTAGAAATTCAAGCAAATCTTCCCATGCATACTCTGCACAGCTAAGTGTCACAAACCATGTTGGTGTACCTAAGTTCCGTAACATACACTTCAGTTCTCCATGACGACGATACCAATACTCATTTGTTCCTCGTTGACATGCCATCAAATTAATTAACTGTGCTTCTAAATTTTCATCTGTTTGTTGAACTTTCTCCACAAATTCTTTCGCTGAAAGAAGTGATTGATGAACTCCAGTTTTCAGTATGTGGTTCACTGCATAGGACAGAGAAGACAGATCACTTTCAAACAAAAGGTGAAATATATATGGTATACACTGGCGGAATCTAGGATCTTCAGAGTATAATCTTGTTGAGCGATATTCTGAAGCTGGAATACGTACAGGTCGGTCATTATATCGTCCACCTTCTCCAGTAAGAAACAGCTGTGGAAAACAACGAGCTTCTAAGCTTTTCTCCCATACACTCATTGGAGTTCCCTTTGCTTTTTTCATTTGAAATAACTCAATACTGTTTCCTATTACTTCTTTTGAATGTATCGGACATATTGTGTAATGTTCATAAATCTCTTCACTCCTTGACTTGTCCACTTTCTCTATTTGACCACTTGAAATTTCAGATTCATCTTCCAAACTTATTACCTGTTGTTCCACATTTACACTTTTATAATAAATATTATTCTCCACAAGATATAACGTAGCCTTATGAAGTTTTTTAACATCCACAAATTCTTGCCATATTTTCCGACTCTTTGTTGGTACTCCATTTACTAGAATGACTACTGCTTCATTTTCATCTTTGTCTCCACCAACAATTTCAATATTTTTCTTAAAATCCAAAGGTAAGTACACTACTCTTCCTTTCAGCCCTCTTTGTAAGTCTGTTGGTGGCAGTTTACCTGTTTTAGGCTCCATGCGAATTATAGTTTGAAATGGATGAACAGATTGAATTAGAACTGACTCATATGTATTCAAATCTGCCAGTTCCTCCGGAATAGCTACTAATTCTAACTTATTATGTACTGCTCTAGCGGGCATTTTGTTCTCTTCTAATTTGTTATAACAATATTTACAAATACGTTGATCACTGCCTAACTCAAATTGACCTTCCACTAACAAGTAAGTTGCAAATTCTTTCCATTTATCATTATTCTTCTTTTCAGATTTCAAATACAAATCAACATTCCTAGTTTGAGTTTTATAATTAGTACGTCGACAACAAACACAAACATAGTTTGGAATTTCAGAGCACACTATGTTAAACTTTCCAATTTCTTCTTCAAACTGATCAATCAAAATCACTTTCCCATCTTCTTCAACATCTGTAATTGTCAAACTTTCACATTCTATATACTGCTCTTCTGAACCAAAATATCGGAACTGAATATCATCACACTTTTTTGTACATCTGATAAAGAACCGTGTAAAAGAGCTGTATTCAGTTCACCTAAACATAATGCAGGACTTTTTACATAGTACAGTTTCCTTACAAATTTCCACATTTCTGAATGGTGTACTGCTAACATCCTTAAGCGATGAAAAACACTTTTACACACTTTTCTTGAAAGACAAGCCAGAGAATGCCCATGTTTCTCAGTATATTTTCTTACATTACAAGGATCTAGTGTTTGTAACAACCTAATCTTCTGTTTTACACTTTTCTGTGTATATTCTCGTAACAAATTTCGCATTATATCAATAGATTCCTGTCGAATACTACAAATACTGCTACAACCCCACTTATACACAGGAGCTTGTGTGCGTTTCCCTTGCACTTCTTCAGCTATTAACTGTTCTGCACTAATAGTAACCATTTCCTCTTTGCAACAGGACAACCATTCTGAACTTCGTAGCAACGACCTCCAGTATCAACTGCAAATGGTAAACTATTTTCTTGGAAGTAACTCTCTTCATTCAAAAAAGGTTCACTATTAGATGTATGTTTCCATTTTCCACTGAAGATTTTACAAAAGTTGCTTCTGTTCACACGTCTTTTTTTACTTTTGTCTTTCAGAATCTTCATTGTTTTATCCAACACTTTCATCCTCTTCAAAATGAAAATGAATATTTTTTGTTTTAACTTAAAAGCAGTATCCACTATGCTTTCAACACGCTGTTTCTGTTTCAATTGCAGCACTTTCTTTTTATATTTGCGGCATCCTTTTATTAAATTCTGAATTACTCTATTTCGAAAAACTCTTTGATCGAATTTCTTGAAATTGTTTTTGTCTACGGGTAACAAATACTCTTTCCTTATCATGTTTTTTTTTCTTGTAATTTGAAGTCGAAGTCTGCTTCTCCTTACTTGAATTTTTTTATTTTTCCTTTGTGTGATGTTATTTTCGTTAAATGTTCGTAGTACTTTTTTAGAAATTGTCTAGTGTTTTTACCAGAAGAAACTATTTTTGTAGTACTCTGATTTTCTTCTAATCCACATTTTTGACTTTTCTTTAAGTAGATCGCCTTTTTGTTTTTCTTTTTTTTCAGTTCTTCTAGGCATTTTCAATTTTTAATCCAAACAAAATAATTTTCTGCGAATGAAAAAAAGTTTCAATTATTTGTTATATCTGTTCAATATGTCAAAATAATCACATACAATTATATAAGTTCCAGTGGCGGCTTGCAGAGGAAATGCTGCATGGTACTGGAGCGGAATAAGGGAACAGTAGGGTGGCAGGTAGTGTCATCCAACATACAGCACGTATTTATTGAATTATTTAGATTCACCTTCCCATTTTATATGTGACTCCACTACCTCCTACTTTTCCCCTCGCCCCCCCACCCCACCCCCCGTCCCATGCACCCCACCGTCCCACGCCACTTCCTCTGCAACCCACTACAGATAACTTTGTAGATACTATTTTGTAAAATTGTTATCTGTATACTTAGAGTGATATTCTCAACTAAATGGCACATGTAAACGTTACCCTTATTAGTTTAACACTTCTATCGGCAACTTAGCAAGCATAACACTGCACCATATTAGCAAAAATATGGTACAGGCTTACATTTCATTGTGGATGTACATAAACAAGTACAGATTAACTGTTAGAGAGCAACAAAAACCACCGACATGGAGATGGAGACGGGGGAAGATTAAGGGACATATTCACAAGGAGCCATCGCTGAATTAACGGCACTTTATCGCAGCCAAACTCGTGATAAATTTACCCCCCTATTCACAAGCCGGTGTTAACAGCCCACAGCACCAGTATACCCGCGATAGCAGCCTCAAAATACATCGCCACAGAGGACCCTCGCAAATATCGCTAATGAGATGCAGAGTAGGCGTTCCCGTGACAAAAGCCGAGACAACAGAACACCTCAACATTCACAACGACCAGCCACATCCGCGATAAAAACACAAAACCGGCGATAAGGCGCGCTAGCACCAGGAAATTTACACCTGCTCTGACCTGGTGTAAAGTTGGATGGCAGCCACCACCACAAAAGGGAGCACAGCCCAGGGCCACATCCGAAGGGCAGCAGATGCCATGGAGCAACTCATCATGTGGCCCAGACACCCAACAGGGCCACAACACCCACCACCAACACCCCAGGACCCCATCCCACACCCGGAACACCCCCCCCCGGCACCACCCCCAACACCGGACTAAGAAATTGCACACCAAACCCAAAACAAGCATCTTGCCTGATGTTGCACAAGCAGCAAAATAAACATACATGCGTGACCAGAAAATGGAGAATCAGTCATTCTGCAATGCAACCACCAACACAAAACACCACACAAACAAAAGCAGACACAACCCCTAGGATGAGTCCTAGCTGCTCCCACTGGACAATCTGTAGCACACAGCCCGGTAGACCAAATCCAAGAGAAGATGGTGTGCCATGCGCGCAACAAACGAAACAGAGGGAGAGAGCGAGGGAGAGAGACGGAGTGAGATAGCACAAGCAGCGCAAGGACACACGGGCACCTGGCTCCACATGCCAACATATGTGTGTGCATCGCCATCCGTACACCATGAGCCCAAGGCTGTGTCCCAATCTCAGTGCCAAAGCCACATCACATTCCCAAAACGAAAGTAGTAGTGAGACAAACATCAGGGATGAAAGCACCATTGTCCTAATGCAGAAGCCGGGAGGACACCTGCACCTCTGACCTTGGTCCCAAATGCGCCTGGAACACCCTGATAGAGATACAATGGCAGATGGGGACGACTCCCACACCACGCATTCCGCAAATAAACCATCCGACTTATCCACAGCCCACACATAGAAGCCCCTGCCTGTGGTACCCCCGCATGGGAAGGCCTTGACACACACGGAAACAGCAACCCATGTCCCACAACGTTGCACACACATTCAAATTATTGCTCAGAGCTGTGGCATATCCTCCACACAACAGCCGTAGTCCATAAGAGTGCTTGTTCACGAGACGCACCAACGCAATGGCAGGCCATACCGGGCACATGCACAACCCCCGTCACGTGGAACAGTACCGTGCATGTATGCTGCATTTACTGGGCGCACTGCCACTGGCAGTGCTGCGGATCAGTTACAGGCTCAGCTTCCGCATTGCCCATGTCACCTGCGTCCAGCCCTGGTTCCACTGCCGAACATGCACATTTGAGTGTCCCATGGATCTCTGCCTATCCAAAACAACTGTTGATGAATTGGACTATGACTTGTGTTTGCGCCCCCTGTTGGATCACGAACAGGAGTGTAACCGAGACAGCCGTGCATGGGATGCCTTGACATACTGCGTATGTATTGGTAGTTGTGCATGGGAGATGGCACAATTTCTCGTCTGCAGTGACCACATTGAGGCGCTTCCCTATTGGGCTGTGTTGCGGATCGGTGACACGGCGTGGGCTGAGCACACCTGCCCGGACCACCTAATGGATTGGCTCACCCTGGTGTTCCTTGAACACGACAACGACGTACTATTGGAACACATTGCACATGAAGCTGCACGAGCATTCATGGACGAGTAACTACGTACCTGCAGCCACATCCTATTGCCACCCACAGCACATGGCCCAACAACTTGTTGCACAGTGGCGATTGCTCACATATCCCACCAAACAGAGGACACGTCTCCCTTCGGTCGGGCTCTGGATGCATGTGCATGGAATAAGGCGTGTGCACACAAACCTGTCCAAGGCGACACAGGTCCATGGTCCGAGCAACACAGCGTCGTTTGGCAACGTTGCCAATTGGGACACACTGCTGGGTGAGAGCACACACATGTCGATGTAGCACAACATGCGAACCTGTCGGACCCTCACACCTGATCACTGTCGGCAGAGCAGACAATTGCCACACCCCGGAGGCAGAGCACCATGCAGACCCCACGTACAGTCAGTCGTGCCCCCTCACACGGGGCACTGTGCAGACGCCAAACAACACATGACTTGTCCAGCAAGGCAAGGTGGGCTGTGACCATTGCCATATGTGATCAATCTTGTCCATTTGAGCCCCAACATCATCTGCCCCTCGACATGTGCCCATGCTGCATGTAAGTGTCTTAAGCATGTCCGTGCCTGTTGTGGCCGTTGCCTCGTCCATACTGACACGCACATGCCAATAAAGCCTATGCCACTCGAATGGTGTCTAACTGTGAGGTGTGTTGTAACGATTGTCCACTCGTGTGCCACAACGAGCCTCGTCCCAACACAGGGAAGAACTGACTGTTGCATGTGCAATGGGGGTGTATCCCTTTGGCAAGCTCCGCCTCTGTGAGCCAGACATTGTTTTTGAATAGGTGCTGGACGACATCTGATGCAGCCCCATCACCTACTCACTCTGATGTGTCAGGGGCACACGGCCATGCAGCCATCACCCCTCCATACACACCGGACACAGAACCCGTATGAGGGGAGTTTTGTACCACACTGCCTTCATTGCTGATGTTCTGTGATTGCTATGTCTGTGGGCTGCATTGTGGGGGAATTGCCCCTGCAGCTCTGATTTCGTGTAGCCTTCTCCCTTTGAGACGGGGTGCCTTTGGATTGTGTGCTTTTCGGGGCCTGTTTTGCTTTTGACTTGCGTGATGTGTGCTCGCGGACTTATTTTGTGGCCTGGTGCATTGTTGGTCTGCTGCATGTATTGTAAGGCATGGGCTGTGGTTGCACGCGGACACGTGGGAGTGTGACCTGCTCCTTTGAGGATGTGATCCGCACTTGGCTCCGTCCATGTCGCTTCGTGGGCCATGTCATTTTCTTTGCGCAGCTGCTATGCTATCCGAAATGCAGTGTTACTTGCATAGTCAGTGTGGGTCACAGATCTGCTGGTTTGCTGGATTCAGCATATGTGCAAGGGTAGGTTGTGATATTGGTGATAGGGGGCACTCTGTGCACATTGTGGATGGGGGCCTACTTGGCGTTTGGATGTGTGCTGCAGTGTGCCAAGGCATTCAGGGACATGTTCCAGGGTCATTGTGGGTGTACTGTGCTGCACAAATCAACGCCGTATCTGATTTACAAAACTACATACTGGTTTAAACATAACAAACTATACTGCTTATTTGTTACCTCTATACCTTACTCTTAAAACCATGTAATCTTTCAAACATATGTTATGTCACTTTTGTACCATTGAAACTGATTACGACCTTTTATTTACACTACAGATCCCATGAACATGCTAATAAAGGTATAAGTGCTATTTTCATACTAAATAAAGCTATCTTACTTAATTTTTATATACACTACTGTTTGGTGCACAAAATGGGGATGACACATGAGGAGAGGAAACGGAGCTGTAATCCCTAAACTTTTATTGTACTGTTCCTTTAATATACGTATATTGAGGGTTTTAAGTGGGATGAAAAAAAAATGCGGGTGTCTAAAAGGGGTAGCAGTGTTCAGCACCGGTAACACCCAGTCCACTTAAAGTCCTACGTATATTCAGCACAGAGACACACCCTAACAATTTTCATCACTTATAATCACAGTTAGTTTACTAGTGTGAAAAAATCGTATAGAAAATTTACTAAGAACATTTTTAATTGTTTTTTATCTCTCACACATTTATAAAATATCTCTTGTAAAGAAACGCCCTCTCCACCTTTATTTCGTATCGAACGAGCAATAAATAATCCCTTTACCAGCATCTAGTCACTAACTACTAACACTGTGCACTGAGCCCAATTGTAAAGCAGAAATAGTGTTTAGATTATGTCTTAAAGTATCATCAAATGATTCAAACCATGCATACATACACAAAGCAACGTGCACGTTTACTTTGTCCATTTACTCTCTATGTAATCTGTGCACATTCTGAACGGGTTCGCAGTATATCACCTGTTTTCACTTATACTCAAATGTACCTTACAGTAAAAAACGACATCACAACCTATGCATATGTAATATTTCCTACATAATACAGTGCATTTCTATACCATTGAAACTGATTGCAACATTCTTTATATAGTACAAATTCTACCAATATGCCAATAAACCTATAAGTGCTATTTTTATAATACAAAAAGCTGTATTAGATTATTTTTATAAACAGTACTGCTGGGGGCACAAAATGGTGGTGCAAGGTAGACAGAGTAAATGAAGGTGTAATTCCAAACTTTTTATGTATCGTCCATTTACTGTACGTATATTAACAGCTCTAACTGGGATGAAAAAAATGGCGGCTCTCTTAAAGGGGTGGCGGAGCCTACTACTGGTAACACCCGGACCACTTAAACGCCTGTGTATATTCAGCAGAGGAACACACCGTGAGAATTACTATCACTAATAATCACATTTACTTTACCACTGTGAACAAAATCGTACAGAAAATATACAAAGAACATTTTCATTTATTTTTTATCTCTCACATATGTAAAAAAATGACTTCTGAAGAAACGCTCCCTAACAACTTAGATTTCCTAAGAACACCCAAATGCAAAGCCTCGCAGTACCACACCAGCCCTGACTGATATTGAAATCTCCCTCTCAGTATAAAAAATGAGACCACAAACTGTGCACATAACATTTCTTATTTTTTTTCCATCTCTGTTAAGTTAATAACACATGAATTTTCTACTGTCACCCCTTCTCCACTATTTCCAGACTGAGCATAATTTCCAAACGTGCAACAATCTGTTTATCTCGCCGGAATAGATATACAAATCGAAATTAACGCTACATCGAATTTCCAAACCCATACAGGGCTATATTCACAAGAATGGCGATAACATTATCGCCACTTTAGCGGCAGGAAACTGCCGCTAAAGCGGCGATAATGTTATCGCTTGTCTTGAGAATATGGCTCACAGTCTTTTACAGATAACAACCTACACTTTTTCTTTGTGAAAACTCCTAAACATATATAAAGTACTTGTTTAACAACTAGTTACACATTATGCATATTTTAGAACCAATAAAACACCAGACTTTACTAACACTATGTTATTTAGAAATAAAAATACTTTCAAAGTTAAAAATATCGTCTTAAATACTTAACCACTACTACAAAACACATAACACACCTTCTTAATTTCTAATTTACCTTTGTAGTTGGTATGCAGACTTCAAATGTCACAAACGCATGCAATTCTTTTCTTGTCACACAGTACATGTAATGCACCGCTTTCATTAAGAATGGAACCAGTAATGGCACAATTTCCCTGTTGCTCCACACATAAATACATGTAAAGAACAAATCAGAATAGTTCCTTTTTTTTTTGATTGCAAAACCTCTCTTTATTGGTTATTTTTGAACTTTCCATATAAACAGTTTTTTAAGGACACATACAGGTGAAAAGTTCAACGTATTGTATCAACACTTTCTAGAACATTCTACGACACGTGCAGGTTAAAAGTTCATCATTTTTTAAACCAACTGATATTTTTTTTTGCAACATTTTCTCCAACATTTAGGCACGTGGAGGTCAAAAGTTCACCATTCTTTCAAGTTTGAACTGCACCTTCCTAATACAATTAGCAGGTGTGGTTGAGCTGAGCAAATTTCATCCTATAATATGTACTCCACGTATAAACTGCTTTTTTATTAACCAACCACAAAGATGCTTTTCATCAAAACTAATATACACCCTACTTTTTAGGACACAATACATTTCATCTCCCAATCGGTGAAGGTTTTGTATGTAAAAAAAAAAAAGTAGTTCCCCATGTTTAAACATATCTCTCATTCTACGAATGCACTGCATGAGCTACAGACATTTATCCATATCTTCTAGCCATACCTTCAAAATGCTAGTGTGGATTGTAGGACATAGCTATGTTTTCTGGTGCAAGAGGTATGCAGAACAGAGATGTATTGACTTAGACCTAGGTTTACAAAATGTGCACATTAAATGGTTTGCACAGAGAGGATTGAAGTGGCACCAATTGCTCCCTTTGGTTAAAACCTGTTTGCATCTCCAACACCCTGATCTCATGATTGTGCACTGTGGTGGTAACGATCTAGGCACATTGACTGGGGTAGGTTTGGAAATGCTTATGAAGGACACCTTTGGACAATTGATGTTACTTTTGCCTCAAACTGTCTATGTATATTCCAATATATGCCAAATACAGAAGTGGAAATGGTCAAACCAATTTCGTCATAAGATTGAAAAATCTAGGAAGAATGTCAACAAAGCTGTGTCTGCATACCTCAGAGACCATAGAATGGGGTCAATCTACAACAACAACATACGGTTTGATATGGCTGATATCTACAGAAGTGATGGAGTACACTTTACAGATGAGGGAAACCGAGTTTTCACGATTAACCTGAAGCTGTGCATTCGCACTTACATGTAGCTCCAACTAATAAACACAAAGGCTCTTTTTAGAGCCGCCTTATATTCCCAATTTCGGCTCGCAGAGTGTCAGCTGCAGTTCGGCTAGCAGAGGGACACCTGCGGGCCGTTGGGCAGGCTCGCAGAGGAAGAGCTGCGGCCTGTGGGCTCAGCTCGCAGAGGGAGACCTACGAGCTGTTGGCTTGCAAAAGCAAGGCACTGTACTGGCTCGCAGAGGGAGAGCTGTGGTCTGACTTGCAGAGGGAGACCAACGGGCCAACAGGCCTGCTAGCAGACACACAGCTAGCAGTTAACGGGCTGGCTCGCAGAGATACAGCTGCGAACCCTCTGAGCTGCAACCCGACGGGCTAACTCGCAGAGGGAGAGTAACGGGCCTACGTGCCTGCTAGAACAGACACAGCTACGAGCTAACGAGGTGGCTCAGAGAGGTAGAGCTGCGGGTCCCACGACTCGCAGACACAGAGCTGCGACCCGACAGACTGGCTTCTAAAGGCATAGCCGCGAGCTAATGATGTGGGGAGAGGCAGCGTAAAATGAGCTAACGAGGTGGCTCACAGAGGTAAAGCTGCGGGGCCCGCCGGCTTGCAGACACAGAGCTGCGAGCCGACGGACTGGCTTCTAAAGGCATAGCCGTGAGCTGATGATGTAGGGGGAGGGAGCGTAAAAGGAGTATCTCGCACAGACAGACCTGCGGGATATTTTCAGTACTGCCTCGCAGAGGTAGAATTACGGATCCGATGCCTTTTAGAGGGAGAGATGCGAGCTGACCGACTGAGTCACAAAATGGCTGACAGCTCGCAGTCCTGCGGGATATTTTCAGTATTGCCTCGCAGAGGTAGATTTACGGATCCGATGCCTTTTAGAGGGAGAGATGCGAGCTGATGTACTGAGTCACAAAATGGCTGACAGCTCGCAGTCGCAGAGCTGCGAGCCGATGGACTGGCTTCTAAAGGTATAGCCGCAAGCTGGTGATGTGGGGAGAGGGACCGTGAAAGGGGTATCTCGCACAGACAGTGCTGCGGTATATTTTTAGTGTTGCCTCGCAGAGGTAGAACTACGGACCTGATGCCTTGTAGAGGGATAGTTGTGAATTACAAAATGGCTGCCAACACTTCCTAGTTTCAACAGTTCGCAGCCAATGAGCCGCAAGCTCGTGTTCGTAACGCCTCAGCCAATCAGATGTCAGAATTCTTAAATATCGATATCTGGAAATTTTGATATTTCTCTAAAACTACTGAATGGATTTACCCGATTTAAACAAAAGCGTGCTTTCTGGACCAAGACCTTTTTCTCTGCCAAATTTGGCGTAATTCCGTTTAGCAGTTTGACCTGTAGCCTTGCCTAAATTTTCCTATGGCAATTGCATGGAGAAAACACGTTTTGGGACCGCCCTTTTTCTTAGCCCCCTTGACGAATCCCCCAAACTTTTAGGATAGGAGCTGACCTGAAAAGAGGAACTTTTTGGAAAATTTCGTAAAGAATCGTCAAACGACGCCAAAGTTATAAGCACATCAAAGAATTATTTTCCTATGGAAACGTGGTCCTAACTATAACTACCTACTGGCGACCGCCAGTAGGTAATATATATATATTTATATATATATACATATATATTACCTACTGGCGGTCGCCAGTAGGTAGTTATAGTTAGGACCTTGTTTCTATTCAAAAAGCGTTTATTATTTTGCCAATATCTTTAGCGCCATTTGACTAATCTTCGCGAAATCTTCAAAACTAATGACTAGCTCAGGTCAGCTCCTGTCTTGAAAGGTTGGGGGTAATTCATCAAGGGGGGGCCGAGAAAACTGGGGGGTCCCAAAACGCGTTTTTCCCATATTAATTTCTATAGGAAATTTTGGAACAGGCTACAACCCGAACTGCTGAACGGAATTACACCAAATTTGGCAGAAAGGTAGCTCTTGGTTCAGAAAGTGCCATTTTTTTAAATGGTGTAAATCCGTTCAGTAGTTGCTGGGAAATTCAAAAATAAAAATGTATATAGCACCGAGGAGGAGCCGCGCATCCTCCCGAGCACGAGCTTCATTCTGATTGGCTGCCAACACTCCAAACCAGGAAGTGTTGGCAGCCATCTTGAGACTCGGTAACCGAGTCACAAGAAAAATGGAAAAAAAAGATAAAAAACAAGAAAATGGGGCAGGGTAGAAACACCCTGACCCCCTAGGCCTGCTCAGGGGGAACGCCAGGGCCAAAAAAAGCATTTTAAAAAAAGGGCGGGCTCCTGCGCTTCCTTTTCTATAAGCCCCCGGGTGGGCCAGGTCCCGGGGGCAATTTGCAATGAATTAGCGGAACGCCACCTCCCCGGGACTTAGATGATTATATGCGGGGGGCATGTGGCCCCCCCACAGCCCCAGGGACTGCCACCTCCCTGGGGCTTTTTTTTAAACTGTGTGGGAGGGCTCCTTCCCCCCACGCTGCCCCAGTGACCACCACCTCCCCAGGGCATTGTTATTTTAAGGCGGGGGTGCTCGCGGGCCCCCCAAGCCCCAGGGACCACCACCTCCCCAGGGCTACAAGATTGAAATGCAGGGGGACACACGGCCCCCTGCAGCCCTGGGGACCGCCACCTCTCCGGGGCAACTTCTAAAATCAAAGTGTGGGGGGGCTCAAGCACCCCCCACGCTGCCCCGGGGACCCCCACCTCCCCAGGGCACAAATTATTCAAATACGGGGGTCCATTGCGGACCCCCGGGGACCACCAGCTCCCCGGCGCTTTAAAGAGTTGGGAGGGGGGCCATGCGGCCCCCCTCCTGGAGCCCTAGATGGCCCTGGGGGCTGCCACCCCCCTGGGCTGGCTCCTGCAATGTCCCGGGGTGCCCACCCCGGGACATTGCTGTTTGCTATGGCAGGGCAGTAGCAAATTCCTGCTTTGCTTCATTGAAGCGAGAGCAGGAAACCTGCTCTCCCTTCAACGAAGCAAAGCAGAATTGCTTTTGGGCAAGGGGAGCTGCATGTCAGCAGCTCCCCTTGCCCAAAAGCAATGCCGGCTCCCGCAGGAGGCGGGGAGCCGGCTGGGACCGTGGGGGCATTGGGGCTCCCCCATAGTCCCCAACTTGAGGGCCAGCCCCAGGGGATGGGTTCCCCGGGGCCAGAAGTGGCCCAGGGGAGGGGGGCCATGCAGCCCCCCTCCCTAATTAAAAATTATTTTTTTAAAAGAGGCCAGGCCCCAGGGGATGGGGACCCTGGGGCCAATAGTGGCCCAGGGAAGGAGGGCCACGAGGCCCCCTCCCATAAATAATTTTTAAAAAACAGACCAGGCCCCGGGGGATGGGGTCCCCGGGGTCAGAAGTGGCCCAGGGAAGGGGGCCACGCGGCCCCTCTCTTTTAGAATTTTTTTTTTTTTAAATACATAAGGACGGGCCCGGGGGATGGGGTCCCTGGGGCCATAATTGGCCTCAGGAGGGGGCCACCCGGCCCCCCTCACCCCAAAAAAAACAGGCTGGCCAGGTTCCCGGGGGCTGGGGTCCCAAGGACCCAAAAAATAATAAGAGAAGGGGGGCCACACAGCCCCCCTTCTAAAAAAGAAAAACAAAACAGAAGCCGGAATCTCGCTGGAGGCCCCGCCCCCTCCCTGCACCACTCTGCAAATGCGCTTCCTGGCGCATTTTGGGTTGGGGATGAAGTTCCCTAAAGTCTTATGGGTGCTTAGGGGCCAACTAGCCCACCAGGTAGGTCCAGTATGCCCCACACAGTGGGATTGCTAAGAGGTGGTCCGAAGCCACGCCCCTTTTTACACCACTCTGCAAACGCGCCTCTTGGCGCATTGCTGGTGGGGCGATGAGGTCCTCTTGTGTCCTGAGGACCTCAGGACTAAAGTGGACTTCATCCCCCGGGCAACAGTGCGCTAGGAGGCGCGTTTGCAGAGTGGTGTAAAAAGGGGGCGTGGCCTTCGACCAGATGACACCACTGTGTAGGCTGACCTATGTCAATACTCTACCTAATATACATTTCATGAAATCCTATTGAGGAAACCTACACGCCCCATGGGAGGAGAGTGAGGGAGAGACCCCTGTAGGCACACTTTCGTCAAGGTGCATCTCTCGCCGTAACCTATGTTCGTCTACTCTCCATCCCCAAGGAATCCTCAATAGGATTTCATGAAATGTATATTAGGTAGAGTATTGACATAGGTCAGCCTACGCAGTGGTGTCATCTTACTAAATTGTGTGGTAAGATAAGGAGCCTGGTTTCTATTTATTTTGTCCTGATGAATGCCACGGACCCATTGGGCCAGATAGGCAGAAAAATGTAGACAACATTTACCACTACGGTGATGGGGCAATAAGTTCCCCATGCTCACCGGTCTTGTATTTTAATATCATATAATCCCCTCCTCAGAATAAAATTCATTCTGGCGATTATACTGATTTTTAAACTCACTCACTATATGGGCCCCCACTTAGCTTTAGAAGTGCCTCCGTCTCCAGGTGCAGGCCTGCTCTCCATCAAACCTGGTTTTTGGAGAGCGAGGACTGCAGATGATGAAGCATGACACCTGGTGGTGTGTTTTTATGAGATGCCATCACTCATTTTACTTAGCATTTTCTAGGTTTTAGTCACGACACTTGGAGCAGCTTCTGTTGTGTTTTCAGATTACTTCAGGTGCCTTGGATGTCCACAGGCCCTGGATGGGTTCCTGTATGGAGCACAGGCACGGATGTTACAGCAGACAAGCAGGGCAAAGAGATCAGGAGCAGCAGGAGTCTTCCCGGTTGCAGCCTTGATGCCCAGAGCGAAGTCCAGAGTGCCCAGACGGTCGAAGTTGAAGTGTTGTCTGAATTGTATAGTGTCCCATGACAAATCTAGGGACCCACCCACAGGTAAGCCCTTAAGTACCCTAAGGAAAGGATTGGGACAATACAGGGGTCCCTCGCTAAGGAGGGCTGGACAAGGGGGAGGATACTCCCTGTACTTTGTCCAGTTTTGCACTACAGCGGGAGCCAACAGCTCCCTGAACTGTTTTGAGCTTGACTATGCATGGAGGGCACCAAATGTGCCCTGCCTGCAGACTATGTGGCGCTTGCAAGCGCTCCCACCTTGCCCCAATACACTAAACCCTGCCTGAGAGGTGGTCACACCTCCCTGTCACAGGATGCCTATGGTTCTGCCTTCCCCTGCTCGAGCTTGGCTCAGCAGCAGGAGGGGCGAATCGTGTCTCTGGTCAGCAGAAGCCATGTTGTGCTGTTCGGTTCTAGAAGACTGGTACCGGGAGCACTGAGAGCCTAACAGAGGGCCTTTGCCGTGCTTGGAATCATACCTCTCACACCGTTTACAGTGTGGGGGTATGATTCCAACATGTTTGATACCAAACATGAAAGAGTTTGTTACAGCCAGTTTCGAGATGGTCATCTCGTAACGACGCGGTGCCCCTCTATATGTGATATGGCTGTCTTACAACCCGGGGGAACGGACTCCGAAGTCTGTAGGGGTGTCCTGCTCATGCAGGGGCACCCTCACACTTATAACCAAGCACCCTGCCTTCAGGATTGAAAAGGCCTGCTGTAGGGGTGACTTATAGGTTTTAAGTGCAGTGACCTTGGATATAGGGAAACCTATATCTGTTTTAAGTGGCGCTGGCACCAGCTTACACAAGCTGCAATGGCAGGCCTGTAGATATAGTTTGAATGGTCTCCCATAGGTAGCATAATACATTCTTTAGCCTATGTGGAACCTCTGTGGTACCTATGCCGTGGGTACCTTAGTACCATATACTGGAGACTGATAAGGGTACCCCAGTGTCCAATCTGGGATGTACCGTTACAATCTAGGGGAGAAAGCAGAGAGACTGGGGTCCTGATTAGCAGGATCCCAATCAGACTAGTCATAAACAGCATTACATCAAGCAAAAAGTGGGATAACCGTAGAAGCAGATCCTATATAGATCTACTATTCAAACGAAACAAACCCGACAGGGAGGCTGTACAGGTGAATAGATTCATAACTACTTACAACTTACACCACAAAGACTTAAGAAAAACCCTTAACAGACATTGGCATTTGGTAAAGAGAGATCCTGTTATAGGAGTAGATGTCACCACCAGACCAGATATAACATATCGAAGGCCACCAACTTTAGAGAATAAAATATTGAACACATACACCGATACACACCACAAGTGGCTAAAACCCAGTAACGGTTTTAAAAGATGTACCAAGTGCAAGGCATGTCAGCAAGGCAAGAATACAACAGAGGTTAAAACCTGCTTTGGAGAACATCTGATTATATCCAAACCACTAAACTGTAAATCAGAATATGTGGTTTATTTGTTAGAATGTCCTTGCCCGAAGGGTTACATTGGGAGTATGAAGTTGGAAGCCCATAAGCGGGTATTGCAGCATTTACGTGCAATCAAAAATGCAGATACTACGTATCCCGTGGCCAGGCATTTCATGAAGCACCACAACAGAGACCCCTTGAATCCAACTTATTGCATATTAGATCAGGTGGAAAAATCTTTGAGAGGAGGTGATGGAGAAAAGGCCCTCAGACAATTGGAGTGCAGGTGTATTCTCAGAATGGGTACCAAAGATCCAATAGGCATGAATATCGATGAGGGAATGTACACCTTTCTTTAAAACAGTGCCTATGTACATCTGATGTTATTCCCTGTTAGTATGCAGAGATATTTAATTTTCTTCAATTCTGTCCTCATAATCTTGCATGTACTTTAGATCATGATTTTAATGGTTTAAATATGTTTACAGTTCCCATGGCAATGTAATAACAATAGAAATGTTTACTTCTGTTCCAGGTTGTCTAGGAAAAACATCATGAGGAGACTGCAAAAGAGCTAAGATATCTATTTTTAATTTTTTGATTTTCTCTTTTTTCGAGTTTTTAGTTATTAGATTTGGCAATTCAGTCTGATCCAGCTTGTTGCCACTCTCGCTCTCCCTCTCGTATAATTCTATGGGTGCATGCCGAATGGGGCTAAATTGATCTGTTTTCTGACTTATGATTTGTGGTTATACCATTGACATTATTCCACCCATATTCCAATTGGAACATTCCTGAAACAAGGGAGGCATTCTCTTAGAACCACCTACATGAACGATTCAATTGCTCAATGGGGCAGTGCACTGACAAATTCTTGTTCTTTTTAAATTTGTGATTTTTGAACCATTTATGTAAACTGGATTAAGCCCAATGGGGCTATATTACAAGCTTGTTTAATTATTATTATTTTTCTGGCACAGTTTACATCTGTTTGCAAGATATTAATTGAGTTGACAACAAATGTCAAAATTACTTCTGTTTCCATAAGGGCCGACAATTATGGGCATGGAATTATATATAATTGTGCAAACAACACAGTACATTAATGTGTTACAATGATACGTTACAAGATGGGTGATTTCTTTTTGCAGTAGGGATATTAGATAGAAATGCCTCTTTCTATGTTTATTGTTTATGTCACAACTTTATTTAACACATCCTGTTGGAGCCATAAAACGTCATGAACAAGGTTGTTACAGCCGAAATGCGTAGACGTTTATCTATCTACACACCACCTTCAATAAAGAATTTTCCGTTTCCACGGAGTGCCGTATCCTTTGCAGTCTTTACTTGGGAGCTGTACCATATATATATAGTACTGAGATACTACCACATGCATACAATAATGGGAAATGTTGCATTGTTTCTTTCAACTTCTTTATTCTTTAGTTTTTTGAATGAGTAAACACAGCAATACAGTCTTGATGCCTCAGTGAATACAGCACAACAGCCAACATGTGTTTTGCGCTCATTTGCAGCTCTTCAGGGCTGTCTGGACACAGAAATCAGGTGTCACAATTTAACACCTCCAGTGTTAACAAAATACAATCAATTAACACATTACTGAAACATAATGTTCAACCCACATCAGAATTAAACTTTTTTGTAACAGATACACCTAGATACAGCGAAAAGCTTTTTGTACATTTAATATATGAAGAACCTTAAATCACAACCATATTTACTTAAAAATACCTTGTACCCATTTTTCCATATCATTATAGTATATCACTTTTCAAAAAGTTTTTCTTAAAGAATCCTGGTAATTTCTTATCTACTTTCCTAAAATCTAGATAAGGTGGTTATTTACCTCGTAAGTTACTCTACTTTGTTAATTTGTCACCAGTCTTCTCTCATCAATCTTATTCAATTAAATTACACTGTATAGTGCATTCTCTCTAGAGCAAATGAACACAGAAGAATAATGTAATTGAACCACTCGTCACTATACAGTCAGTTGTGTTAGTTATTTGATAGTTTTACTGTGGTTGCATTCAATCTAGTACCAAGTACCCCTAAGATTAGGCGAAATTGTATGTATTAAGTATCAGCTTAGAGAGGACATATAACTAAGAATCAATCTAACTTTTAACAATTCATGTAAATCAACTATTTGATTTTAAACTATTTAAAACGTAATGCGGGATTCTCACCTGTAGTAAATTCAAATAACTCTACTTGTTCACTTATCCAATACGTCAGTCACTCGTCCCATAGAATAGATACTAATAATCATCTTCCTGAGTTCCCCATTGATACAGGTCTGTGAATGAATAAAGATGATTTATAGTCTCATTTGGAACCTCATAAATTGATTATTCTATCCAAATTGAAAGGACTTATTCTTATTGTTTATTCACAAAATCCTCAGCATACGTCTGTAGAGTGAGAGGACCGGACAGACTGATCTAGTTGCGGCTGCACTATGGTTCGTAGTGGGGTGCTTTTACTGAAAATTACGGATTTACTCACTTCGAAGCAAGGATACTAGACTCACCCACAGTCTAAAGCATGTGGGATGGAATTATCACCACATGGAAAGTTTGCTACCAATGACATTGAATCCTTGAGAAAGTTGCGGACGATTTCCCAGTTTGTGCGACGAAACACGTGTTGGCTGATCAGAAAGAAAAGAATAAAAGAAAGAGAAGATTTCTGAAACTGTGTTTATAATTTGTGTATACTTGTATTGATATTTAATATCACTCTACAGACATGTGCTGAGCATTTTGTGAATTTCTATGTTGGCTTTGGCCACAACTTTGGGGTAGGTTGGTGGTTCTCCTCACCTTACAGCAGCGTAACTCAATACTATCCTGAACTGATATATGTGCGATTGTTCCTAAGGTGCTGTATAACCTATAACTATACCACTGTCTATTAAATTATTCTTATTGTTTAAATTACAATTTATCTAAATATGTTTAGAGACGGGGGAATCAAAAAGGAGAATTCACCAAATCAAGTCTGTTTCATACTGCAACCAATTGAAAACACGAATTACATCGACTTTAATTTTTTTTTTTTAATGTTTGTAGTTTTCTTTTTTCTAAGGGCTATGCCTGTTACCTGACATAGTTCCCAATTGGATAATTTATCCAGGCAGAAATTCAATCCACTTAACAGTCTGATGCCTGTTGTAGTCCGCCACGAGAAGGGTGCCATATTTAACTCGACTACCCACTTAAGTAGCATATTTTCTTTCCAAGATCTTTAAAGGACTACGGTTTCTTCTAAGTATATAACGAGAAACCACCCACCTTCTAGGTTACCATAGTGCAAGTTAAAATTACTGACTTGCATTAAATTAGAGTTCCACACATCCTGGCAGGATCCTGCCAACACCTACTTTCCCTTTGTCTCAAGGTCTGGGAGGAATACAGCAAGACCAACCGCCACTCTAATCACAGTCATTTGACCCAGGAAATATACTACATGCAACAAATAGTTAAGCCAAGAAAATGCCACCTTTCTAAAAGTGCACAACGTGAAATCTAGCCACCACATTTGATGCTGCTTCCTATTTAAACAGACAAAGGACCCAACATTGATTCAGTGGTCCTGGTTATTTATTTAACCACTTATTTCATTTGTTTCTGATTTTTCAATATCATATACGTCTCCTTTTCTCATTATTCTGTGCTTCAGATTTATGAAGTGTACTGCACTATACCTGGTTGGTGCTCTAAGCTTGATTGCTAGAGAGCTCCTCGTCACTAATGTGGTGAAGATATGAATTCACAGGCAGTTCTATTAGATGATACATAGACTACACCAGGTCAAAGCCCTGAAGAGAGGCCCAGGAACACTACTGGGTCTCGAAACGCGTCGGCATCTCTCTACCATTGAGGAATCCTTGAATTACGAACATAAGCAGCCTCAAGGGATATCTTGTAACACTCTACCCTAGCAGGCTTTGCTTTAAAAATTATTTTCCCAATGGGCAGCATCATAACTAAAAGGACTATATAAATGATATGTATTAGGATCGCTGAACGTATGAATCTTTCAAAAAAAATCTGACTGGTGTACGATTTAGATTGTTGTTATGTATTATCATTTTTTATGTGTTTGATGTACTGTTGTTTATTTTACGTCTAATCAATGTAAAGTATTGTGTTGAAACAAAAAGTGTTTTCTCAATCTCAGACCTAAATGATATTGAAAAATCAGAAACAAATTAAATAAGTGGTTAAATAAATAACCAGGACCAATGAATCAAGGTTGGGTCTTTTGTCTGTTTAAATAGGAAACTGCATCAAAAGTGGTGGCTAGATTTCACGGTGTGCACTTTGACTAGGCCCTATCTAGCCACTGACCAATTGGGCCAACCCCTTTCTATTCTTAATTTTAAGGGCGGGTTGTCATCCGCGAGGGTCTTTGACAGAATTAATAAAGAAATTAAATTCAATCAGAGATGAGCACGGTGCAGGTTCTTCGACCTGTCACCCTGCAAGAAATATGTCTGAAAGAGATACACTCTCATATAATGAGGAACACATACAGAATCTAATTTCTACTCCTTCCCCTTTCTCTACAATTACCTAAAGCACCACGGCTAAGCAACAAAATGAGTCAGAGAAACTGATTCGTGTCCATAAAAAACATATTCGCACTGAATTGCATGGATATTTTTTGCTTGAACACTTGAAAGCAGGCACTATTCCTTGGGGCCTTCAAATAAAAAATATTCTGGCTATTTTCACAGAAGACCCTGAATATAAGAATGGGTTTAGCTTTATCAGTACAAAATGTAGCCGAGACCTCAAGGACCACACGATTGAGACTGCCCAAAGAATCTGTAAAAAAGAAGCAGAAGAGTTGGAATCACAAATTCAAGCCATTAAGGACAATCACACTGTAGCAGAGGCTAAAACTCTACTTGAAAAAATTGATAAAGAAATTCTGACATTTAAGGACAATACCATCAGTTTTAAAGCATCAAAATTTGAGAAGGATACCAAAATATTTAATATTGAGACCGTCTACCCTTATTTGAAAGACGACTTCTATTCAAAAGTTGAATCACGCAGAGCACTGTCAGGAGTATTCAGGAAGATCCAAAAACAGGTTTCTCACTTTTTCTGAATCATCATCATCGGATTCAACAGGGGATTCGGACCAAAGTGAAGGTCCCTCCAAGAGACAGAACTATTTTTTAGAAAGAGGCCAGAAAAAGACAAGGGTTCGTTTCCAGCAGCAGCAACCATGGGAAATGACAACAAGGCGCCAGTTCTACAAGACATAAAAGTAACATCTATTGTCTACTTATCCACGAAACAACTTACTAAGGAAGAAGAATCTGTTTTGGAGTTGGCACTCAACTTTGTCCCAAATAAACCTACAGAATTCACAAGGCTTAAAATTGAAGCGATTGAGTTCTTCCGTAAAATCAGATTAAAAGCCTTCTTTGCTGGAAAGGAAAGCAATATTCCCAGTGAACCCTCAGGTTTGGCAAAAAAAAGTCTAAATATGTTCCTCCAGTCCACAACATACCCAAAGAAATTGTAGCCTATGAACAGGTAGTTCTTTCATCAATTAACCAATTGGAAGGTAAGAAGAATTTCATACGAAAGAACTTAACATCACAACAACAGAAAGCCATTCGAGATTTGAAAAATGACGACTCGATAGTCATCAAGGCAGCCAATAAGGCCGGTGCAGTAGTGGTGTGGCCCAAAGAAATGTATTTGGCGGAGGGTAGAAGTCAAGTCTGCAACCAGGAGTGGTACCGAAAAATAAAGGAAGATCCTACACCTCAGATAGAAGACATCATCACAAAAATATTGAAAGAAGGCTTGGATGAAGGAATCTTGGGATCTAAGGAATTTGGATTCTTGAATAAAAAACATCCAAGGATCCCCATCATTTATTTTCTACCTAAGATTCACAAATCTCTAGTTGAACCGCTTGGAAGACCGATTGCATTGGGGTGTGACTCATTGATGGAACCGATTACCAAGTATGTGGATATTTCTCTAAAACCTTTCTTGAAAGAAGTTCCCTCATACTTACGGGATATGACAGATTTCATTAGTAAAATTGAAGACCAAGAATTCAATGCTTCACAACAATGGTTGGTTTCTTTTGACGTAATTTCTTTATATACACAGATTCCCGAAGAGGAGGCCCTGGAAGTCATCGAATTTTATCTGGAGACAAGAGCACGTCCACACAGAGTGCCTACAAAATTCATACTTCAACTTGCAGAATTAGCATTGAAGAAAAATTACTTCAAGTTCAAGGATGCATTTTACATCCAAACGAAGGGGACTGCGATGGGCTGTCCCTTCACTCCAGAAATGGTGATACTCTACATGGCCAGGTTTGAAGACAGATTCGTCGTCAAAGGGAACCCGTTTAAGGAGCACTTGCTCCAGTGGTACAGATATATTGATGATATCTGGTGCCTCTGGAACGGGTCAGAAGAAGATCTTGGAAGGTTTCATGGATGGTTGAACTCGAGACAAGAGGACATCAAATTTACCATCACCAAGAGTAAGACAGAGTTAACCTTCTTGGATGTTGAAGTCATTCCTCAAGGAAATGTACTAATGACCACTCTACACAGAAAAGCTACGGACAAGAACACAATCTTTCATTACAAAGCTCCCACCCAAGGAATATGAGGGATAATTTACCATACGGCCAGCTATTGAGGATCAGGAGAAACTGCTCCCGCAAAGAAGATTTTGAAATCCATGCTGCAGCTTTTTGCGACCAACTGAAATGTAGGGGTTATCCACAGAAACTACTTACTCCATCAAAAGAGCTTGGTACACTCCACGTGAAGATCTACTGATGAAAAAAACAAAACAGCCCTTAGAAAAACTGGTTTGTGTCTCGACCTATGGTCCACATACCAACAAATTTAATCAAATTATCCTGAAGAACTGGCATCTTCTCCAAAATCTGGAATGTCCGCTTGAGCGCCCAATATTCGCAATGAGGAAGAATGCCAGCATTGGCCAACACATTGTAAGAGCGGAGGTAGCTATGCCTAGTCAAAGGAAGGACCTACGGGCCCAATGGAATTTAAAACCAATCGAGGGGCACCATAAATGTGGCAATTGTTCGGTCTGTGAATTCACAGTCGAAGGAAGTGAATTCAGACACAACACCCAAAAGTGGTCTCACAAAGAATTTTCCAACTGTAAAACAAAGAACGTGATCTATGCAGTCGTTTGCCCATGTCCCAAACTATATATTGGTAAAACAAACCAACAAGTGAATCAATGCATAGTGCAGCACTGCTCCAGAATAAAAAAAAAGGTGATGACAGCCCCTATGGTCACCCATTTTGTGGAAAAGAACCATAGTGAGAAAGAACTCAAATGGACAGTGCTTTCAGAGATCAAACAAAATCCTCGAGGTGGAGATACCAAAGCGTTCTTATTACAAAAATAGGCATATCTCATACTGAAATTCAATAGTACGATTAATGGCTTGAATGAAATGTCGGAACTATCTAGGACATAATGGCCTCCACTCCTAGAACAATATAAAGAAATCAACCTGTCTCAGAGTAATATAACATGTGCCCGTTAGGGTCACTCAATAATTCAAACAAAGCTGAACTAACAAAACAAAATCTTACAAAAAATATATATACATTTTTATTTTCATTGGTAACATTCATATAATTAGTCAGAATTCACAAAAACAAAATAGAAACATAATCATAATATTACACACTCAATATATAAATATAAATATAAATACGGTGCCACATAAACGCATTCAATACCAACAATCATTCAAAATTTCATACACACTCAAACATTCAAACCAGTCATCAACATTTTAACAACAAATAGATCCATACAATTATAAAATGATAAAGGATCCTATGCAAAGGGTAGATATTAACAAAAGAAGGGGTCTCTCGTGCATTCTTTTGATTAAAGATAGAAGCTAGGTCCGGAAGCACGAGGTCGTTCAGCGCCAACGCGCGTTTCGGTGTCTAACCCAGTGTGGGTCACACCTTCATCAGGGCCAACAGATGTATATGTGGGACACAAGAGAGAAACCACCTAACAAAAATACAAAGGGGGAAGATAAGGGTAAGAAACAATCTAAATATCAATGGGGAACATGTTTATACAATATAATTCATCATATCAATTTTGTACATAATTACAATTCAGAAAAGGATTTTTTATCAATGTTAGCCATAGAACTTGAAGTCCCAAAATGCATCATAATCAGAATTGGAATACGAGCATTTTTACAGATTGCTGATACGTAAAGTGTTGACCTTGAGATGGTTAACATAGAATGAAGTGGTGCTGTTGATCCCTAAACCCCAAAAAAAGGATGTTTTCATAGCGATCAATTCATTTTAATATATGCTGCTTCAAAAGAAAATTAATCCACAATTAAACCAGAGGGGGTTGTCTCCCTTAGTCCTTTTTTCATAAAGAAAACACACCAAGCAGGAAGTAACCGCCACTGTCACAACTGGGAAAGATGAAGAAGGAACGCCGCAACTGAAGGAAGTAAGTCTCCTTCGTTCCGCTTAAATACAATGTTGCACTGCCCCGCTTCCAAAGGTTTCCTTAACCGCGTATCGGTCTCTTTCAAATAGAAAGAAAATACTGACAAGCCATTGCCGAAAACGCTACATGCTGAGCATGTTTGGGGAATTTTTCACGAGAGCCAAAGCCTCCTAAATTGACAAGTAAGCTGAAGCATTTCGACTTAAACTGATCGAATAAACGGAAAGGGGAATACAAATGCACCCCTTATAAACAGTGTATTTCCATTTTTAGGAAGAAGCGTAGTTCCCCCGCATGAACTGCTTTTTAAACCGAGACAAAAACAACTCTAGCGGCGACGCCCTCTAACATTGAAGTAAGATATCGATAAAAAACACTCTATGTAGGGTTAAGATCAGCGCAACTTTCATGTATTTACGGCACATTTTTGTATTTGTATATCATCTAATAGAACTGCCTGTGAATTCGTATCTTCACCACATTAGTGACGAGGAGGGGGCGTGGCCAAGCAAGATGGCAGAGTAGACGTGCTTGTCAAGAGCTCCCGACATCTCCTTATTCGTAAGCATCCTGGCAATGGATAAACAATAATCCACATACGACAGACTCTCTGGACCCTTTCATTTACTTGAAGGGCCCCTGTGTACCGAGTTCTGGGGCTCCATACGGCGACGGGCCGTGAAATCCAGACGCGAGAAGCCGGAGCTGCGTGGCCTTCTTCCCGGACCTCCGTGTATGGAAAAGGACGGACGCTGGGGAAAAATAAGCAAAAAGCTTTGGACGGCGACTTGGTGGGGCTGGAGCTATGCCGGAGCTCTGCCCGTGGACCCCGCCGCCCAGGCCGAGGCCCGAGGGACATCCGTGGAACACATACAGGCGGTGAGGCCTGCCGGAGGACTGCATGCTCGAGAGGCCTACAGCGGCCCTGCGTTGCATGCGAGTCTCTGCTGCCTGGCGCTCTGGTCCCCGCATTGCACCACAAGGAAGTACCCTGCTCGCGCCCTCAGCCCATGGAGGGGGGCGGCCCTGAAATGACCGGACCATCATTATCATTTCTCCCGGTGAGTGGTGGGACACCCCGGGGGCCAGGGCCCGATCCCAGAGGACCTGGGCCAAATTTGGATGTGCATAAGGCAACCCCATGCGGGGCACAGACAGACTGCGGGGGTGCAGTCGAAGGCAGGCGTAATATTTGGAACCTGACGTTGGGGTTTCACATTAAGGGAGGTTGGACCATTGCCACATGGTGGCTGGATTTCGTTGTGATTGCTGGCACGGGAACAAGACAAGACCCTGAGCTGGATCCATGCGGAGCTCCCGGGCGGTGGAGAGATCCTGGCTGGGGATCCTGTTGGGTGGAGTAGAGGCTGATCCCCCAGTGTGACAGACCAGTGGCAACTAGTCGCCTAATAGGGGTGTGGTGCAGCCGCTGCAGGTGAGTGTGGAGAGCGGCTGCTAACAGACTTTAGGGACTGTTACCTCTGCTGTGCACCGCAGAGGTGGAGACCATAAGCACTCGGCTATAGCTTCAGGCTCCATCTCCTTGAGCTGCACGCACAGCTGCACGATGGCGAAAGAGAAAGGAGGCAAATCGGCTCAAACTAACAAGATATCTAACTATGCCCAGCTGCTCACCGCGGACCACGGGGCCTCGGCGATGCTAATGCCCACATAAATGGAAAACCCACCGCAAACCGCTGACCGGACCCCATATATAGCGCAAATACTTTCAGCCATCCATGTTACGAGTGCCGAACTGAAAAATAAAGATTGAATCAGTCGCTATAGACGTTAATTTGCTTCGCTGCTACTTGCGGAAAATTTCAGAGAGTGTTACGACCACAAGCAGACGGTGGGCACAATGCAGACGGAGTTGCACAACCTGAGAGACACTGTGATTACCCTCCAGAAAAAACTAGTGCGCTTGGATGATCATGCTGAAGACGCAGAAGAAAGGTCCCGGAGGAATAATCTCCATTTATTGGATTCCCAGAAAAAGCAGAAAGTCCTTCCGCGTAGTTGTTCCTCGAAGATTGGCTGGTGGGTGTATCAGCCCCCCGGGGGCTTTCTAAGTTTTTTACAGTGGAGAGGGCTCATAGGGCACTCGTTCCTCCCCAAAAACGTGGGGCACCTCCCAGAGCCATCATAGCCCAATTCCTCAATTTCCGGGATAGGGACTCCATACTGCAACTATCTCGTAATAAGGGCCAACTACACCACAAAGGACACCAAGGGGCATATGTACAAGCCCCTATCACCACAGGAACGTCACTTTTTGTTACGTTCCCATGGCGATAGGGGCCTTGCCATATGTACAAGGCAGCGTTAAGCCACTTAACGTGGCTTGACGCTACCTTGTACATAAGGCACCCTTTCACGCTATAGTTAGCGTGAAAGGGGCGTGCAGTGGGTGTTGCGGTGGGCGTTCCACCGTAACACCCATTGTATTTGATGCTTCCCTCTATGTACAAGGGTGGCGTACATAGGAGGCAGCGCCAAAATTAAGACCAGGAAAATCCTGGTCTTAAGTTGGCGAAACGAGGAGAAATGCATTATTTCTCCTTGTTTTTGCTTTTTCCTTGTGTGCTGCCTTGTGCAGCACACCTGGAAAAAGCAAAATGCCATGGTTTGTTTACGTACAGGGAGGTGTCCCTTCCTGTACATAAACAAACCTTTTAAAAAAATGCCATTTTGTAACTTTCATGTGTGCTGCATGAAGTAGCACACATGAAAGTTAAAAAATGGCATTTTAGGATTGTTTATGTGCAGGAAGGAACACCTTCCTACACATAACCCATCCTCCCCTGCACACAGACACCCTTGCACTCTGGTGCAAGGGTGCCTGCGTTGGCGCTAAGTTGTTAAACTTAGCGCCATCGCAGGGGGAAACGCAAGGCTGTACCACATTCTTGTAAATATGGTGCAGCCTTGCTTTTCCGAAGTGGCGGAGCTTGTCGTTATACCCAGGAGGCTAACGACACGCACCGCCACTTCATTGTACATATCCCCCCAAATTTCGATTTATCCGGATTACACTCAGAGTGTGCAGGAACAAAGAAGATCCTTTCTGGCTGTGAAGCGCTGTCTGCGGGACTTAAACCTTAAATATAGTCTTTTTTACCCAGCCAAACTGAGAGTGGAACAAAAAGGCAAAGCACTGGTTTTCTTTACAGCAGGAGAAGCAACCGACTGGCTGGACGCGCATGGCCCACCTGGACCCTGCCTGGTCCCCTCCATGGTAACACCCAGAAAACTCGGGTCCCGTAACACATCTAGGAGTCGTTGACAGCAGGAGCACTCTCAGGACAGGTCCAGGAGTCACAGCCCCAGCAGGATCAGGGTCTGCCCAGATGGCACCTTGCAGGCCTCCGACATCATCCCAAACTCGAGGGCCTCGTCGCCAGGACGCTCATCAAACAGGAATGTGAGAGAGGACACTGATGCCTGATAAAGACCCGAAATGGGAACATTTGCTCTGAATCATTTGCAGACATTACTGCTTGGTAAGATAGAACTATTAAGGGGTTTGGAGAGTGAAAGGGAAGGCAGATTGCATCATGGACTTTACTACACGCATTATATTGAATGACGGGGCATGCCCCCCTAGTGGCTGGTGCCTGTCGATGGAGTTGGAGGCAAGTTCTCACACCTCGGCGGCTCACCACTCACTTCTTTGGAACAGGGTGGGGTGGGTGGGAATGTGAGCAACTGTGCTGTTGTTTCTTATAGTTGTATAAGTTTGAACTTGTTGGGGGCTCAATACAGGGAAATGGGGCAGCATCTACATGCCTTCACCAAGCGAGGGTTTGCCAGGGAGGGAAATGGGATATTGCCCAAGGGGAGGGGGGATGTTGGGGCAGTTTAAAGTTGGGATAACCAAACCTTCCTTCATGAGGAACAGCTCGAAGATTGCCGATTGTTGTATGGGTGGGGGTCACCGCTCACTTTTTCAAGAGATGGGTGGGATTATCGTGGGAGGAGTACTGATGGGGGTGTGCTTTGGCGTCCACCATGACTAAGTTACTCACGTGGAATGTACGCGGCATCGCTGCATTCAACAAACGTAGACAAATATTCGCCTTCTTAAAGAGGTATAAGGTGTTTGTGGCATGTCTCCAAGAAACTCACATTTGGGGGGATTCAAATGTCTGAGGAAAAGGTGGCGGGCAGCTTTACGCCATTTCCTATTCTGGGTTTGCACGGGGTGCCCTCCTATGGGTAGCACCGGAGGACCCGTTCCAACATTTACATCATGTGATTGATGCTGATGGGAGATATGTTATACTACATGGGAGACTCGATGGCTCAGAAATCTGTATCATCAATGTCTATGCCCCGAATGATGATAATTCCTCCTTTTTTAGTGATCTCTTTGAGGCGGCCTCTCCGTATCTTGGGGCTCCAATAATGTTGACTGGGGATTTTAATTGTGTAATGGACGGTACGCTAGACAGGGAGCCCCCTAGGTTGCACACTAAGCCTAAGATGGCAACTGTGCTCCAGGGGATACTGCAAGGGTTGCAACTTCAGGATCTGTGGCCGGAACGTCATCCCACCACGAAACAGTTCTCCTGCTATATCACAGCCACGGGCACTTCCAGCAGGCTAGATTACTGGTTTCTATCCTCACATCTGGGTCGAACTGTAGGGAGGATAACGTATCACCCGAGATATCTGTTGGACCACTCCCCGGTCTTGCTGGAGTTGGGAGCTAAGTGGGTCAGGTCTGAAATACCTCTGTGGCAGCTGAAAAATGAGCCGCTGACAGACCCCGCCCTTTGTGGCTACGGTATCTGCAGATTTACGTAACTACTTCCGGGATAACTGGGAGTCCACCTCGAGTCGTGCCACCGAATGGGAGGCTATGAAAGTTGTTATCCGGGGCATCTGCATCAAAACCACGCACGGAGTGCGGACTCAGTTGGAGCGGGATGAAGCTGCGCATGAATCCAGCCTGGGGAAACTGCAGACAGAACTTAGTACAGACCCTCAGAAACTGAAAGAGTGGACTGACGCTAAGGAGTTATTTATGACGGACCTCCGTAGACTGGAAAAATATGTCTACACCACGTATCAGCAACGACTCTATAGAGAGGGCGATAGGATGGGTGCTTTACTAGCACAACTGGTAAGGCAAGAAACACCAGCTACTCAAATACTACAGATACGTACTGTGGAGGGAACATTACACTATACACAGGGAGCCATTGCAGACACCCTAGTGACCCATCTAGAGAATGTATACACCAGTCGCGCAGAGTCAGAACCGAGCCACTTGATCCACTACCCTGATGCACTACAGCTCTCTCATATTGCAATGGAAGAGCAGGAGGCTCTAGGCTCCCCAATTACTAAAGAGGAAATAAATGGAGCCTTAGGACGCCTCAAACCGGCGAAGAGTTCGGGCTCCGATGGACTCCCTGCAGAGTTTTATAAGTGTTTTGCACCACTCTTGTGGGACATATTGTTAGAAGTCTATAATGAAGCACTGCAGAAGGGTTCTCTCCCGACTACCAAAAGCGAAGCTCTAGTCTCTATGATCCCAAAAAAAGATAAGGACCCTGATTTTCCGGGTTCATATAGACCCATATCTTTGTTGAACATAGACGTAAAAATATTAAGCGGCATCATAGCTGAACGCCTTCTTCCATTGATGAGGCGTCTGATCCATGCTGATCAGGCAGGGTTTATCCCTAGACGGAATACTTCATACAATTTAAGGCGATTGGAGACATGTGGCACACCCCTATCCTGGCGGAGTCCGACAACGTGATATTGTGCTTCGATATCGAGCAAGCGTTTGACTCAGTGGAGTGGCCCTATATGTGGCGGGTCCTTGGGCGTATAGGGGTAGGCAATCAGTATCTTAAATGGGCTCAACTGCTCTATGTGGCCCTGGTAGCCAGGGTACGGGTGGGCAAGACTGTGTCGAGACAGATAAAACTGAGGAGAGGAACAAGGCAGGGATGCCCGCTTTCACCCTTGCTTTTTGCAATCGCTCTGGAACCAATGGCAGTTTGTATGAGAACGGTCATGGATAACTGGGGAATACAACTAGGTAACACCAATCATGATCTCGTTGTACGCAGACGACACGTTGGTCTACCTGCGACAGCCAGAGAGTTCCATCCTGGTACTATTGCATGAACTGCAGCAGTTTGTTAACATTTCGGAGTTACACATTAATCCCGGCAAATCTAGGGTGATACCGATGGGCAGGCTGGCCATGCTCCAGCCGGAATTGAGGCCGACCATAGACCTACCATGGGCCACAGAAGGGGAGAGATACTTAGGGATAGGCCTGGCCAACTCCGCCGACGCATTTCGTACAGCCAATATGGGTCGTGTCCTAGAGGGACTACAAGGCTTGGTTCGCTTCTGGGCTGACTTGCCACTCTCACTTATGGGGTGCATAGCGATCATCAAAATGATTATTCTTCCGCAGTGCCTATACGTATTGCAGCACTCATTCTATGTGATACCAAGATCGTACTTTACTACCTTGGAGGCTTTAATTGGCACTCTCTTGTGGGGGAACAAACGGTGGAGGGTCAGATTAACAACATTGCAAAGGACGTGGGAAGGGGTGGGATAGAGGTCCCATGGTTGGAACTGTACTACATGGCATCCCAACTTCAATACGCAGTCCACTGGTTGGATGACGAAGACAATTGGGAGAAAGCCCTACTGGCCGGGACATATGAAGGGGACACATTGATGGAATTGTTAATGATGGGGTCATCGATCCCTGACAAACGTCCATATGTGATATGACGTGTGGCAATACTGTGGGAACAAGCGGTAAGGCGGGTAGTCCTGCATGCCCCATATGCATCAGATATGCCCCTGTGGGCAGTCCGACCGTTTGCCGCGATTGCAGACTCCATGTCAGTTAGCTGCTGGAGGGAGGGGGGCTGTCAACTGATGGGGGATCTTTACAGGAAGGACACTTTCTAACTCGTGAAGAGGTACAAAATGAGTTTCGGCTGGGGCCCGGCCAATTTTTACAATATGGTAAAATATCGAGTGTTGCACGGGAGCTCTGGCATAATTTCCCAGATGAACCACCCGTTACTAATGTCCTCAGGACAATGATAGAGATGGTACAGGGAAGACGACTCGTTTCCCATTTGTATAGAGTGCTAAGAGAGGACCTCCCGAGAGAGCTGTTGGGTCTTCAGCAGAAATGGATGCAATACTGGAAGAACCTCTGATGGAGGCTGAGTGGCGGACGATACATGTAGGGGTACACAAAGTTAGTGCAAATGCTCGCTTCAAATGACTTCACTACAACGTTATACAGCAGGTGTACTTAACCCTACGCACACTACATATAATATACCTCAATCGTGCAAATTGTTGCCCTCGGTGCATCACACAGGGGGCGGACTTCATCCACATGATCTGGCACTGTCCCATGCTGCAACCCTATTGGGAAAGAGTCTTAGTGAGTCTGGGGGAGGCCAGGGGGTGGACCATTTCACTGGAAATTAAGATAGTATTGCTGGGCCTGTTACCTGCACCAAAAAAACAAAAAGCTGAGGAGACGCTTTGTGAACCTGGGACTGGTGCTGGCCAAGAGACGTATTGTAATTGCTTGGATCCAACCACGCCCTCCGAAATATCTAGACTGGCTACGGGACACAAATGAGTGGGTGACAGCGGAACTGGTCCAGATGAGATTTGTGAGGAATGATGAAAAAGCTGAGGAAGACAGACTAGCTTGGGCATCCATGATAACAGACCTCCAGAAAGATGAGGGACAGACCACCCAGCAAAGTAATGTGGGGGACAATACCCAGGAGGATGACCCAAGTGGACGCCAAAACAGACATGCCCTGCCACCCAAATAATATAGTTATGACGGAGCTATTGGTAATCACAGTAAGTGGATTTGAGTCGCCTTGAAGGAAGGGGAGGGAGGGGGGAGGTTATGTTTACTGTTTAATGATTTCTTTTTATCTCTCCAAGCTGTTGCATAACATGTCGGCAAGATATAATGGGATATTATACAATGTTATAAGATTCAGACGGTTGAATTTATATAGACATGGAACATTACTCTGTCTAAGCAGGATTACGATATGTGTTCAATAATATATATTGTGAGTACAGGTCATGATGTGCTGTGAATACACTTTTAAATGCGAATAAAAATATATTAAAAAAAACAATTTGTGACAAGGAGATCTCTAGCAATCAAGCTTAGAGCGCCAACCAGGTATAGTGCAGTATGCTTCATAAATCTGACACACAGAATAATGAGAAAAGGGGTAATAGTTATAAAATAGCAACACCATGTTCTTTTATTTCATAGACTACACCAAGTCAAAGCCCTGAAGAGAGCCCCGGGAACACTACTGGGTGTCGAAACGCATCAGCATCTCTCTACCATTGAGAAATCCTTGAATTACGAACATAAGCAGCCTTAAGGGATATCTTGTAACACTCTACCCTAGCAGGCTTTGCTTTAAAAATTATTTTCCCAATGGGCAGCATCCTAACTAAATGGACTATATAAATTATATGTATTAGGATCGCTGCACGTATGAATCTTTCAAAAAAAGTCTGACTGGTGTACAATTTAGATTGTTGTTATGTATTATCGTTTTTATGTGTTTGATGTACTGTTGTTTATTTTACGTCTAATCAATGTAAAGTATTGTGTTGAAACAAAAAGTGTTTTCTCAATCTCATAAACAAATGAAATAAGTGGTAAATAAATAACCAGGACCAATGAATCAAGGTTTGGTCCTTTGTCTGTTTAAATAGGAAACAGCATCAAAAGGGGTGGCTAGATTTCACGTTGTGCACTTTGACTAGGCCCTACCTAGCCACTGAATAATTGGGCCAACCCACTTTCTATTCTTAACCTTTCTAAAAGTGGCATTTTCGTAAAAACTTAAATCAGATTTGAAATCTGACTTTACAAATAAAGAAGATTCTAAATTACAATCCTTTAGAGACCAAACATGACATTTCTACTTGCTTCCAAACAAAATGCATCACTTAATAAATGTAATAAGCTAACCTAATGTTATCATATGGGAAAGGTCTCCCTTACCATAGTGAAAAACAAATTTAAGAGTTTAAGAGTTGTTCATTACCAGGACAAATTGAAAGTTCAATCAATCAATCAAGGAACTGTGAAGCACAGCTACTCACCCGCAAGGGTCTCAAGGCTCTGGGGGGACAGCTCCATTGAGTGCTGGGATCATCCGAAGAGCCGGGTCTTGAGGTCCTTCCTGAACTGCGGCAGTGTAGGCACTTATCGAAGGTGGAGGGGGAGGTCGTTCCAGGCCTTGGCTGCAAGGTAGTAGAAGGACTCTCCTCCCATTCTGGTCTTGTAGAAGTGGGGGATGATGGCCAGAGAGAGGTCAGCTGATCGGAGGTATCTCTTGGGTGCGTGGAAGGAGAGGCGTTTGTTTAGGTATGCGGTCCAATTTTGTGGAGGGCCTTGTATGCATGGGTGTGGAGCTTGAAGGTTATTCTACTTTCGATGGGGAGCCAGTGGAGATCGCAGAGGTGTTGGGTGATGTGGTTGTGACAGGGGATGTCTAGGATCAGTCTGGCTGAAGCGTTCTGGAGTTTACGGAGGAGTTTCTTGTTGATTCCAGCATAGAGGGTATTGCCGTAGTCTAATTTGCTACTGATGGGTGTGTGTGTGACCGTTTTTCTGGGTTTGGGTGGGATCCATCTGAATGTCTTATGAAGTATGCGGAGGGTGTTGAAGCAGGCCGAGGATGCGGCACTGATCTGGTGGTTCATCGTGAGTGATGAGTCAAGTATGATGCTGAGGTTCAGTGCGTGGTCTGTCAGGGTAGGGGGGTATCCGAGGGTGGGGGCCCATAAGAGGGGGGGAGCTGAGGATGAGGACTTCTGTTTTCTCTGACTTGAGTGTCAGGCAGCTGTTCTACATCCAGGTGGCGAGGGCTTTCATCACTTCTTGGAAGTTGTGCCAGGTGATGTTGGGTTCTTTGGTGAGGGAGAGGATGAGCTGGGTGTCGTCAGAGTAGGAGACAATGTTGAGCCCGTGGTTTCTGACGATGGTTGCGAGGGGGTCCATGTAGATGTTGAAGAGGGTGGTGCTGAAGGAGGATCCCTGGGGCACTCCACATCTGGTCTCTGTAGGTTCTGAGAGGTAGTGCAGGAGTTTGACTCGCTGAGTTCTGTCTGTGAGAAATGAGCATACCCAGTCCAAGGCTTTTCTGCGGATACCGGTGTGGTGGAGTCTGGTGGCTAGTGTGTGGTGGGAGATGGTGTCAAAGGTAGCTGAGAGGTCCAGGAGAATGAGGGCTGCCGTTTGACACTTGTGGAGGAGGCAGTGGATGTCTTTGGTGGCGGCAGGTAGGGTGGTCTCGGTGCTGTGGTTGCTCCGGAATCCGGATTGGGAAATGTCCAGGACATTGTTGGCATCGGTGAAGTTTGCTAGCTGGGTGTTGTCATCCTTTTCAATGACCTTGGCTGTGAATGGAAGCAGGGAGATGGACCTGAAGTTCTTGAGGTCCATTGGGTCTTCATGGGGTTTCTTTAGGAGGGTGTTGACTTCGGCATGTTTCCAGTTGTCGGGGAATGTGGCGGTTTCGAGGGAGCAGTTGATCGTCCAGCGTAGTTCGGTTGCAATTTCTGTGGTGGCTCTGTGAAAGATGTGGGGTGGGCAGGGGTCTGAGGGTGCTCTAGAGTGGATGCTCTTCATGGTCTTTAGGGTGTCTTCTGTAGTGAGTGGGGTCCAGGTGAGCAGGGTCTGTTGGGTGGCATCTGGAGCAGTGCAGAGGTCTTGGTTGTCGAAGTTGTCATAGATCATCTTAATCTTGAGGTAAAAAAGGTGCTGAGTCTGTTGCAGATGTCTTGGGAGGGTCTGTTGTTTCGCTGTTGGGTTTGGCGAATTCCTTGATGATAAAGAAGAGTTCTTTGGTGCTGTGGGCGTTGGTGACGATTCTGTCTTGGAGGAACTTCTTCTTTGTGGATTTGATGAGTTGGTGGTGTGCTGTGGTGGCTGCTCTGTAGGCAGTGCGTGTTTCTAGGGTTCTGGTGTTCCTCCATGTTTATCAAGGCTTCAGCAGGAGCGCTTGGATTCTTGGAGTGCAGGGGTGAACTAGCTTGCTTTCTTGATGTGTCGTCATGTGGCTTTCTTGAGTGTCGGCGCAGTTTGCGATCCAGCTGTGGAGGTTACATGCTGTGGTGTTCGCGTCTGGTGTCATTGGTGGTGGAGTGTTGATGGGGGCGGAGGTGAGCTGGTCTTTGGTGACTTTGTTCCAGCTTCCGTGGGGGAGACGGTGAGCGTGTTTGTGTGTGGTGGGTTTTCTGAAGGAGAAGTGGATACAGTGGTGGTCTGTCCAGAGGAGTTCCGTGGTGTGGCTGTAGGAGTCGCTGTGAAGATGGGGTCGAGTGTGTGTCCTGCTGTATTCATGGGGGCGGTGATCAGTTGCTTCAGTCCTATGTTGGTGAGGTTTATATAGCGCGAACTTGACCCAAAGGTATTAGGTATCAGAACGCTTTACACCAGCACCATTTACATTACATGAGGACACATTCATTTTATTTTGTTAGGCACCTGGAGATTAAGTGAATTTCCCAGAATCACAGGATGTTGCACATCCTTGCCGAGACTCAAACCCGGTTCCCCAGATTTTAGGTCACCCACCCTAGCCATTAGGCTACATCGGCTCCCCTCGTTCATGTCCAAGCTTTTAAATAGACTGAACCCTGCCCAAGGGCTGATTAGGGCCTATCAAAGTGGTGACATATGTATTAAAAAGGAAAGTTTAGGCCTGGTAAAGGGGTTATTTTTCCAAGTAGAATTGGCAGTTTAAAACTGCACACAGTGTTCAGTGACAGCCATGAGACATATTATGAAGGGCTACATAAGTGGGTGGCAGAATAAGTGCTGCAAGCCACTAGTAGCATTTAACTTACATGACCTGGGTATATGTAGTACCACTACATCCATTGACACCAACTGCAAAATGTACACAAAAGGAATGCTCAAGGCCATAGCAGACTGGGGGTGTTGCAAAGCTCTCCTGTGTGACCTGTGCACCCCCATTGTTTGCTTATTGTACTGGTGGTAACTGATTCTGACTGTCCCTGGGCTCTGTCTAATCAGGCCCAGGGTCAGTGCTATGTTGAAAACAAAAGTGAAAACACCCACATGCATTAGGGTACACTATATATTAGGGTACACTTACAATTGGCATAACCTACCCTATAAGTCCCTAGTGGATAATAGGGCAGGGAGATTAAACCTACCTATAAGTCCTTAGTATATAATAGGGCATGGCAGTTTAGAGGCCAGCAGCCCTTTCTGCACTTGCATGTGTGCACTGCTGAGCGCCTGAGGTCATCTTAAAAGCCGCCCTGTTTTGCAGCACTGCTTTTAAAGGTAAATTCACTGCAAACTAAACTTTGGGGGTAGGTGCACTTAAAAAGTGCTAATCTACAATATTGGTGCATATGCCGAACCCCCAAGGTCTCTCCTAGGTGTCCCAGGAGGGGAGGGTCATGTAAATATGAGCATGACCCTTATAAAAGATGTTTTATATGCCCTGGTGTTGGAGAAATTGCACATTTAATTTTCCCCACTGTAGATTCCCAGTCACATAAGGTAACATTGCAAAAGTTTATGAACACATAAATATTGCTAAGAATTAATTGAAATATCATTCAAGGACTTAGGAGAATGGTATTAAAAAATCCAACAATATGCTATTGTCGAATTTGCCCTAAGTTATACAGAAAATAACGATCTTGAGAAAGATGTTTGGAGACACCAACTGGATTAAAGTTTATCAATTCATTGTTCTTCAAGGTGATGTTTTTAAGAAAGTTGTCAACGTAGATTTGTTCATTGCTGTTTCTGCCAGGGGACCCATACTATGGTTGTCAGGAACCAGGATAAACCCTTGCCATTACCTTTGCTTCTCCCACGACTTTGTTAAGGTGGATTTGCTCTGCATGTGAAGTGTTCCTTCCATGCTTTGTCTGCTAGCTTGATACTGTTTGTTTGCAGCCTTGTTTGATCGACCACATTTGGCACCTGTTTGGGACTGAGTTAAATAAAGCCCATGTCACATTCTAGAGCAATTGTTAGCAGAAGGGATTTCCAAAATGTTCTTTCTCGAACTCCAATTTTGGCTTTGCTTGATGTGGGGGCCCTATAATTCTGCTCCATACAGAATTTGGCTTCCTGTTTTGGGTTGGATGACCCTATTGACATACGGCGGGCAGGCAAATAGGATAGCATGTGGCCTCTGACTTTTCAATTGTCTTTTGAACATGAGCAACCTATTTTAGGTTGTTGGTTACTGGTTATGAAAATCAGTTGGCTTCTTTCAGCCTCAGATCTCCAAAGATGAATGATGTCTTCAGTCTTTGGGTTTCGTTTGTCTATCTTTACTTTATATCCATTTATCATGCAGTATTTTTCCATTGCTGAAAGTTGGGCCTGAAGTACTCTAGGTGTGCCAGCAATCAGGAAGGTGTCACCCACATCCAAAAGTGCAGGAATCCTACAGTTCTCTATCAAGGGGATGTATTGAGAAACTTTCTCGACCTCTTCGCAAAGGTCGTTGATATAAAAGTAGAAATGTAACAGGCAAGGGGGCAGTCCTGTATGATGACGGAATCGATGATACATTTTCTGCTCAAGCGACTATTTTGATTCAGTCTTGATTGTGAGGTCGTGTTAGAAATAAGCATTCCCATCAAATAGATCAGAGCTAGGTTGAGATCGAACAGTAAGAGCTTTTTGCATAACCTTTGACTTGGAACTAAATGGAAGGCTGAGGTAAAGTCCAGAAATGCATTGTTGAGAAGCAACTATTTTGAAGTGCTGTATTTATGGATGATATATAGAAATATGTAGACTTGGTTGACTTTAAAGGGACCACTCTACATCCTCCTTGTTAGAAAGTGGGTTAGTAGTAATGATAAATATGCATCTGCCACTGGCAATACGCCACTAACACAGTCTAGGGATCAGTACAGGTCTCAGTAAATTATTCCCATGCTCAACCCTGGGTAGCTTGGCTGTGAGCAGGCAGGCTTAAATTAGGAGACAGGCATGTAAAGCATTTAAAAACACCAAATCAGTAAATATTTAAGACACAACACACAATAAAAATCTAACACCAATTTATAAAAACAGGAAATATTTGTATCTTCGCAATGACACCAAAACAACAAAAATCAAATATAGGGAACCGCAGATATTAATTTTTAAACATTAAACACTTTCTAGCACTAAGAAACCTATATCAATCAATCAATCAATCATGTCACTTATAAAGCGCACTACATACCCGCGAGGGTCTCAAGGCGCTGGGGGAAGAGGGGGGTGGTGCTGCTACTGATCGAAGAGCCAGGTCTTGAGGAGTCTTCTGAAGGCCAGTAGGTCTTGGGTCTGCCGAAGGTTGGTGGGGAGGGTGTTCCAGGTCTTGGCGGTGAGGTGGGAGAAGGATCTGCCGCCGGCGGTCGTTTTCCGGATGCGGGGGACTGTGGCGAGTGCGAGGCTGGTGGAGCGGAGCTGGCGGGTGGGGGTGTAGAAGCTGAGTCGTCTGTTGAGGTAGGCTGTTCCGGAGTTGTGGAGTGCTTTGTGTGCGTGGGTGAGGAGCTTGAAGGTTATCCTCTTGTTGACAGGGAGCCAGTGCAGGTCTCTCAGGTGGGGTGTGATGTGGCTGCGTCGGGGGATGTCGAGGATAAGACGTGCAGAGGCGTTCTGGATGCGTTGCAGCCATCTCAGGAGCTTAGCCGTCGTTCCTGCGTAGAAGGCGTTTCCGTAGTCCAGCCTGCTGGTGACGAGGCCCTGGGTGACTGTTTTTCTTGTTTTGGTGGGGATCCATTTGAAGATCCTGCGGAGCATTCGGAGGGTGTTGAAGCAGGATGAGGAAACGGCGTTGACCTGCTTAGTCATGGAGAGGGTGGGGTCGAGGATGACCCCTAGGTTGCGTGCGTGGTCGGTGGGTGTCGGGGCTGTTCCCAGTGATGTCGGCCACCAGGAGTCGTCCCATGCTGAAGGGTTGGAACCAAGGATGAGGACCTCCGTCTTGTCCGAGTTCAGCTTCAGGCGGCTGGTCCTCATCCATTCGGCGACGGCCTTCATTCCTTCGTGGAGGTGGGCTTTGGCGGTGTGAGGGTCTTTGGTGAGGGAGAGGATCAGCTGGGTGTCGTCGGCGTAGGAGATGATGTTGAGGTTGTGCTGTCGGGCGACGTGGGCGAGGGGTGCCATGTAGATGTTGAACAGCGTTGGGCTGAGGGAGGAGCCTTGGGGTACGCCGCAGATGATCTTGGTGGCTTTGGATCGGAAGGGGCGAGGCGGACGCTTTGTGTTCTGCCGGAGAGGAAGGATGTGGTCCAGTCCAGGGCCTTCTCTTGGATCCCGGCGTCGTGAAGGCGTGTTCGTAGTGTGTGGTGGCAGACCGTGTCGAAGGCGGCTGATAGGTCCAGGAGGATGAGGGCTGCTGTTTCTCCGTTGTCTAGCAGGGTCCTGATGTCATCGGTGGCGGCGATGAGGGCGGTTTCGGTGCTGTGGTTGCTGCGGAAGCCGGACTGGGAAGGGTCCAGGATGTTGTTCTCCTCGAGGTAGCGGGTCAGTTGTTTGTTGACGATTTTCTCGGTGACCTTCGCGGGGAACGGGAGCAGAGAGATGGGTCAGAAGTTCTTGAGGTCCTTGGGGTCTGCCTTGGGTTTCTTGAGTAAGGCGGTGATCTCGGCGTGCTTCCAGCTTTCCGGGAAGGTTGCTGTCTCGAAGGAGATGTTGATTATTTTCCGGAGATGGGGCGCGATGGCTGTACTGGCTTTGTTGAAGACGTGGTGAGGGCACGGGTCTAGCGGTGAGCCGGAGTGGATGGTGTTCATGATCTCGCTGGTGTCCTCGTCGTTGATGTTGGTCCAGGAGAGCAGGCGGTTGGTGGTTGTGGGGGCAGTGGTCTCGGTGGTTGCCGGGGCGGTCGTGGTGTTGAAGCTGTCGTGGATGTCGGCGATTTTGCGGTGGAAGAAGGTGGCCAGTGAGTCGCACAGGTCTCGCGACGGCGGGATGTCGTTGGTGTTGGAGCTGGGGTTGGAGAGTTCCTTCACGATGTTGAAGAGCTCTTTGCTGTTGTGTGCGTTGTTGTCTAGGCGGTCTTTGAGTGAGGCCCTTTTGGTGGATCTGATGAGGTGATGGTGACTGCGGGTGGCGCTCTTGTGGGCGGCGTAGCTGTCCGCTGCCCGTTCGTGGAGCCAGATCTTCTCCAGTTTTCGGCATGTCCGTTTGGAGGCCTGGAGGTCTTCGGTGAACCAGGTGGCTTTCTTGCTGGTGTGGCTGTTGGGCGGATTCTTGAGCGGGGCGAGGGTGTTGGCGCAGTCGTCGATCCACTGTCTGAGGTTGCGGGCGGCGGTGTCAGGGTCGGAGGGTTCGGCGGGTGGGCTCAGGGCGAGGGTTGTGGTTAGCTGGTCTTCGGTGACTCTGCTCCAGCAGCAGCGAGGCATTTGTTCGGTGCGGTGGTGCGTGGTGGGCTTCCTGTAGGTGAAGTGGATGCAGTGGTGGTCAGTCCAGTGGGGTTCGGAGGTGTGGTTGAAGGAGACGTGTGGGCTTGCGGAAAAGATGGAGTCTAGCGTGTGGCCGGCGGCGTGGGTGGGTGTAGTCACGAGCTGTCTGAGTCCGAGGGTGGCGAGGTTGTCGATCAGGGTGGTGGAGTTGGTGTCCTTGTTGTTCTCGAGGTGGAAGTTCAGGTCCCCGAGGAGGATGTAGTCCGTGGAGGCGATGGCGTGTGTGCTGACGAAGTCAGCGATAGAATCGCTGAACTGTGGTCGGGGTCCGGGGGTCTGTAGATGAGGGTTCCTCTGAGGGTGGTGTTGGGATCGGTGTGGATCTGGAAGTGCATGTGTTCGGGCGGTGCTGAGGGTGTCGTCGGTGTTGGTTGAGACTCTGAGGGTGTTCCTGTGGACGATGGCGATGCCTCCTCCGACTCCGTTGGTGCGGTTCCTGCGGGTGATCTTGTAGCCGTCCGGGATGGCAATGGCGATGTCGGGGGCTGAAGCGGGATTCAGCCAGGTCTCCGTCAGGAATGCGACGTCTGGGGAGGTTGAGTCGAGAAGGTCCCAGAGTTCGATGGCGTGTTTGCGGGCGGAGCGGGTGTTGAGGAGGATGCATCTGAGGTAGTTGGGTTCTTTCCTGGGCGGTGGTTTGGCGGGGCGGGTGCTGGCAAAGCTGCAGTTCCGGCAGGTGAAGGGCCCTTGGGTGCGCTTCGGGGTGGCCCGGTAGCAGGCGTGATCTTTTCCGGGGTTGAGTGCGTGGAGGGTGCTGGCGTCGTATCGGCGTCTGTTGATGTGGCGGGCGCGGGGGATGCCCGGACCAGGGGTTCTGGCGCTGGACGCATGTCCGCTGCGCGGCCGCCCAGCGGCCGCCATAAATGGGGAGGTGGGAGGGAGGAGCAGGGAATGGGGCAGCGAATGGGCAGTGAGGGGGCGGGGCCGCAGGGGCACAGCGGCGGGAAACAGGCACGGAAAGGAAAAAACGAGCACAATCAGGGCAGCAAGGGGGCACAGAAAGGAAAAAAACTAGCACAATCAGGGCAGCAAGGGGGCACAGAAAGGAAAAAACGAGCACAATCAGGGCAGCAAGGGGGCACAGAAAGGAAAAAACGAGCACAATCAGGGCAGCAAGGGGGCACAGAAAGGAAAAAAAACGAGCACAATCAGGGCAGCAAGGGGGCACAGAAAGGAAAAAACGAGCACAATCAGGGCAGCAAGGGGGCACAGAAAGGAAAAACGAGCACAATCAGGGCAGCAAGGGGGCACAGAAGGAAAAAAGGAGCACAATCAGGGGCAGCAGCAGGGCACACAGACGGAGCTGTGTGGTGGGGGAGCGACCTACCAGTCAAGGTCAGGGGTCGCTCTCTTCACCACGCAGCGGCCGCCATAAATGGGGAGGTGGGAGGGAGGAGCAGGGAATGGGGCAGCGAATGGGCAGTGAGGGGGCGGGGCCGCAGGCGCAGCGGCGGGAAACAGGCACGGAAAGGAAAAACGAGCACAATCAGGGGCAGCAAGGGGGCACAGAAAGGAAAAAACTAGCACAATCAGGGCAGCAAGGGGGCACAGAAAGGAAAAACGAGCACAATCAGGGCAGCAAGGGGGCACAGAAAGGAAAAACGAGCACAATCAGGGCAGCAAGGGGGCACAGAAAGGAAAAAAATGAGCACAATCAGGGCAGCAAGGGGGCACAGAAAGGAAAAAATGAGCACAATCAGGGCAGCAAGGGGGCACAGAAAGGAAAAAACGAGCACAATCAGGGCAGCAAGGGGGCACAGAAAGGAAAAAACGAGCACAATCAGGGCAGCAAGGGGGCACAGAAGGAAAAAAACGAGCACAATCAGGGGCAGCAGCAGGGCACACAGCGATACTCTGGGACATCTGGTCATGGTGGACCAGGACAAAGTTAAACTTTCCGGCTGACCCCAATGAGCCCTGTGTGGACACACTGAGCGAGAGGCCACAATCAACTTTTTACCATCGGACTTAGAAATCTTTCTGGATCTTTTTCAGCCGGAGTCCCTAGATGATCTTCACCAGTCCGGATTCGGTGAGTGTTCGTCAGCTTGATTTTCAGCCGGAGTCCTGGTCAAACGCTGGAAGTCGGACAGCTGGAGCTCTTTAGAAGAACCTGGAATCCGCGCTGCGTTGTGGTTGAAGGTGGCCGGCTTGGTTCTCGGGGTTGAGTCAGTCCCCTTAAAGAGCTTTTTTGCAAAGTTGCTCCAAACTTCTGGAACGTCTCCCTGAAGTTCATCTTGAGGGTCCAAAGTGTCAAATACACAATTCAAGGGTCTGGATGCTCCAAGATTGTCCTTGAAAGTTTAGGGCCACAATTCCCACAATGCACCTGGACAAAACCTTTAAAAGTAGACTGGACACACTCCAGGCAATGGACTCTTGGTGGTGATGAAGCAGGTGAGCTCAGTTAACCTGTAGCTTGCAGGGAGTCCACTCTTCATTTCTTCAGAAGCAAGGTACATCCACGGGCTGTAGTTCCAGATAATGCAGCAGGCGAAGTCAGTCAGAATGTGGGGCCTGCTTGTGCAAATCAAGGTTCTAGCAAGGTAATCCATCTTCTTCTCTGAGTTTCAAGCAGCAGATCTGAGAGGCTCTGCACCTCTCACATATTTATTCATTGTTCTCTAGGGGCAAGCAGGGTAGCACTCCTGTCCAATGAGGTACAAGGCAACATCCCAGAGCATGACCCCCTCCTCCAAAGTGTGGCATAATCTTTTCTCAGAAAGCACTATTCCTTCAAAATTCAATATGGTTGAAATCTCAGCAGAGCATGATGAGCTAACTAAACCAACTCTCAGTATGGCTCATTTCCATAGCTCTCCACCCCCTAACATCTGTAGATTCCTTCTTTAAGCCTCCCATCTGACTGGGTCAGAGGGGATGGGATAGACCTACCTGGCATTCCCTGCCTGCCCAATTCATCCTTTGAAGCTTCATCTTTACAACCCCTCCTTCCTGCTCTGGAATTCCTGTGTAGCAGAGCCCTCTCCACCAGATAGCCTCTCCCTTGGTGAGCCACTTATCACTACAACCAAGCATCCTGGCTAATCCTGTTAACTCTGACCAATCAGGGAAGACTATAGGAAGGCTGAATTTTGGCTTACAGAGCAGTTTAGTCTAATCTCTTTCCATCACTTTACTGCTATCTCCAGAGTCAGTAAATGTGTGGGGTTTGCTGAGTTGATTTTAAACAGGAAAGAACGAACATGACAAATGTTGAATCTTCATATTAGTTGCTTATTTTATAAATTTGAGTCTTCATTTACAATATTTTGCCATAGGGCAGCGCCGCAAGCCTTCCTGCAGTGCTGCCCTACGGCAAAAGAAAAGGGCAGGAATGCACTGTATCTTTCAGATACGGCTCATGCCTGTCCTCTTTCCCTGCACTGGCACTCAATTGGCTCATGCACCAACGCAGGCACCCTTGCACCATGGAGCAAGAATTTCTGCAGTGTAGGGATGATTGTTTGTGTGCAGGAAGGGACACCTTCCTGTACCTAAACAATCAATGGAGGTGATTTCCTCTTTCTATGTGTGCTACAGAATACAGCACAAATAGAATGAGGAAAAAAACAAGAGAAATAATTGTATTTCTCCTTGTTGCGTCTCCCCAACGTCACCCCTGGGGAGGCGTAGACTTTTGATGTGTTCTCAGGTTTACAGCTTGAGGTAAATCTGGGAAAGTGTCAAATGCAATGGGAGTTATATGGGAAAAACCACCGCAACACCCATGGCACATCTCTCCATCGTAGTGTGAGGAAATGCAGTGAATTGCGCTGCATTGCTTCCCTCTATATCTACAAGGCCATGAAAAGCTATGCAGGGTGGCTTTAGGAGGCCCTGTAGATATGACTAAGCCCAGTGCGTCCCAGGAATGTCACAAAAAGTGATGTTCGAGGGGGGCACAGGGTTTGTAAATGAGCCCCTAAGTTGTTAATCGTTACTGTTGGATTTTGCGTAGTAACATAGTTCCAAAAAGGAGGACCAGCAAGCGTTTTTTGTACTGTTGGGAAAATGGTCCTTTAGCCTGTTAAAAGGGTGATGTTAATTTCTTAAAGAACCTTAATGTCAGTTGTTTTGTAACTTTTTTCTTTCTTGAAAATAGTATTGTTTTCGAAATGGTAAGCAACAATACTATTTTAAAGCAAGCTACGGGGGACTTACTTTTCGTTTTTTTTAATGTGAGTGAAAAATTACTTTTATTTGATTTGATTTAAATCATAAAAGGACGGCACATCCACCAATATGCATAAAATACACAGGCAATTATATCAATACTTTAAATACATTAATTAACATGAATCTCATTAACATTTTACATTAAAACAAGTAAAGGAGGAATACATTGGGTCCTAGTAAGGCTAGTACCGTTGGTAAGTCCAGTAATTTCTCAAAGTGCGTAGTGCTGTAAGCAAATGGACTGAAAAAATGTTCAATTGCACATTTCTAAAGTGAAGACTAGTACCATTGGTAATTTCCTATTATTTCTCCAAGGTAAAGTGCGTGGTGCTGTAAGTAAAGGACTACTAAATGATCAATTGCACTTTATCACCTTTCATCCCCAGGCGGTTCGAGATATCTATCACTCTTTTCTAGTTCCTTTGCCGCTATACTCAGAAACTTTATTGCCTTGCATGCCAATTGTACTGTTGACCCTCCTAAGCATTTTATTACGGCAGATCTGCAAGTCCTTATTTGTTCTTTTTTCATTAGTGGCCGCAGGAGGGCTTTCCGTATGTGTAGTAATGCCGCACAAATACATAGTAGGTGGAGTAGTGACACTTCTCCTTGGCCACAAAGGCGGCAATCCATTGTGGGCCATACCCGTTTCCATTTTGGAGTAAGATCTTTTGATGAATAAGCACCCAGTCTCAGTAAAATCAGTTTCCGCTTTTTTTGATTTGCGAAATGTTCTATTAGGTATGGTTGGGGTTTTAGCATTTTATATGTTGGCATTACCATCCAGGCATTGGTTTTTGAAGTCAAGGAGGTTTTGTCTATTACCCGAGATTGTAACTTGATGGTTTTGTTAACTATTTGTTTGAATTCAGGATAAGACGATATTGTATTCCAAGCTTCCTCTAGTTTTAGAGCTGCGATGGATTGTTTTAAGGAAAAGCAGACTCCATTAGTCGATCTGGATTGCTTTTCAACTTCCAGCCAGCAGTAGTGTGCTAAAGAGTCTTCCTCCGCTGCCCTCATCCTCCAATAGTATTTGGCAAGGGCCCCGTGTCTTGTGGGAATCTGATTTTTTAACCTGAATTGCAGTCTGATCAAGGGTTGTGGAATATAGTGCTGAATTAAAAATAGATTCTTAAAGAGGCTGGTTTGCGCGGTGTTTAAGGCTAATGCGTCCTTTGTATTTAGAAGTTCAGATCCATACATAATTGATGGAAAGAATGTTGCTGCCACAACTGTTAGTAAATGGGTTGTTGAACTGTCGCTCAGTTTTTTTTGCAAGATTTTAAATGCAAATAGTGGCTGTTTTGCTTTGGCTTTCCCTAGTTCTAGATGTTGCTTGAAATTGAGATGTTGATCTAGCAGTACACCCAGATATTTGTATGCTCCCACCCAGTCCAGGTCACCAGGAAACATATGTCTGCATTCAGAACAATAGAAACACGCAATGCATATCTTTAGTCCAGTGCAAATCCACACAAAAAATTACAGAGAACATCTGACAGATTCAGTATCTTAAGTTAAGTTCTAAAATTCTTTGCAAATGCCAGTTTCTAAAAGTGAAATAATTTTCAAATGTAAGAAGCGTACCTTTAAGCAGAAACATTTAGTTTAGAAGTGAACATTAGTTTTCATCTCATTCATCCCTCTGGATAAACCCATTTCTCTACTCCTTTACCACTTTTGGGAGCTTTCTGTTCTTTAACAAAAATTACATTTGTTTGAGTTAGATATTTGAAAAATGTTTGTGCATTTTATGGTTTTATTTTACTTTAGTTTCATTTTAAACTAACAATGTTTTGATTTGATTTGTACTATGTTATATTTACTTTACTTGCTTTTTAAATTATGCTTGTCGAGTTCGGGCTTTTGAAATTATCCTATTCTTAATTTCTAGTTGTAATTTTCTGTGTTCGCCGTTGCTCTTTATTACCTTAAGGGAATATATTAAGTTTTTTCATTTACGTTACAGGTTTGAGTGTTGGTGTTATTTAGTTATTAGAAAAGTGATTTATATTGCTTACTTATTAAAGCTGGGTTTCTTTTTTTTCGAGGTGGAGTTTTTGTTTTTTCTGAATTGATTTTTGTGTATGTTTAGTCCTTAGTTGATGGATGCTAATTAGTGTTCATGTATATTTTTGAAGTTATATTTAAATAACGTTTAGTTTATGTATAATTTATGCTTAAAAAATATTTCTTTTTCCTAGTTGTGTTGGTTGCTTTAGTTTTATACTTTGGTATTTTTTTCTATTTTTTATTTATGGAGTTTAGTTTTGTATGGTCTTATAATATTTAGACATTTTTTATATAGTTTTATATTTCATGGTATTTTAGAATAATATTTAGTCTATTTTAATTTAAGTTATTTTCTATTATGGTAAGGTATTCTGGTTGGTGATAAATTCATTTTTGATATTTGTGTAATGTAGTGTATTTATTTGATATGGTACCAATACTGTGTATGTCTTTATTTTTTATTTCAACATTTAGGTGGTTTAGATCATTTTTAGCAGCAATATTTTCGTAGCAGATATTTGTGTATTTCTTGTTTAAGTATCAGGTTGCAAAATGTTTCCAACTTTTTCTTGGCAATATTTGTGTTTTTTGATATTGTTCTTTGATATTCTTTCATAGAAGCGTATCTGCCCCCTGGTTCTTAGACACTTATCGGCCTTCAGCAGTAACATTCTTGTCAACATCATTATTGTGCGGCCTCACCAACGTATCCTGGCAGATAGATTTTAAGGGTTCCCATAGCAAAATATTCTTAGGGGGATGTAATGCTACACAAGGTTTCAGAGAAGGAGGGAAAGTATGCAAGGACAGCTTCAGGGTCTTAACAGGGTTCAGACAAATACTTGTTTAATGGTTTTATCAGAGGAGGGCATCCCTTGGGAAATTGGAATAAATCAAAAAAGTAAATTTAACCCTTGTGGTTGTGGCTGCAGTCCTGTTGATGCGCTCTTGATAGAATTGTTTAGAAAGTCCAGGAACTACCCCATTATCTCTCATGTGAGACTCACACATGGCAGTGAAAGCATTCTGTAGATTTATACTGTCTTCAATCATGGAGGGGTGCTTCTGCCACCGCAGGTGACATGATCGCCTTCATCTTCCTTCATAAATGCTCCACAGCCAGCCATGCACATAACCAGGAGCTCAACCCCTCTCTGACGTCCTCCTTCTTACCTCTACTCCCCATGAAACCTAGGACCACACATGTTGAAGAGACATTAGTAGCCAAGGTGGAACATGAATAGTCTGTGAAGTAGAATAGTGTTTTGTAGTTTTCTCTTTTGAACATAAAGATGTTGCAGAGAGGTGAGAAAAACAGAGCTCTCAAAAACATTTATATGCATTGTCAATAAGGAAGTCATCTGAAGATTCATAGGACCCAATGAAGTGATTATGAAAGTAGGGTCTCCTAAGTGATGACTGTGTGCTGTGGTGGGGGTGTTGGGGCTCAGTGTACACGGCCAGTGGGTAGACCCTATAATGTTATTTTTTACTTTTGATTCTCTTCTCTTCCTTCCACAAACCGATGTAAGAAATTGCATTATTGGCTGAGAGGCTGGAAACCTCACTCAGGCAACAGTCACAATCCTGCTCAGAGTGAACTACAAAAACATTGCTGTCATTGTGGACTGTTGCTGTTGGCGCAAAGAGCGGGACTCACTGGAGCTTCATGCTAGTGGTCATCGTGGGTGGCAGAGTTTTCCCCAAAACTGGCCTATTCCCGGTCATGAGGATACCAGGATTTTCCCCTTTTTCTTCACGAAGGAGCATGATTCCAACCAAGAGCAAGCTTCTGGGGAACCTCTTGGGGCTCGGACTCACTCCAGCAGAGGCCAGCATCAGGGCACAGGTTGGGCCATTCAGATTCCTTGCAGCTGGTCAGCTGGGCAGTTGCAGGGAGGCCTCTGGAAGCCTGTTGTATCCCTATCGCTCATGTAGGAGGTCAGCAAACTCACCACCAATGTAATTGACTCTAGGTAGCCTGGGATTAAGGCAAGCATCAAGGCAAGAAGGTCTGACCTTTCCTCTTCAGAGAGCAACGCAGTCCTTCAAGCAGCAGGGCAGTCCTTCTTCTGAATCTTTGACAGGTCCAGGTGTGTTCTGATGAGTGGTTCTGGAGGTTCTCTTTTCATGCTTGGTGCCAGCCTTTGTCTACTGTCCTCAAATTGGGCTCTCCCTTTTACTGGTCCAGGCTCCAAACGGTCTAGAGTAGCAAAAGGCAGGGTTTGTCTAGCCATGGGTGCAGGTAGTGCTATATACCAGAGGCTTACAAGTAGATTAAATGTGCCAATTAGGTGTAGGCCAATTTTACCATGTTTTAAGGAGAGAGCAAAAACACTTTAGCACTGGTTAACAGGAGTAAAGTGCACAAAGTCCTAATGCAAACAAAAATGTGATAAGAAGAAATCAGGGGGGCAAGGCAAATGGTTTGGACAAATATCATGCCAAGGATGTCATGTCTAACAACCAGCATTTTATACTCCCAATACTCTGCAGAAAACCCTGCAACAAAGCAAGTGCTTCCTTTTAGACTGTATTCTCATCTTTAACAGGAAACCTTTACATTGCTATTATTATTTTTTTTGATTTTTTAAATTGTTTATTGATTTTTTCCCCCTTTTATGCAAGGAATATAGGGGCACATTACGATGGCGGGCGGAAGCACCACCGCCATGCTGGCGGATGCAAAAAGCACCAGTTACCGCCGGCACGCAGCAGTCCACACGCCCGTCCAATTGCGATGCGAAAAGTAGGCCAAACACCGCCGGCAAGCCAGCAACACCGTCCGCCATCAAAGTGCGCCCGTACACGTAGCGGCGCAGCCCAACTGACACACACCGTCCGACGAAACACGTCCCGCCCGGCGCATAAATTACGATGCCGCAAACAAACGGCTCTCACGGCCAAGAGATACCGTACGACAAACCGAAGCGGTAACACGGATGCCGAGCACGGACAACGAAGAAGCGGCTCCCGAGCATGAATCCAGCACTGCAGGCCCTCCCCATGCTTTTGCTGATGCACCACCAAGGACGCAACGTACCGCGGAGACGCAGGTAGGCACACACACAACAAGTGCACGCAAACAGCGCACACAGTGCAAGGGCGGAAAAGAGGACACCCCCCACCAGCGCGTGTACACTACACATCCACCATTGCATCCACATATGACACACAGGCCAAATCGTAACATCGCGGAACACATGTGTACACACCACCTGGGACTAGGAACCAACCACCCCGTCACGGCCCCAAAGCGCCGATGACGCCGCCACACATGCGCACAACGCAGAGGCCAACCGCAGCGCCATGCATGCGTCACACACAGACACAGGGACACAACCAAGCAGCACACACATCAGCCCCACCCCGAACGCACATGACACGTGACAGGCCTGCCACAGACATGTCCCCAACGCCCAATTCACGGACAACACCCAACGCCACACAACCGACGCATACATGTCAGTGAAGACACGCAACAGCAGGACACACCCCAGTGTAACAAACATGGCGTAGCACACAGCGGCGGCAACACCAACTAGGAGAAGCAGGGCCCCTTCGGGAAGAGGAACGCCAGTACCACACAGAAACACCCATACCACCCTGCACATATGAACAAGACATATAAAACGGAACACCAAAGAGCCCGGGGACCGACAACAGGTGGCCCAAGAATAACATTCACACACAAGGCCCAACGCAGAGCGGAAAGGCAGCCTGCCGCCCACACAAGGGAGAGCAGACAGCACTGAATGACCTTCCATTCCAACTCCGAAACCACAGCCCTACGACAGAAGCCGGTGAATACAGCCATTGTCCAAGAATAGACCAACACAGGCATGCCGAGGAGACCGACCACAGGGCAGATAGCGCATATCACAGAAGCACACAACGGACGGGGAAGAAAGAAGAAAACACTCCCCATGTCGGCCACATGCAAGTTAATTGGAAGGAGTCACACATCACTGACCTTGAACTGTCTGAGAAGCATGTGGGAAGAGGGCCCCTCTCTCCAAACAAGCCAACAGAACACAAGTCCTGTCTCCCTACGACTACACAGAGCTCACAGCAACCTCGGAGCGTGCACATTGCAGACTGCACACACAGCCGGAGCACGCCACCTCAACGAACCGCTGCGAAATGGCAACCGCAACACACCTACCCAACTACGCCGAACAGCTCAAGCTGTACAAAACCAACCTGTTCCATACATTGGGATGCGATCTCCTGTCCCTGCTGAACGTAAGTTACCGACTGACTTACCGCATCACATTGTTCAGCTGCGTCATGCCCGTCTTCTACTGTCGGAGGTGTCCCTACCAGCATCCCGTCGAGATATGCCTCTCCAACCCGGCATGTCTGAAGGCGGACCTGCTACCACTACTCCTCCCTCTGGATGCACACGACAGGGCCTGCTCTGCCTATGGGGGCATGGCGTATGTGGCCAACATCGCACCCGCACTGAAATGGGACCACTGTGCCTCCACACGACGGATCATCGAGAACAGCTACATCGAATGTCACCCAGCATGCCCCATCATGGTCCTCCAAGGGACAACTTACGAACAACACCTTGACAGCCACCATCCGCTACATTAGCTGGCAAACATGTACACCACCAATGACATGGAAGCCCTGCTGGACGGCATTGCATACCTGACAACCTGTAAATTCGTCGGACCACAACGCAGGTTCCCGAGTGACCTATGATGTCCAACCCCGCACCCATGCTTAGCTTCCGCACGGACTGGCCAGTCACCACCACAACAGCCATACCAAACGACCGGCAACTGTAACCACACCATCAACGACATCGCCATGACATCGGATATGACCGGGACATGCACACTGTTCCCCATCACATCCAGGAACACCGCATGCATCGTGGGAGGCAGTGGCATGGGCTCTGTGTATCGCACCCACATGGACGGAACTGCACGAACAACCAGGACACGACATGGATCCAGCGCCCATGGACACACACACCGCTCAGTGGACATGAATAGGTCGCCTGGAGTCTGTGGGTGCTGCACCCTCCCACCCCCGCCCCGGGAATCCCATACCAGGACCTTTGCATGGACGACAGGTGCATACAACAACAACACGACCCCAGTGACTGTGACATGTCCAGTAACCACCACAGTGCAACAACAAGTGGCACGCCGCTGCATGCACGCAAGTACATGCCCTGATGTCATCTCACATGCATGCGTGCATGAGGAACAACCGCAGCAAACCTGTCACATGGAACTGAGATGGACTGTGCCCATGATGCCAAGCGGTCTGGTAGGCTACATGTATACCGTCTGTGTCAAAGTCCGCAGCTCCGCAGCTATACGTAAATGTACATTAGCACAGCCTTGGCCAAGCAGATGTCACTCTGAAGCCCACATCCCACATGCAACAGCCAATCACATGTAACCCCACACCCTATCCCATTTGCAATCATGCTCAGTATATCCTCAACATGTATTCCGCTGCCAGTAGTGTCCACTATACTGCATCACAGAGGACAGAAGACTCAATATAATGTTTGAAACCAAAACTGTCTCCGCTGACTCATTTCACAAGTACGAATGAGAGAGGATGAGAGTATGTGAAGTACACGGCAGTCGTGACATGACCATGTAGTCCACTGGTATTGGATGTCAACGCAAATGAGTAGCACAACTGTGGAAGACACACATGTGTCGTGTGAAGTCGTATGGACGCAGTGCTCAGGTGGGTGGGTGTGACGGGTAGATGCGCACATGCCAAGTTGGAGCACGCCGTGTTGGGAGGGGTCATGAACAGTACACCACCGCTTCCCTGGGCATTGTGAGAGGACACCTGTCGGGGGGAGTGAACACGTGTGTGCACAGCAGCCGGGCACACGTACAAAGCGGTACCAGGCGCACCTCAGCCCACCCTCTGTGGACAAGCTGGATCCTGTTGCGCGCCCGCCATGCCCCTTGACAAGGCACACACAGCCCCAGTCGACCAGGTGTAACCCCAACATAGTCAATCCGCACATGCGATACAGGGCACGGGATGGCAGTGGAGCATGGTGTGTGAGAGGTCTCCTCGCGCTCCTCCTGGTCATATCACGCAGGCAATAGAACCTCAACTTCTAGCATGGCACAAGTCAAATGGAAGTGTAGGGGGGACGCACCACAGCACGAGCAGCACTGACGTCACGGGAGGTGGCTCGCACCATCCCATCCATTGCCCATCATACCAACCACGCCACATGCCATTGCGACTAAGTGCAAGCGCGTGCGCCACCACCCCGAGCCCTCCCCAGAGAGGCCAAAGAGTGAATGTGTGGGCCATCAGCCGCAGACGGACGCGGCCTGGCCGCAAGGGCAGCCACAGCCACTGGGTGTCGCAGGTGGCGGATCCGGAAGGCGAAGACTGTGATGCATAGTCCATGCAGGCCGGGTCTCCATTTGGGGCACCACGCAGGTGGACGGCGTCCCGCCACACATCATACCCTGAGACAGCCCACTCGTGCAACTGGACCCACACATACACTCCTTGCCCTCTCTGGTGCGAGCTTGGGGCTGCCTGTGCAGGCGCTAGCCTCGCAGGTGAGCATGCATATTGGGGGAGCGAGGGGAGGACATGAGGGCTGGGGCGAAGATGACTGTATCACTGTCAGTAAGTACAAGGGATGACCCAGATGTGGAAAGGAAGAGACGTGTCCCGTGTGTACTGCAACTAGTCGCCAATCCAACTACCCCCCCATGTCCGGAATGTAAGCCCGCACCTAGGCCCGCCCATCCGTCACATCGAACATACCACCAGCACGACAACCTTCCCATTCGAAACACTGACTGGGGTGGCGACCAGTGTACAATCATGTGTAGCCTACCCACGCGTACATGTGGGCCCTCCATGATCCATGTCACCTGCGGCAAAGTCATGACATGCGCAATGAGGGAAGTGAGGAGAGCTGTCCGCCCCACGCGCAGAAGGTGCATCAGCTCCACAGACCCAGCAGCGAGTCCAGCAGGGGTCACATGTGCAGGGGCAGCTGTGCCTGGTGTGAAGGCACATGCATATAGACAGCACATCGACCAATGTGTAGTCTGCCCACATCTACAGTCCATCATCATGCGGACATAGGAATTGAACACAGGGCAACACATCTTCAGTTGGTGCACCCACCGTGACCAACAATGCGCAATCATCGACGTACCCGCCCTGTGCATGGCCCCCCACCCAACGGAGGCACATCCAGTGCCACCATCCCACACACACAAGCCTTCCACGGAACATGCCGTGTCCAATGGTCAGTACAGAGTCAGCGCCCATCTGGTGGATCCTGAACAGGAGACACATGCACACACATGCCAGCTCCCACTATGTACGTCTGCCACCTGGCACGTGCAATGTAACCTCTCACCTGTGACGTGTGACTGCAAGAACACAGCCGTCTTGGCATGGGGCTGTCAATGTGGACACCTGTCAATGTTTCGGGAGGTGTGATCCGTACAGTGCTGTACATAGGGTGCAGTGCTGACACCTACTACTGTCTCATATCCCCTCGTGCCACAGGTCTCACTTGTTTTGGCCGCTCAGCCTGTGCCCACATCGTCGTCGTCGTGTGCCATACTCATCCAGCCGCGGAAGCAGTTCCATGCTCAGCAGACATTCATGTTGCCGTGGCGTTGCCGCTTGACGGATATGCAGTCAGTCCCCATCAGCACGCCCCGCAAGTCATTGGGGCCTAGATCCCCATGTGCATGCACATGGCAGTGGTTTGTATCACTAGCCATTGCCATTGTTGGGAGACCTGTGTAAGTGTATTGTGGCCGTGCCGTCCCAGCTTGACAGCTGGGCTGTGGCTCATGTGCTTGCTCAGTCATGTCAGTGATGTGTATGCGAAATTACTATGTGTCGTGTTGCTTTGACATGTGTCCTCTGCCATTGTCCCTAGGCGGAGACCGAACATTGACCGCCCATACCAATTGCTGGCGGACATGGACGATACAGAGGTTATTAGGAAGTTTCGGCTGGACAGGCCAACCCTGCATCGACTGTGTGCCATGTTAGAACCCCATCTCCGTCCCCGCAGGGTGTATCCGACTGCTGTCACCCCCACGGCTAAGGTGATGGCCGCCATGCATTTCTTCGCCACTGGGTCATTCCAGCACACAGTGGGCATTGGAGGAGGGATGTCCCAGCCCATGTTCAGCAAGGTGCTGAGGGATGTACTGGCAGCCATGATGCTGTACCGAAACAGGTACATCCGCTACCCCAGGGCTCGTGAATTGGCGGCAGTGAAGGGTGCATTCTATGCCCTTGGCAGAATCCCACACGTCGTTGGAGCCATTGACTGCACACATGTCGGCCTTGTTCCACCAATGGCCACTGAGCACCTGTACCGCAACAGGAAGCACACGCACTCCCTGAATGTGCAAGTGGTGTGCCTTGCGGACATGGTGATCACCCACGTGTGTGCAAAGTTCCCAGGCTCGGCCCATGACGCACACATAATGCGCAACAGCATCTTGCCACGACTGATGTCCAATATGCAACAGGATCGTGCCTGTATTGTCGGTGAGTATGTGGAGTGGTGTAGCGTGCTGGTTGTGCGATGCTGTCCCCTGTCCAGTTGGAATTGCAACGGTTCTCTGTGTCCCTCACACCCAGGTGACTCTGCGTACCCGAATGGGGCATGGCTGCTCAGTCCATTAAGGAATCCTCGCACCCCAGCAGACGATCGCTACAATGAGGCACATGGGAGGACCAGACGTGTGGTCGAGCGTACCTTTGGCCTCCTCAAGTCCAGGTTCAGGTGCCTGGACCGCACCGGAGTGCGCTGGCGTACTCCCCACAGAAGGTGTGCCAGATAGTGGTGGCGTGCTGCATGCTGCACAATCTGGCCATTCGGAAGCAGATCCCCTCATCGTGGATGACGGAGATCAACCAGGGCCCCAGCCCGCAGACCAGGACAGCTCGAGTGAGGAGGACAGCGGAGAGGAGGAAGCTGGTAATGTGCGGCAGCAGCTCATCGCCCGCTACTTCACTTGACGGTGAGTGTCCATGTACGACGGCTGATGTGGCTGTATCTGTGCAGGTGTGTGTGTGCTGTGTCAGGGTGGCCGTTTGTTCACTGCGTGCTGTGTGTCAACGCTCCATGGCCAGGGTAGTATGACACTGTTGGTGGCTGTGGCATTGTGCTCTATTGCTCTGTGCGATGTGTGTACATTGCTTGTAGTTGTTGACATGTACTGTGTGATGGGTGTGTGACACACTCATTGAATGTGCTCCTGTTCTGTCTCCCACCCCTAGGTCCCTACAGGCCCTCCGGATTCAATTGCCATGCCACGCATCAGGTGCCTTTCCGCCCAAGGTGGCCGTTGTATTCCGTACAAATAAAACACAGGGCACAAACAGCAGTTAGTGAAAAAGGTGCATTTATTACAAACTGTGACATGTGATTGTGTGTAAGGTGATGACAAAAGTGGTGCGTGCAGTGACAATGAGCTGTCGGTCATGGCTGCGTGATGATCAGGGTGTACCCACTGGTTCTATGTCCATAGTCCAACACACACATGCCATCCAGATGGCTGTGTGGAGTGGGATCGTAGTCCAAGTCAATGCAGTGGCTGGTCAAGGAAGGCTGGCGGAAGGCTGGCTGGCTGCCTCACTTGCGCTTGGAGCGTGCGAAGTCCTCCCGGGAGATCTGTTTCCACTTCGGACGGCCCCTTCCACGTTTGCGAGGGGGGGTGCCTGCTTGTGACATGCTGGTGGTTGAGGTGTGCTCACTGGCAGTGGACGCAGGGGAACTGGACACTGCTGCTCCACCCTGCGCCCCGGCAGGTGGTGGCGGAGGGGAGCTGCTGTCCCTGGCTGTGACCTCACCGCCACCACCAGCTGTCCCATGAGGTCCACGATTTGGCCCATACGGGCGTCCATGGACCTCAGCACCCCCAGCACCTCACGCGTGTCTGAAGCAGACCGGACCCATTGTCCTTGGGCCTCTTCATAGGCCCCAAGGACTCTGGCCATTTGAGGCAGGGCATGGCTCCCAGGGGAGGCTGGCGTTTCCCTGACCCTGCTCCTCCTACCAGTCCTGCTGCCACCGGCCTGCCCACTAGCCACATTGCTCACCACGGTCCTCGCTGTGGCTCCCAGGGTGGATCCAGTCGGCCGGGCCACCACCTGCGCTGGGGCTGGTGCCAGCGAAGACGTGGCGGTGGTGGCGGCGGTGGTGGTCGGTGCGGCGATGGTGGCGGTTGCGGCAGTGGTAGTGGCCACAATGACCGTGGGTGTGGCCGCAACGACAGTGGCAGCAGGGGGCTGGGAATGTTCAGCAGCCCTGGATGATGGGTTGGTGGGTAGGAGGGGTCCTGGGGAGCGGCTGGGCCCTGCCACACCAGATGGGCCTGCTTGGTGGTCCGTGTCCGAAGAGGAGGACAGATCCTCCAGATCCGTGTGTCCTCGTTGGGGGCTTGTAGGCTGGCTGTGCTGGCTGCTGGCTCCATCCCCAGCATCCAGCAGTTCATCACCTGTGGAGAGAATGAGATTTGTTATTGTGTTGCACCTGGCGAAGTATGTATTTGTCGTCTGACATTGACAGTTCGTGCAATCTCGTACATGGGTTTCCCGGAGGCGTGTGTGTGGCTGTAGCATCTGTAGTTGTGTGTGCTTGGCAATGGGACTGTGTGCTGTGCACATGTGGCATGGGACGGATTGGCCATGCCGATGGGTGTGTTGCTGTGCCCCTACTTATTGTGACTCTGGTGTATGCGGGCTCCTGGCCCATCCTGGGTCTGGTTTGTACTTTGCTTTTGGTGTTCAGATGGGACGCTTAGGAACGCATATGGCAACATGGGGGCCATGCCCCAGATTCGCATTTGGGAGGGAATGTGCTTTTGGGGTTCAAATGGAACGCTTAGGAACGCATATGGCAACATGGGGGCCATGCCCCAGATTCGCATTTGGGAGGGAATATGCTTTTGGGGTTCAAATGGAACGCTTAGGAACGCATATGGCAACATGGGGGCCATGCCCCAGATTCGCATTTGGGAGGGAATATGCTTTTGGGGTTCAAATGGAACGCTTAGGAACGCATATGGCAACATGGGGGCCATGCCCCAGATTCGCTTTGGGAGGGAATATGCTTTTGGGGTTCAAATGGAACGCTTAGGAACGCATATGGCAACATGGGGGCCATGCCCCAGATTCGCTTTGGGAGGGAATATGCTTTTGGGGTTCAAATGGAACGCTTAGGAACGCATATGGCAACATGGGGGCCATGCCCCAGATTCGCATTTGGGAGGGAATATGCTTTTGGGGTACATGCTGTGAGCCATGGGTGCCGAACGTGACATGTGTTGTGGCAGCATGACAGTGCATGGTTTGAGGTGTGTGCATGCTTGACATGGCCTGCATATTTGCTGTCTGTTGTGATTACTGGACATGGCATTGGACGCATCGTTATGAGTGAGTGATAGTTGTGTGCCAGCCAACGTATTGCAGTTGTCCCATCTCCTTGGTGTGCGTGCTGCCCTGTGCCATGTGCATCACTGCAGTGCTCGGGGGGGGCCCATGTTGTGTGTTGTTGCTCACAGTGTGGCGTGCGCTTAATTGACTTCTGGCACATGGTTGGTCATGGGCATGTATCTTAGCGTGACTGCTGTATGTGTGGCAGCTGTGCGGATGACATGCCTTTCATGAGACTGGGGCTGACGGATGGCATGGATGGTATGTTGTATGTGCATGGTGTGTCTGTGTGTTTGATGGGTTCAGTGGTGTTCGTGTGCATTTATGTTGTTCCGCTCTGTTGCGTCTAGTGTTGTTTGTCTTACATAGGCGTAGTTGTGGGGTGTGTGGTTGACAGGCAGTAGGGGCTACATGGATAGGACTTCAATGGTGTTTCGGTTGTGTGTGATGAGTTGCACAGTGGCTGCCGTGTGGGACTATATTCAGTGTGGCTTGTGCATGCAGACATGGCTCCTTGGGTGTTGCTATGTCTGTGATGGGTCATGTGGGGTGTGAGTCTGTTGTTCATGTCCATGTGCACATTGTTCACTTGTTCGTGACGGTGGGCGGTGCTGCGTGTTCGTCTGCTACGTGACATGTCCCATGTGTTGGTCGTGTTATGGTCCTCATGCCTCCAGTAATCCAGCCCTGTCCAGTTTCCCACCTGCAAGTTGTTCGTGCCTGCACTGTACTGGATGCCACATGGCTCTAAGCGGGGGGTGCTCCATGTTGCAGGTCTGTGGGGGTGGGGGGGTGTTGTGGGTCGTGGGGGTGGCTGGACACCCACTGACACCGATTGCTGTGGACCGTGATGTCTGCCTTTCGGCTGTCGTTGTGCACTGCGGTGGCTGACACGTGGCTGTGGGGTGTGGGGGATGCTCCTCCTTGCTGTGCTGTGGGACTGGGGCCTGGTGTGTGTTGTACTTGGGCTGTCCACCCTCCCACCCACTGCACTTTGTGTTCCTGCCACTTACCTGTTACTTGTCGGTTAGTGCAGCTGTGGCGGACACATGGGTGTGGTGGGTGCTCGTTGTGGCGCTTCTGGCATATTTGGGGACCTGTTGGTGGTTACGTGGCTGGCTGAGTGTACACATGTCCCCACGCATCTTACAGTTGTTCGGTTTGGGCTGTGTGTGGTGGTGTCTGTTGCATGTGTGTGTGATGTGTTGTGTATTGTGTGCTGGACATGGGGGTGTTTGTCCCTGGGAGCTGTGGCATGGTAGTTGCGCATGTGAGTACATAGCGGTGTGCTGGTATACATTGGTTTGTACTTACCAGCCTCCACTCCCCTGCTAATCCGGCGAGGATCTCCGGATGTATTACGACTCGCACCTTCTCCTCCCACGCTTTGAAGGTCTTAAAGAGCGCGGGATTCCCTCCGCCAGTGACGGCAGCCAGCTCTCTGTTTTTGCCCTCCTTCTTCTTGACCAGGCTCTTTACGTCATTCCAACGTTTGTTAATTTCTCTTCTGTTCCTGGGCAGGGTCCCGACTGCATTGACCTGGTCTACGATCCGGTTCCACATTCTGTTTCTGGTGGCTAGTGGTGTGTGCTGGACCATGTTCCCATAGATTTGTGGGTACACCTTGATGATCTCGTCGACCATGACCGTCAGCTCCATGGGCGTGAACTTGGGCATTCTTTGTGGTGCCATGGTGTTTGTGGTGCTGGTGCGGTGTGTGTTGTGTAATGTGCAGGGGGTTTGTGGTGCCGGTGTTTGGTGGTGGTGGTAGTGGTGGTGGTGTTTGGTGGTGGTGGTGGTGGTGGTGGTGGTTGTGATGTGTGCGTTTCTGTGGTGTGCTGCTGTCCTTGCTGTGTCACTGTGTCCTCTCCTCTCCTCTCTGGTTTGCAATGTAGCAATGGGTTGTGGTCTGTGGGAGTGCTGCTTTTGTACTCACCTATGTGGGTGTGTCGTCATGGTCTGTTGTTTACAGGTGTGTTGTGTCTGGTGTTCTGGCCTTTGTATTTTTTGTTTGTCCAGGGGGGGTGTTTTCGGGATGTGTACTGTGCTTGTGTATTTGTGCGTGCCTTGCTGTGTGGACTTGTTGGCCATGTTGTGTGCTATTGGTTTTGTGTGCGGATGGTTTCTGTGCAGGTACGTTGGCGCCATGGCTTCTGCCGTGTCGATTCTCATCGGCGTTGTTTGCGCTGGCGGGCGGTATATTTGTGGTTTTTCCGCGCTCATGTCGGTGCGATCGTAATTTCACGTGCGGTGTGTCGGCCGTGAGGGCGGGCGGTTTTGTGTTGTCGTGCGTGTTTCCGTCCGTGGCGGGCGGTTTGACTCCGACTCGGACGTTGGCGGGCGGTATTTTGTGTGCTTTTTCCGCCGATGGCGGTTTTCGGTTTGTGTAATCGTAATGGCGTGGTCGGTGTTCAGGCGGTGTGTGCGGGCGGATTTTTGCCGCTTCCATGCCTGCCGATTTATTTACGCCGGGTATCGTAATGGGCCCCATAGTGATCATATTTCACAAATCAGGTCTTTCAGTCAAAATATTACAAACACGGCAGCAGGTACAGACAGAACTTATATATAAAAAAAATATAAGCATACTGAAATAAAGAAAATCTGACAATTGACAGTGGTTATCCATTATTCGACATCAGATCCACTCAGTAACGAGGGCCCAGATCTTAGCTCCCATTACACTCTTCCTTCTCCCTTTAGTCTTGTATATAGCTGATTCCAAATTGTACATTGCAAGCAGTCTTGCCCGCCAACTCAGAAAGGATGGGGGATCAGAATTTATCCAATCCTGTGCAATACAAGCACGGAGAACTGCCATGCAAATAAACAGAAAAGAAACCATTGCTTTAGATCTTGTGATGACGGAAGTATCTGAGTAAAAACCAATCAAAACCAGTTCCCCAGTAATAGACACTGGTATCCCCATTATTACTCCTAAAAATCGTTCAATGGACAGGAATAATTCAGCTAATTTAGGACAGGCAAAAAACATATGAACTACGTCGGCTGCATATAAACCACATCTGTTACATTTGGAACCAGCAGATGTCCCCCATTTAGAGATCTTCTTTGGAGTATAATACAGATCATTAACAACCATATAATGCTGAGTACGCATCCTTCCAGACATCAAAACTTGATTGGCAAAACTTAAGGATTTGATAATATCAATTCCCCGTGACCTAACTTAATTTCCCACTTATTTTGACAAATCTCTACATCATCTGAGAGTACATTGATCAATTGAGAATAAAATTCACCAATTGCCGTTATTTTACACATCCTTTCAATAAGAGGGACTTTTCTAAATTGATATTCCGCATCCGGGCCAAGCGAATTCAGATAACTCCGAATTTGAAGGTATTTAAAAAAATCATGTTTAGGGAGATCATATTTTATTTGTAGCTCAGCAAATGATATCAACTGTCCATCCTCATACAAATCCCCTAAACACTGAATTCCTTTTGAGCGCCAACTATTTACCGTATGATCACGAAAAATCAATGGGAGTACCCCAATAGTTGATAATGGGGTATATGCATTTAGATTCAAGACCCCTAGATGTCGTTTAATTGATCTCCAAACACAATATGCTGCTTTAAGGATTTTAAATTTTGTTTTCTTAAAGTAGCTAGGTTCTAGTATTTTAACCAAGCTTCCATTAGCCTCTTCACCCAATCCAAACTCATAGATAGAAGGACTATGACATGGCAAAAGCTTGACCCGATCCCCCACTACCAGAGGACTAATAAATTGGAGGGCCGCTGCCCAATAATAAAACATAAAATAAGGCATGCCCCAACCTCCACGGTTCTTTGGCAATACCATCTTTTTATAAGCCCTTCTCTGGCGCTCGATAACCCCACAAAAATCTAGAGCTGATCCTCTCTAATCTCTTAAAACACGAGACCGGAAATTCGAGTGGGATTGTTCTAAACATATAAAGAAACTTCGGCAAAACTAGCATTTTTAAAACATTAACTCTTCCATAAAGAGATAGATGTAAGTGATCCATCCTCTCCAGCATAGAACTTACTTTAATAAGCACAGGATCCATATTTAGTTCTGGAATCTTACTGATTGGTAAGGAGATTTTAATCCCTAAATACGTAACTTCAGAGACAGTTGTAATGTTATCAGGAGGTTCCTCACCAATAAATAAAATCTGAGTTTTAGAGGTATTTAGTTTGTACCCCGAAAAGGACCCAAACTTAGATGCCAATCCCTCAATTACCGGTATTGCAGTGACAATATCTCTAGTAGCAACAACAATATCATCGGCATATGCCAAAGCTCTATAATCGATATGCCGTAATTGGATCGGTTTAATATCAATAGCCTGATTTAGCTTTATCAAAAAGAAATCAATATATAAAGCAAATAATAAAGGTGAACACGGGCATCCTTGCCGTGTGCCACGGCTAATTAAAAACAAGCCTGATTCTTGGCCAGCTATTCGAATAGAGGCGGCTGGAAGAAAATATAATGATTTCAATGCCTGCCGAATCACCGGACCAAAGCCCTTCAACCTCAAGACCTCCCACATATAAGGCCAGGAAACCCTGTTGAATGCCTTCTCGGCATCCAACAGGGTTAACCCCATTGTAGATTTGGTTGCTAATGCCCAATCCACGAATGAAATGAGACGCCGAACATGGTCTGCCGTGTCACGCCCCGGAATAAATCCATGTTGAAATCGTGAGACCAACTTAGTGATGACACAAGATAAACGTGCTGCTAATATTTTGGCATATACTTTACTATCAGAATTAATTAGCGAAATAGGTCTGTAAGATGCCGGCAGTAAGGCAAGTTTGTCTTTTTTTAAAAAAAACGTAATGATAGATTTCCGCCAGGATAATGGCGCGGTCCCCTGTTGTGCAGGCAAGAAAATCGACAAAATCTCATCTTTCAACACGTGCCGAAAAGTTCTGTAAAACTCAAGAGGTATACCATCCGGCCCCCCGCCTTACCAGTTGCCAAAAGAAGTAATTGCTACCTCAACTTCCCCCCAGGTAATATCAAGATCTAAGTCTTCCATTTGCTCATGTGTCAGCTTAGAGATTTCAATGTCTCCACAAAACTCCTCTACTTTATCCTCAACTCCAAGAGTATCTTCATCCGTATACAGTTGACGATAAAATTTGCTAAATACCTCTAACACTTCGGCTGGTTTATCCCTTATTACCCCTTGCTCGTCCAAAATGTTTTTAATCCGTTTAGCAACCTCTTTTTGATATAATCTTTTGGCCAGTATACGACCAGAATTTTCACCCACCTCGTATATCTCAGAAGTGTATACTGCAATTTGCGCTGCCAACTTTGTGGAAAAATTCTGATATAGCCTCATTTTTTGAATAGCCAAATTATTTGAGATCTGCTCAGAGTCCTGACAATTACTAATGGCCACCATAAAATCGTTTTCTAACAACCGTAATTTGTTCATTTCATCCAAAAATTCTGCCCGCAATTTACGTTGTTTATTAACAGAGTAACTTAAAGTCTCACCCCGGACACCAGATTTAAAAGCATCCCACACCATGTGAGCAGAGGCTGACCCACGATTATTTTTAAAAAATTCAGCTATCCAGTATATTGTTGAGAGGCAAGATGGCGGACACGTCTGTGTCCGAGTGAGACAGGCTATGAGTGCTCTCCACTACTAGCCTCCCTACTATCCTAGCAGTTATCGGAGCTACTGAATGTGAAGCCATCTAATGCACCTGGGAATGCTACTGACATTGATACATTTGTATCAACAAGATCGCCGACGCGTTTTGGAGTTTGTTGCTTACTGCGGTGTTTGGAGGAGCGGAGCGGCGGCTGGCGTCCGGCTTTCAGAGGAAAGAGTCGCGGCTGTTCTCGGGCGGATTCAGGACTTACAGGAAGATCCGGGCTGGATCAGGATCAGGATGGGTCCCAAGAGTGCCAGCAGCGGCGTGAAGGGTGCAAAGACCCGGGCAGCAGCAGCGGCTGCCACAGTGTTAGCCCCTGTCCAAGACGGAGACTCTTTTGCGGAAAGTGCTGCTAAAGCAGACATCGATGCTCTTAGAATCCCGGGTGTTGTGACGGAGAATCCGATTTTCTCCCCTGAGGTTATTCAGACTGAAGGCTTGGCTGGGGCTAAGGTAAAGATTCCTGCGATATTCAAAAAAAAAACGCCAGGCAAAGTAAGTCCCCCGTTGTTGAGAAAACAAGAAGTACAACTGCTACCTTACAACCCGATATACTGTCTTATAAAGTTAGTGTCATTGACGAATCTTTAATGAATACTTCTGCTAAAGAACAGTTAATGAGGCAAGACGTGGAAGAAAATGAGGTCTGTAATCTGAATGTGGTTGACCCGTTACAGATGGCTCCCTCTCCTCCGCAGATATCAAGTGGCTTAATTGACTCTCAGAGTGTCTTACCTTCAACTCTGTTTAATAATGACATGAATCAAGATGAAACTCATCTGGAGTCTGTGTTTAGTGGTGGAATACCTTGCAGAGACGTGATAATGGAGGCGGACTCCGATGACTCTGGCGGAAAGTTCTTTTCTATGTCTGATGCATCTAATAACTCGGATCTTGAGAGTATTGAAGGCGACTGGGCCGATGACAGAAGCTTGGCTAGTTCCGCCCCGCCGGATGAAGAGGAAAATACTTTGTTGACTTCTGGGGCTGGAAATACTGTCCGAAAGGGAAAAGATACAGAGACTTTACCTAATGCTATCATTATTCTCGCTGAAAAGTAATTTGCCTGCCATGTCTACTTCAAAATCCTTGGATTTTATGGATATATCTTACCACTTAAATGTTGTCATTTCTAACGAGGATTCAAAATGTTTCATTTTCTGGCTAGGCACAGAGTAACAAGGACCACATCAAATGCCTGATAAATGATGAAGAGTGTCTTTCTCTTCTCTAGATATATCCTCACATCAAATTCGAAGCACATCAAGCTGGCTTTTGATTTTATTAAATGATTTGGTACAGTTCAGGCCATGTCTGTATAAAGAACACAGTTGCTGTTCCTGAGCTGAAGAGACTTCAACCTTTATAGCACACAATAAGGAAAAGATCCAAATAAAATCACATGAATTGAGGAGATAAGAGGCATATTATCTGAGTTGAGTTAGCATTCTAAAGGTCATCTTCTGAACTTAAAGCTGATTAAAGCCCTTTTGGACTCTGTTCTTTGACAGGGATATTAAAAAAAGCACTGAAAGTATGCAATTCAAAAACCTCCAAATTCTAAATTCTGTTTGGAATGAGGGGAAATTACTTTCCAATTATTAACTAGTAATTCCAAATGAGTTCCTAGTGTTTATGTATCTAAACTAGTTTCTAAGGGCCTGATTACGAGTTTGGCAGACAGGGTTACTCCCTCACAAACGTAGATATTCCGTCCGCCAATTTATATTCCAATCATATCATATGGAACTTGTAATTTGGTGGACGGGATATATGTCATGTTTGTGACGGAGATTCCCATCTGCCAAATTCATAATCAGGCCCTAAGTATCTAAATGGATGGTATATTCTGAGGCATAATGATAATATTGCTTAGTCATGCCATTTTCCAAATTTACTTGGAATGTAAGATCAATACCACTGGTTTGACAGCCTGATAAAGGAAAGAAAGTCAATTTTCTATTTGATGTTTTACCAAATGAAATGAAGAGCTTGGGATTAGATTGTCTATCATATGCATTTTAAAATCTGAACCATCATCCAGTCAAAATCGTGCACTCTGTAAAAAGAGTTTCTCTTAAGTATCAAATCCCCCTCCAACATGAATAGGTCATTTATTAGATGAAGGTTCAATATAACTTTACGTTTACGAGAGAGCACAAGCCTTCAACAATTTTTAAAGGAGTGCATGTCTTCAAAACCTAGAATGTTCATGGGGATTTATGTTAAAGCTAGATTTCCCTCCATCTTGAATTCTGTCTTTACTACATGATGGTTCAACAGTCCTAGATTAATCTCATAGAGAAGACTCAATTTTTTTGAATAAGGAAATATGGCTCAAAATCTGGAGCTTGTAATTGAGATTGTACTGCTGCCCCTTTGATGTAAAGTCATAAAATGTAAGATTAAACAACAGTTGTATTTTCCAGTGGAAAATCAATTGGAGAGGAAAATGTGCTGCCCAGTTTCACTGTATTGTTTAAAAATAATACACTTGCTCATCATTATTAATGTATCAGGGAGCATCAAGGCAAGCGTCTTGCCTGTTTTTCAGTGGAAAAGATAATAAATCAATAAATAAAGCAAAAAGAACAGATGATGGACGGAATGCTGAACAATGCAAACATTCACCCCCACTCAACAGATCTGTGTTTATTCCATCATTTTTTTGCCCATCACACAACCCCAGTTTGGACCCAGCCATATGCAAATCAGTCTTGACCCTGCTCCTCATGGGAACAGTCCAGTCCGAGCTGCCAAGCAAAGCCCTCCCTGGAGTGGAAACAAACATCCTGGGACCGGTTTTGGGGTATTACCCCTCATCAGCCAGGCTAGCTTGAATCCAGTGGTGAAGTGAGCGTTGGACCCATGTGTGGGCACACCCATCCCACTTAGTTCAACAGAAGCAAAAAGAACAGATGATGAACTGAATGCAGAACAATACAAATATTTACCCCCACTCAACAGATCTGGGTTTATTCCATTGTTTATTTTCCCACCACACCACCCCAGTTTGGATCCAGCCACATGCAAATCAGTCTTGACCCCAGTGCTTAATTTGTGCCGGTGCTTTCCGGTGCTTAGCACCGGCACTTATCTATCAGGGCCGGGTCTACACCAGGCGTCTGCAACTCTGCACGTCATATGGCATTGCGGCGTAGACGGTATATAAAATAACCTCACTGACTCGGCGCATCACGTATGATTCATTTCACCCTTCCTCCCCGCTACCCTTCTTTCTCTCTTTCCTCGGAAAGCAGACATGCGCGCGCTGGAGGATAAGGTGAGTCGCACGCAGTTCAACGCCACCAATGAGCAGCTGCACCGGGTGATGCCGGAGCTGCTGGACAAGGTCACAGTCACTGTGCAAAGACAAGACTGGCAGAATGTGGTAGACAAGATCTCCTCGGACTCGGAGATGGAGTACAAGGTGAGTGCCAAGCGCCTTGTGTGCACCATACTGCGCTCAGTGCACTGCCCTCCCTCCCCAGCTGATACCACATACCTCCAATGTCGTGTTCTGCAGTTTGAACTAAAATTGCATGACTTCAAAAATCTTCTTATAGTATCTCCCATACCGCTATAGGCCATGCCACGTGTTTACTCCAATGAATGTCTGATCTCATTGCCTGCTGTACTTTTTGTGTTATTCTCTGAGGCGCCCGTAGGTATGTACAGCGTTTCAGGGCAGTTGTGTCTGCGGTAAATCCATGCATTGCCCGGTAGAGAATTAAGGTTGACTTTTCCGACTTCTGGGTCTGGCCAGGGGATGCCGGGTAAGGTTAATTGAACAATTGCAGTCCATGTATAAAAGTAGCAAATAAACCCTGCTATAGCAATAGCATCTGGCATCATACTGGTCCAGACCGTCGGACTCACTCCAACCATAATTTATTTACTGATTCCAATATGATCCACATTCAGTCGTGACGATGCGCATTGCAATTTGCTTTAGTTAGGTGGCGGCCCTTAGTTCAGTGTTGCCGGTGGGCGGGACACTGATTGGGCTGGGTTTGGTTCTGCGGGGGTAGGGGCTGTGCGGCAGTGTGCGTATATTTTTTCAAAATGCGACGCCCGTCACACGCGCACCCCGCCACGAGTCATCAGCGGTTCAGGTGGTTAGCCCGAAGAGTGCAGGCAGTAGCAGACCTAGGCCGCCTATCGCTTTCAGTTAATAAAGGCAGGCAGGCCAGTGCTTGGCCACCCACCACCACCAGTAACCGTAAGTAGTAGCCGTTGCCAAACCAACGCTGCTTTTTTTCTCTTTCTTGCGCGTGGTGGGTTGCGTGACGGTCACCGGCGTGGTAGCTCCGGCTCCCGCTCCATATGAAGAATCGATGATGGCCGACCCCCGGCCTCTGGATGTGCAGTAGAGCAGTCGCTGCTCCTTTGCCACTGACAAGCGTGGCGTGGCAGAATAAAGTTTAAGTGTGTGTGTCTGTGTGCAGCACAGACAAAGCAATTACTGAATACATGAGTAAAGCCTCATTTACGTAAATTACATTAACTCAGGGTGGTTGGGACTCGGGAGTGGCCTACGCCAGCGTCAGCACAGGGTTAAATTGCTCCAGAGCGGTGAACCACAGCCTAGCTGGGCAAGGGTTCAATGTACTTAAAAAAAATGTGCAAAACTGTAGGGCCGGCAGGGGTTAAGTTAAAGGCCCTGCCCGGCCCTTGCCCTTCTTCCACCCTTCTCCTGGCCGGGCAGTGGCATTGTACTTGCACACGGTGCCCAGCGCCGTAGGCATGATTGCTCAGGGCAGGCCTTCGACTCATCACTCGGTGGTTCACTTCACTATTCACTTATACGTATGAAGTGAATTGTGAAGTAAACCACTGAGTAACGAGTCCAAGGCCTGCCCTGAGCAATCATGCCTACGGCGCCGGGCACCGTGTGCAAGTACAATGCCCTTAAGCTTAATGGCATTGATTTGTTGCAGACTAGGCCACCACTGCGCCACAGGTGTTTCGTTAGCAGGCGTCAAAGCAGTTTGGAAATCAGCCAGAGGCAGGGTGGCATACCAGCTACCTGCCAGCAGGTATTTCCGCAGCCCCGTGCGTCTTTGTAAGGCTGCTCCCTCGGCTCGGGCCCGGGCCCGGGCTCCCAAGCAGTGATCGCAGGAGGTGCCAAAACTAAATCATGAATGCTCTGCCTTTAAGTGCTGTAGGTTTCATAGGTTGCCCTTATGATTATAGGGAACATGTAGAAGAGTGGCCCTCGATAGAAGAGAGGTAGAAATAAAGGTAGAGCAAGAGTGCTGAAGGGCAGAAAGAAGAGATGTTGAGAAAAAGAGGTGAAGCAAGAAGACAGAGGTGAGGTAGTGAAAGAGAGCTGAAGGTGAAACAAAGCTAGAGAGTGGTTGAGGTAAAGAGGTAGAGAGTAAGAGGTGATATACAAGGTTCATAAGGAGAGGTAGAAGTAGAGGGATGGCTGTTGTGTCGGTGAGGAAGGGAGAGTGGGGTGATACTGGGAAAGGGGCACAGAAAGATGAGAGAGGGACAGAAAAAAGAGGTAGAGAAGGAGAGGTGTAGTAAGAAAGAAGTAAGACTGTGAGAGGTGAGGGGAAGAGTGGCAGACAGGGACAGTGGACAGGTGAGGTACGCAATGAATGGTGATGTAAATTGAGAGGATAGGAGAGAGAGAGAGAGTAGACTGTAGAAATAAATGAGGAAGTGAGTTAGATGTGACTTAGAGAAATGAGGTAGGGACAATGGTGAGAAAGAGTGGGTAGATAGAGAAGTGAGAAAAATTAAGAAGGGAGGTATAGAAAGGTAAAGATAGGTGGGGAAAAGAGGTATACAGTTGAGAGAAAGGGGTGAGGTTGATGGAAAGTGGACGCTAGATAGGGAGATGATGGTGACAGTGCAGTGTGGTGCACAGCGAAGGGTGGAGAACAGACAGGGAGGTGAGGTAGAGATCGAAGGGTAGAGATGGGCACAGAGACTGGCCGAGAAGTGAGATCGTGAGAGAGGCTCGCTTGAAAGATGTGCCTGAGAGTGAGGCTGAGAAAATTGAACTAAAGAGAGGAGGGAGGTACAGTACTCGGGTACATAAAAATCTGGAGATAGAGAGGAAAAGTGAGAAGTGAAGAAAGGATACATACATGGTACATGAAGCGGCAGCGGGGCACAAAAAGGTTGAGGGTGGTACAGAAAAGTGTCATGGAACTGGAAGTAGTCAGAGACAGCGATAGAGAAATGACCTGAGAGAAGGGTGAGGATTTACTGATTTGATTTGTGAGGTAAACAAGACAGAGTTAAAGATTGAGCTTACGTAGAGAAAGGTGGGGCAGAAGGAGAGGCAGAAGCATGGTAGCAAGAGGGAGGTGAGGTGATGAATAACTTAGAAGAGGTTAGGGAGGTAGTGTAGGAAGGAAGCAGAGAGAGACAGGTAAAGAGTGGTGAGGTCAGATACTGAGAGAGAGATGACAGAGCAACAGATGGGCGAGGAGAGAAGGAAAGATATATAAAAGACAGGGTGTAGAGGGAGGGATAGGTAGAGAAAGACAAACAGAGTTAGAGGTAGACCGGGGGGTGTGGGGAGAGATTTGGAGAGAAAAATTGAAGCGAGTAAGAGAGAGAAAGAATACCAGGGAGGGCCTTCGGAGGTTGGGGTCCAGATTAATTGCCCACTTTGCCCTTGCCTTAAAGAATCTCTGGGTGACAAACCACCCCAATTACGTATACAAAGTTGTGATCCTTTCTTCAAAGAATGCAAATGCCCTCCAGCCCAGTTGATGTAATTAAACTCTGATGGCTTCAGCCATTCATGAGTGCGTTTGTAGTCTGTAAAGGGAAGACTGCAGTGTTGTTTAGTGCAGCAGTATTTATGTACAAACTTGTATGAAATGTGCATTATTAATTCAACTTATAAAAGTTTGCAATCGCAAGTAATGCACATAAGGTGATGGCAGCACATGGCAGTGGTGGCCACAGCTTGTGATTCACACTTGACTTGGGAATCTTGCACTGTTGCTGTCGCTGCTTCTGAAATTCAGATTGAGTATTACGTCTGACTTTTAGCAGTGCCAGTTGAGGATGTAGGTGGAGCCAATAGAGTAAGTGGGTGGAGCCAGTGGAGGAAGTGGGTGGGGCTGGGGGAACGTGGGTGTAGCCTCCGACAAACATTTGAGCACCTGCACTTCATATTTTACAAATTAAGCACTGCTTGACCCTGCTCCTCATGGGAACAGTCTAGTCCGAACTGCCAAGCCAGGTCCTCCCTGGACCAGAAACAAGCATCCTGGGACAGGTTTCAGGGTATTACCCCTCATCAGTCAGGCTAGATTGAATCCAGTGCCACAGTGAACACAGGACCCACATCTAGGCATACCCTTCCCACTTAGGGAGACAAAAGCAAAAAGAACAGATGATGGACAGAATGCTGAACAATGAAAACATTCACCCCCAGTCAACAGATCTGGGTTTAATCCATCCTTTTTTTGCCCACAGCACCACCACTGTTTGGACCAAGCTATATACAAATCAGTCTTGACCCTGCTCCTCATAGGAACAGTCCAGTCCGACATGCCGGGTCAGGACATCACTGGACCAGAAACAAGCATCCTGGGACTGGTTTTGGGGCATTACCCCTCATCTACCAGCTAGCTTGAATCCAGTGGCGCAGTGAGCATGAGACCCAAGTCTGGGCATACCCTTCCCACTTAGGGCTGAACAATGCAAGCATTCACCCCCAGTCAACCGATATGGGTTTTGTTAGAACTTTAACCCATGGGGAACCCTTCTCCTCCCCTGTGGACACCAGCTGTGCAGCACCTAACCTTATCTTGCTTACAGGTGTGTCCCAACAGACAGACAGTAAGCCACAGTGGTCACTGACAGTTGTCAGTGATGAGACCCAGGCCTTATGCCTCTCAGGGCTCTCAAACCTCTGTGGCGTCAGAGAGCAGGGGGCAGTTGCCCCAGGTGCCTGGCACCCTTTGTCCACTCTCCCTCCTGTCAGGTCAGGTATTACATCCTGACACTGACCCACCAGCCCCGGGCCTGTACCCGGCGGCTAGACCAGAGACTGGGGTGGGCTTTCCCACACCCGGTCCTCCTCCTCCTCGTTGGGGCTCTGTACCCTCCCACCTAGAGTGGTACCCCCTTCCAGGATTGCCAGGGCACCTGTGGCAGGTGTCCTGCACAATTCGCCCACCAGTTCAGGGGTTCTATCCTGCAACTGGGCGTCCAGTTCAGGGGGGACACCCCGAACCTGACAGTCCAACCTAGGGTCTAGACCCTCCAGTTGAACCGGGGTCAGAGGCGAGGACTCCCTCCCTCTGCATCCCCTTCCAGAGTACTGTACCCTCCCACCTGGAGTGGTACCCCTAGAAGACCAACCGGGCAGGACACTGTTTACAGTCGTCCCTCCCTCCAGGTCAGACAACACATGAACCTGGCTTCCCAACCCAGGGACCACCCCCTGTGGTTGAATACTTGCCCGGCGCACCTGGACTTCATGGGGAGCACATATGCCCCCCCGAGGGTGACACACAACTCATGTATCGTGTGACAGTCTGCCTGGCGCAGATCTCCCGACCCCTGTCCATCTGACAGTGTGTGACGATCCCCCAGGACAGAAGTGGTGTCACCATGGTTATTCACTGGTGACTCAGCCCTTGTGGCTGGCACCTGACCCACTGGTTCTTCCACTGGGGACTCTTTCCCCCTCTCACCCCTCAATATGGACTTCTGCACCCTCCACTTAGGAGTGGCACTGCCAGACACCAGAACTGATGAAGGCCTGCTTACAGACACTCCCAGTTCACCAGACACTAGGGGATCCCCCTCAATGGGCGGCCCATCAGGACAGACTAGGCTCCCTACCTGGTGTTCCCTTAAAGAACCATCCAGGCCCTGAGACTGAGGTTGGGCACTATCGGGACGCATCCCAGTCTCACTCCTTTTTCTTGCAGACAGGACGTGAGGCCCTACACCCCTCCCACTACAACGGGACCTAGCTGGGCTACTCTGAACCACCTCCACCACTCTGGGTTGGAAGATACCTGAGCCACTCCTCTTAGGGTTACTCCCCAATGCCTCTTCAGACCCTCTGGAATCCACCAAAAGGTCTGCCTCCAATGTGAGTTCCCTGGGGTCAGAGAACTCACCCTCCAACAGGTGTTGGCATAGCTCTGGAAAACAGGGGCTTACAATATGCTCTCCACAATTTGAGTCATTGAACCCCACCAAACTATCCTTCACCTCACCATCCAGTGCCTTGCACACGTACCCCACACCACTCTCCTGAGATTGGCAAGACAGTATCTGACTGTCTCTGTCACTCAACCCACACTCTTCTGGGCGGTCTTAACACTCACCTACCAGGTCTTCAACCTTGGGGGAACCCCGCTCCCTGCACCTCTCATCTAGAGTCAGTAGAGTGTCCCTCCTACCACTAAGACCATGAACCCATGCAACAGTTTCCCAATTTACCTCAGGGACACTGTGCACCACTGGAGCTACCTCATGTCCTTGAACCTCCTGGTGTATGTTAACCCCCTCCTTCAAGTCAGGCGCCACATCTCTGGGTGTGTGTAGTACTCGCTAAGCACTAGACAATTCAATTTTGCTGCCACCATCTGAGCTGGACTCCACCTCCAACTCAGCTACCCAAATTTCTTCTTCTTGGGTTAAGGCCCTCTTAGCCTCATCAAGCTCTCTCAGTTTCTCATCAATCTCTCTCAGCCTCTGGTCACAAGCCAGAAACCAGGCATCTTTTTCTGTTTCTTCCTCACTTTTAGAGAACTCCTCCTCCTTAGACTCAACTGGTAGTGTTGCCTTCCAGCGGGGTAACTCATACTGAAATAGGGATGCCTCTAGATCCTCCCTGGACCTTCTCTTCACAGGCAGCCCTCTTTCCTTGCAAAACACACGTAGCTCCTTCATTGTGTAGACAAACATGTGCCAGAAGTCGAGTTCCATTTTGCAACAACTAACCAGAGTCATAGTATCAAAAAATACTTCCAGGAGGACACCAGAAAACAGAAAAACAGTACGTGGTTGTGTTTGGTCTGCACTCACTAGTAGTGTACACCAATTACTGTATATGAGTCACAAATGCAAGTCCAGAATCCTCACCACTGACCACCAATGTTAGAACTGGGGGTCTCTAGTTGGCAATGGTATACACCTTTGTCCAAATAGGGACCCTTGCTTCTAAGTCAGGGAAAGGGGATTACACTACTGGGTAACCCCTGCTCACCCCCTTGGTAGCTTGGCACGAGCAGACAGGCTTATCTCAGAGGCAGTGTGTTAAGCATTTTTGAACACATACAGTAATACAGTGAAAACACTACAGGTGGACACCACACAGGTTTTATAAAAATAAGTATTCTTTATATAGACTTAACACAAGACCACAAACGACAAAAAATCCACAATACTGTACTCAAAATAGACTTAAAGATGGTAGAAGTAATTTAGTTCAAGATGATGATAAATGCGACACGTTTCTCACAAAAGTACCTTGGATGCGTAACGCAAAACAAACAAAGGGTCCGCAGGAAGAGCAATGCGGCACGCAGGCGCCTCGATGCGGTGCGACGATCTGATGTGATGCGATGAGAGTGCGCCCTTGATGCGATGCGACGACGTGAAGATGATGCGTGCACGCCCGACAGCCGTGCGGTGAACTCTGTACCTTTGGAGCCGCGACAGGCCCTACGACACGCCTCTCCGGTGATGCGACGGCAGGCAGCTGCCACGGCGACACGCTTCTCCGGTGATGCGATGGTGACCCTTGCGGTGGTGACACGCTTCCCCGGTGATGCAACGGCAGGCAGGTGCGACGAAGACACGCTTCTGCGGCGGCGACCTCTGTGGCGGCGACACGCTTCTCCGGCGATGCGACAGCAACAGCTGCGACAGCGACGCGCTTCTTCTCGTTGAGCCACGCTTCCAGCTCCCAGCGACACGCAGGCTTCTGCAGACAGAATCCCCAGCAAGGGAATTCAGGAGGGAGCTGGTGGTGAAGTCTTGTAGCCCTGAGACTTCAGCAGGAGGCAAGCTCTAGTTGAAGCCCTTGGAGAAATATTCTGCAAGATGATGAAAGTTCTTTGAAAGTTCCTTCTCCTTTCCTTGGCAATGAAGACCACTGCAGGCCAACCCAGCAAACAGCACACTGGCAGAGGGGCAGTCCAAACTCCTGCAGCTTCCTTGGTTCTTCTCCTTGGCAAACATTTGTCTTGTTTTCCCAGAAGTGATCTAAAGTTCTGGGGTCTGGGTCCCCCTTTTTATACCCATAGATCCTTTGTCCTCTGAAGGCAGAGGGTCCTGTACCTAGTCCAAACCATTTCTGGGTGCATTCTGCCAGTGCACACCTTCTTCCTTTGTCAGTGTGGGCCAGGGACATCAGACGCACCACAGGAGGTGGAGCCAGCATTGTGGAAGGCAGGCACAGCCCTATTCAGGCCCAGGTGCTACTCCTCCCACCACTCTACATGCAGATAGGTCTATTCAGTCCTGTGCTGACTCACCCTGTCTCCTGGAGTCCCCCAGCCCCTGTCACTCACAAAACCAGACATACAATATACAAGCTAGCAGAGGCAGGCTGGATGGTTAGGCAAGAAAATACCTACTTTCTAGAAGTGGTATTTTCAAACACAGAATGTTAAAACCAACTTCACTAAAAGATGTATTTTATCATTCTGAGTTCAGGCATACTAAATTCGAATTTCTACCATGTTCCCTGGGTCGGTTAGGATTATAAGATGTTATAATCAAACTGCCCATTCTGGCTTATGGGGACAGGTAGCCTTGCAATAGTGAAAAAACGAAATTGGCTGTAATTCACTATCGGGACATGCTACACACACCAGGGCATGTCCTACCTTTTACATACAATGCACCCTGCCCTTGGGCCTACCTTAGGGGTGACTAATATGTAGAAAAGGGAAGGTTTAGGGACTGGCAAGTGGGTGCACTTGCCAAGTCGACATGGCAGTCACAGACTGCACACAGGCTCTGCAATGGCAGGCCTGAGACACACTTTACAAGCTGCTTCTGTGGGTGGCACAATAAGTGCTGCAAGCCCACCAGCAGCATTTGATTTACAGGCCCTGGGCACCCATGGTGCACTATACTAGGGTCTGACAAGTAAATCAAATAATCCAATCATGGAGTCACTAATCCATACATCAATTTATAACAGAGAGCATATGCACTTTAGCACTGATCAGCAGTGGTAAAGTGCCCAGAGTCATAAAACCAACAAAAACAGGACAGAAAAAGTACAGGAGGAAGGCAAAAAGTTCAGGGATGACCCTGCAAAAAGGGCAAAGTCCAACAGGTTTAATCCATTATTTTTTGCCCAAAACACCACCCCAGTTTGGACCAAGCTATATGAAAATCAGTCTAGTCCCTGCTCCTCATGGGAACAGTCCAGCCCAAAATGATTCCGGTCTGAGGATGCTTGTTTCCGGTCCAGAGATGACCTGGCATGGCAGTTCAGGCTGGACTGTTCCCATGGAGAACAGGGTCAAGACTGATTTGCATATTACTGGGTCTAAACTGGAATGGCATGGTGTGCAAAAAAACTATGGATTTAGGCCCAGATCTCTGTACTGGGGGTGAATGATTGACATTGATTCAGCATTCCGTCAATCAATTGTTCATTTTGCATCTATGCAACTTTCTTCATCATCAAGACCTCCCCCAGTATACATAATCATCAGATGTCCCCTACCTCAGGCAATTTTATTAACAGACACCAATAGAAGGTTGGCTATTTCGGGAAACTTGATAATTCATTCGTTGAAGGGTCAGAGACAACTTCTCTGTTTGGCTTGGTAATCTAAGGGCCTTATTATGAGTTCAGTGGAACAGAGTACCGCTGAACCTGTGGTCGCGGTCCAACCACCGCCACACTGCGGAACTGCACGCAGTATTATGACTGTGGCAGTCGGGCCACCACAAGACCGTTGGCACAGCTGGGATCAAGAATCCCGCTGTGCCGGCGGTCTGCAACCGGCTGTAATATGCTGGCGGTGCCGCTGCCAGCACCACCGACCATATTATGAGCTGCATTTTTGTCTCCCATTTCATGGTGGTGATCGCACCATGAAAAGGGTGGTGAAAAGGCAACAAAGTGGCCCCAATAGGTCCCCTTGCTGGATTTGAGCCAGGGGTGCATGCGGGGGCACATACTTCCTACTTCCTGCACGGTGTGGCATATATGCAGGAAGGAATAGTCGGTGGTCTGACTGTGGTGGTCTGCATCATAGGCTCTTCCATGAACCTTGCACACCGCCAGCCAGACCAGGATTTAGCTCCTGATCTTACATTCAGTCGCACCAAGGGTTTGATTGTCCTATAGATGATAGTGGAGGACCGCCGCCCCTGTAGGACTGCCAAAATCGTAATAAGGCTCTGTCTGCCTAACTTTATTTGGCGATTGGTTAATTATGGACATGAGTTGGCACTTTTGTTGTGTTGTTTTCAACAGTCACATCCTGTTCTCTGTAAGAGCCTCTTGATTAGGATCTTCAGGTCTGTCTCTAGCACAGGGTCTGGCTACACCATATGAATCTTATTAAAAAAAGGAAACTCTCAGCTTCTGCACCATTATACATGTTTCCCATACCTGTGCTACTATCACTGTTCTGTTCTATGGGTTGTACATACGATAGGCCAGGTTAGAAGGGGAGAAGGTAGGACTGGGCAATACATTTATTGTGTGCGTGAGGAGTATGAAAAGTGCTTTATTGTGGATTGGAAGCTTTTTGAAGTGTGCAGTAGGAGGTTGAGGGTGAGCCTGGCTACTGTGTTTTGTATGATCAGGAGTCTTCTAGTCAGTTGAGAATTGATTTCAGCATAGAGTGTGTTGCCGTAGTTCACCTTGCTGGTGATGAGGGCTTTGTTGACAGTTTTGTGAGGGTTGGTGGGAGAGCGGAGCCATTCGAAGATGTTCTTAAGGATCTTGAGTGCATGAAAATAGGAGAAACAGAGACTGTGCTCACTTGAATGGGCATGGTGAGTTGGTTGTTGATTACCATTCCAAAGTTCTTTGCATGGGTTGCCAGAAGGGGTATGAGTCCGAGTTAATCAGGCAATAAGGTGGAGTCCCAGAGAATGGGGTCTTTGCCAAATATTTCTACTTTCATCTTGTCTTTTTGAGATTGGGTGTAGATGGTGGTGATCATGAATTTCAAGTTCAAGTGTTCCATGTTGCTGGTGATGCTTTCTGAGATGGTGGAGCATTTTATGAAGATGATAGCGATTCCACTGATGGTTCTGTTTGTCCTGTCCTACCTCTCGATCTTGTGTCTAGCGCGAGAAATAGCTGTGGCAATGATGAGGGCTGGCAAAAGAGTCAGCCAGGTTTCAGTCAGAAAGAGCTGGACCAGCGAGCGGTCAAGTTGCAGATCCTAAATTTTGGTAGCATGTTAAGTGAGGGAGCAAGTGTTGAGGAGTCTGCAAGACAGGAGGAGCGTGGCGAAGTGGAGGTCAGGTGTGTGTGGTTGTGTGTGCTGAGTATGTTGAGTATGTGAGGTGCATGGGGAGTGTGGTGGGTGTGAGAGGGTGCATGTGAAATATGAGGTGGCCCCATAGATTCACTTTGAGCATTGGGGGCAAGGAGCAGCAGCAGTGCTTGGAGATTGGATCTGAGTTCAGGGCACAGAGGATAGCAGTGGAGTAGTGATGGGAGTAAGGTTGACGGGAGGAGGACCAGTGGTCCTGGCACTGGATGCAGAGGACAAAGGTTGGGTGCAGTAAGACTTGCCTTTTGCACCCCTATGGCATGCCTGGGGCATGACCTCTGCCCACATTCACTGCTCGTCAGCACTGTAGTCTCCAATAAGTGAAGACAGTTTTGGAGGGAAACAAGTGGTCACTTCCTGTGCAGATGGATGATGGGATATCCAGTGATGACACTTCCTGTGCATATGGGTGAAAGACCTGAAATCTGTTCATTTCTGTGGTTTGTCTGCAGAATGAATTTGAACACTATTAGGGGCTTATTATGATGTCGGTCAGAGTTGCCTTCGACCGACACCGTCTTGGACTCAGGACCCCCGACCTAAGGTCAGCGTTTCTGACCGCCTGATTACAATGCGACCGAACACTGTACAGTCAGATTCCCACTGTCCTCTATCGGAGCTTGTGTCACAGCCGTAAACCGGCCGTAATGCAGGCTCCTATTGAGAAATGGGGATGTTTGTAAAGCCCTGCACCCTGTGGCAGGCAACACATGGTGCCTGCCACAGAGTGCAGCGTTTTACACAGGGGTGCCCTAGGTATCCCTCGACCACCAACCATAGGACACGGAGGCAAGGGGGCCCTGCTAGGGGCCCCCAAAGTCACTGTCCGACAGCCTTCCCATGTCAGAAAGGCCAGCACGAACAGACTGTGGGAAAGCGACATCGTAATCCCGACAGTGGAAACGCCATCCATAGAGGATTACGGTGCGGTTCCGACTGGCTGGAAGACTCCGAGAGCCGGGTGGAACCGAGTTGGAATGACCGGCCGGTTTACGTTCTGTCTGCCGTTATTGTACTCTGTTGGTCAGATAGTGAACTGACCGTATCGGTCAGAAAGCCTCCAACCACGGTCGGAAAGCTTCCAACAAGCGGTCGGAGGCTTTCCAACTGACATCGTAATCAGCCCCTAAATGTCCAATTTCACTCCATAGGTGGATTGACAAAAAAGAGTGAATTTTACCCAATTAGTAATTATTTAGAAAATTCTGTCCACCCATATTTGCGAAGCCTTTCCTTTGGCAAAATAGTCTCTGTAATTGCTACCAGTTTTTTTCAGCATGTTAATGCTAATAATAGTGTTAATGTTCACACTTGTTTTCCCAATATTTTGCAAAAAGCAAGTGCAATGGTCCTTGAACCAAAAGGCTGTTGTTCAAGAGGAATAATTGAATACAATAACATAAACAATTTTCTTTGCCAAAGCTTCCCTTTTATATTCCTGTATCAATTTGTTGCAACATGTAGTGATGGGATATCAAATCTCCTGCTTTTGTGTAAATGGTTTTGCAATGACCACATAATGAAATGAAAGATCACAGCTAACTTTGCAAATATTCCATCCCATCATTTTTCTATTCATCACAAAGTTTCCCTTATATATTTCTTTTGTGGCTGGGCTGGGGCACCTAATCACTAGCCACCCCAAAGCTGCACACCTCAAGCTTCTTAGAGGCATCCTTGCTGTAAATAGAGGAGATCTAAAATGGTACTGTGCAATCTGGACAGGGCTGCCTCTTTCAAGTCCTTGCTCCAGGTTCTCAATGGTAGCCATAGTTTTTTTGTGTGCATTAGATGCACACAAGAGTGGCAGTTTCTGACCTCCCTGTTTAAATTAAGCTTAGCTACCTGGGTAAATGGAGCTCATTTCGACTTATTTTTTTAATTTGTTCAAATGTTCAAAAACATTATAGTAATTGGGTTTGACATAATGATCATACAAGTTAGAACAAATACAGACAGATTGATTACAATTACCTATTATGCACTGGCATTTGTTCAGCAAGATCAGTGCTAAAGATAACACAGACTCCTGTTTAATTCTATCTCACTCTGATTCCTTTGTCTCCTGGGCCTGTCTAAGTGGAATACACAAACTCTCCCACTGGAGGAAACCCCTGGAGAATGTATCAGTCTCATGTCATGTGAGCACAAGCCCCAAATTTTTTACATAGGGGACAGCCTAGACTACCATGTATTCTCTCTGATGAGAGGAGATTCGTAAAAACCTCCACTGTTGGCAATGACATTATTTATTTTCTTTTGGACACCTTGGCTACCTTTGGTTGTATGACCTCTTTTCTGAGAGACCAACAAAACATTGTCTTCATTCCTCCCATAAAATCTCTTCTCAAAGCAAAACATATGGAATACCTTTATAGTCCAATTTTCTTCAACATATATTGCTTGTCTCTTCTGATAGTGGTGCGTGTCAGGGAGAGGGGCCCAGTTCCATACCCGATTCTCCTCCGATCACCACCGCGATGTGGAAACGCACTTCAGTGAGCAAATAACTTCACAAGTCTTCTATCTAGGGCAAGTGCTCTCTCTGATTAAATTGAGAATATCGGGGTGAGTGTTTCTGTATCATATCTGTCTGTCTATCTAACTATCTACCTATCTATCTATCTATCTATCTATCTCTCTCTCTATATATATATATACACACACACACACACACACATTATATATATATATATATGTATATATATATTCACTGAAAAAACCATAGGTTTTAGGGACAGTTATAGTTAGTTGGACATTTCACTCGTACAAAACCATAGAAATTCCCCCGTTATAGTTAGTTCAGCTAACTATAACTCGCGCCCCCGCAATGCACTGCTGATGACGTCACATATTACATCACTCATGACATGGTCAGTGACATCACTGATGACATCACTCATGACATCTCAAATGACATCACTGATGACATCACTGATGACATCATCCAGTGACTGTGTGTTTCTGTAAAGTTTAAATATGTTTAATATATATAGGGAAAGGTGTATTGAAGAATGAGTGGGTGTATAAGTGTCTGAATGGATGATTTAGTACGTGAGTGACTGACTCTACAAGTGAGTGATTAAATGTATCTTACTGAATGCATGGGTTAGCGACTAAACTGTGTGAATGTCTGTATCCGTCTGTCTGTTGGTTTGTAAGCGGCTGCATGGCTTTCTGAATAGCTACATGAGTGTCTACATGGGTTATTGATTGATTGTCTGAGTATCTGTATGGGTGCCTGAGTGTTTGTGTGGGTGGGGTGTGTGTGACTCTGTGCATAGATGTGTGAGTTGGTGAATCACTGGGTGCATGGTTTCAAGAGTGCATCTGTGATGGACTGTATGGGTGGGTGAGTGTGTGTGTGTATGGGTGTGTTAGTGATTGAATGTATATCTCAGTGGTACATGTGTGAGTAACTACATATGTGAAAGGCAGTATATATGTGTGTTGGAGTATATAAATGGCTATAAGTGAGAGTGTGTGATTGTGAGAGTGGCTGTATGGATGAGTGTGTACTTGTATCAGTGATTGTATAAGAGCGTAAGAATGTGCTAGTATTTGTATGAGTAAGTGAGCTGGTGTGTGTATAACTGTATAGGTGAGTAAATGGGTGTGTGATTAAGTTTTTTGCATGACTGACTAGGTGTGTGAGTACCTCTATGGATGAGTGGCGGTGTGTGAGTGTTTATATAGGTGTATGAGTGCATATGATAGTCCTGTACTGAGTGACTAAGTATGAGTGACTGTACGGGTGAGTGAGTGGATGTGTGTGTAGACCTAAGAATCAGTGAGTGGGTATGTAGTTTTTGGTGTTGGAGTGTCTATGGTTTTGAGAATGGCAGTCTGTAATTTAGAGTGGGTGTATCAAAAGTTATATTAGGGTGTGAGAAGATGCATGAAATTATCACATGGATGATGTCATCAGTGATGTCATTTGAGATGTCATCAGTGATGTCATCAGTGATGTCACTGACCATGTCATGAGTGATGTAATATGTGACGTCATCAGCAGTGCATTGCGGGGCGCGAGTTATAGTTAGCTGAACTAACTATAACGGGGGAATTTCTATGGTTTTGTACGAGTGAACTATAACGTGTCTGAAACCTATGGTTTTTTCAGTGAATTTCAAAGGTTTTTTAAATGCTAATTTCTAACTATAACGTGCCTGAAACCTATGATTTTTTAAGTGAATTTCAAAGGTTTTTTTAAATGCTAGTTTCTAACTATGCCTACAGAGGTAGGACATGTGAAGAAAGAAGAAAAACGCACAGAAAGAAGCAAAAGATGTGCAGAAAGAACTAACAGAGGAGCAGAAAGAGGCCTTGTTGCAAAATCATCCTGTGCCCACAACTTTTTCAGACGGGTACTGGTGGTAACTGACTCTGACTAACCAGAGCCAGTGCTATGCTAAAAGACACTTAGAATACAGTGAAAACACCTACATACACTAGGGAACACTATGCGTTGGGGTACCCCTGTGATTAGCATGACCTCCTCTGCAAGTCCCTAGTACATAATAGGGCAGGGGGATTAAAACTACCTCTTAAAACGCGCTACAGGGCGCGTTTGCACAGTGGTGAAGGGAGGGGGCCTGAGGTGACATGTGTGCAAACGCACCCCGTGGCGCGTTTTAAGTTGCAGGATTAAGTCCCTTGAATTCTGAGGGTCCCTGGGGCCCAACTAGCCCCCAGGTACCTACAGTTAGGACCACAGAGCTGAGTTGCAGAGAGGCGTTCCGAGGCCACGCACCTTTTTCACCTCTCTGCAACGCAACTCTGTTGTGCTTACTGAAGGTACCTGGTGGGCTAGTTGGGCCCCAGGGTCCCTCAGGATTCAAAGGGAATTAATTCCCCAACTTAAAACGCACCACAGGGCGTGTTTGTGCACATGTCACCTGAGGCCCCGTCCCCTCCCTTCACCACTGTGCAAACGCGCCCCGTGGTGCGTTTTAAGTTGGGGGATTAGGTCACCTTGAATCCTGAGGGTCCCTGGGGCCCAACTAGCCCACTAGGTACTTCCAGTAAGCACCACAGGCCTGCGTTGCAACGCCTGTAACAAATTGTGCAGTTGTGTTTAGGTAGTGAAGAGGGTCGAGCTGGGGGTAGTGTTTTAGGGTTTAGGGTAGTGCAGTGGTGTTTGTGTAGTGTAGGGGGTCATGCTGGGGGTAGATTTAGGGTTTAGGGTAGTGCAGTGGTGTTTGGGTAGTGTAGGGAGTCGTGCTGGGGGAGTGTTTTAGGGTTTAGGGTAGTGCAGTGGTGTTTGGGTAGTGTAGGGGGTCGTGCTGGGGGTAGTGTTTAGGGTTTAGGGTAGTGCAGTGGTGTTTGGGTATTGTAGGGGGTCGTGCTGGGGGTAGTGATTTAGGGTAGTGCAGTGGTGTTTGGGTAGTGTAGGGGGTACTGCTGGGGGTAGTGTTTTAGGGTTTAGGTTAGTGCAGTGGTGTTTGGGTAGTGTAGGGGTACTGCTGGGGTTAGTGTTTTAGGGTTTAGGGTAGTGCAGTGGTGTTTGTGTAGTGTAGGGGGTAGTGTTTTAGGGTTTAGGGTAGTGCAGTGGTGTTTGTGTAGTGTAGGGGGTAATGCTGGGGGTGGTGTTTTAGGGTTTAGGGCAGTGCAGTGGTGTTTGGGCAGTGTAGGGGGTCGTGCTGGGGGTGGTGTTTCAGGGTTTAGGGCAGTACAGTGGTGTTCGGGCAGTGTAGGGGGTGGTGTTTCAGGGATTAGGGCAGTGCAGTGGTGTTCGGGCAGTGTAGGGGGTCGTGCAGGGGTGGTGTTTCAGGGTTTAGGGCAGTGGTGTTCGGGCAGTGTAGGGGGTCGTGCTGGGGGTGGTGTTTCAGGGTTTGGGGCAGTGCAGTGGTGTTCGAGCAGTAAAGGGGGTCGTGCTGGGGGTGGTGTTTCAGGGTTTAGGGCAGTGCAGTGGTGTTCGGGCAGTGTAGGGGGCGGTGCAGGGGGTGGTGTTTCAGGGTTTAGGGCAGTGCAGTGGTGTTCGGGCAGTGTAGGGGGTGCTGCAGGGGGTGGTGTTTCAGGGTTTAGGGCAGTGCAGTGGTGTTCGGGCAGTGTAGGGGGTCATGCAGGGGGTGGTGTTTCAGGGTTTAGGGCAGTGCAGTGGTGTTCGGGCAGTGTAGGGGGTCGTGCTGGGGCTGGTGTTTCAGGGTTTAGGGCAGTATAGTGGTGTTCGGGCAGTGTAGGGGGTCGTGCTGGGGCTGGTGTTTCAGGGTTTAGGGCAGTGCAGTGGTGTTCGGGCAGTGTAGGGGTCATGCTGGGGCTGGTGTTTCAGGGTTTAGGGCAGTGCAGTGGTGTTCGGGCAGTGTAGGTGGTTGTGCTGGGGCTGGTGTTTCAGGGTTTAGGGCAGTGCAGTGGTGTTCGGGCAGTGTAGGGGGTCATGCTGGGGCTGGTGTTTCAGGGTTTAGGGCAGTGCAGTGGTGTTCGGGCAGTGTAGGGGGTCGTGCTGGGGGTGGTGTTTCAGGGTTTAGGGCAGTGCAGTGGTGTTTGGGCAGTGTAGGGGGTCATGCTGGGGCTAGTGTTTCAGGATTTAGGGCAGAGCAATGGTGTTCAGGCAGTGTAGGGGTTTTGCTGGAGGTGGTGTTTCAGGGTTTAGGGCAGTGCAGTGGTGTTCGTGCAGTGTAGGGGGTGGTGTTTCAGGGTTTAGGGCAGTGGTGTTCAGGCACTGTAGGGGGTCTTGCTGGGGTTGATGTTTCAGGGTTTAGGGCAGTGCAGTGGTGTTCGGGCAGTGTAGGGGGTCGTGCTGGGGGTGGTGTTTCAGGGTTTAGGGCAGTGCAGTGGTGTTCCGGCAGTGTAGGAGGTCGTGCAGGGGGTGGTGTTTCAGGGTTTAGGGCAGTGCAGTGGTGTTCGGGCAGTGTAGGGGGTCATGCTGGGGGTGGTGTTTCAGGGTTTAGGGCAGTGCAGTGGTGTTCGGGCAGTGTAGGGTGTCGTGCTGAGGGGTGGTGTTTCAGGGTTTAGGGCAGTGCAGTGGTGTTTGGGCAGTGTAGGGGGTCGTGCAGGGGGTGGTGTTTCAGGGTTTAGGGCAGTGCAGTGGTGTTTGGGCAGTGTAGGGGGTCGTGCAGGGGTGGTGTTTCAGGGTTTAGGGCAGTGCAATGGTGTTCGGCCAGTGTAGGTGGTCTTGCTGGGGGTGGTGTTTCAGGCTTTAGTGCAGTGGTGTTCAGGCAGTGTAGGGGGTCTTGCTGGGGGTGGTGTTTCAGGGTTTAGGGCAGTGCAGTGGTGTTCGGGCAGTGTAGGGGTCTTGCTGGGGCTGGTGTTTCAGGGTTTAGGGCAGTGCAGTGGTGTTCGGGCAGTGTAGGGGGTCGTGCTGGGGTTTCAGGGTTTAGGGCAGTGCAGTGGTTTTCGGGCAGTGTAGGCGGTCGTGCTGGGGCTGGTGTTTCAGGGTTTAGGGCAGTGTTTCAGGGTTTAGGGCAGTGCAGTGGTGTTCGGGCAGTGTACGGGGTTGTGCTGGGGCTGGTGTTTCAGGGTTTAGGGCAGTGCAGTGGTATTCGGGCAGTGTAGGGGGTCGTGCTTGGGGTGGTGTTTCAGGGTTTAGGGCAGTGCAGTGGTGTTCGGGCAGTGTAGGGGGTCGTGCTGGGGCTGGTGTTTCATGGTTTAGGGCAGTGCAGTGGTGTTCGGGCAGTGTAGGGGGTCGTGCTGGGGGTGGTGTTTCAGGGTTTAGGGCAGTGCAGTGGTGTTCGGGCAGTGTAGGGGGTCATGCTGGGGGTGGTGTTTCAGGGTTTAGGGCAGTGCAGTGGTGTACGGGCAGTGTAGGGGGTCTTGCTGGGGGTGGTGTTTCAGGGTTTAGGGCAGTGGTGTTCGGGCAGTGTAGGGGGTCGTGCAGGGCGTGGTGTTTCAGGGTTTAGGGCAGTGCAGTAGTGTTCGGGCAGTGTAGGGGATCGTGCAGGGCGTGGTGTTTCAGGGTTTAGGGCAGTGCAGTGGTGTTCGAGCAGTGTAGGGGGTCGTGCTGGGGGTGGTGTTTCAAGGTTTAGGGCAGTGCAGTGGTGTTCGGGCAGTGTAGGGGGTCGTGCAGGGGGTGGTGTTTCAGGGTTTAGGGCAGTGCAGTGGTGTTCGGGCAGTGTTGGGGTCGTGTTGGGGCTGGTGTTTCAGGGTTTAGGGCAGTGCAGTAGTGTTCGGGCAGTGTAGGGGGTCGTGCAGGGGGTGGTGTTTCAGGGTTTAGGGCAGTGCAGTGGTGTTCGGGCAGTGTAGGGGGTCGTGCTGGGGGTGGTGTTTCAGGGTTTAGGGCAGTGCAGTGGTGTTCGGGCAGTGTAGGGGGTCGTGCTGGGGGTGGTGTTTCAGGGTTTAGGGCAGTGGTGTTCGGGCAGTGTAGGGGGTCTTGCTGGGGGTGATGTTTCAGGGTTTAGGGCAGTGCAGTGGTGTTCGGGCAGTGTAGGAGGTCTTGCTGGGGGTAGTGTTTCAGGGTTTAGGGCAGTGCAGTGGTGTTCGGGCAGTGTAGGGGTCATGCTGGGGGTGGTGTTTCAGGATTTAGGGCAGTGCAGTGGTGTTCGGGCAGTGTAGGGGGTCGTGAAGGGGTGGTGTTTCAGGGTTTAGGGCAGTGCAGTGGTGTTCGGGCAGTGTAGGGGGTTGTGCTAGGGTATGTGTTTCAGGGTTTAGGGCAGTGCAGTGGTGTTCAGGCAGTGTAGGGCGTCGTGCAGGGGCTGGTGTTTCAGGGTTTAGGGCAGTGCAGTGGTGTTCGGGCAGTGTAGGGGGTCGTGCTGGGGGTAGTGTTTTAGGGTTTAGGATAGTGCAGTGGTGCTTGTGTAGTGTAGGGGGTCGTGCTGGGGGTAGTGTTTTAGAGTTTAGGGTAGTGCAGTGGTGTTTGTGTAGTGTAGGGGGTCATGTTTTAGGGTAGTGCAGTGGTGTTTGGGTAGTGTAGGGGGTCGTGCTGGGGGTAGTGTTTTAGGATTTAGGTTAGTGCAGTGGTGTTTGGGTAGTGTAGGGGGTCGTGCTGGGGGTAGTGTTTTAGGGTTTAAGGTAGTGCAGTGGTGTTTGTGTAGTGTAGGGGGTCGTGCTGGGGGTAGTGTTTTAGGGTTTAGGGTAGTGCAGTGGTGCTTGTGTAGTGTAGGGGGTCGTGCTGGGGGTAGTGTTTTAGGGTTTAGGGTAGTGCAGTGGTGTTTGTGTAGTGTAGGGGTCATGTTTTAGGGTAGTGCAGTGGTGTTTGGGTAGTGTAGGGGGTCGTGCTGGGGGTAGTGTTTTAGGATTTAGGTTAGTGCAGTGGTGTTGGGGTAGTGTTTTAGGGTTTAGGGTAGTGCAGTGGTGTTTGTGTAGTGTAGGGGGTCATGCTGGGGGTAGTGTTTTAGGGTTTAGGAGAGTGCAGTGGTGCTTGTGTAGTGTAGGGGTCGTGCTGGGGTAGTGTTTTAGGGTTTAGGGTAGTGCAGTGGTGTTTTTGTAGTGTAGGGGGTCATGTTTTAAGATGCAACGCTCCAATACCTGACCAGCCTGCACTACATAAAACTGCAAAAAAACTAAAAATAAAAAGTGTTTTGCACACTTTTGTCATTGGGCTATATGTGGGCTACATCTCGGTAATATTTGTGCTACATTTGGGCTCTTTTTCACTGGTGGCCATCTTGGAAGACTTCTTTGTTATGAAGTTTCCTAATTTCCTCATTTACTGCAGTCTCCTCAGTAGGAAATGCTTTCAGTTTTTTACTTTGATTCCATCAAGAAGGCATTCAGATGTGTCACACATTTGCCATAAATTCAGAATGTTATTACTCTAGTTGTTCATTAGATCACTGTAGTAAAGCTACTGCTCACCAAGGAGTTAACTGGTAGTCTACTGCTTGTATTGAAAGTGATTGTTTCAGTCTGCATGTCAGAATTTTCTAATGAAATAGAAGAGGATTTGAGATCTCACTTAAAACATGCACTAAATTTTCTTTTGCAGCACTAACCATAATTTCTATGGCAAAATGAACCCCCTCATTTTGTTCCTTTTTAAATTAAATGTTTTAAGTGTTACCAGTTTATTCCAATCAAGATGGCTTCAGGTGTGCCATACTTTTGTCATAAGTAAGGCTGTTAGCACTCTAGTTGTTCTTTAGAACACTCTGGGAAGCTGCAGTAGAACACAAAGGCATCAACTGACAGGCTGCTCCTGTTGAAATATAACAGGAAGATATTTGAGATCTCACTTAAAACATGTCCTAATTTTTCTTTCTACAGCACTAACCATAATTTCTATGGCAAAATGAACCCCTCATTTTGTTCCTTTTTAAATTAAATGTTTTAAGTGTTACCAGTTTATTCCAATCAAGATGGCTTCAGGTGTGCCATACTTTTGTCATAAGTAAGACTGTTAGCGCTCTAGTTGTTCTTTAGAACACTCTGGGAAGCTGCAGTAGAACACAAAGGCATCAACTGACAGGCTGCTCCTGTTGAAATATAACAGGAAGATATTTGAGATCACACTTGAAACATGTCCTAATTTTTCTTTCCAGAGCACTAACCATAATTTCTATGACAAGATGAACCCCATCATTTTGTTCCTTTTTAAATTAAATGTTTTAAGTGTTACCAGTTTATTCCAATCAATATGGCTTCAGGTGTGCCATACTTTTGTCATAAGTAAGGCTGTTAGCACTCTAGTTGTTCTTTAGAACACTCTGGGAAGCTGCAGTAGAACACAAAGGAATCAACTGACAGTCTCTGCCCTTGTTGGATGTACATGTTTTACTGAGAATGTCAGACTTCATTCTCACATGACTGAGAAAGATAATGTGAATTTACAGAAAATATGCTCTCATTTTAGCTTCTGGGGCACCTTCCAAAACTGTATGGGACAAGCATGTGAAAATAGTTTTCTCTCAAACATGATTCATGATATCCCAGCAGAAGGTTTTTCACAGGGTAAAATCACCTTAGAACACACCACAATTCCTGAAATTAGTATGGTACCATCAACAAATGAATTCTAATGTAACTAAAGTCTGTTATCACCCTTTATAGTTCTCCTTTTGGTAACCCTCAAAATCTTCGATTCACTACAATGCATTTCAAAGGGGTACTATCATTTATATTGGTCCCAAGATGGCTGCCAGCAATTCCAGGATGAAGTGCTGACAGCCAATCAGATCTCACGATGACATGTGTGGTTAGGCTCCGCCCAGATATATATGTGTTTTTACTTTTGATTTTCTCAGCAACTACTAAACGGATTTACACCATTTAACAAAAAGGGTTCTTTTGAACCAAGAACTACCTCTTTGCCAAATTTGGTGTAATTCTGTTCAGCAGTTCGGGCTGTAGCCTTGCATAAAGTTTCCTATGGGAAATTGATTTTTTGACTCTTATTTTTTTAATTTCTCCGCAACTACTGAACGGATTTACACCATTTAACAAAAGGGTTCTTTCTGAACCAAGAACTACCTCTTTGCCAAATTTGGTGTAATTCCGTTCAGCAGTTCGGGCTGTAGCCGTGTCTAAAGTTTCCTATGGGAAAATGAATGGGGAAAACACGTTTTGGGACCCCCCTTTTTCTCGGCCCCCGCTTGACGAATCACCCTGAGACTTTCAGGGTAGGAGCGGACCGGAGCGGGCCATAAAGTTTGAAAATTTCGCGAAGATTCGTCAACCGACGCAAGAGTTATTTCAAATAGAATGTCGCGGATTTCCTATGGAAAATAGGTCCTAACTATAACTATCTACTGGCGACCGCCAGTAGATAATATAAATATATATATATATATATATATATAGTTAGGATGTAGTTTCCAATCCCTTTGGTGTCTTTTGATGAATCCTGGTGACCTTTTTGTAAATTGATGTAAATAAATTCAGTAGTTCCAGAGTTATTTAAAGAAATTTCCAATTGTATTTCTAGGGATGCGGAGCATCTGCCACCCTCTCGATCTTGTGCTGAGATCAAACCAGTATGCAGTGACTATGGACATCTTCTAAGAATGTATGTGCCAAACTTCTAGCTGGCTTAAGGAAAACTCCTTGCAATTTAATAAGGAAAAAACTGAAGTGGTATACTGTGGTGGGGCCAAACTGACACACCAGATACCGATGGAAATTAAATTTTCACCTGGGGATAAATCTTTGTCCACAGTCAAAACGGTCCGAAATTTAGGTGTCCTAATTGATGACAACCTCCAGATGGCATCACAGGCTAACAAAACAACTAATGTCTGCTTTGCCCTTTTGAAGGCACTGCAGAAGATCCTCCCCCTACTGCCAGCGGAAACTAGACCCTTGGTAGTAAGAAGTACCATTCTATGCAGACTGGACTACTGCAACTCCCTATATTTAGGAGCCCCGCAATATATCCTGCAGGGGTTGCAGAGAGTCCAGTCTATGGCAGCTAAGTTGGCGTTAGGAAGACAACGTAGGGCTTCTACTACGCTGGCTCTAAGAGAATTACACTGGCTACCAGTTAAGGAAAGAGTGAGTTTTAAATCTCTATGCATAGTGTATAGAGCGGCACATGGCCTGGGCCCCCTTCCTATGCAGGATAGATTTACGTGGTATAAACCGACCAGATCCCTTCGATCCTCTGGTGCCAATCTAGTTAATACCAACAGATTCAAAAAATCTAGGATGGGAGGAAGAGCTTTTAGTAATACGGCCTCTCGCCTATGGAACGAACTCCCACAAGAGATCAGACAAGCTGACACTCTGCTATGTTTCAGAAGGAATCTGAAAACATGGCTTTTCCCCAGGAATGCCAATATCATTCCCTAAACGTGTGATGCTCTGTAGACTGATGAATTCCTCTGTTATGTGACAGCGCCTGGATACCCGTAGGGTGACAGTTGCGCTATATAAATACACAATACAATACAATACAAGTGCTGGCAGCCATCTTGGGACTCGGCTTGAGCCGAGTCCCAGAAATTAAAAAAATAAAAGAAGATAGGTAGAAATACCATGACCCCTAGGTTTCTTGAAGGGGGCCCATAGAATCCCCGCAGGGTAAAATAAAAGTTGTTTAAAAAAAAAATTGCAGGAGGCACGTTGGATCCCGCCAAAAAAAAAAAAAAAAGCAAAGCATGGGCTCCCGCGCTTTGTTAATAATTGCCTCCCGGTTGGGCCAGGTCCTGGGGGCATATTGATGATAAAGGAGGTGGGTGCATGGGCCCCCCTCCTGGGGTTTATTATTGCCCCAGGGACCACCACCTCCCTGTTTAGCAGCTCCCTGTCTGTGAAAGAAATACTGGCTCAAACAGGAGGCTAGGAGCTGCCAGGGACCACAGGAGCCTTCAGGCTCCCCCTGCAGTCCCAGTCTGGGTGCCATGGGGGCACTCAGCAGAAATGGCCAGGCCCCGGGGGATGGGGTCGCCAGGGCCAAAATTGGCCTCAGGAGGGGGTCACAGAGCCCCTCTTCCTTAAAAGAAATAATAAAAAAATAGAAAAAAGGCTGGGTCTCGGGATGGGGTCCGCAGGACCGAAATTGGCTCAGTGAGAGAGTCCATACCCTATTACTGGTAGGCTGGGCCCTAGGGAATGGGGTCCCTGGGCCCAACATTGACTTGGGAAGGGGCGGCGAGCACTCCCCTCCCACTTTTCAAAAAGTACCGGCCACAGGGGATGGGGTCCCCAAGGCCAAATCGGCTCAGGGAAGGGAGGCCACATGGCCTCTCTCCCATAACTACGAAAAAATTAAATAAAGAAAGCCGGCCGGCAAATCGCCAGAAGCCCCATCCCCTTTCCCCACCACTCTGCAAACACACCTCCTGGCGCATTACTGGTTGGGGGATGAAGTCACCTTGGCTGCTGAGGGTCCTTGGGGCCAACAAGCCATCCTGTTACCTTCAAGAAGTCCCACATAGCAGGATTGCTTAGAGGTCATAGGAGGCCACACCCCCTTTCTCCACCACTCTGCAAACATGCCTCCTGGTGCCCTACTGATTAGGGGATGAAGTCCCCTTGGATTCGGAGGGTCATTGGGGGCCAACAACCCCTCCTGTTACCTCCAGTAAGTCCCACATAGCGGGATTGCTGCAAGATCGTCGGAGGCCCCGCCCCCTTTCTCCACCACTCTGCAAACACGCCTCCTGGCACACTACTTATAGCGGGATGAAGTCCGTTTGGATGCTGAGGGTCATTAAGGGCCAAGAAGCCCTCCTATTGCCAGCAGTATGTTCCACACAGCAGGATTGCTGAAGCTGGTCGGAGGACCCGTCCCCTTTCTTCACCTCTCTGCAAATGCCAGTAAATAGTTATAGTTAGGACCATGTTTCCATAGGAAAAGTGTATTTTGACTTGCCTATAACTTTGGCGCCATTTGAAAAATCTTCACAAAATTATCCCAAAAAAGTGCTCCAATGATTCGTGTTGCACATGGAAAGTTACGGAGGGTATTTGTGAAGTGGAGGCTGAGGAAAATGGGTTTGAAAAAAGGGTGCATTTTTAATGTTAATTCCAAGAGGAAACTATCAACACGACTACAGCCTGAACCACTGTATGAAATTACACCAAATATTAAAGAAAGGTAGGTGTTGTTATGCAGATTGTTTCTTTTGTTATTTGGTGCAAACCCGTAGTTGTTGAGAAATTTAAGAAGAAAATTATAGTGATATTTCTGGCTGCCGATATTTCACGAAAAAAGACGAGCTCTAAAAGAAGAAAGGAGGGGGGCTGTGCAGCCCACACTCATGGGGCCATACATGGCCCTGGGGTCCGTATCCTCCAGTGCCGGCTCCAGCATTGTCCTGGGGTGCCCACAGTTTGGTCCCGCCAAGCCATAGCAAACAATGCTCTGCTTTCAACAAGCAAGAGCACAAAATGTTCTTGCTTGATGAAAGTGGAGCATGTCTGTTTCCCTGCCTGCTGTCAAGCGAGAAGGTAAACAAAGAAATTGCTTTGAGATCCAGGGAGCTGCAAGTTAGCTCTCTGGGACTCAAAGCAATGCTGGCTCCTGCAGGAAGAGGGTAGCCCGCAGGGAGCACGGGGTATTCAGGCTCCCCCGTGGTCCTCAACATTGAAAATGTGGGTGCCCTGGGTGGCACCAAGGCACCCCCACTATAGGCCGGGCACAGGGGGACATTAGAGATGTCATGAGTGATGTCACTGACCATGTCATGAGTGATGTAATATGTGGGGTCATAAGCAGTGCATTGCGGGGGCACGAGTTATAGCCAGCTCAGCTAACTATAAATGCTGAATTTCTCTGGTTTTGTACGAGGGAAATCTGAGCCTAAATATAAGGTCACTGTAACTTTGATCACAGCCAAAATCACTGAATGGAAATACACCAAATTTAGCAGAAAGGTGGGTGTTGTTACACAGATTGTTACTGTTGTTATTTGGTGCAAATACATTCAGTAGTTGGTGAGAAATGTAAGAAGAAAATTATAGTGATATCTCTGGCCATGGATATTTTGTGAAAAAAGATGAGCTCGTTCAGGGAAATGCACAGCTCTGGTTGACTGCCAACACTTCAACCAGGAAGTGCTGGCAGCCATGTTGGGACTCAGCTTCACCGAGTCCAAAGAAAAAAAACTGAAAATAAAGAAAAGGGGGCAGGGTAGGAATACCCTGACCATTCAGCCATGGTCTTGGGGTCTCCCAGGGCCCCCGCGATGGAATAAAAGCATTTTTTCTAAACAATTAGCTGCAAAATCGTAAAAATTTGGGTATTCGCAGCAACAAAAAAAACAAGCACGGGCTCACATGCTCGCTTTTAAATAGCCCCTGGGCGGGCCAGGTTCCGGAAGCATATCATAAATATAGGAGGGGGCACATGGGGCCCCCATCCTAGGGCTTATCAATGCCCCGGGAACCCCCGGGAACTACCACCTCCCTGGGGCATTTTTTATTATGTATGCAGACGGGCCCATTGGGATAGTAATTATGTGGTATTGTAGTCTGTGTTGTGGAGTGGTAACCTCAGGTTTAGTCTTCCTCGTTTCCATAGAAGCTAAACTATAAACTCAATGAGACACAATAAAAGAAGGAACCACGGAGGAGCACTTCTGGACTTAGTCGGAGGTATGAGCAGGGCCACTGGAATTATGTGACTGTTCGGCTGCACCAATTTTCACATAATTAAAAAATTTCCGCATTTGCCAAATATTCCATCATCTGCTGCCTAATCTGCAGATTTAAACAAAAAAAGCCTTGTTTCCTAGCTCAAAGGGCTCAAATGTTCCCAAAAATGCAGCGTCATGTGTTACAGCGTGGTGGAAGGCCCTTTGCAAAGCTGGAATGGTCATGTGTTACTTATTGCAAAATGTGGGTGTTAAACTGGTACTAATGGTGCACAAACCTCTCTTCTTTCTCTGCCTCTCTTGCCTCTTTCTGCATTTCTCTTGCTTCTTTCTGCACCTTTCTTCTTCTTTCTGCACCTCACTCTCTTCTTTCTGCACTTCTCTTGCCTCTTTCTGCACGTCACTTGCCTCTTTCAGCACCTCTGTTGCTTTTTTCTGCAGATCTCTTGCCTCTTTCTGCACCTTCCTTGCCTCTTTCTGCACCTCTCTTGCCTCTTTCTGCACCTCACTTGCCTGCTTCTGCACTTCTCTTGCTTCTTTCTATACCTCTCTTGCCTCTTTATGCTCCTCTCTTACCTCTTTGTGCATTTCTCTTGTCTGTTTCTGCAGTTCCCTTGCCTCTTTCTGCACCTCACTTGCCTCTTTCAGCACCTCACTTGCGTCTTTCTGCACCTCACTCTCTTCCTTCTGCACCCCTCTTGCCTCTTTCTGCACCCCTCGCCCCTCTTTCTGCACCTCTCTTGCCTTTCTGTACCCTTGGTCCCTATTTCTGTACCTTTCCTGCCTTTCTGCACCCCTCTTGCCTATTTCTGTACCTCTCTTGCCTCTTTGTGCACCTCTCCTACCTTTTTCTGCACCCCTCTTGCTCTTTCTGCACCCTTCACATCTATTTCAGCACCTCTGTTGCTTCTTTCTGCACTTCTCATCTTTCTTTTTGCACCCCTCCTGCCTCTTTCTGTACCTATCTTGCCTCTATGTGCACCTCTCCTACCTTTTTCTGCACCCCTCTTGCCTCTTTTTGCACCTCTGTTGGTTCTTTCTGCACTGCTCTTGCTTCTTTCTGCACCTCACTTGCCTCTTTCTGTACTTCTATTGCTTCTTTGTACACCTCTGTTGCTTCTTTCAGCAATTCTCTTGCCTCTTTCTGCACGTCTCTTCCTTCTTTCTGCACCACTCCTGTCTCTTTCTGTACCTCTCTTGCCTCTTTCTGCACCTCTCCTACCTCTTTCTGCACCCCTCTTGCCTCTTTTGCACCTCTATTGGTTCTTTCTGCACTACTCTTGCTTCTTTCTGCACCTCACTTGCCTCTGTGCACTTCTCTTGCTTCTTTCTACACCTCTGTTGCTTCTTACAGCAATTCTCTTGCCTCTTTCTGCACTTCTCTTGCTTGTTTCTGCACCTCTCTTGCGTCTTTCTGCACCTCTCTTGCCTCCTTGTGCATTTATCTTGCCTGTTTCTGCACTTCTCTTGCTTCTTTCCATACCTCTGTTGTCTCCTTCTGCTCCTCTCTTGCCTCTTTGTGCATTTATCTTGCCTGTTTCTGCACTTCTCTTGCTTCTTTCCACACCTCTGTTGCTTCTTTCAGCAATTCTCTTGCCTCTTTCTGCACTTCTTTTGCTTGTTTCTGCACCTCTCTTGCGTCTTTATGCACCTCTGTTGCCTCTTTCTACACGTCATTTGCTTCTTTCTGCACCCCTCTTGCCTCTTTTTGCACCCCTCTTTTCTCTTTCTGCACCTCTTGTCCCTCTTTCTGTACCCCTGTTCTCTCTTTCTGCACATTTCCTGCCTGTTTCTGCACCTCTCTTGCCTCTTTCTGTACCTCTGTTGGTTCTTTCTGCACTTCTCTTCCTTCTTTCTGCACCCCTCCTGCCTCTTTCTGTACCTCTCTTGCCTCTTTGTGCACCTCTCCTACCTTTTTCTGCACCCCTCTTGCCTCTGTTTGCACCTCTGTTGGTTTTTCTGCACTGCTCTTGCTTCTTTCTGCACCTCACTTGCTTCTTTCTACACTTCTCTTGCTTCTTTCTACACGTCTTTTGTTTCTTTCAGCAATTTTCTTGCCTCTTTCTGCACTTCTCTTCCTTCTTTCTGCACCCCTCCTGCCTCTTTCTGTACCTCTCTTGCCTCTTTGTGCACCTCTCCTACCTCTTTCTGCACTCCTCTTTCCTCTTTTTGCACCTCTGTTGGTTCATTCTGCACTGATCTTGCCTCTTTCTGCACCCCTCTTGCCTCTTTCTGCACCCCTCTTTTCTCTTTCTGCACCTCTGTTGCCTCTTTCTGTACCCCTGTTCCCTATTTCTGCACCTTTCCTGCCTGTTTCTATACCTCTGTTGGTTCTTTCTGCACTTCTCTTGCTCTTTCTGCACCCTTCGCGCCTCTTTCAGTACCTCTGTTGCTTCTTTCGGCACTTCTCTTCCTTCTTTCTGCACCCCTCATGCCTCTTTCTGTACCTCTCTTGCCTCTTTGTGCACCTCTCCTACCTTTTTCTGTACTTCCTCTTGCCTCTTTTGCACCTCTGTTGGTTCTTTCTGCACTGCTTTTGCTTCTTTCTGCACTCACTTGCTTCTTTCTGCACATCTCTTTCTTCTTTCTACACCTCTGTTGCTTCTTTCAGCAATTCTCTTGCCACTTTCTGCACTTCTCTTCCTTCTTTCTGCACCCTCCTGCCTCTTTCTTCACCTCTGTTGCCTCTTTGTGTACCTTTCTTGCCTCTTTCTGCATTTCACTTGCTTCTTTCTGTACCTCTCTTGCCTGTTTCAGGACCTCTGTTGATTCTTTCTGCACTTCTCTTGCCTCTTTCTGCACCTCTGACTTAGAGGTAGTTTTAATCCCACTGCCCTATTATGTACTAGGGCCTTACAGGGGAGGTCATGCCAATTACAGGGGTACCCCAACCCATAGTGTATGTTGGTGTTTTCACTGTATTCTAAGTGTCTTTCAGCATAGTCATCAGTGATTTCATTTGAGATGTCATCAGTGATGTCATCAGTCATGAGTGATGTAATATGGGATGTCATCAGCAGTGCATTGCGTGGGCATGAGTTATAGTTAGCTCAGCTAACTATAACGGCTGAATTTCTCTGGTTTTGTACGAGTGAAATGTCAGACTAACTATAACGTCCCTGAAACCTGTTTTTTTCAGTGAATATCTGAGGTTTTTTAAATGCTAATTTCTAACTATAATGTCCCTGAAACCTGTGGTTTTTTCAGTGAAATTCTAAGGTTTTTTTAAATGCTAATTTCTAACTATAACATCCCTGAGACCTGTGGTTTTTTCAGTGAATTTCTTAGGTTTTCTAAATGCTAATTTCTAACTACACCTAGATAGGTAAGACATGTGCAGAAAGAGGCAAGAAAAGTGCAGAAAAAAGTAAGAGAGGTGCAAAAAGAGGAAGAAAGGTGCAGAAAGAAGCAGGAGAAGTGATGAAAGAGGCAAGAAGGGTGCAGAAAGAGACAACAGAGGTACACAAAGAGGCAAGAGAGATGCACAAAGAGGCAAGAGAGGTGCACAAAATGGCAAGAGAGGTACAGAAAGAGGCAAAAGAGGAGCACAGAGAGGCAAGAGAGGTGCAGAATGAGGCAAGAGAGGTGCAGAAAGAGGCAGGAGGTACAGAGAGAGGTAAACAGGTGTAGAAAGAGGCGAGAGAGGTGCAGAAAGAGGCAAGAGAGGTGCAGAAAGAGGCAAGAGAGTTGCAGAAAGAGGCAAGAGAAATTCAGAAAGAAGCAAGAGAAGTACACAAAGAGGCAAGAGAGGTGCACAAAGAGGCAAGAGAGGTGCAGAAAGAGGTAAGAGAGGTGCAGAAAGAGGCAGGAGGTGCAGAGAGAGATAATAGAGGTGTAGAAAGAGGCAAGAGAGATGCAGAAAGAGGCAAGAGAGGTACAGAAAGAGGCAAGAGAGTTGCAGAAAGAGGCAATAGAAGTGCAGAAAGAAGCAAGAGAGGTGCAGAAAGAGGCAAGAGAGGTGCATAAAGAGGCAAGAGAGGTGCACAGAGAGGCAAGAGAGGTACAGGAAGAGGCAAGAGAGGTGCATAAAGAAGAGAGTGAGCTGCAGAAGGAGGCAAGAGAGGTGCAGAAAGAGGCAAGAGAGCTGCACAAAGAGGCAAGAGAAGTGCAAAAAATGGCAAGAGAGGTGCAGAAAGAGGCAAAAGAGTTGCACAGAGAGGCAAGAGAGGAGCAGAAAGAGGCAAGAGAGGTGCAGAGAGAGGCAGGAGGTACATAGAGAGGTAAGAGAGGTATAGAAAGAGGCAAGAGAGGTGCATAAAGAGGCAAGAGAGGTACAGAAAGAGGCAAGAGAGGTGCAAAGAGAGGCAAGAGAGGTGCACAAAGAGGCAAGAGAGATGCACAAAGAGGCAAGAGAGGTGCACAAAATGGCAAGAGAGGTACAGAAAGAGGCAAACGAGGAGCACAGAGAGGCAAGAGAGGTGCAGAATGAGGCAAGAGACGTGCAGAAAGAGGCAGGAGGTACAGAGAGAGGTAAACAGGTGTAGAAAGAGGCGAGAGAGGTGCAGAAAGAGGCAAGAGAGGTGCAGAAAGAGGCAAGAGAGTTGCAGAAAGAGGCAAGAGAAATTCAGAAAGAAGCAAGAGAAGTACACAAAGAGGCAAGAGAGGTGCACAAAGAGGCAAGAGAGGTGCAGAAAGAGGTAAGAGAGGTGCAGAAAGAGGCAGGAGGTGCAGAGAGAGATAATAGAGGTATAGAAAGAGGCAGGAGAGATGCAGAAAGAGGCAAGAGAGGTACACAAAGAGGCAAGAGAGTTGCAGAAAGAGGCAATAGAAGTGCAGAAAGAAGCAAAAGAGGTGCAGAAAGAGGCAAGAGAGGTGCATAAAGAGGCAAGAGAGGTGCACAGAGAGGCAAGAGAGGTACAGGAAGAGGCAAGAGAGGTGCATAAAGAAGAGAGTGAGCTGCAGAAAGAGGCAAGAGAGGTGCAGAAAGAGGCAATAGAGGTGCAGAAAGAAGCAAGAGAGGTGCAGAAAGAGGTAAGAGAGGTATAGAAAGAGGCAAGAGAGGTGCAGAAAGAGGAAGAAAGGCACAGAAAGAGGCAAGTGAGGTGCAAAAAATGGCAAGAGAGGTGCAGAAAGAGGCAAAAGAGGTGCACAGAGAGGCAAGAGAGGTGCAGAAAGAGGCAAGAGAGGTGCAGAAAGAAGAGAGTGAGCTGCAGAAGGAGGCAAGAGAGGTGCAGAAAGAGGCAAGAGAGCTGCACAAAGTGGCAAGAGAAGTGCAAAAAATGGCAAGAGAGGTGCAGAAAGAGGCAAAAGAGTTGCACAGAGAGGCAAGAGAGGTGCAGAAAGAGGCAAGAGAGGTGCAGAGAGAGGCAGGAGGTACATAGAGAGGTAAGAGAGGTATAGAAAGAGGCAAGAGAGGTACATAAAGAGGCAAGAGAGGTACAGAAAGAGGCAAGAGAGGTGCAAAGAGAGGGAAGAGAGGTGCAGAAGAGGCAAGAGAGGTCCACAAAGAGGCAAGAGAGGTGCAGAAAGAAGGGAGTGAGCTGCAGAAGTAGGCAAGAGAGGTGCAAAAAGAGGCAAGAGAGTTGCAGAAAGAGGAGAGAGGTGCAGAAGGAAGAGAGTGAGCTGCAGAAATAGGCAAGAGAGGTGCAGAAAGAGGCAATAGAGGTGCAGAAAGAGGCAACAGAGGTGCAGAAAGAGGTTAGAGAGGTGTAGAAAGAGGCAAGAGAGGTGCAGAAAGAGGAAGAAAGGTGCAGAAAGAGGCAAGTGAGGTGCAGAAACAGGCAAGAGAAGAGCAGAAAGAGTCAATAGAGGTGCAGAAAGAGGCAAGAGAGTTGCAGAAAGAGGAAAAAAGTTGCAGAAAGAGTCAAGAGAAGTGCAGAAACAGGAAGAAAGGCACAGAAAGAAGCAAGAGAAATGCAGAAATAGGCAAAAGAGGTGCAGAAAGAGGCAAGAGAGGTGCACAAAGAGGCAAGAGAGGTGCAGAAAGAGTTAACAGAGGTGCAGAAAGAGGCAAGAGAAGTGCAGAAAGAGGCAAGAGAGGTGCAGAAAGAGTCAAGAGAGGTGCAGAAAGAGACAAGAGAGGTGCACAAAGAGGCAAGAGAGGTGCACAAAGAGGCAAGAGAGGTACAGAAAGAGGCAAAAGAGGTGCACAGAGAGGCAAGAGAGGTGCAGAAAGAGTCAAGAGAGGTGCACAAAGAGGCAAGAGAGATGCACAAAGAGGCAAGAGAGGTGCACAAAATGGCAAGAGAGGTACAGAAAGAGGCAAAAGAGGAGCACAGAGAGGCAAGAGAGGTGCAGAATGAGGCAAGAGAGGTGCAGAAAGAGGCAGGAGGTACAGAGAGAGGTAAACAGGTGTAGAAAGAGGCGAGAGAGGTGCAGAAAGAGGCAAGAGAGGTGCAGAAAGAGGCAAGAGAGTTGCAGAAAGAGGCAAGAGAAATTCAGAAAGCAAGAGAAGTACACAAAGAGGCAAGAGAGGTGCACAAAGAGGTAAGAGAGGTGCAGAAAGAGGTAAGAGAGGTGCAGAAAGAGGCAGGAGGTGCAGAGAGAGATAATAGAGGTGTAGAAAGAGGCAAGAGAGATGCAGAAAGAGGCAAGAGAGGTACAGAAAGAGGCAAGAGAGTTGCAGAAAGAGGCAATAGAAGTGCAGAAAGAAGCAAGAGAGGTGCAGAAAGAGGCAAGAGAGGTGCATAAAGAGGCAAGAGATGTGCACAGAGAGGCAAGAGAGGTACAGGAAGAGGCAATAGAGGTGCATAAAGAAGAGAGTGAGCTGCAGAAAGAGGCAAGAGAGGTCTAGAAAGAGGCAATAGAGGTGCAGAAAGAAGCAAGAGAGGTGCAGAAAGAGGTAAGAGAGGTGTAGAAAGAGGCAAGAGAGGTGCAGAAAGAGGAAGAAAGGCACAGAAAGAGGCAAGTGAGGTGCAGAAAGAGGCAAGAGAAGAGCAGAAAGAGGCAATAGAGGTGCAGAAAGAGGTAAGAGAGTTGCAGAAAGAGGAAGAAAATGCAGAAAGAGGCAAGAGAAGTGCAGAAAAAGGAAGAAAGGTGCAGAAAGAAGCAAGAGAAATGCAGAAATAGGCAAAAGAGGTGCAGAAAGATGCAAGAGAGGTGCACAAAGAGGCAAGAGACGTGCAGAAAGAATTATCAGAGATGCAGAAAGAGGCGAGAGGAGTACAGAAAGAGGCAAGAGAGGTGCACAAAGAGTCAAGAGAGGTGCACAAAGAGACAAGAGAGGTGTACAAAGAGGCAAGAGAGGTGCAGAAAGAGGCAAGAGAGGTACAGAAAGAGGCAAAAGAGGTACACAGAGAGGCAAGAGAGGTGCAGAAAGAGTCAAGAGAGGTGCAGAAAGAGGCAAGAGAGGTTCAGAAAGAGGCAAGAGAGGTGCACAAAGAGGCAAGAGAGGTGCACAAAATGGCAAGAGAGGTACAGAAAGATGCAAAAGAGGTGCACAGAGAGGCAAGAGAGGTGCATAAAGAGGCAAGAGAGGTGCATAAAGAGGCAAGAGAGGTGCAGAAAGAGGCAGGAGTTATAGAGAGAGGGAAACAGGTGTAGAAAGAGGTGAGAGAGGTACAGAAAGAGGCAAGAGAGGTGCTGAAAGAGGCAATAGAGTTGCAGAAAGAGGCAAGAGAAGTGCAGAAAGAGGCAAGAGAGGTGCAGAAAGAGGCAAGAGAGGTGCAGAAAGAGGCAAGAGAGGTGCACAAAGAGTCAAGATAGGTGCACAAAGAGGCAAGAGAGGTGCAGAAAGAGGCAAAAGAGATGTAGAAAGAGGTAAGAGAGGTTCACAAAGAGGCAAGAGAGGTGCACAAAGAGGCCAGAGAGGTGCAGAAAGAAGGGAGTGAGTTGCAGAAATAGGCAAGAGAGGTGCAGAAAGAGGCAAGAGGTACAGAAAGAGGCAAGAGAGGTACAGAAAGAAGAGAGTGAGCTGCAGAAAGAGGCAAGATAGGTGCAGAAAGAGGCAAGAGAGGTGCAGAAAGAAGAAGAAAGGCGCAGAAAGAGGCAAGTGAGGTGCAGAAAGAGTCAAGAGAGGTGCAGAAAAAGACAAGAGAGGTGCAGAAAGAGGCAAGAGAGGTGCAGGAAGAGGCAAACGAGGGTGCACAGAGACTCAGGAGAGGTGTAGAAAGAGTCAAGAGAGGTACAGAAAGATGCAAGGGAGGTGCAGAAAGATGCAAGAGGTACAGAGAGAGGTAAGAGAGGTATAGAAAGAGGTAAGAGAGGTGCAGAAAGAGGAAAGAGGAGTGCAGAAAGAGGCAAGAGAGGTACAGAAAGAGGCAAGAGAGGTGCAGAAAGAGGAAAGAGGAGTGCAGAAAGAGGCAAGAGAGGTACAGAAAGAGGCAAGAGAGGTGCAGAAAGAGGCAAGAGAGGTGCAGAAAGAGACAAGAGAGGTGAGGAAAGTGGCAAAAGAGGTGTAGAAAGAGGCAAGAGAGGTGCAGAAAGAAGAGAATGAGCTGCAGAAAGAGGCAAGAGAGGTATATATATGTATATATTCAATATCCTCTCACTCTACACAGAAGGAATCAGCACTCAGGTTGTAGTTTGGAAGTATTTAATCTGCAAAGGATGCAATCCACGTGTTTCGGCTCGTCCGAAGCTTGATCATGATACAAGACATCATTGTAGCTTCCTTATTTAAATGTACAAATGCCTCCAGTTGCCAACGTTAACAAAGGGCTACATATTACATTAAACCAAAAAGCTGTTGGCCATATTGGCCTGGTCACGATGCGAAAATTCAGGAATTCATACAATAAAGAAAGAAAACAAGTGTTAATATGCACACAATGTCATTTCAGCATATCTTGCCCTGTGACCGCTGTGCCTGTATGTTCATCAACGTGACTTGTTAAGATAAACATACTTATGATTGCAAACATCAACATAAACAATGGACTACACATTACTTTAAAGTGAAAGGCTATCGGACATATTGATCTGGGCACGTTGCGTATTATAGTAGTTCTTACACAATAAAAAAGGAAAAAAAGGGGTGTTAATATACACACACTATCCCTGAATAAAGTTCTAGCGATTATAGTTTCATTCCATTCACAGCTCATTTGAGATGTCATGAGTGATGTCATGAGTGATGTCACTGACCATGTCATGAATGATGTAATGTCTGAGGTCATAAGCAGTGCATTGCGGGGGCGTAAGTTATAGTTAGCTCAGGTAACTATAACTGTTGAATTTCACTGGTTTTGTATTAGTGAAATCTGAGTCTACCTATAATGTCCCTGTTTTTTTTAACGTTAAGTAAGATGCCTATCACAATGGATAGTGGGGGGTTGGAAGCAGGGCCTGGCCTGGCATTGCGCTGCCTCCACCCAAGCTTGCTGCTCCTGCCTCCCCTCCTCCTTGCCATCCATTGTCCAAGTCCATGCCCCTGCTCCCTCATTACAGCCCTGTGTGGTGGTTGTTTCTGCCACTGGCCTTCCCGCCTTCTCTGAACAGTTAGCTTGCTGCCCCATCCACTTCCTCCCTATCCTCTGTTGTCTGAATCCATGCACTAGCCTCCCACTCCTGCCATGCATGGTCTGATGTGCTGTCACTGCCCTCCATTTAGCATGATGTCCCAGCCCTCTCCTCCTGCCCTCCATTGCCCAATTCTATGCCCCATCATTGCCCTCCTGCCTAGCCTCTGTGCTTAGCTTGTTGCCCCTAATCTCCTTCCCCTTGCCCTCCGATGTTTGTATGCATTCCCCTGATCCATCCTTTTTGCCAACGATGTTCCATGGACCTTCCCCTCCTATCCACTCTGAGTGTTCTGTTGAGCTGCCACTCCCCTCCCACCTGCCTAGCATTGTCAGATGACTGTGACCTCTACCTGCCACTTCCACTCTGCATGTCCACGTTCCATGCCCCTATTCCCTTCCTCCTGTCCTCCATGGCCCATTTTACTGCCACACCCTTCTACCCTCCCTGGTCTGTTGTGCTGCAACTACTCCTCCTGCCTGCCCCACGTGGCCTGTTGTGAGGCCCCTTCCCCTGAACTCTCTTGTCTGTGCCCAGCTCCTACCCCTCCCTTCTATCCTCCGTGGTCCTTTGTGCATGCCCCTTTCCCCTCCTTCTTGCCCATCATGGCCATTGTGCTGCCACTAACCCTCTCGCTTGCCATGCATGGTCTTTTGTGCTGCCACTGCCCCTCCCACCTTCCCTGTGTGGTCAGCTAGCTGCCCCTGACCCCCTCCCGCCTTCCCTCCATGGTCTGTGTGTATGCCATTATAGTCTCACTGTTGCCCTCTATGGTGTGTTGTGCTTCTAGTGCCCATCCTGCCTCACCTCCATGGTCAGCTTGCTGCTCCTGCCCTGCCCCCTTGCCCCCTGCCCTCCTTTTTCCATGTGAAGACCCCTGTTCCCTCCTGACTTGTCTGTTCCATTGTCATGCCCCTGATCCCTCCCTCCTGCCCTTTATGGTCCGTTATGTCAGCTTTCTCTCCTGTCTGTCCAGTATGGTCAGCTTGCTGCCATTGCCTCTTTCCCCTCTGTTCTCTGTTGTCCATGTGCATGGTCCTGTCTCCTCCCTATTGCTTTCCATGGTTTGTTGTGCTGCACTGCCGTCCCGCATGCCCTGTGTGGTGTATTGTGCTGCTGCAAACCCTGGCGCCTGCACTGTAAGGTCAGTTTGGTGCACCTGTCCATGTCCCTCCTGTCCTCTGTTATACTAAAGGACTGCCTTGCAGTCTATCCTGGCCCCGCACTCGCTCTTTTGAACGAGTCACTTTCATCTGGCTAAGTCCCCCTGGCTTTCAAAAAGCAACAGTGGTACCCCTCCTAAAAAAACCTGGAGCGGATCCCGCGCTTCTGTCTAACTACCGCCCGATCTCTCTGCTTCCTTTTTTGGCGAAGATCTTGGAGGCCCATGTAGCTAAATGTCTTTCTAACTTTTTGGAGGACTCTAAATACCTGGACCCTCATCAGGCAGGTTTTCGGCCGGCCCATTCTACTGAAACGGTAATACTTGCTGTCCTGGATACTCTCCGGGACAACGCAGACAGATGTTCCCCTCAGGCACTGGTATTACTGGACCTCTGTAGCCGCTTTGACACGGTCGACCACACTATTCTGCTCGACCGTGTCAAACATGCTGGTATCCAAGGGACGGCGGCTCTCTGGCTTACTTCCTTTTTGGAAGATCGCTCTCAGGCCGTCTGCCAAGGTCACTTCTCAGCTTCCCCCCGTAAAATTACCTGTGGCGTTCCACAGGGCTCGGCTCTCTCTCCTCATTTATTTAATCTCTATATTGCCCTCTGATTCAGTCCCTCAAAGATATGAAGGTAACTGTTTTTAATTATGCAGATGACCTCCAATTACTTTTCAGAATCGATAATTCACATAAATCGGTCACGGACTTTCAGGCTACAATGCGGCACATTCAACAATGGATGGACCTCAACCATCTTAAACTGAACCCTGGTAAGACAGAGCTGGTTCTTACTGGGGACTGTCAAAAGTATTGGGGTCCCCATTGTTGGCCTCCAGAGCTAGGACCCCCTCCCTCCCCGTCCCCTCGGCCAAAACACTTGGAGTCTCCCTTAACAATGACCTCTCTAAAAACTCAGGTCGGTGCGGTTATTTCTAAGTGTTTTTTCCAAATGCGTAAGATCAGGAAGATACACCGCCTCCTCACTCAAGAAGCCCTGATTCAGGTCGTAATAGCCACTGTCCTGTCACATCTTGACTACGCCAATTCGGTGTACTTGGGCATGCCACTTTACCTGCTTAAACGGCTTCAGATGGTCCAAAACCATGCAGCCCGACTGATCTTTCGACAACCCAAATGGCAATCAGCGACTCCTTACTGAAGGAACTGCACTGGCTCCCTATTGCCCAGCGCTGTGCCTTTAAAACAGGTTGCCTTATTTTTAAATCCTTACATGGCAATAATCCTGTATTTATCAACAGCCTGATTTCCAAGCATACCCCCACACGTAACCTACGTTCTGCTCACCTCTCACTCCTTATCACTCCGACATTCAAACGGGTGCGTCAAGGAGGCCGCAGATTTGCGATTCTTGCCCCCAAACTGTGGAATTCTTTTCCGCTGGAAATACGGTCTTGCACAAACCTTCTGCAGTTCAGGAAGTCCCTCAAAACATGGCTTTTTGGACAAGCCTATGATTGATGTCTATCGGATAGCACTTGGAGCCTTTCTATAGCGCCATGAAGCCACCTGGTGTACGTGCGCTTTATAAATTATTTTTAACATTAACATGTTATCCGAGTCCATGTCCCTACCCCAATTCCTCCTGCCTTCCATAATCCTATGTACCATACTTGCAAACATTTTGAACTTGGTAAGAGGGAGATTTTGAAAAGAAAACTGGGGAATTGATTTTCCCCATTGGCTTACATTGAAAAAGAGGAGATTGTAAACAAGAGACAGATAAAATAAAGCCCTTTTGGGCTTAAAAACATTGGGCATTTCTTGCCTGAATCGGCTCTATTGGCATGTATGGTAGTACTGCTACTGCCTCTTACTTCTACCCTCAATGCTCTATTATATTGCCACAGCCTCTCTTGCCTGTCCTGCATTGTTGGTTTGTTGCCTGTGCCCCCCTTTCCACTGCCCTCCATGTTGTGCTGCCACTGCCCTTCCTGCCTGCCCAGTGTGGTCAAATTGTTGCCTCTGCACCCTCCTACCTGCCTTCAATTTTCCGAGTCCAAGACCCTGACCTCTGCCTCCCAACAGTATCCTAATGAACAACTAGATTGCTAACATTCAATATTTATTACAAAAGTGTGGCAGCCTGACGTCATCTTGATGTAATCAAAACTGTAATACCTAAAGCATTTCCTTTAGAAATTATAGAAATGAGAGGGTCTTATTTGCATAGAAATTATGGTTAGTGCTCTAAAAACTAAAATGAGGACATATTTTATGAGTTCTCAAATAGTGACAAAGCACTTTTAACTTATTTGTTATCTTTTTGTTTTTTTATCCAGTTGACCACTTGATTAAATGTTAAGCTTAGGGGAGAGGATGTGGTATTACTTCCAGAGCTGCAGACTTTGCAACTGGGGAACCAGGTTGGAGTTTCTGCTTCAGCTCGTCATTCTGTGATTCTGGACAAATCACTTAATCTCCCCATGCCTACAACCAAAATGAATTTGTCCTTGTATGATGTAACCAATGCTCATGTAAAGCACTCCAATACCTGACCAGTCTGCCCTATATAAAACTGCAAAAAAACTAAGAATAAAAAGTGTTTTCCACGCTTCTGTCATTGGGCTATACGTGGGCTACATCTGGGTGATATTTGTGCTACATTTGGGCCCCTTTTTGTCTGGTGGCCATCTTGGGAGACTGTAATTCAATTCAATAAACTTTATTCAATCTGATTTAGAAACATAGATCATAAACGTGTACATAAAACAGTAAATCCTCTTTCTTAATACAATACAATGAGAATTAATTAAAACCAGTAGGTAAAAACAGGTGTTACAAAGCCCAGCTCAGAGCAACTTCCGGTTAACAGAATAGTAAAGTTTAATGTTTCGCAAGATCAATCTCAGGTACTTTGTGAAAAATACGCAATAAGGGGTCCAAGTAAGATGCAACGCTCCAATACCTGACCAGTCTGCATTATAAAACTGCAAAAAAACTAAAAATAAAAAGTGTTTTGCACACTCCTGTCATTGGGCTGTATGTGGGCTACATCTGGATGATAATCGTGCTACATTTGGGTTCTTTTTGTCTCTGGTGGCCATCTTGGGAGACTTATTTGTTATGAAGTTTCCTAATTTCCTCATTTACTGCAGTCTCCTCATTAGGAAATGCTTTCAGTTTTTAACTTTGATTCCATCAAGAAGGCATTCAGATGTATCACACATTTGCCATAAATTCAGAATGTTAGCACTCTAGTTGCTCATTAGGTCACTGTAGTAAAGTACTGCTCAACAGGGAATTAACTGGAAGTCTGCTGCTGGTTGCATGTCAGAATTTTTTTATGAAATAGAAGAGGATTTGAGAAGTCACTCAAAATGTCCTCTAATTTTTCTTTCTGCAGCACTAATCATAATTTCTATGGCAAAATGAACCTCCTCATTTTGTTCCTTTTTAAATTAAATGTTTTAAGTGTTACCAGTTTATTCCAATTAAGATGGCTTCAGGTGTTCCATACTTTTGTCATAATTAAGACTGTGAGCGCTCTAGTTGTTCTTTAGAACACTCTGGGAAGCTGCAGTAGAACACAAAGGAATCTACTGACAGTCTCTGCCTTTGTTGGATGCACATGTTTTACTGAGAATGTCGGACTTCATTCTCAAATGACTAAGAAAGATAATGTGAATTTACAGAAAATATGCTCTCATTTTAGCTTATGGGGCACCTTCCAAACCTCTATGGGAAAAGCATGAAAAAATAGCTTTCTCTCAAACATGATTCATGATATCCCAGCAGAAGGCATTTTCACAGCGTAGAATCACCTTAGAACACACCACAATTCCTAAAATTAGTATGGTACCATCAACAAATGAATTATAATTAGGGCTCCCAGTTTTCCGTTTTTACGGATTTTTACAGATAAATACAGATAGAAAACTATTTTTTTCCTGTCTGTATTTATTTTTAAATACAGAAAAATACGGAAAATAAGTTGTCTTTGGATGTTTTTTTCTACTGTCAATCATGAGTGCCAGGTCAGCAGGTGTACAGATTGAGAGGCAGGGGAGATGAAAAAAGACAGTAGGTTTCCTAATTAAGCTCAATTAAGTGCAGATCTACAGTTAATTATGATATTCTACAATGCAAGTGTTTTCAGATAACGCTATTGCACTGTATACTGCTGAAACAATTTGGACATTCAAATGCAAATTTACATTTATCAGTCAAATAAATGTGGAAAAATACCCATTGCAGCTTCATTTGCACAGAAAACACAAAATAAAAATGGATAAATACAGACAAAATTAGCAAAAAATAAATATGGATAAATACAGACGGAAATGTCGAAAAAGTAAATACCATAAAACCGGGAGCCCTAATTATAATGTAACTAAAGTCTGTTATCACCCTTTATATGTTGTCCTTTTGGTGACCCTCAAAACCTTCTATTCACTTCAATGCATTTTAATGGGGTGCTATCATGTATATTGGTCTCAAGATGGCTGCCAACACTTCTTGGATGAAGTGCTGACAGCCAATTAGATCTCATGATGAGATGTATGGTTAGGCTCCGCCGAATCACCCTGGAACTTTCACAACAGGAGCTGACGTGAGGGGGCCATTAGTATTGAAAATTTCGTGAAGATTCTTGAAACGGCGCCAAAGATATTGGCAAAAGAAAAATCTTTTTTTTAATAGAAGCAAGGTCCTAACCATAACTACCTACTGGCTGGCGACTGCCAGTAGGTAATATATATAGGATATATTATCTACTGGCGGTCGCCAGTAGATAGTTATAGTTAGGACCTATTTCCCATATGAAATCCGCAACATTCTATTTGAAATAACTCTTGCGTCGGTTGACGAATCTTTGCGAACTTTTCAAACTTTGTGGCCCGCTCCGGTCCGCTCCTATCCTGAAAGTCTCGGGGTGATTCGTCAAGCGGGGGCCGAGAAAAAAGGGGGGTCCCAAAACGTGTTTTCCCCATTCATTTTCCCATAGGAAACTTTAGCCACGGCTACAGCACGAACTGCTGAACGGAATTACACCAAATTTGGCAAAGAGGTAGTTCTTGTTCAGAAAGAACCCTTTTTGTTAAATGGTGTAAATCCGTTCAGTAGTTGCTGAGAAAATCAAAAGTAAAAACACATATATATCTATGGCCGCGGAGGGTCCGCGCACCCTCCTGATGACCAGCTGTATGCTAATTGGCTGTCAACACTCCAAACCAGGAAGTGTTGGCAGCCATCTTGTGACTCGGTAGAACCTCTGTGGCGCTTTCTGGACGTACCTGGTGGGCTAGTTGGACCCCAGGGACCCTCAGGATTCAAGGGGACTTAATCCCCCAACTTAAAACGCGCCACAGGGTGCGTTTGCACAGTGGTGAAGGGAGGGGGCGGGGCTAAAGGTGACATGTGTGCAAACAGGTCCCGTGGCGCGTTTTAAGATGGGGAATTAAATCCCCTTCAATCCTGAGGGTCCCTGAGGGCCAACTAGCCCACCAGGTACGTCCAGAAAGCGCCACAGAGCTGTGTTGCAGAGAGGTGTAAAAAGGGGCGTGGCCTCTGAACACCTCTCTGCAACGCAGCTCCCTGGTGCATACTGGAGGTACAGGGTGGGCTAGTTGGACCCCAGGGACCCTCATGATTCAAGGGGACTTAATACCCCAACTTAAAATGCGCTACGGGACGTGTTTGCACAGTGGTGAAGGGAGGGGGGGCTTCAGGTGACATGTGTGCAAACAGGCCCCGTGGTGCGTCTTAAGATGGGGAATTAAATCCCCTTCACTCCTGAGGGTCCCTGGGGGCCAACTAGCCCACCAGGTACGTCCAGAAAGCGCCACAGAGCTGCATTGCAGAGAGGTGAAAAAAGGGGCGTGGCCTCTGAACACCTCTCTGCAACGCAGCTCTCTGGCGCATACTGGAGGTATCTGGTGGGCTAGTTGGCCCCTAGGGACCCTCGAGATTGAGGAGGAATTAATTCTCCAACTTAAAACGCGCCACAGGGCGTGTTTGCAGACATGTCACCTCAGGCCCCACCCCCTTCCTTCACCATTGTGCAAATATTCCTCTAAAATCAGCCGAACTACGAAATCCGATTTACTCACCTGTTATCAGGAGAGACCTCAGTGCTGCATCTTTGAGCCCAGTACTGATCCTGAAAAGTAATTCTAACCGTACTTACCAGTAACTTGAATTTCCTTCCATAGGATATCATTGCCTGCTTTTTGCTGAAAAAGTTTCTGTCGATTTTTGAAACATACAAATATTCCTCTAAAATCAGCAGAACTACGAATTCCGATTTACTCACCTGTTATCAGGAGAGACCTCAGTGCTGCATCTTTGAGCCCAGTACTGATCCTGAAAAGTAATTCTAACCGTACTTACCAGTAACTTGAATTTCCTTCCATAGGCTAACATTGACTGGTTTCACTTGGAAATTCTTCTAAGTGTGGATTTTTTAAACTTTATAATATTCCTCTAAAATCAGCCGAACTACGAATTCCCATTTACTCACCTGTTATCAGGAGAGAACCCAGTGCTGCATCTTTTAGCCCAGCACTGACCCTGAAAAGTAATTCTAACCGTACTTACCAGTAACTTGTATTTCCTTCCATAGGAATCCATTGTCTGGTTTTCAGCAGAAAAGTTTCAAAGTGTCGATTTTCACAAACTACAAATATTCCTTAAAAATCGCCTGTATGACTTAAACGCATTCTTTCAACTGTTTACAGGAGATGCACCAGTGCTGGATCCAGGATCCACCACTGAGTAAGAAAAGTAACGATAACACTACTTACCTGCTAAGTGAATTTCCTCCCATAGCATAACATTGGTGATTCTATGTGAAAAAGTTTCAAAGTGTCAACTTTTAAAATACAATAATATTCCTTAAAAATCACTACTGTAACCAAAACGCTTTACTCAACTGTTTACAGGAGATGTCCCAGGACTGAATCTAGGATCCAGTCCTGTGGTTAGAAAAGTAATCCATAAAGTAACTAATTGCATTTAACTAGAAATTCACATTGAGCTCAATGTTGCATTGTGTTTGAAATTGTGTTGCCCATTGCAACAACTGTAACTACTGTACTTAAAAGTCTATTGCCTATTTGCAAAGTATTTAAACTAAAGTAATTCATTCTGAGAAAGTATATTTTGTAATGTAATGTATAATGTAATTACAATGTAATTTAAAAAATAAAATATATAAAATAAATAGTTTAAAAAATGTAGTAAATCAGTATCAAAAAAATAAATATATCAATTAATACATTTAAAAATTGTCATTTACAAAACCTTGAAATTCACTGAAAAAAACCATAGGTTTCAGACATCTTATAGTTAGGAATTAGCATTTAAAAAACCTTTGAAATACACTGAAAAAACCATAGGTTTCAGGCACGTTATAGTTAGAAATTAGCATTTAAAAAACCTTAGAAATTCACTGAAAAAACCATAGGTTTTAGGGAAAGTTATAGTTAGTTCGACATTGCACTCGTACAAAACCCGTGAAATTCCCCCGTTATAGTTAGTTCAGCTAACTATAACTTGCGCCCCCACAATGCACTGCTGATGACGTCACATATTACATCACTCATGACATGGTCAGTGACATCACTGATGACATCACTGATGACATCTCAAATGACATCACTGATGACATCACTCATGACATCATCCATGTGATAATTTCATGCACCTCCTCACACCCTAATATAACCTTTGATACACCCACTCTAAATTACAGACTGCCATTCTCAAAACCATAGACACTCCAACACCAATAACTACATACCCACTCACTGATTCTTAGGTCTACACACACATTCACTCACTCACCCGTACAGTCACTCATACTTACGGTCACTCAGTACAGGACTATCATATGCACTCATACACCTATATAGACACTCACACACCGCCACTCATCCATAGAGGTACTCACACACCTAGTCAGTAATGCAAATAATTAATCACACTCCCATTTACTCAGATGTACAGTTATACACACACCAGCTCAATTACTCATATAAATACTAGCACATTCTTACGCTCTTATACAATCAATGATACAAGCACACACTCATCCATACAGCCACTCTCACAATAACACACTCTCATTTGTAGCCAATTATGTACTCCAACACAAATATATACTACTTTTCACATATGTAGTTACTCACACATGTAACACTGAGATATACATTCACTCACTAACACACCCATACACACACTCACCCACCCATACAGTCCATCACAGATGCACTCTTGAAACAATGCACCCAGTGAATCACCCACTCACACATCTATGCTCAGAGTCACACACACCCACCCACACAAACAATCAGGCACCCATACAGATACTCAGACAACAAATCAATAACCCATATAGACACTCATGTAGCTATTCACAAACCCATGAGCCGCTTACACACCAACAGACACACGGATACAGACATTCACACAGTTTAGTCACTAACCCATGCATTCAGTAAGATACGTTTAATCACTCACTTATAGAGTCAGTCACGCACCTACTAAATCATCCATTCAGACACTTATACACCCACTCATTCTTCAATACGCCTTTCCCTATATATATTAAACATATTTCAACTTTACAGAAACACACAGTCACTGCATGATGTCATCAGTGATGTCATTTGAGATGTCATCAGTGATGTCATCAGTGATGTCACTGACCATGTCATGAGTGATGTAATATGTGACGTCATCAGCAGTGCATTGCGGGACGCGAGTTATAGTTAGCTGAACTAACTATAACGGGGGAATTTCACGGGTTTTGTACGAGTGCAATGTCCAACTAACTATAACTGTCCCTAAAACCTATGGTTTTTTCAGTGAATATATATATATATATATATATATATATATATATATATATATATATATATATATATATATATATATATATATTGAAAACACCAAAAGCACCCCTTCACCTCCTTGGTATGAACACAAAGGGCACAAACTCCTCATGTTTCTTCCGTTTGGTTTTATTAGAAATCCAATGTCATTACGCGTTTCGGTCTGCGAGTGACCTTGATCACATAACGAAACGCTCTGCGGCATTAACTTTAGTACAAACCCACATGTGTCACGTGATTACTTTAGTAAAGGACATAATAAACAGACTATCATGTTGACTAGAATGCATTGCTTGCTCATACTTATGGCGCCCATGTGAGAACAGACTTCCATTATATTCGTAAGTGCAAATTTCATTATGCAGCTAAAAACTACCTGTTACAATATCTACATAAATTAATATACACGTTTAGAATATAAATTAATTAAAATTGGTTCATTTCTATTACCACTGTTATAATACTCCACACGTTATTTATATCATCAAGGAACCATATGAATTTGGGAAAATTCCCGCCTAAATGCGTTTATGCAGTTATGTTTCCATATTCAATTCAGTGCATTGTCAAATATATTGTTGGTATATTAAAAAGACCAACCTTTAAGAAGTCTAAAGTATGAGTCTTAGCAGCAATATATGTGCAAATTGAGCCTGATAATCCTAGATAAAGTGCTTATGTGCCTACTAGCTTTCCTATAAGTGCATAGTGCTTTAAAGTGCCTGGTGCTTCATAGTGCAAATATAAACTTGTTCAAAAACCAATTAAAAAAAAAATTCTAATTTTACACACCTCTAAAAAAAAATCATTTTTTCTTATTTTTAGCTATTTGGGTTTAAAAACAAGTTGATGGTTAGGCGGTCGGCTTGTAGTTGATATAATAGAAAAAATGTCAAAATACCTAGTACAGAAGTTTTCAAATATTAACCTGATAGATTGGCGGACACACTGCACAATGTATATATACAAAACATATCTCTAAAGCATTCACATGTATATATCATTATTTTGTGAATTAATACTGCACCAATGCAACATAAACTGGACAAAGTTTAGAGAAAGTTGTGAAGGTCCTCATTGTTGTTCAGCCCTGTTGGTGTCTTGTTGTCTAATTCTAGGATCATGCGTGACTCTAGCTGACGTAACAGTCGTTCTCTACTCCCCCCTCGTCTGAGAGTCGGAATGGCATCAATACCAAAATACCTCAGGCAGTTGAGGTCATTGTTGTGTTCCGCTTTAAAATGGCGTGCTACAGGATACGTGGCATCGTTGTTCACTACGGCCCTTAAATGTTGGAGTATTCTCACGTTTACCTGCAGCTTGGTACTCCCAACATATCTCAAGCCGCAGGTACACGTGAGCACATACACCACATATTCAGTCCCCCAGTTGAAATTACCTTTGATGGCTACCCTAGTGGGACTGAAGGGTGTCACATAGTGTGTAGTATTGACCCCAAATTTACAGGCCCTGCAGGTTGAGCACTTGTAAAATCCTTTCTTTGGTTTGAGCCACGAGGTACTGTAGACAATCTCTGGGCTGCTTTTAACAAGCTGAGATCTCATAGATGGTGCTCTTCTGAAGGTAAATTCAGGAATCTCCGGTAGTCTAGGTGCCATTACTCCATCTGTAAGCAATATTGGCCAATTTCTCTTAACAATTGCTCTAATCTGCCTTTCTTGACTGTTATATGTAGTAATGAGTCTAGGTATATTCTCATCTAAACTGATGGATATTTCTGATGTTGTCAGCTTTTTGTCAGACTCTATTTCATTACTATTTTGGTTTAACAGAGACTCCCTCGTTCTGGTCTTAGCTTTGGTTGTGGCCTCATTCAAGATCTTTTCACTGTATCCTCTCTTTCTGAACCTTTCCTTGGCTTCATGCATACATTTATCTAACTCTTCTGCTGTACTGCAAATTCTTTTAAGCCTAAGGAATTCACCAAAGGGGATACTTTTAACTAGATGTTTGGGGTGGGAGCTTCTCACATGCAGTGTTGTGTTGCCTGCCGTTGTTTTTCGGTGCAGTGTCATTTCGAGTTTCATATCCGACACATACACCCTCACATCTAGGAAATCTATACTTAGCTCACTGATATGCGATGTAAACTTCAGGTTCACATTGTTGGTATTAATATCTATGATGAAATTTACTGCACTCTCATAGTCTCCCCTCCAAATAATAAAAACATCGTCAATGAACCTAAGCCAATGCATGACATGTGCGGAATACATTGCTATATGTGTTCTCTTTTATATATATATATATATATATATATATATATATATATATATATATATATATATATATATATATATATATATATATAACCTACTGGCGGTCGCCAGTGGGTAGTTATAGTTAGGACCTTGTTTCTATTCAAAAAGCATTTTTTCTTTTGCCAATATCTATCTAATGGCGACTGCCAGTAGGTAATATATATATGTTGGATGTGAATTATCTATATATATATATATATGCGTATTATCTATATATATCTATATATATAGATATATATATATATACGTATATATATTGCCTACTGGTGGTCACCAATAGGTAGTTATAGTTAGGACCTTGTGTCTATTCAAAAAGCGTTTTTTGTTTTGCCAATATCTTTGGCGCTGTTTGAGGAATCTTTGTGAAATTGTCTAAACTAATGGGGCACTCCTATCAGCTCCTGTCTTGAAAGATTCATGGTGATTCCTCAAGCAGGAGCCGAGATAAAAGGGGGTCCCAAAACGTGTTTTCTCCATGTTAATTTCCATAGAAACTTTAGACACGGTTACAGCCCGAACTGCTGAACAGAATTACACCAAATTTGGCAAAAAGGTAGCTTTTGGTCCAGAAAGCATTCTTTTCTTTAAATGGTGTAAATCTGTTCAGTAGTTTTTGAGAAATTTAAACATTTACAGATATTGATATTTGAGGATTGTGATATCTGATTGGCTGAACCCTCCCGATCTCGAGCTTGTTTCTGATTGGCTGCCAACACTTCAAACCAGGAAGTGTTGACAGCCATCTTGTGATTTGGTTGAACCGAGTCGCAAGAAAAAAGGGGAAAAAAGAAGAAAAGGGGCAGGGTAGGAACACTCTGACTCCCTAAGGCTGCTCAGGGGGTGCCACATGGACCCCGAAGGTAAAAAAAGCATTTTTTAAAATATTTTCAGCGGAGTTGCGTAGGGTCCGCAAATCACGACAAAAAAATAAAAAAACAGAGCGCGGTATCGCAAGCTTTGTTTAATTAAGCCCCCGGGTGTGCCAGGTCCTGGGAGCATTGTTTAGTTATGATGCGGGGGCTACTTCTGTTACGGGGACTGCCACCTCCCTGGGGCAAATATAATGATATGCGGGGGGCACGCGGCCCCCCTGCACCCCGGAGAGCACCACCTCCCCGGGGCTATATGTAAAATTAAAGTGTGGAGGGGCTCAAGCCTACCCGACACTGTCCCGGGGACCACTACTTGCCCGGGGCATTCATCAATTAAAATGTGGGGGTCCATTGCAGACTGCCGGCCCCGGGGAGCATGATTTTCCCAGGGCTTAAAATGTAATGGAGGCGGATCGCGCGATGTCCCTTGAGGAGCTTTCTATAGCACTGGGGTTCGCCGCCCCTGAGGGCCGGTTCCAACAATGTCCCATGGTGTCTATCCTCAGGACATTGCAGTTTGCTATGGCAGGGTGGGAGCTCTGCTCCTCCCCTTCCATAGCAAACTTCTGCTTCGCTTTATGGAAGCGGGAGGAGGAAATTTGCTCTAGCTTCCATGAAGCGAAGCAGATTTGCTTTTGGGCAAAGGGAGTTGCATGTCAGCAGCTCCCTTTGCCCAAAAGCAATGCCGGCTCCCGCAGGAGGCGGGGAGCTGGCAGGGACCGTGGGGGCATTGGGGCTCCCCCGCGGTCCCCAAACATTGTGGCCAGGCCCTAGGGGATGGGGTCCCCGGGGCCTACAATGGTCCAAGAGGGGGCCACGCGACCTCCCTTCCTTGTTTTAAAAAAAATCTGAAACTGTCGGGCCTAGGGGGATGTGGTCCCCGGGTCTGATACCTGCCAATGTAACTAGGGAGTATTAATTAATATTTGTTTTGTTTCATGATAGGAGTGGAGACCCCATTATGGTTCACAGCGCAGCCTTGTGTAATGTTGCGATGGGTTCGCGGATCCCCAAAAATATTTAAACAGAGTATGTAAGTTAAAAAATAAATAAGATTGAGTACTGGGTTATAGGGTGGCTCTAAAAAGAGCCCTTGTTTTCATTATGACTTTGTTGGGCTACATGTAAGTGCGGATGCACAGCTTGAGGTTGTTGAGAAAAACTCTGTATCCTTCATCTGTGAAAGGAACTCCATCACTTCTGTAGATGTCATCCATATCTAAACGTAGATTGTTGTTATAGATGGACCCCATTCTATGATCTCTGAGGTAAGCAGAAACGGCTTTATTGACATTCTTCCTAGCTTTCTGAATCTGAGGACAGAATTGATTTGACCAGTTCCATTTCTGTCTTTGGCATATATTAGAGTATACAAAGACAGTTTGAGGCAAAAGCAACATCAACTGTGCAAAGGTATTCTTCATTAGCATTTCCAGCCCAACCCTGGTCAATGTGCCTAGGTCATTGCCACCACAGTGCACAATCATGAGGTCAGGGGGTTGGAGATGCAAAAGGTTTTCAACCAAAGTCATCAATTGGTGCCACTTTAATCCTCTCTGTGCAAACCATTTAATATCCACATTTTGCAAACCTAGGTCTTTCTCAATATGTCTGTGTACATCATACCTTTTGCACCAGAAAACACAGCTGTGCCCTACGATCCATACTGTAAGCATTTTGAAGGGATGTCTGGAAGGAATCAAAAGCTGTCTGTAGCTGATGTAGTCTGATGGTAGAATGAGAGATATGTAAAAAGGTGGAGAACAAGCTTTTTTTTAGAAAACCTATAACTGATTGGCTGATGATCAACATTGTGCACTGAAAAATAGGATGCATGTTACTTTCGTGAAAAAGCATGTTTCTGATTGGTTAATAAAAAATGTTTGAAAGCTACAATAGATAGGATAAGATAACATGTTGAAAAAGTCAACCACACCTGCTATTTGCATTTGGAAGCTACTGTTCTGAACTGAACTATATGGTGAACTTGTGACCTGCCACTTGCGTTAAATGTTGCAGAAACTGTTGCTATGGAAACTGGCATTAAGGAGAGTGGGGGAAGGGTTGAAACAACTGTGGTATTAAAATATGAAATACAGACTTAAATACAAGTGATAAGCTAATAAAGTTGGTTTTTCTAAATCAGTAGTATGTTTAGAAGAAGTGTGTTGTTCAAAATTAGCAGTAGTATTATTGGAAATTGGTTTTTGAACTCTCGTAAGGGTTCGGGGCTTCATGGCGATGCAGCAGCGTGGTCAAAATTACAGAATGAGTTTGGGCACTTTTAGAAGAGAGTTAGAAACGGTTAATATGAGTAACCAATAGAAATAGTGAATGAACGAATTTGATTTGTTACTTACATTTATTTCTGTGCAGAAAGAGAGGGAAAGTTTGCCATTACTGGTTTTACCTTGTTGAGAGTGCTGCATTACATTCATTGTGTGAGAAAGAAAGTTTTTCATGCGTTTCTGATATTTGAGATTCTGCAATACTATTACAGAGGTAAGTTACAAATTTGTAAGGTGTGTTATGTATTGTGTAGTAGTGGTTCAGTCTTTGTAGTGATATTTTTAAGTTTGAAATTTTTTTTTTAAAGATTACAAATTATTACAAAACTGTCCTGTTTCAAATATGTTACGAAATGTACAAAGACTCTGAGTAGTTGCTGAATAGTCAAGCTGCAAGAGAAAAGTGCGGTTTAAGACATGCTGGCAGAGGTATTAGTGATTAGGCTACTTTGTATGACTGTGTGGAAAGGTACGCTTGAAGTACGCTGTACATATTTAGGTGTGTTCGTGAAATGAGGAGTACAGTCTGTCATGTTGAAATAACTGCATGGTCTTGTGACTGAGGTACAGGGTTGAATTGGGATCCAAAATCGGCCCGGGCAACGTAAAAGAAATGGCCCACATATGCAGATTGCGCCTTGTCGCAAAATACTGGGGGGGGCTTTAATAGAGCCATGTTGTATTAACTTCGGGGAGATAAAAAAGAAATGCAAATATTGCCTACACACTTTGTGCACAGATTTGTTCACACTGGTGAACCACACCTAAATAAAAGTGAAGTTAATTCTCAGGCTCCCTGCCCCTGCTCAATCTGCGTACATTACAGGGCCAGCACATCGAGAGACTGGGAATGACACTTCCCTGGACTTCCTCCCTCCTCCCCCATCCAACGCTTCCTCCCCCCCTTTGTAAAAGGAAGGTAGCAGAAGCCCATCTACATAAAAACATACCACTTAGGCCCTCACTGGGCTGCTGGCAGCATCTTAACAGCACAGATAAAGTCCCAATTGGCTTTTATGCTACACAAAAAAGCGGCACACAGTTGCAACTTACATACCGGCCCATTGTACATTGCCCAAGTGTCTGTTTTAGCAATCTGACTTTGCAGAGGTATGTCTGTACTTCTACATGTATTTTCACACGTGTTATGCATGGGAAGATCCGACACCTATAAAACACAGGTATACATCTATTTTATGTTTCTTTTATGTATGATGCCACTAGCAAAAGGCACAGACACATGCATGCATGCTTTCAGTAATATGGTGAGACTTGGAACTGTGACATGTGAAGGGTTGCTGCTTTATATTTGGCTAGGCCCAACACTCTTAGTAGTTGCTGAGTAGTGAAGCTGCTAGACAAAAGTGAGGTTAAAGACATGCTGGCAGAGGGATTAGTGATTACGGTACTTTGTATGAGTCTCTGGAAAGGTATAGTTGGAGTACGTCATATACATTTAGGTGTCTTCGTGAAATGAGGAGTGCAGTCTGTCATGTTGAAAGGATTGTATGGTCTTGTGATGAGGTACAGGGTTGAATTGGGATCCAAAATCGGCTCGGGCAACTTAAAAGAAATGGCCCACGTTTGCAGAATGCACCTTGCCGCAAAATACTGGGAGGGCTTTAAAAGTGACATGTTTTATTAACTTCAGGGAGATAAAAAAGAAATGGAAATGTTGCCTGCACACTCTGTGCACGGATTTGTTCACACTGGTGAACCACACCTGAATATAAGTGAAGGTAGTTCTCAGGCTTCCTGCCCCTGCTTAATCTGCGTACATTACAGGGCCGGCAGATCGAGAGACTGGGAATGACACGTCCCTCGAACCCCCCTTTCTTACCCCAATGCTTCCTCCCCTCCGCTTTGTAAATGGAAGGTAACAGAAGCCTATCTGCGTCGAAAAATACCACTTAGGCCCTCAGTGGGCTCCTGGTGGCATCTGAACAGCACTGATAAAGTCCCAATCGGCTTCCATGCTACACAAAAAAGCGGCACACAGTTGCAACTTACATACGGGCCCATTGTACATTGCCTGAGTGTCCGTCTTACCAATCTGACCTTGTTGAGGTATCTCTATACTTCTACATGTATTTTTACACGTGTTATGCATGGGAAGATCCGACACCTATAAAACACAGGTATATATCTATTTATATGCTTCTTTTAAGTATGATGCCACTAGCAAAAGGCACAGACACATGCATGCATGCTTTCAGTAATATGGTGAGACTTGAAACTGAGATAAGTGAAGGGTTGCTGCTTTATATTTGGCTAGGCCCAACACTTTTAGTAGTTGCTGAATAGGTAAGCGCTATACAAAGTGAGGTTAAAGACATGCTGGCAGAGGGATTAGTGATTATGGTACTTGGTATGAGTCTCTGGAAAGGTTTAGTTGAAGTACGCAATTTATATTTAGGTGTCTTCATGAAATGAGGAGTGCAGTCTTTCATGTTCAAGGACTGTATGGTCTTGTGACTGAGGTATGTCTCTACCTGGACATGTTTTCTCATACATGTCATGCATTTGAAGATGCTTTACATATAAAACACAGGTATACATCTATTTGTATGTTTCTTTCATGTATGATGGCACTAGCAAAAGGCAGAGACACATGCATGCATGGTTTCAGTAATATGGTGAGACTTACAACTGTGAAATAAGAAGGGTTGGTGCTTTATATTTGGCTAGGCCAAACAGTCTGAGTAGTTGCTGAAAAGTGAAGCTACAAGAGAAAACCTAGGTTTAAAACATGCTGGCAGAGGGATTAGTGATTAGGCTACTTTGTATGACTCTTCCAATCACCCAGGCACTACCCCTGTACTCATGCAATCATCCAGGCCCTACCAATGCACTCATGCAATGAAGGAGACTCTACCTATACACACATCCAATCAATCAGATATTACCTACTCAAACATGCAATCACCTAGGCAGTAGTCTTGCATTCAACCATTCACTAATCCACTACCTATGCACTTAACTATTCTGTCAAGCAATACTGAAGCAGTAATCGAATGATACAGGCACTACAGTTGCACTAAACCATTCACTCAGGCACTACCCATGCACTCATCCATTCCGTGAAGCACTATTCACCCAGGCAGTACCTTTGGACATCATGCAATCACGCAGGCACTATGCATGTACTCATGCAATCAGTAAGGCACTAGTTTTGCACTCAACTGTTCACTCAGGTACTACCTATGCAGTTATGTATTCCCTCAGGTACTACTGTGGCACTCATCCAATAACCCAGCCATTACTGTTACAGCCATCATTTTACTCAGGCACTACCTATGCACTGATCTAAGCATTCAGACGATACCCTTGCACTTATGAAGTTACTCAGGCACAACTTATGCATTCATGCAATCACACAGGCACTACCCCTGCACTCATGCTATCACATAGGCACTAGCTATGGACTCATGCAATCAGTCAAGTACTACTCTTGCACTCAGCCATTCACTCAGGCAGTACCTATCCAGTCATCCTGTCACTCATGAACTACCCATGCAGTCATACAATCAAAGAGGCACTATCTATACAGACATCAAAGTATAGAGGCATTACCTACACAGTCATGCAATCACCTAGCCACTACTCTTGCACTCAAGCATTCACTCAGGTACTACTCATGCACTCATCAATTCACTCACACAGTACGTATGCACTCATCCAATGATGCAGTCATTACCCTTGCATGCATCATTCCATTCAGGCAGCACCCATACACTCATCGAATCATCCAGGCACTACTGCTGCACTCATACAATCACAGAGGCACTACTCAAGCACTCATGCAATCAAGGACACACTACCTATGCACACATTGAATTAATAAGACATTACCTACACAATTGTGCAATGAATCAGGCACTACTCTTGCACTCATCCATTCACTCAGGCACTACCCATGCACTCATCTAGTCTGTGAAGTACTACCCATGCACTCACCCAATGACGCAGGCACTACAGTTGCATTAATCCATTCACTCAGGCACTACCCATGCAGTGTTCTAAGCAGCCAGACATTACTCTTGTATGCATTAATTTACTGAGGCACCAGCCATTTATTTTCATACGTGTTATGCATGTGAAGATCGTAGACCTATAAAACACAGGTATACGTGCATTTGTATGCTTCTTTCATGTATGATGTCACAAACAAAAGGCACGGACACATGTATGCATGTTTTCAGGAATATGATGACACTTACAACAGTGACATGCAAAGGGTTTATGCTTTATTTTTGGCTAGGCCCAACACTCTTAGTGGTTGCTGAAGAGAAAAGGTGATAGACAAACCGCAACCAGCAGCCACCAGTCCGTGTCCCCCAGCGAGTTGGGCCAGTTGGGGCACTACAAGGCCCAAGTTACTTTGTGGCAGGAGCCGTCCACCACCAACTGATTGGAGCGCCTGGAGGCACTTTAAATTGAGGCGCGGGCTCCCGCAGTGCGGGACGCGTGCGGGCGTGCCCGGGCCGGAAGAGGCCGGGCTGGGCCACATCACTTGGATCCATCAACGGAGATACAAAAGTAAGGAGTGGGGTTGGAAGGTCAGGGAAATAACCCTTATCCTCAACTTTGCACATTGAGAAGTCACGTTCTTCACTGAGATGGAGAGAAAGAAACCTATGCCTGCACCAAAATGCACAGACACTATATTAGACGGCTTCCTACAGAAGGCCGTGAGGGCTCTTAATAAAGAAATTGAATTGGTGGAACGCAGGCTCTCGTTGGCCCCATCACCTCTAGCTGCAGACATGAACACACACCCTGCCCTGTCTGTCCCTCTAATAACTATAGAGGACCCCAAGCGAATAACATCTGTAACCTCCCCCACTCTGCAAGAAGAACCCCCAATTGCACTTTCACCTACCGTCATCATCCTGAGCCAGGGTCCCCCGGGTGGAGAGCCTAAAGGCATCGACATTGTAACACCAACAATCACGGGGGACCAAAACGCGGCCGGGGGAAAAAGGAAGTGCATCGATCCAACAGGGACTGAACAGCGGACTTTGGGTCAACTGCCCAGGGTAAAGAGGACAAAGCAAAACTCCCCTGTCTCTGTGGGAAGACCCCGAGGGGGAGGTGGGCCTGCAAAGACAAAAACTCTGTCTGATGTGGACATGGTGTCAGCCCGATTTGGGAAAATAGTGTCAGATTTACTGGAGCCTATCTTATCCCGGCTGGCCCGCATAGAGGAGCAGCTTGGCCAATTACTGTCGCTACCAGGATGCTTGGCGAAGCAAAGTGGGCTTAAGGAAAGGTGTTCTCTGGGTAAAGGCCCGGTAGAGAGGGAGAAAATGCTACCCTTATTGCTCCTGAGAGTGGGAGGTCAGCAATAGACAGACCCATAGCTCCAAGTGTAGAGGCAAATATATCAGTTCCTCACCGGGATAGGGTTAACTGCACAGATCCTCATATAGTGCTGCTAACTCAGGCAAGTGGTAAAGATAGGAGGGCCAACAGTGAAAAAAAAGGGAATCTAACCCCCCGAGCACTGAAAGGTATCGTAGTGGGAGCCAAGGGAAGAAGAAAAGGCCCAATATGGGCATCGAGCAAACTCGGCAGGATGATAATATCATACTAAACCTCCCGCCGGAGTGTACCCCCTACACGCTGATCCTGACAGGGGTCCCACATCCTCCACCAGGTCACCACGAAAGCTGTGAGAGCCTTATTAATAAATCTGCCTATTGGTGCTCCAGCAAAATACAGCCCCAGGTAAACTGGCGCAAGAACATCATAATGGCAAGGCGGGTGTGCTGGCTGGGAAAACACAAAAGATAGAGAAGGTGATTGTGTGGTCCTGAATTTTTATGATAGGAGGTGGGCGGACCTCGCCCTATGTCATCTTAGAGACTCCCCTTTGGAGCAGATACAGGCCCGCCCACTGGGATTCTTTTATCCTTCCCACCAAGGGGGCATTATGCCTCGCCCGCGTTTCCAGAGTAGAAACCCCCTTCCTCAGCTCCCTACATGGCTCCATCCTAACCGCTTTGAAGCATTGTCTGGTTTAACAGAAATCGATTGACTACCCTTGGACCTATATAGCTCAAGCAAGTTGTTAATGACAGGAGGGTTAACCAGGGAAGCCCATCATCCAGTGGACAGAACAGAAGGGAACAGGCTGGGGACAAACTACTTGGACCACCACATACATAAACCACCCAACACTTTTATTAGCAATGAGGAGCTGGCGACTGGGGATGATCCATCCAGTCCCTCTATTTCATCTAATTCAGGAAGGGGGGGGGGGTCCGGTTTGGACTTCGCAATTGTTAGTAACAGGGAGGACCCAGGTATAAGGCCGCACAAATCCCGACCTTTTAGAATTCTCTCCTGGAACATCGCAGGTATCCGCTCGAAATTTGAGGACAAAATGTGGCTAAAGTATGTAAATGCTTTTGACATTATCTGCACCCAGGAAACATGGTCCCGGGAGAATATTGAATTAGATGGCTACTGTTCTCTCAATGTTCATGCAATCGCCTCACCTGCAGGGAGAGCGAAAGGAGGATTGGCGACCTTGATCTCTCTCAAATATGGGTCTATCAAAGTAAAGTCTGTTATTGATTCACCATGGTAACAACTGATTTTGATTTTTAATTTGTTTCAGGTCAAGACTCTTTTAATTAACTGGTACTACAATGTTTTCGATCCAAATAGATGTGACATCATTGTAACTCTTAAGGAGGAAATTGACAAGATCGCGGGGAAGTGGCAGCCCCTGTGTATCTATTGGGTGGGGATTTTAATTGCACTTTATGTCGACATAGCTCAGACAAAGTATGTGGGTTAATGGACACTGAGGGTTAACCGCTGACGCACTTTATACATACTCCACAGAGAGACACCTTAAATGATATTATTGTTGTGAATGATTTCCTTTTTGTTGACACTTTGGTCAGTAACACAGAAATTCTATATCCCACCTTTATGGGCAGAGGCAGGGAAAGTGTTATTGACTTCATGTTAATATCCAGAAAATCTGCCTTCCTGGTGGGCAGTTTAGAGGTGGAGCCAAACAATGCCAGCGATCACAACCCCCTTACTGCCTCCCTACATGTAACTGCCCAGGAGGAGGAAGGTGATGGTCGCGTCCTCCTCCAGTATAATTCAAACCAAGGGGTGAGAATGAAATGGAACAAGATAAATCCCCCCTAATTTGATGATAGCACTGTTAAAGCAAACTTAAGCTCCATCTTGAAATGCCTTGATCATGATTCCCCTCCGGAAATGGTTATACAGGGATTTCAGGGAATTTGCAGGGACGTATCAAGAAACCTGACGAATCCATTAGTAATAAGGGAAACTAAGGGGACTAAATGGTTCAACGTTGAGTGTACAAGGGCCCAAAAGGACCTAAAGAAGGCACTACCCACAATCCCTCGAGATAAAGCCTTAATCAAGAATGCAAGGCAGGCTTACAAGAGCATAGTTGCTCAGAGGAAGCAAGACCTGAGAAAGTTGGCCTGGGAGGATCTAGAGAGAGCAAGCGCACTCAAAGACTCTAGGAGCTTTTGGGAGGTAATAAACCGTCTATTATTTTCAAAGGACTCAAGGGGAATGGACTCATTAATACCAGGGAAAGTGTGGGAATCGCACTACATAAATATATTTAACCTGAATGGTATCATTAGTCAGGAAATAAGTCAAAACGCCTCATTAAATAAAACGACTGCACACCATTTGAGCTCCTCCATTTCAGTGAGCGAGGTCGAGGATGCCCTCAAGAAAGGGATACACCTAAAAGCCCCAGGGCCGGATGGGGTACCTCTTGATCTATTTAAAAACAATATCCAACTCTGGGCACACCTCCTGACAAATGTCTTTAGAGCAGCAATAATTGGCCCTATCCCAACATCATGGAAAGAGGCCATGGTGGTACCTGTGTACAAAAAGGGAAATAAGGAAGACCCGACCTGTTATAGGCCCATTTCCTTAATTGACTCTACGGTTAAGGTGCTGGGGAGGGTCATCTTAGTGCGCCTTGAGACCTGGGCAGATTCCAAAGGGCTAATGTCCCAAACTCAATATAGTTTTAGAAGAGGTATGGGGACAAATGAACAGTGCCTCAACTTGGCCTTGATCATGGGCAAGTACATGAAGGCAAGGAAGGGGTCAATTCACCTTGCATTCATGGACTTGTCCAGTGCTTTTGACACGATCAACAGGGGCAAACTGTGGTCCATGATGGGGGAAATGGGTTTTGAGGAACCTCTCATCACCCTTTTGTGTAGGTTGCACGCGTCCACTACGGTAGCCATACGATTCGTCCCTGGGGGCGAGAGGACAGGGCCCATTGTTTCTACGGAGGGAGTTCGTCACGGGTGCATACTGGCCCCCTTTCTCTTCCTCTTGTACACAAATGGCCTAGAATCAGCCTTAATAGAGAAGGAGTTAGACTTCCCCAGAATTGGGGGCAAACCGATTCCGTTGTTGTCATATGCGGACGACACGGTCTTAATGGCTTTAACTGATAATAGCTTACAGAAGTCCCTGAATGATTTTACTGATTTTATGTTAGCTTTGGACCTAAAAGTTAATTTTACCAAATCCTACATCATGGTCTGTGGTCCTAGTCACACTAAATCTAGAAACTTTATTGTAAAGGGCAAGACAATCGACAAGGTCTCCAATTTTACTCACCTGGGGAATGTTTTTAATAATAAATTGAACTGGGAACATCTTATTACATCTAGGGTGCAGAACACTAGCCGTGCTGTGGAAGGTCTCTTTCGCTTCGCATGTAAGTTGGGCCACAAGCCAGTAGCGGAATTTATTACCTTATATAAATCAAAATGCCTGTCTATTGCCACATACGGGGCGGGAGTATGGGGATATTATAAAAGCACACAACTGCAAACGCTAGAAAATAAGTTTTTAAAAAGATTGTTGATGATCCCAAAAAGCGCCCCCACAGCATTCTGTCACTCTGAGGTGGGGGTGGATTTTATTGCTGACCGGATTAATATTGCCCCACTGATCCTCTGGGCCAAAGTCTGGCTGTCGGAAGACTTAAAGCTCACAAGGGAAATTATTAAGGATTGTATGACGCTGGATAATACCGAGGCTATCCCATGGCTCCGCTATGTGAAAGGAAAATTTAACGAAATAGGCCTAAGACACTATTATGATAATCCTGCCAGCATAGATACAAATATGAAACCGATTATAAAAGATGCATATTGTGGTGAGCTTGATAATCACCGGCGGCAAGCAGGGCTCCAACCTCATATAGATCGGCCTCTTTCACATCAACAATTTTACTTGTCTTTTACCGCGAATGCCGGTTCAGATTTCTTCTGACTAGGCTTCGGTTTTGCACATTGCACTTTTTAGTGGCCTTTCCCAAACAGGCTGGATGGTGCAATAACCTTATTCCTTGCAATAACTCAGCACAACAAAGCACCTTGCACTTTACCCTATTCTGTACACTTTACAAAGAACCAAGGGCACTGTTCCTTATTCCACTCTTAAGAGAAACTCGCCCACGCAATTACCAGGAGGGTTTTAATCTCCTATGCTCCTTGTCCACTGAAGCTATTTGCACCGCAGTATTACATTTTATTAGGATCGCACTTTTAATAAGGAAACAGTGTGAAATGTAAATGAAATTGGTGTTTCCCTTTTAGAAACTTGAATTTTAAATTTCTTTTATAAACTGTGGAGTATTTGAGTCAAGTGACATTATATTGTACTAATTCGACTTGTAAATTTTATGCATTTTGTATGTATGTTAAACTTTTATGGTTTATTTAAACCGAATAAAGTTATTCTTGATAGACAAAATTGAGGTTTAAGACATGCATGCAGAGGGATTAGTGATTAGTCTAGTTTGTTGAATTGTTAGTGACATCCTACATGAAAGAAGGATACAAATACATGTTTACATGTGCTTTATAGATCTACCATCTTTAGATGCATAACATGTGTGAAAATAGATGTACAAGTAGAGATATACCTCAGTCGCAAGACCATGCCCTCTTTTCAACTAGAGAGACTACACTTTTCATTTCAATAACACACCAAGATTTATACAGCATACTTCAAGTGTACCTTTCCACAGACTTGTACAAACTAGCCTAATCACTAATCCCTCTGCCAGCATGTTTTAAACCTCAGTTTTCTCTTGTAGCTTCACTATTCATCGACTACTCAGAGTGTTTGGCCTAGCTAAATGTAAAGGAGCAACCCTTCACATATCACTATTGTAAGTCTCTCCATATTCCTGAACGCATGCATGCATATGTCTGTGCCTTTTGCTAGTGGCATCATACATAAAAAATATATACGAACAGATGTATGATGGCACTAGCAAAAGGCACAGACACATGCATGCATGCTTTGAGGAGTATGGTGAGATTTACAATAGAAACATTGCAAAGATTGCTGTTTTGAAATTCTGTAGTTCTCTTTCTTGTTTGTGCACTTGTCTGGACTGTTTCTGCATGTCAGTTCCTTGTTTTTGCACTTGGGTTGTTTCATTCTGCATCCTTCTTGTGTGTTTATGGAGCTCTGCTGCTTGTTTTTGTACTTTTCTTCTTTGTTTGTGCACCTTTTTTACTTCTTTTTGCAGGCCTCTTTCCCGTTTTTGCAGCTCTTTTGCCTCTTTCTACACCTCTCTTCTGTGTTTCTCCACTTTGGTTCCATCTTTCTGCACCTCACGTTTCTTTCTGCAGATCTCTTGATTCTTTATGCACTTGTCTTGCCACTGTAACCACGTCTGTTACTTCTTTCCGCACTTGTCTTGCCTTTATCTGCACCTCTGTCGGTTCTTTTGGCTGTGATATTGCCTCTTTTTGCACCCAGGTTGTATGTTTCTGTACCCCTTTTCTCTCTTTCAGCACCGTTGTTGCGTCTTTGAGCATCTTTGTTAGCCTGTTTCTGCACCTGTCTTGCTTCTTTTTGCACCCCTCTTGCCTATTTCTGTACTTGTGTTCCCTGTTTTGCAGTTGTCTTGCCTCTTTCTGCATCTCTCTTGCATCTTTTTGTACTTCTCTTGCATGTTTGTGCACCTCTGTTGTTTCTTTGTTCACCGCTATTGTCTCTTTGTGCAGCTGTGTTGCGTCTTTCAGAATTTCTCACATTTTTTAGTAGCTGTGTTGTTCTTTGTGTATTTCTTTTAGGTGTTCATAACCTATCCTGAAAGGAGCGCCTCGGTTCACAATTTTCACAAATCTACTATTCAAATAATGGTTTTGTGGAAAAACGGGTTCATAGGCAGTCTTTGATGAATTTCAAACTCTGTGGTTTATTTAAAAAAACCTTCCAAATTGTTAGATCCACACAATATAGTAACAAATCAATCAGCCAACACGTTGCGTCCACACTTGGACATCATCAGGGCTGTAAATTAAAAGAAAACACAATACAACAATGAACAGTTTACCAGTGTTTCTCTTTTTCAAAAACAAGAATTCATCAGTGTCCCCATAATTATTACATTAATTCAATTCTTAAACAATAATGCCTGTCTATGTCCAATCTTAGAATCCTCCCTGGTTCCAAGGGTATGAGATTCCCTTGCATCAACAAAACAATAATTCTATACTGTGCACCTGGTGCACATGACTGCCTCAAGAGAACATATCATGCTTTCACATCCCATCTTAATACAATTCATTATAATCACAATTGATCAGAACATGTTCAAATATGTCTTAAAAGCCTTAATACAGATTCATTATAGTTGCAGAAAGTCAGAACCCTTCAATTCCATCTCCCAAAGTCAAATATATCAATGGTCTCCCATCACGCCCCTCCTTCAATGTCAATGGTCCTGTCAGATCCAATTCACTAACCCACCTCCCAAGCGCCAGTAACCAGTACCCTTAGAATTACTGATACTGAAAACATACCTCCAAATTATGTATTGATAATCTGCTCTGAATTTCCTGTTCCATCCATCCCATTAATGAGGAAGTTTTCTACAAAACAATAAATATATATGTCTATGTGTGTGATAGGGGAGTGATGGGAGACCTTTGATATATTTGACTTTGGGAAATGGAATTGAAGGGTTCTGCAACTATAATGAAGATTTTAAGAAAAATAATGAAACTGTTGGTGGAGACAGAGAGGAAAATGAGCCCGTAGTTATTCTAGTAAATGACGTCCCAACAAAGAGTCAAAAAATATGGCAAAAGTTTGTAGATGTTAATAAACTTCAAAAGGCTACATTATATCTTGTAGAGAACAATATTTATTATAAAACTGTAAATGTTGATGAACAGGTAACATGTTTAGAAGATGAATCAGAAATTTCAAGTGGTCAAATAGAAAAAGTGGACAAGTCCAGGAGTGAAGAGATTTATGAACATTACACGATACATCCTCTACATTCAAAAGAAGTGATAGGAAACAGCATTGAAATATTGCAAATGAGAAAAGCAAAGGGAACTCCAATAAGTGTATGGAGAAAAAGCTTAGAAGCTCGTTGTTTTCCACAGCTGTTCCCCACTGGAGAAGGTGGACGATTTGATGAGCGACCTGTACGGATTCCAGCTTCAGAATACCGCTCAACAAGGTTGTACTCTAAAGATCCAAGATTTCGACAGAGCATTCCTTATATGTTTCATCTTCTGTTTGAAAGTTATTTGTCTGCTCTTTCATATGCAGTGAACCACATATTAAAAACAGGAGTTCATCTTTCACATGTTTCAGAAAAAGAATTTATGGACAAAGTTCAACAAAGAGATGAAAATTTATAATCACAGTTAATTAGTTTGATGGCATGTCAACGTGGTACCAATGAATATTGGTTTCATCGACACTGTGAACTTAAATGTATGTTAAGAAACTTAGGTACACCAACATGGTTTGTAACAGTTAGCTGTGCTGAATATGCGTGGGAAGAATTACTTGTATTTCTACGAGAAGCAAATTCAAATATAAAAAATATTGAAATGAAGACACCTGTAGAGCTCTGTTCTTTGGATCCTGTAAACGTGTGCAGGTATTTTAACCAAAGGTTTCAAACTATGATGTCATTTATCTGCAATAAAAATAATTGTTCTCTTGGAGAAGTTACTGATTTTTTGGGGCAAAAAGAGTACCAAGCCAGAGGTGCTCCTCATATACACATGCTATTATGGAAAAGAATGCTCCAAAATTTGGAACTGATACTGATGAAACTGTGGTGTCTTTCATCGAACAGTATGGTACCTGTGACATTCCAAGAGAAGGAGGAGAAGGGAGCTTGAGACAACAAGTTTTATGTTTTCAAAGTCACCGCTGTGGAAAGTATTGTCGATGAAAATACAAGTCTAAAGGGAAATTTTATACAAAGTGTTGTTTTGGATTCCCACGTCCAATAATTTCTAAAGGAAGAGCAAATTCTTTTTTGTCAGCAGTAAGGCATACAATAACTTGGAAATCTCCCAAGAATACCTACAACTTAAAAAGAACAGAACAGTCAAAGTGCATTAATGACTACAATCCAGTTATTTCGAAAATGTGTAATGCAAACTTGGATATTCAAAATGTTGCAGATAATTCAATTGCCGTTGCACATTATGTTACATCATATATACCCAAATCAGAAAAGACAGAGATGAAAGAAATGTGGGAAGAAATTTCACAAAAGAAGAGACATAGCAAAAAATTGTACATCTTTAGCTTTAAAATGCTTTCCCACCGAGAGATTGGATCCTATGAATGTTCGAATTGCTTGTGCTCTTCCAGTTTATATTCAAAGTCAAGAGGAATCATTTGGGTAAGTTTAGGTGTTGCCTGCACAGGAAATAGAGTATTGAAAACATTAGAAGAAATCGAATACTTAGCACTGAATGAACCAGAAAGTACAGAAATTGTTAAAACTAATATGTTGGATACATACTTTCCCAAAAGGAGTCCACATCTGAAAAAGCTATGTCTGTATGAAATACTTCAACATTACAGCTTTAAAAGAAATGTTACAGAAAAAATAAAACAATGAAAATATGCTGTAATTGGATGGGATGGATGTTTAGTAAAACATGCTAAAGGAATTCATATTAACCACAGAAAACTCAGTTGCGAAACTCCAGATAAGAGAGAATTTTTCTATTTAGCACTTCTGCAACTGTTCAAGCCATGGCGTAATGAAAGAGAATTACTTGGAGATTTCGACTGCTACGAAGATTCTTTTAATGCATGTAAAGATAGCATTCAGTGCACAATTTTCCCTACATATCTACAAATGTTAAATAATGAGATTGAACAACAAAATACTATTGCAGCTGAAATAGCTAAAGACAGTTCTCAAGATAGTAAAAATTCTGGCCCACTGAGTCAAGATCCACTGGGACAAGATCCACTGGGACAGCCAATTATCGAAAATGAAGCAGCACTAGCCATGAATGAGGTGGAAACTGCAATGCAACAAGCGCAACAGGATAATATTACATTGGAAAACTTAGAAGAACAACTTAGGGGCCGATTCCGATTCTGGCCGGAAAACATACCGACCGACTCGGTACGGGAATGTAGTCCGACCGACACGTACCGGCGCTGCCCGATCCGCGTAGTACGATGCAATGCATGTGTATTATGACCGACTCGTACGGAACACAAGCCGAACGACCGAACCGCACGGAAACCAGCTATCCGGCCGGAAAACTACGTGAATCGAACCGAACGACACGCACCAGGAATGAACCCGACAGAAACGTACCCGCGAACTCCGACCCGCGCAGTACGATGCAATGCGTGTAAAACCAGACCGAGTCGCACGGAGCTCAAGCCGTACGACCGACACGCATACAAAACAGGGAGCCGAAGCAACCCAATACTCCGTGACCGACGCGTACGCCGCACATGAAACCCAGCAGAACCACAGCTTGAAAGACTCGGAGAAGCTCGCACGAGCCAACTGCAGCATCCTACTCGGTCAGAAGAACGTCTCCTACATGCCTAAAAATGACAAAGGAATTTTTTTTTAAAAAAGGGCCAAACAAGCAATGACAAAATCAATAAATACAGGGGGAAAAAACATGGAACAAAGACACACCCACAACTCCACCCATATAAAGCCCACAAATCCCTACCATGATCCTTTGCAAATTCAACTGACCTGCCAGCACAGAACACCATCAGACAGCAACCACAGACACACTCACAACTCATCCATCACACAAGCCACACACCATTAGCACCTCCCAAATAGCACCCTCACATACACCCAGCAAAACCTACACTCACCCACCCTCACTTGCACACTCACACACACATCAATCCCCACCACCACCCATCACCATGCCCCCAAAGGAGAATCCAAAGTTCCTAGACAGTGAATTTGAAGTCCTGGTAGATGAAATCCTCAGGGTAGAGCCACAGTTGTTTGGTACATTGGTCCAACAGACCCCCATGTCGCAGAAAACCAAGATGTGGGAGAGGATCGTCGACAGGGTGAACGCACAATCACCATGTTTGCGCACAAAGGAAGACTTCCAGAACAGGTGGTATGATGTGCGTAGGAGGGTCAAGGACCTACTCAAGAAGGATTACGCCTTGAGTCATCGCACCGGCAGTGGCCCTCCTGCCAAACCAGTATACCTCAGGCCCTGGGAGGAGAAGGTGCGGGCCATCCTACCACCAGAGAGTGTACATGGACTATCAAACATCCCAGAGCCTGGTGAGTACACAACCAATATACCCAATATTGTGTGACAATACACACACATCACTGTCAAGGGGATAGTGAAACCATGCACCGTTAGCAAAGCCACAGTAACCAAAAGATAATCATCTCAAGATGTGTATGTTAGTTAGACAAACACAATACCTGCGATCTCATAGTGATATGTAACTGTGTCATGACATGTACAAACCTAACAACAAATAGAGCAAGGCAGTGGCACAAATCTAACCAACAAACACTGTCAGACATTTTGCCACCACTAGAACACCACCTCACAGGGAAGCTCACTGAAAGGAAGGAATTGTGTGTATGCTGGTGAAGTGAGTGTAGCCAATAGCATGATGGGAGTTGTAGTCACAGATATTGGTCACCCTCACAATTGGCCCATCAACACCACTCTGAACCATGCTCACATCACAGGGAGTGGAAAAGAACTGACACGATGGCTGACACTGGGTACTGCTGTGGGGAGCACAAGGCCCTGCTGGGAACTGTGCACCAACCAACAGCAGGATACCACTGCCTGACATCCTGAAAGCCAACTTGCACTCCCTGCAATGGAAGCACGTTCCATGGTGGGATATCTGGCTGGGTGGGAAGAAGGACTGACAGCTCTGACCATAGTTACCAGCAGCTTTTCTCACACACGCCCTTAACACAAATTCCACACAACTCACCTGGGAGAATGCATTGCCTCACACTCTAATTAAATATCCCACAAAGAACCACCACACTGGGTTATGCTGTGTGAAGCACAGGGACAATTTTTTGACTTGTAGCCAAACAAACAATGGCTGACACATGGGCATGAAAATGATGTGCCTGCAATTCACACCAATGCACTGGCCAACCCAAACACGTACACACTCACAACCATTGCAACTCTATGTTAACACACACTGTCAGGGGATGCAGTGTCCATGGGTGCCCCCTGGCCTGGCTGTGAAGGTGTGTCTTGCAGATGACAACTGTAGAGAATCAGACATACTACATAGCACAAAACACACAGGAAGTCACAGAGACATCATTGACAGGGGACACCTGACAGTGAATGCAATGGACACACCAATATACCGGACACTGTACCATGGTGTCAGTCACACAAGTTGCGGTTGTGAGCTGCATTCCACTCCCACATCGTTCGGCAACATATGCATCCTTCACACAACACACCACTCACTGTCATAGACACTGTAGACACAAGCACCAACCTGGACTGCATTTAAGGAGACATGCTACTCACAGCAGCAGAACTGCAACACACACCACTGGCCATCACTGTCATGACAATGGAAAAGCCAGAGAGCTGCCGTGCCCAATCCTCATCACCATGGAGGACATTGACAAGATTAATCACGTTTGCACGTACAAAACTCAGCAACAACATCATTAGCTACGTTAACAACATCACTTGTATGAAATGAGACGTGAACTAGGAACCCAGACAACAACACAGATACTCCCAAGAGATCCCAGGCATACCGGACTGTGACCATGTTGTCCAGACACACCAATGTGATGCACAAAGACTGGCAAAAAGGCAACCACACATGTCCCAATCTTGAAAGATATCCTAAGTGGAATTGCACGTATGTCCCTGTTAAAGGACAAATGTGGACAAGGATGACACACCTGTGTCAGGCACGTGATGGCCCTTGAGTAGCAATGGCCATGTACAGCCAATAAATACATGAGCTGGTCATGCACACACCTCAACATTCACATTGAAATGCTTCAGGTTGGCAGGACAATGTGCTACACCAATATCAACCTCTGACTGTGACAACTTAGGACAATGCAATGTACAGGCCCGCATCCAGAGGTACAGTCACAACTGTCAGGTGTTTGAACCATTGATGCCTGTAGAAACATAACATACATTGTGTGTCTCTTCCAAAAACAGGTGATGATGGGGACACAGCAGCAGATGATGAGGAGTCCCTGTCCCAGGCTCCGGTGGCCCCTGAGCTCTCTGGTGTGGAACAGCCTCTGCCCTCCTCGGATGGCGAAGACCTACCTGGCACCTCCGGTGTGAGTCATCATGCAGCACCAGCAGGACCACCGTCTGCACCCCCTGCACCCACTCCTCCAACATCTGCCAACACACAGACCACCCCCGCCGACACAGACAGACCAAGGACACTGAATGACAACAGCATAGGGACCCCGGCCCATCATGAAGCAACGGACAAACACCCCAGTACCAACCCCCAAGGGGGCCTAGGCTCACCTGTGCGTGCCACCGCAGGTCCCACACGTGTGGCCAGGGGTGGTGGGAGGGGTGGTAGGCAGAGGTCGCTGTTTGCAGAGGGGTCTGGACTGCATGATGACCCACAACTGGTACGCATTGCTGATGCGTACCAGAATAGCACCGGAGAGGTCAGCCAGGTAGTGGGGATCCTCAAGGACATTCAACAGCAGCAGGCTGCCCATCATGCCCGCTTGGACTCCCACATGTCCCGTGTGGAGACACACATGTCTGGCATGGAGTCCAAGTGGGACACATTGGAAGAACTGACAGCGGTGCAGAGGGACATATTGACATGCCTCCGCCAGATTAGCACCAACATGTCCACACCTCCCTGTGTGCCCACAACATCTGGTGCCACAACAACTGCAACTGCCACAGGGAGGGAGGATGACTCTGGTGGAGAGTCCTCTGCACCGCAGCGGCCTGCACGTGAGGGTCCCCCCAGAAAGAAGAGGGGTCATCCGAGGAAGGAAAACTGAGAGGCCGATGGCCATGTACATCCCCCAGGAACCCAACACCTGTTCTGGAAATTCTCCTTTGTGTGCAAACTGTTCACCCTGTCGAATGCAACCCAACTCTCCCACATGACATGGGGAGTTTAAGTTGGACTAATGTATCAGATGACTGTGGACTTTACTCAGGACATTTCTGCTACCAACACTTCCAACTCATCTGTGAACTTTGGATTCCAATCCCAATGTACAGCACCCACCATCCTGTGCACTAACCTCACACATGTATGTAAATAAACTCACTAATACACCATACTTGCCTCTGTTGTGATTCCAACGTTGTTTTTGTCATGGAGATGATGATCTGCTAAATGACACTGTGCATGCTAACTGCTACAGCAAGTTCAACACCGTCATGTGAGTCATGGCAACGTGACACATATGAGGGAGACACACCACTAGGGTTACACAACACATACACACCAGGGCCATCTGACTCATCGCCTACACTGATGTTGCCAGGAAATACAGTGGAATGCACAGACACCACACCTATTCAGAGTATGTGTTAACTAGCCCACAGGTGCAGTAAGCAAATGTCAGTCAGATGTGTGACCACAGACAACGCACATCCCAAAGTGAAGCACAGGTTTATTACACATTTGCAACATGTTGTTTCCACTACAGATGCAAGGTAATCCCACGTGGCAGTGGCCACACAGTCACCAAGTGTAGAAGAAATAAAGTCCAGGGGTGTGTGGCACATCACCTGTAGGGAAACGACTGCTTCCACCCTGGAAGTTGAATCATGGTGTCGGGGATCCGAGTTGACCAAACAACTCTGAAAGTACCCTGTGAAGGACAGACATGCCACACAGTCAAAAGCACTGAAGAACAGGACAGAACTGCAATACTCATGCCCAATACATGTCACAAGATACCTACACAAAACCAAGTTAGCATGTCAACACTGTTGGGGAGTACAGACTACCTGTAAGGACACATCGCTGCACGCATCCAGTCAAGTAGCACATGGCCACACTCAAACAGCAACAGAGCACCACCAACACATATCATGCAAACTCAAATCATTGACATACCAACTCTGTATACTCACATTCAGCTGAAGAAGTTGGTGATGAGCTGTGTGCGGACATCACCCTCATCATCATCATCATCACTGGCATTGTGGCCCAGGCCAGGATCCTCCACAGGTGGCGGATGTTGGTCATCGTCATCCAGGATGAGAGGCAACTCCTTCCGCACTGCCAGGTTGTGTAGCATGCAGCAGACGATGACAATCTTGCACACCTTTGCAGGGGCATATGGAAGGGCCCCTCCTGTCTTGTCCAGGCAGCGAAAGCGGCTCTTCAGGAGACCAAATGTCCGCTCGATCACTCTCCTGGTCCGACCATGTGCCTCATTGTAGCACATCTGGGCTGGTGTCACAGGGTTCCTGAGGGGTGTCAGCAACCACGGCATGTTGGGGTATCCGGAGTCACCTACATATAGACAATTGCACATTAGCTGAGTTGGAAAAGAGGGTGGAATACAACATTGCAGAACACACACAATGGTACAAAGTCAGTACACACCGACAAGCCAGGCACGCTGGTTCTGGATCTGTGATATCATCCTCGGGATGCGACTACTCCTCATTACGTAGGCATCGTGTGCAGAACCGGGGAAACGTGCACACACATGTGAGATGCTCATATCTGCAAGACATACCACCAGGGCATTGATAGAATGGTAATGTTTCCTGTTCCTGTATGCCTGCTCATGTGCCTGTGGTGGTACCAAAGCCACATGTGTCCCATCAATGGAGCCGATGACATGTGGCATCCTCCCCAGGGCATAGAAGTCACTCTTGACGTCAGTGAGTTGTTGACGTTTAGGGAAATAGATGTACTGGTTCAAGTATCTCAACATCGCCTCCAAAACACAGCGTAGCACACGGCTGAACATGGTCTGTGACATCCCCCCAGCAGACGCCAGTGTGTTGAAAGGTACCAGTGGCAAAGAAGTGTTGGGCTGCCATCACCTTCACCTTGGGGGTCAGCGCTGCAGGGTATGGCCGGCCAGGTTGCAAATGTGGGGCCAACCGCACCGCCAATTCCTCAATCAGTGGCCTGTTAAAGTGGTACCGTCGGATGCAGTCACGTTCAACCATGGTTGCAAGGTCAGGGAATGGTCTATAGACAGCTGGTGCCCTGCAGTGCATAAGTGAACAAAGAAAGATTGTCAGTCACCCCACATATGTGACATTGACCATACTCAATATCACATGATACATCATTACGAGACACAAGTACTTGATGTGTGTGCCATTCTGTATGGACATATATGGCACCTACATGGCCAACATCTAACATCTCAGTTCAACATGTGTTGACAACAAGTTCCAGGTTGTGCTATGGGAAATCATTAGGCTGTGTCACAGTACCCATGTACTGCTGTCACGTTCCAAACACACACCACAGTGACAAGTGAGGACAGATGTGCCCCTGGCATCACAGCTCTTTGACAGGTAGATTCCCAGGGACCCTGTATTGCCACATGGACACTGGCATGACATGGCGTATCATGTACACGTCAGGAAAACAACCATGACTCCCACAAGTAGTGGCCCCTGTTGCCTCTGCAGGACAGACATGGACGTCTGTGACACACACACGCACAACATCAAAGTCGATGCACAAACAATGTGGATGTGGAGACTGTCTCCCATTGTGCACATGGAATCAGAGACATCTGAAACACAACATGCACACAGACTGTGGAGGGCCATCACAATTGTGGCAATGGGCCACCCTGTGACGTACATGCCATCCCACATGGAACTCAGGGTGTATGTGACATAACATACACCTACACAACCTGGAAATGTGACCATGCCACATGCTCTGAACTGAACAGTTGCACATCACAGTGGTCATGTGCACAACACACAAAGGATTCTGTCCCCATGAACACGTGCACAGCCTGGGAGTGTTTGCCCCCAAGTGCCACCCAACAAACCACATGTTGACCCCCATACACACACAGGTAATGCAGCCTTACATGCCTTAGGATACAGTGTGGACAGGCTGTGGTGTTGTAGGTGTGCCCCTGAGTCCCTGGCAAGTAATTGTGGCTGGCATACGTTCACCAGTGACAACCATGGTGACATATGCGAGTGACTTGTACAGGGACGCGTCGTACAGCAATGGACCGATCCGTGTGCACGCATTGGCCATTGCATATGATGTGGACGGATGCGTGTTGTGCTCCAAAATACGCGTCATACAGCAATGGACCGATCCGTGTGCACGCATTGGCCATTGCATATGATGTGGATGGATGCGTGTTGTGCTCCGAAATTCGCGTCGTACAGCAATGGACCGATCGGTGCGCACGCATTGGCCATTGCATATGATGTTGACGGATGCGTGTTGTGTTTTGAAATACGCATTATACAGCAATGGACCGATCGGTGCGCACGCATTGGCCATTGCATATGATGTTGACGGATGTGTGTTGTGTTTCGAAATACGCGTTGTACAGCAATGAACTGATCGGTGCGCACGCATTGGCCATTGCATATGATGTTGACGGATGCGTGTTGTGTGACGTAATACGCGTCGTACAGCAATGGTCTGATCGGTGCGCACACATTGGCTATGGACTGACATGGTAACGGACGCGTTTTCGAAGCTTTTACGAGTCAGATGCAGTGAATTCAGTTGGCCACCCAGAACAATGTTGCAAATTCATGGGTGTCATGAAGTTGAACTTTTGAAGGATGCTGTGGGCGTGTATAAGTGGTGCAATTCCATGGATTGGACAGATTCAGAAGATGCAAACGACTTGGACCTATCACTTTGGACACATGGGACAGTATCTGCCTCTGCAGCACACATATAATGCTGGCTGTTCCCCTGAGAGCTCACTTGCCTGCACTACATGCTCCAGGACGACATCTGCCACCACCACTGCTGCTGTCTCTGCATCCTCTGGCTACTGAAATGGCACGTACTGTGGAGAGAGCCCCAGCCTTCAGCACTGAGGAGAACCAGGCCCTGCTGGACAGCCTCCTTCCACAGTACAGCAAGCTGTATGGGAAACCAGGGGAGCAGGTGAGTGTGCTGTCCACTGCCTTACTAATTGTGCATGTTGTCTGACTAGCAAGACTTACAGTGTGTACACCAGTGGCTAGCATGCTCACTGAGTAGTTGTCACCCCCAAAGTGTGTAGTTACATGCACTTAACAGGTATAGTGCAGTAACAGTGCATTCCAACAAGGTTTTACTTCCCAGACAATGATACCATTTAGTAACTGCTGGACAACTGTTCATAGCCATAGTTACACTACCTGTGTACATCATATGCCCCTGTGATTGAGACATGTATATCCAACTGTGTGATGCACGGATATGTTGCATGTGTAGTAATGGCCTTTTCACTTTGTCATCCTCACAGGTTGATGCCCACCAGAAGCAGGAGATCTGGCTGACCATCGCCCGGGCAGTATGATCTGTGGGGGTCTACAGGCGCAGGATCCGCAACTGCCAGAAGAGGTGGCAGAACCTTCGTGGCTGGACCCGGAGGATTGCAAGGGTCCAGCTGAAGCTGTAGCCTCCTCGCACGAGGGGCGGACACCGGACCCTGACCCCCCACATGCTCCGGATTCTGGCGGTGGTCTTCCCTGACCTGGATGGGCAGCTGAAGGCCAGACAGCAGCAAGGAGGGGGTAAGTGCTAGCCTTTTCTGTGCACTATGACTAACATGCTCTATGCACTCCTTTAGCCTGGTTCCACTTCCACAGTACAACTGTTTTGTCGTCCTGGACTCATGTCCCTCACTTGTGTCATGCCCCCTCCTCATCTGATACACAGGTGTGGCCCTTACAGTCTGTGACTTAGGTCACTTGGGTACTGTGTACTTGCAGTTACCTGTGGTTCAAGTTGGGGACAGCATCAGTTACAGGAACTTTGTTGTGGGCTGCATGGGTGGTACAATTGCTCACACAATGCCTGTGATCTGACATGTACTCTGGGTATGGCTTTAATATGTGTTCCAATTGCTGCTCTGACTCACCACATGTCTGGGGTATGTGCCACACACCCATGCTGCAGCAGAGACCAAGGTAGGAGCCTCAGAAGTATGTACATCATGTGTGTGACACATGCATAGCCACCTGCCTAGTGTTCAGGGTAATACCATGTTGCACATGGACCAGGACTGTAATGCCTACTCCGTACATCGAAGGCACTCTGTTCTCCCACTCCCGTGTGTCAGCATACATATTGGGCATTGTGAAGAGTGCACTCAGGTGTATGCCTCTGTGTCACCGTGGTGTGGCCTTGCTTTTTGGACTCCTGGAGTGTTTAACAATTTGGGGTGGCCAGCCATCTGAGTTGTGACTATAGGATCTGCACATTGGTTAATGCATAGGTCTCTGATCCCTTGACTGTGCACAATGGTGTATGAAACATTGAGGTGCAGGCAGCTTTGGTTCATTCTCATCAGACGGTGAAGTGCTCATGTGTATGGATTTGTGTTTGCAGTCACTCAAATGTCTCATTTGATTGACGTGGGATCATCTTAGTCCTCATGATGTGGGAGGCCAGGGGTGCACATGTGCACCTGTCAGCTACAGGGCTTGCATTCCCAAAACTTCCATGATTGTGGCACAGTGTAGACTGGTGTTGTGTGTATGCACTGCCCCTGTGACAGGAGACAGTTATGACTGACTTGCCAGACAGGCCTGTGCCATGACATTCAACTCGCAAAGGGTCATCCAGCAGTAGTGTGATATGTCCTGCATGCACACCATAGTCGCATTGTCTATCAGGACATGAGGACATCATTGTGTCTGGTGATGGAAGCAAAACCTGCATATCGACAGAGACTCTGCCCATCACTTTTCCTGACACATGTACTGAGTCAGTGGCAGGAGATGGCATGTGTTTGGAGTGACACATTTCCATATGTTCTCTTGGATGTCCAACAACTGTGTATGTGGTGCATGTGTGCACATATGATTAGTCGCATACAACAGGCACCAGACAGATGGGTGCATGGACAGGTAGGATATGTGTGGCATGAATGACTGTCAGGCAGACAATGGGCTTCTTCAAATCAGTGTCAGCACTTATTGCAATGTCTAGCAAATGATGGCAGGGCTTGCTCTGTGATGTGCTGTACTTACTGTGGTGTGTGTGGTCAGTACAGGTGACTAATGTTGCTCTGTTTATCCTGATTGTTTGCAGATACATCCATGGCCACAGGAGGGTACAGCTCCATGGACCAAGAGGAGCGGCAGAGCCAGACTGGGTCCACTGCAGGGGAAGACCGAGGGACCCAGTGGCATGGAGGGTGAGGGGAGCCACACTGAGGAGACCTCAGCTACGACCACCTCGGCTGAGGAACACAACACTTCCAGTGAGGACTCTCTTGTGGAGGCGGGTGTCAGCAGACCACAGACAAAATCAAGCAAGTCTGTCCCCGCCAACACCACCATCTCCACCCTCCCATCTGCTCCCATGCCACATGTCCGTGGAGGCTCCCGTGTAGGGGAGCGTGTCTCCTTCATGCCAGGCACCGCACCCCCTGCCTCTGTCTCCCCTGCTGCCCTGAGTGTGGAGTCTGTGGACTTGCTGAAACAGATCCATGTAGGGCAGACATCAGTGCTGAGTGTCCTCCGTGCACACACGGGTCTGTTGACACAACTGGTGTCATTCATGGAGGGCATGTCATCTGGCATGTCTGCCCTACATCGGACCAATCAGTACATGGCCTCCTCACTGACGGCAGCAGTGTCCCTCCTGCAACAGTCCCTCACCCCTCCTACCTCTGCCCCATCCACAATCCCCAGCACCCTACCTGTCCCAAGCACACACACACCGGCACAGGCACCCACCAGCACAGACACAATCAGCACACAGACACACACGCCAAAATCCAGATGCACACGCACGCACAGTCAGGGGACTGATACCTCACTCACAGGGGATGGGGCCCAGGCACACACACACGCATCCACGAGCACTCCGCAGTCCTCAGATACCTCTCCCTCCAAAACCCCTTCCCTTGCCTCACCTGCAACCCCCCTCCCAGAAGCTCTTCCTCTGTGAGCTTGGCCTCTTCCCCACAGATCCATCTGACCCAACGCACAGGCGGAAGAGGCGACCACCACACACAGAGGGGAGTGCCCCTCACACCCGGACACCCTCCCCCAGGCACAGGCAGACTGAGGACCCCATTAGGAAGTCCCCCGGACCAGGAAGGGCAAGACCCCACCACCACCACCACGCAGCTCCACCACACAGTCTCTCTCCTCCATCCCCCAGGCCACGACTCTACAGGTTCCCCCGCCACACCCTGCCCCAGGTTCCCCCACACACCCATACCGCATCCCCAAACTGCTTAGGCCCTCCCCCATACCACTTGCTCTTCTACCCCCAACCCAGACGCTCGGCCTGTTTGTGCCACTGGTGTGGAGACCGGGTCCCCCCCCTCTGTCCTGCCTACCTCATCTGCCCCCCTTCCACTCCCTTGGAGTTATGCACTGCAGTGGAGTCCACAACCACCCCGTCTGACTTGGGCACTGCAGTGGGGACCCAGTCCACTCCATCTGACCGGCCCACTGCAGTGGTGCCAGCACCCACACCATCTGACTTGTGCCCTACAGTGGTGCCGGCCCCCACTGAGTCAGACACCTCCACTGCAGTTTCCGGTGACACTCCTGCACCCACCACCCCTTCACTGCCTCCTTCTGGCATCCCCTGATCCTGTCCCTGCGGTGCCTGGCCTGCCCCTTGTATGCCCCTCCGAGGGGGATGTCCCCTGTCCGTACCAGTGCAGGCAAGCAATGGGTGACAAGTTGTCACATGTCACCCTGTTCAGACTGTGAATGTGGACTGGCCATTGGCCTTAGTTTCTTTTGGACTTCCAATTTTTCATTGACATTGGCTGAATAAAGCGTCTTTTTGTTTACTAGTGGTTTTGCTTTTGTTGTACATGATGTAGATGAGTATCATCATGCATTTGCTGTTGTAATAGTGTTCAGATCAGGAAAATGAAGTGTTGCTGTGATGGACTCCATGTGGTCCATGGGATATGTGTCCTAATCTAGTCTGGATCCATAGCATCCTTTGCTGCAATCAGAGGGTGTAATGTTCAGCATTTGACACAGGGATGTACATTTTGCATTTGTAATTTAACATCTGTGGCTTACACTGATGCACATCTGGTGTGCTTACCACTGTTCAATGTTTCTATTTCCCTGACTGTGTGCCCATCTCCACTGGACATGCAGTTTAGCACATCAATGTTGAAGGACTCATCTGTGTATACAGTGCATCTTGCTTGACACATGTATTGGGTATATGCAGATGACTGAAGTGACACTCCCGTACACAGGCTGATGTGAGCAGAGCCTTCAGTGTGTTGTAATTGTTGACTCACTGACCGAGTGTTCTGCTGACATGTTTGAGTCGTGCACAGACAAGGTTTGGCACAGCGGACCTTCCACAGGAGTGGAGTGCCCTCATGGCAGTGTGTAATCCCGTGACATTGCCTGGGCCCGTGTTGTGTGTTGTGTAAGCATGTCTGTGTGTGTTCCCTTCCCTTTTCCTACACCGGCTGTGTCCCTACGGATGTTCCTGTTTGTGATGCTTGCTGAGTTGTCCTGTGTTCATCCAGCATCTTGTACCTGGTTTCTCCGTGATGTGGGTGCATGGCAAACTAATGTTCATCAGGTTGTCATCCCTAGTTGTCTTTGTTGTCAGGGCTCCCTGACGCAGATGAGACACAGTCAGGATTCCCCTGGGCACCTGTTGGTTACACAAGTCATGTAATTTACAGTTTGTGGTAGCTTTCAGTGATTGTGACACGTTGTGTGTGTGACTGCTGCTACTCCTCAGGGTCAGAGATGCAATGTTGGAAGTTGTCTACGTGTGTTCTTTGTGGGTGACCTTGGCTTCTTCATTGGTGTGTGACTGTGGACGGGATCCCATTAATTGGGGTGGATTTCACGTCATGCCCATGTACGGCGTACTGTGCAGTGTGTCAGACATTCACAAGTCTTGTTGACTGGCCAGGTGTGATGGGTTTCTGCACCTTAGTTCCCACAACCACCCCTGGGATTGTCATGGGTGCATGGGCAATGTCACCTGTCCATGTGAGCTTCACTGCTGCACATTGGTGGAGATCAAGGTGTGTGGTGTTGAGTGTGTGCAAATGTGAGTTGTTGCATGGCTAGACCCCTACCTCCATATTGGCCTTGGCTGACAGGCCGTGCTGATTGATTTGTGCTTGTGTAGGTGTGATGGTAGTTTGTTGCTCAGGACACATGGCTGTGGTTCACAGTGTGAACAACATCTACCTTTGTCATCACAGTGGGATTATCATGCAGGCTAGTGTCACCACAATGTGGGGTCCCTGGGGGTAGTGCTGTGGTGGGTCTGTCTCTTGCTGTGTTAGTTGCTGTTCCTACAAGCTTGTGTGACATGTGTAATTTGGGCTCCCTCTCATCTAACAATGCCTGATTGCCCACATAGGGGAATCCGATCCATGAGTTACTTTTGTATGGCACTGTATACACATCTGTGTAATTGGAATTCAGGCCTCCTCATGTGTTGTGTGGTTGCCTGGGGACACTGGCACACCCCCCATCACCTGTTGTGTTTGATATGCAGTGTGAGGCTGCCTGTTTGTGTTTGTGCATCTGCACCACTGCATTGGCATATCTTTGGTATGCCATTGCCTGTATGTTGTTTGGAGGATTTCCCATGCTGTCCCTGGGACTCCTAGGTCATCAGTCAGCACAATAATCATGGTTCGTATGTCCTATTGCTGCCATGGTATGGTATTTGTTCACCTCACATCTACAGTCTCCACAGGATATCTACATTTGTGTGTCCATTAGTGCAGATATGTGGGTCTGCATTATGATGGTCACTTCTGGCATTGTGTAATTGATAAATGGAGACGATGTCTGTCCCCATGGGTGATGTTTGTCTGCACATGGCCAAAGGTATGTTTTATTTGCACTGCACTGTTTGCCTCACCCAATCTATGTTGCTATGGGACACAACCACTACTTTGCCACTGATGTGTTTGTTGTTCTGTGACCAGGAATCATCCATGCTGTTTGGCAGGTGCAGCTTTTTCCATGACAACACTTACCTTTTGGTCACTGTGATGATGGGGGTTTGGACCCCATTGCCACAATGTTCAAAATGTGCTTCAGCTATGGACCCCACACTTACCTTTTGGTCACTGTGATGATGGGGGTTTAGACCCCATTCCCACAGTGGTCATGGTCTGCTTGCATTGTGAAGGCCACACACATTTTTGTGTGACACATGTGATAGGGGTTCACATTGTATGTCCAATGTCATGTTCAGTGTTGTAGGCATTTGACACAGACTACACACTCTTGTCATGATGTTGGGGGGATGTCTTTTGCTGACATTCCTTATGTTGGAGTATGCTGGTTGTGTCATGCATTGCCCGTCCTATGAGTGGCGATGGTAGTAGTGACAGGCATCCAGCCCCCCATGAGTAGGGGTGGTGGTTGTGGTAGGCATCCAGGCCCCCATGAGTAGGGGTGGTGGTAGTGACAGGCATCCAGCCCCCCTGAGTAGGGGTGGTGGTAGTTGTAGGCATCCAGGCCCCCATGAGTAGGGGTGGTGGTAGTGGTAGGCATCAATTCCCCTATGAGTGGGGGTGGTGGTAGTTGTAGGCATCCAGGCCCCCATGAGTAGGGGTGGTGGTAGTGACAGGCATCCACCCCGCCCTGAGTCGGGGTGGTGGTAGTGGTAGGCATCCAGGCCCCCATGAGTAGGGGTGGTGGTAGTGGTAGGCATCCAGGCCCCCATGAGTAGGGGTGGTGGTAGTGACAGGCATCCAGGCCCCCATGAGTAGGGGTGGTGGTAGTGACAGGCATCCAGGCCCCCATGAGTAGGGGTGGTGGTAGTGGTAGGCATCCAGGCCCCCATGAGTAGGGGTGGTGGTAGTGGTAGGCATCCAGGCCCCCATGAGTAGGGGTGGTGGTAGTGACAGGCATCCAGCCCCCCATGAGTAGGGGTGGTGGTAGTGGTAGGCATCCATCCCCCTATGAGTGGGGATGGTAGTAGTGACAGGCATCCAGCCCCCCATGAGTAAGGGTGGTGGTAGTGACAGGCATCCAGCCCCCCATGAGTAGGGGTGGAGGTAGTGACAGGCATCCATCCCCCTATGAGTGGGGATGGTAGTAGTGACAGGCATCCAGCCCCCCATGAGTAGGGGTGGTGGTTGTGGTAGGCATCCAGGCCCCCATGAGTAGGGGTGGTGGTAGTGGTAGGCATCCAGGCCCCCATGAGTAGGGGTGGTGGTAGTGGTAGGCATCAATTCCCCTATGAGTGGGGATGGTGGTAGTGACAGGCATCCAGCCCCCCCTGAGTAGGGGTGGTGGTAGTGGTAGGCATCCAGGCCCCCATGAGTAGGGGTGGTGGTAGTGGTAGGCATCAATTCCCCTATGAGTGGGGATGGTAGTAGTGACAGGCATCCAGCCCCCCATGAGTAGGGGTGGTGGTTGTGGTAGGCATCCAGGCCCCCATGAGTAGGGGTGGTGGTAGTGGTAGGCATCCAGCCCCCCATGAGTAGGGGTGGTGGTAGTGGAGGCATCCAGGCCCCCATGAGTAGGGGTGGTGGTAGTGACAGGCATCCAGCCCCCCGTGAGTAGGGGTGGTGGTAGTGGTAGGCATCCAGGTCCCCATGAGTAGGGGTGGTGGTAGTGGTAGGCATCCAGCCCCCCATGAGTAGGGGTGGTGGTAGTGGTAGGCATCCAGGCCCCCATGAGTAGGGGTGGTGGTAGTGACAGGCATCCAGCCCCCCCTGAGTAGGGGTGGTGGTAGTGGTAGGCATCCAGGCCCCCATGAGTAGGGGTGGTGGTAGTGGTAGGCATTCAGCCCCCCATGAGTAGGGGTGGTGGTAGTGGTAGGCATACAGGCCCCCATGAGTAGGGGTGGTGGTAGTGACAGGCATCCAGCCCCCCCCTGAGTAGGGGTGGTGGTAGTGGTAGGCATCCATCCCCCTATGAATGGGGATGGTAGTAGTGCTAGGCATCCATCCCCCCATGAGTAGGGGTGGTGGTAGTGGTAGCCATCAGGCCCCTATGGGTGTGTATGGCATTGGTGATAGCCATCCCGCCCCTATGGTTCTGCTGTTGCTAGTGTGCGTCATTTCTGCATCCCTATGTGTGTGTGACATATGTCGGGTACATGTCGTTTGTTTGTGTAGTGGGTGTTTGACTTACCGTCTGCGCCGTACGCGACCGTACCGGTTCCGGAAATAGATGTACAGTATTGGTAGGACCTGCGCGATGGGATTCATGGTTGGTTCGTCTCATTCAGGTTTCTCGTGGCTTCGACTCGTACTCGTAGCTGGCTTGTTCGTCTCGTAGCCGTGGATCGTCTTGTGGCGCGAATCGGAGCTTAAGTGCAGCTCTCCCGGATGCTCTGACGTGTCAGACGTAGCGACCAGTTCGGCGCGTACGGAGTGCGCATCGTACTTGTCCGGCCGGAAGATGCTGTGTATTTACTTCCGTGCGACTCGATTCGGCGTTTCCGGATCCAGCTCGGTCGGGGAACTGGAGCTGGAATGGGTACGTACGGCTCGCTCGGAATTTTAGCAGTAATGCGCATCGTACTTGCTCGCTCGGACGACTGTTCGAATCGTTCGGGAAAAACACGTTCGGCTCGTATTTTTTCCGGACGAATCGTATTCGGTGCGCTTCCGGCCGAGATCGGAATCGACCCCTAAATATTCAACAGAAAGAAATATATGTACAAGTGACACAACAGATACAACATGGTTTGATGCATGAAAAAAAAGAATGCCAATGTTCATCATTTAGACCTATTCTTATGTACATCAGTGGTCAAGGTGGAACAGGTAAAAGTTTCTTAGCCCCTTCGATGCTCATGACGAGCTCAGCTCGTCATGCTGCGCAGTCGCGCTGCGCGCATGACGAGCTGAGCTCGTCACGACCACACCCGCGATCGGAATGTCCAGCACCTGGGCGGAATTCCGATCGCGGCGAAGCGGTTAATTAAAGTTTATGCCAGTTATCTACAGAAAACTACAGATTCACATTTATCTTGTGTTGTAACAGCTCCAACTGGATTAGCAGCACACAATATTAAAGGGATTACTTTACATAGATTACTTATGCTACCAGTTGAACATGATAATAAATTGGAATATCAGAAGCTGTCTGGAGAAGCTTGTTATGAAGTGTCAAGAGTACTGAAGAAAATTAAACTTATAATCATTGATGAGGTGAGCATGGTCTCAAACTTAATGCTTGGCTTTGTACATTTGAGAACGCAACAGGTTCTAAAAGCAGAATACAATGTGCTGTTTGGATAAAAACATTCAATTGTTTTTGGAGATCTACTACAACTAACTCCTGTAAAAGGACAACCAGTTTTGAAAACACTTGTGCATAAAGACACTAGAAAAACTTTAGGAAGTATTGGAAATGTGAACATTTGGTTAAATTTTGAATGTAAAGAACTTATAAAGAATATGCGACAAGCAATTGATGACAATTATGGAAATATTCTTAAAGATATAAGTATAGGTGTCTTGACGAAACATGGTAAACAAGCTTTAGAAAATCGGCTACTAAGGAACTTGTTTACAACTGAAAACACAGCGGCTGAAGTAATGTACAAGAAGATTGAAGAAAAGAAGTCTATAGTTTGCCTAATGCCTACACAATCAAGAGCTTTTGAAACTGGAAAAACAAGAAATAGTGGAGATTGAAGCTATTGATAAAATTGAACATCAGGGAGTGACTATTCTTCTTACAGAGAAACTGCAGACTAAATTGCACACATTGGAAAAGTCTGTATCTAAAACTGCAGGATTAGAAAAAACTTAACATGTATGTATAAACTGTCGGGTAATTTTACGGCGTAATTTTAATGTAGAAGAAGGTTTAGTAAATGGAGCAATGGGAAAAGTTGTTGATTTTGTAAAATTTCACAACAGAGATGGAATAGAATTTTTGAAAATTAAGGGGCATATTAGCAAGACCCACGTTAAAATTATCGCCGTTTTAGCGGCAGGAAACTGCCGCTAAAACGGCGATAATGGGCTTGCTAATATGCGTTATGGAATTCCAATAGAAGCCCAGGTTAGATGTGCAGGACATCTAACCTGGGCTTCTATTGGCATTCCATAACGCATATTAGCAAGCCCATTATCGCCGTTTTAGCGGCAGTTTCCTGCCGCTAAAACGGCGATAATTTTAACGTGGGTCTTGCTAATATGCCCCAAAATTTGATCAGATTAAAGAGGTAAGACAGATTGGGCGTTGTGTTGTACGTTTTTTGCTTGTAAAAGACTTGTATGTTCGCAGAAAACAGTTTCCTCTGTCTTTAGCATAATGCAGTAACTATTCATAAATCTCAAAGTTTAAGTATAGACAGTGCTTTGGAAGTACAGTGTTCAAAGAGGGAATGGCATACGTTGCATTATCTCGAGTAAGAACATTGTCTGGTTTGTATTTGATTGTTTTCGATGAGAAAAAGGTTAGTGCTGATGTAAATTGTGTAAGAGAGTATAATCGTTTAAGAAGACTTTATACACCGGATTTAGGTGAATATCCCATATATGAGAAATGTGTAGTGTGTCCAAAATAACCCTGGGCGTAGTTTGCGTAGTAGCGCTACGCGTAGCTACGCGAAGTGCACTTCGCACTACGCGAGCTACGCGTAGCTACGCGAACTGCGTAGTGCACTGTGCAAAATGCTGTTTGCACTGATTGCACAGTGCCGGATGCTTGTCCGCACTGTGCAATCAGTGCAAACCGCATCTTGCACAGTGCAAGCGGTCGTTTTCTGCCGCTCGAGTAGATTTCTACTCGAGCGGCATCTTTCTCAACGCGGACTGGTAGTTTCTCATCGCGAGCGGTCGCAAGCATACGCGACCATTCACAATGAGAAACCTGACCTCCCCTCGTTGAGAATCTCGCCGGGAGGTTTATTTTCCACGCTCGCGATCGGCAACTTGATGTTGCTGATCGCGAACGAGGAAAAAGTCTCGCCGGGATGTCATTTTGCTTGCTCGCGGTCGCCAACTTGAAGTTGAGGACCGCGAGCAAGCAAAAAATGACCGCTACGCTACGCTACACGTGTTTGCACTGTGCTACGTGCAATTCGCGTAGTGCGAAGTAGCGCAAACTTCGCAAACTACACAAGCGTAGCGTAGTACTTCGCCCAGGGTTAGTCCAAAACGGAAATATGTCAAAGATTCAAGTGAGGTTGAAAAACATAAAAAAATTGAAGAGAAAGTTGAAGGTGTAAAGAAACAGAAAAGGAAATCATGGGAAATCATGAAAAAAGATTTTGTTCTTTACTACGTCATGTATTTCAACAGTTGGTAACTGACAGAAGTAAAATACATACTGCTTCTGGCATTCGGCATCTTCTGGATATATGTACTGGTTCATTGACATTTACTCTCAATATACAACAAGATGCACAAGAATTTCTAATGATTATGCTTGGAGTATTAGAAGGTGAAGGAATTCAGATTGAAAACTTATTTGCCCTAAGTTACAGATGGAATCATAAATGTGATCAGTGTTCATTTACTTCCAGCACTGAAATAGACACAGAACGATTCATATACTTAACGATACCAGACTGCAAATCAGTACTTTTTAACAAATTAGTAAAAACAGCCAATCATGATATGAAATGTTCGCATTGTAAATCAGAGATGTTGTCTACGTTACATACAGAAAGATTTGGAAAATATCTCATCTTAATGCTACAACGTTGTAGAGCAAATAGAAGAAAACTGGAAAGTAAAATAAAAATTTTCGTTGCAAGTCAAATATCTATTTGTGGAAGAACTTTACAACAGTGGCTATTATTTTCCATGCTGGACCTACTACCACATCTGGACTCTATACTGTATATTTAAAGTATAATAAAGGATGGACACATTGCAATGATGCCCACTTGGAAATTAAAGCTAGATTGCCTTACAAATTGCCAAATTCATATTTGATATTTTTGAAGCCAAAGTTTTGAATACATCATTCGGCCTATTGGGAAGATGTGAACACAAATTAACAAATTCATGTTGGATGTTTTAGAAGCCAAAGTTTTGAATACATCATTCGGCCTATTGGGAAGATGGGAACAGAAAGTAAACAGCACTGCAAAGAATTACTAATTCTAATTAGTGTTTGGATTATTATTTGTGCTAATTGGTATTGTATTTGGAAAGTTGGGTTGAAAAGCAAATAGTTTATATATTTGTAGTGTACTGATGCAATCACTAAGGCACTAGTGTTGCACTCAACCATTCACTCAGGCACTACCCATGCACTCATCCATTCTCTGAGGTACTACCCATGCACTCATACAATCTCCCAGGGATTACTCTTGCAGTTATCTTTAAACTTTGGCACTACCTATGCAGTGATCTAAGCACCCAGACATTACTCTTACACTCATGAATTCACTCAGGCAGTACCAATGCAGTAATACAATCAACCAGGCACTAGTCTTGCACTCAACCATTCACTCAGGCAGTACCCATGGAGTAATCCATTCACTCAGGCTGTTGCAGGGGTTCTGCCTAAGATCAGAACTATGTGTATGATTAGGGGACCTTAGTAGGTAGGGACTGAGTCATCCTATTATCTGCGTGCCCATAAGCCCCGGACCAACTTGCTATATTGTCTCATTTGCTGTCTGAATCCCTTACAGAGAAACAAGTAATTAGACAACCCAGAACACAACACTCCCACATCTCTCAGGAATCGCGGTAACAAGACACACCCTTTCACTGTCACTCTTGTACTTGTAAGATCTGACACAGACATGAAATATTTTAAAATATTTATTTTAAGTAACGTGGCATAACATGCAGTATATGTGCCACATCAAGAACAAAAATGTATGATAGAAAGATAATAGTATACCAGTTAGTCCATATGTCATAAAGGGAGATGTCATCATAAAGAGACAATGAAGAAAAGACTATACTGCCTAACCTCCCTCCCGTTGGTAAGAAGAAGTATTATTATATAATAGAAGATCTCTGGGATTTGTCTGCAGACCAAATAACTTTGAATACAGATGGTAAATCTAAATTATAGGTGATGTTTCTCTGTTCTCCCTGGAAACTTTTCTCTCCAAGTGTGTGTGCCACCTATTCGTGTATCCCAATTGTATCACAGCATGGGTGTTCAACAACAACTGCATTGGTATGTTTTATACAGGTGCTAGGGCCTGTCCAGAGCAGAATAACAATGGATATTGTTTATCGACTTTGCCCACAATGTTGAATTTAAAGTTCCGAAAGTTGCTGAGAAGAAATACAGCAGACAGTTCTCATGTGAAAAGTACGAAAAAGGTATTTTGCAAAAATAAAGCCTTGTGTTATCATGCGCAAGAGCTGGATAATGGCTGCAGGCTTATGTTAAGTTACAGAAGTCGATAATGTCCTGAACGGCCAGGTCGCACCCTCCACTTGGCCATCTCTGTAGCACCCAGGCAAAGAGAACGCAAAGATAAGCAGAGCCAAACCGAATCTGTAAAGGCGAAATCGTAGAAAAAGTCAATATCTGAAAGTTTGCAAGGAACGAAAAAGGAAATGGAAAAAAGGAAAAAAAAGTGTTTTTGAAGTCTAGAAATAACAGGCAATGAAATAGGGTTCCCATGCGCACTTATGGAGATCCATCGAAATGCAAGAATTCACAAGCACCGCCGAATGCAATCAACTCCAAAAGGTAATCTGCACCTCTCCAAGCAAAGAGGGATGCCATCCAATTGAGCAAGCCGAAAGAACAGACATGGTCATCGTAATCTCGTGCAACCAGGAGCATGTCAGGGCAACCTGCGTGATGTTTGATGATACTGGCTGAAAGAACCCAAACCGTCAACCTAGGCCCTTTTAGATCACAGACCACTAGTGTTACCAAGGGAGTACCCCAGGGCTCATGTTTGAGCCCTCCCCTATTCAACATATATGTTACTCCATTGGCTGGTTTATTAAGGAATTTAGGATTTATTCCTATTTCCTACTCTGATGACACCCAACTGCTTCTCTCCTTTGACAAGAATAACACCAGCATCCAGACCACCTTTTTGGAAGGCATGAAAGCCATCACTGATTGGATGAGTAACAACTTCCTTCAGTTGAATGCAGAAAAAACCAAAATAATGTTATTCAGAGAAGCAGTAGTGAGGTGGTCGCCCAACTGGTGGCCAGAGGAACTGGGCCCAGCCCGACCACAAAACAAGTGGTAAAGAACCTAGGGGTCCGGATTGACCAGAAGCTAACCCTAGAGGAGCCTGCCACTACAACAACTGGGGCCTGTTTCCACACACTTAGCCTTCTCCGCAGAGTCTTCCCCCTATTTCCGCTCTCTACGCGGAAAAGCCTGATGCAAGCATAGGTCCTAAGCCGTCTGGACTACTGCAATGCTTTGTTGATTTCAGCCAAGGAATCCTCCTTAAACAAATTGCAGGTAGTCCAGAACACGGCAGCCCGGTTAGTGACCAATGCACCCCCCAGAACAGCCTCCCTCCCTCTACTCCAAAATCTGCATTGGCTAGCTATTCGCAAAAGGATCAAATTCAAGATTTGCTGTATGGTCTACAAATCCCTAAACAACATGGGACCAAGATATCTGACAGACAAGCTGGTCAGATATATACCATCCAGGACCCTTCGCTCAGGGTACAAGGATCTCCTCCACATGCCTCGCATCAAACAAGCTCGGTTGGGGGGGAAAGCTTTCTCCTATTTGGCCCCAACTATATTGGAACCAACTACCCATCCACCTACGTCTCTGTTCCAACTACCTATCCTTCAGAAAGCTGAAAAAACCACACTGTTTTGATGTTCTCCTCCCTGGTTGACAAAGGCAGTCATAGCGCGGAGATACCCCGGTTGGGGTGATTCGTGCGCTCTATAAATGAAATAAATAAAATAAATAAAAAATACTGCACTGCAAGAGGCACTGCGCAAGAGCGCATGCACTCCATCTCCCCCTTATTGCATGACTAAACGCATCCATCAAGCGTGTGTCTCCGGAACAGTCATGGTCATGAGCCAGCAATGGACTTACCAACAGTTCATAATCCAGGTCAGTGTGTGAAGTAGTGGAGAGGCAGACATCCAGGTCACACTCGAAGGGGCACCGGAGACAGTAGAACACAGGTTTCCCGCAGGTGAAATAGATGTAGCGGAAGTTCAGCCTATAGCTGATGCCAAGAGTCGCCAATGGGAAGCATTCAAAAAGTTGCAGCATTCGTTCACAGTACAGCCGCAATTGGCCTGGATGGGACTCAACCACAGGACGGGCAGCCATTTCGTAGTAGGAGCAGAAGAAAATAAAAGCCAGTATTACTCCAAAAATAGTCTGAAAAGAGAAAACGAGGCCGGAGTCGACTAGTTTAAAAAAATTTAGTAGGCCTTCGGTTTCAGAAGCATTAAATATTTGGTGTATTAATTCTACAGAATGCTATTTGAAGGTCTCACAAGCTGATGTGAGAGCCACTTCTTGTTGAAACAATAGCGCTTTGAGTCAGCATACGTTATTAAAATCTGTTTTCAAAGTGGGAATGGAAGGCCATAGCAAGCTATCCACAATCCCATGTGGGGGAGGACAAAAGACATTGGTGCAATATGTAACACGTTGTGAAAGAGTTGCTATACAAGGGATGCCTGCTCGTAAGCCACAACAGTTGTAGTTATTTGGGATAAGATAACTGCTGTTTGAAAGCTCAATGAGCGCGGGAATAACAGCAGGGACTGGAGTTTCTTTAAAAAAACAGTACAAATTACGGGCCAAAACATTAATATCTCCGTGTACTTTAATTTGTTTACAAACTAAAGAATGTTCTACGGAAAAATCACAGTGATTCTCTGTTAGGAAAACTTATTTATCTTCATGCTGACAGCGAAATGCAAAAGCAATAAATACAATTCATGAATAAAAGTACTTCCAAGGGACTAAATCATACCAACGGGGTAATGTTTCATACAATCAAGGACGCACTAGCTATACACACATGGAATCAATCAGACATTACCAACGCAATCATGCAATCACCCAGGTACTACTCTAGTACTCAATTATTCACTCAGGCAGTACCCATGCATTAATTGATTCCCTCAGGTACTACCCATGCACTCATACAATGACCCAGTAATCACTCTTGAAGTCATGCTTTTACTGAGGCAGTACCCATGCACTGTTCCAAGCAGCTGGATATTAGTTTTGCATTCATACATTCACTTAGGCACTACCCATGCAAAAGAAACAATTGATGGACGGAATGCTGGACAATGCAAACATTCACACCCAGTCACACGGATCTGGGTTTAATCCATCATTCTTTTGCTCACCACACCACCCCAGTTTGGACCCAGCCATATGCAAATCAGTCTTGACCCTGTTCCTTATGGGAACAGTCCAGCCCGAACTGCCAAGCCAGGTATTCCCTGGACCAGAAACAAGCATCCTGGGACCGGTTTCAGGGCATCACCCTTCATCAGCCAGGCTAACTTGAATCCAGTGGTGTAGTGAGCACGGGACCCACATCTGGGCATACCCTTCCCACTTAGGGCGACATATGCAAAAGAAACAATTGATGGACGGAATGCTGGACAATGCAAACATTCACCTCCAGTCACAAGGATCTGGGTTTAATCCATCATTCTTTTGCTCACTACACCACCCCAGTTTGGACCCAGCCCTATGCAAAACAGTCTTGACCCTGTTCCTTATGGGAGCAGTCCAGCCCGAACTGCCAAGCCATGTACTCATAGAATCAAGGAGGCACTATTATACACACATTCAATCAATCACGCATTACCTATGCAGTTATGCAATCAGCCAGGCACTACTCTTGCACTCAACCATTCACTCAGGTACTATGTATTCACTCATGAATTCCCTGAAGCACAATCTATGCACTTATCCATTCACTGAGGCACTAACCAAGCATCAGTGTCATCAGTGATGTCATTGGAGATGTCATCAGTGATGTCATCAGTGATGTCACTGACCATGTCATGAGTGATGTAATATGTGACGTCATCAGCAGTGCATTGCGATTGCGGGGGCGTGAGTTATAGTTAGCTTAGCTAACTATAACGACCAAATTTCTCTGGTTTTGTACGAGTGAAATGTCAACCTAACTATAACTTCCATGAAACCTGTGGTTTTTTCAGTGAATATATATATATATATATATATATATATATATATATATATATATCACATTTTCTATTTATATGCATACCATTGGAGATGAGTTTTTACATGTTAGAAAAACATGCCTATCTAAACTTGTTTGGATTACAATAACTAGGCTTGCATTGACAGATATTCAGATTCAGGAAATATTAGTGCCCTTTTATTTTATGTGAGTGAACCTTTTTTCTCTCTCTGTGCTTGTATGTTTTTCCATTTCAGGAAAATCATCGAAAATAAAGCCTCGACTGTCGTGTCAAGAATGAAATGTAACATTTGTGTTTTCTTGAGGAAGCAATGCTCAGGATGATCCTTTTTTGTGTAACTTACTAGGTTGTCTGCCAATGTCCTGTGTATGTCAATTATTAGCCAAACAAGTCATTGTATTGCTGTGTTACATAGAATGGCAATTTGGTTCATTAAATAGTTATGCACAACCTAACCAATTAAATGCATTACGGAGTAGGTGCTGTTTACTCGACTCACCACTAACAATAAAAATATGCTAAATAAACAGGCAAGCATTTATTTAAAAGTTAATTGGTGTTAAAGGAAGGAAGCAGCTAGGGAATCTTGCACCAGTCAACTTTAGGAATGCTTTCATTTTTAAAGACATCTTGCAGCAAATGTATAAAAATATGACAAAGTATCTTCAAAATTCAAAAGACTTTATTTAATTAACATGCAGAACATTTTCACCTTAGTACATCAGATTATATCAGTGCATTGAAAAGTATTTATTTAAAAGTGGTAATTTTCAAACATGAATTTAGAAACATTCATTCTTTCCCCTACTCTGACAGCAATGCCAATAGTGGACAAAAGAGTCAAGTCAGTTGTTATGTGCACTCTCTGGGTGCCTGGGTTCCCAATATACATGAACTATATTATAGTTTATTAAATGGAACACAGGATAAGGTTTTGTACAGTGAGCATCCCGAAGTCATGTATTTCAGGGTCCTCTTATATGTGATTATGAAGAAAAAGGCGGGAAAGTGAAATAAAACAATTGTCTAGGATCACACAAATAGGTAAATTGTGAAAGCCTGGATTAATCCCATTTATTCTGGTTGCACATTTTCCAGTTCAGCCACTAGTTGTATATGCTTTGCTTACTCTACACCCATCTTACCGCCAATCTCCCTGTACCCCTCTCGTCTGACCGCCACCCTACTGGCTTCAGTGCAGCCCTCGGACACATCACAGCTCAAACTTTTTGGACCTTGGGAAAATGTTTGTGAGCACCCAGTCTCTAAAAGAATTTTGTTTGCCAGATTTATGTTTATGTGTTTGCAACATTACTATTTCAAACTTGCTATGTCATCTCATACTATGAAATGCATGCGGCTTCTGTACCCTGAAACATCATAAAAGTTGCTGTATTTTGGAGAAGAGTGTTTATTGGAGTCACTTCTGGGATCCTGGATATAAGGCAAGCGGGTGCAGCCTTTCTTTAGGTCTCAGACAGTAGGTCAGTCTTCACAGGTCCAAGAGTGTTCTGATTTTGGGTTCGGTGAACACCACGGTTATGCCCACTGCAAGTATGTGGGTGGGGGACACCCGTTTGCCAGACCCTAAAACTGGCTCTGGTTAGTTCTTTCCATTCCCCTGGGTTTGGTTCCAGGCTGGCTAGTGAAACAAAGGCCAGGCAGGCCCAGGTGTGAGCTGCATCTGCCAGTAATAAGGTAGGCTTCTTCTAAAAATAAGGAAGGGCTGAATACAGCCCCCTGACTACACTTTGAACTGCAATCATAGCAAGGGCACATTGCCTCCCTAGCCATCCTGTCAGGGAGACCCTCTCCTCTCCACACCCAGAGCTTTTTCCACTATCTGGGAGGAATACACATCACACAACAGGAGAGGCATTAACAGTCATGTTAGTCTAGACACTGGCAGAATGATACATTTGGCTCTGGTAAGAAAATGTCTACTTCTTAAAAGCAGGATTTTCAAAAGAGTCATTTAAAATCTGACTTGACCATCAGGCGGGATTTTAAAATCCTATTCCTACTGCCCCGATCTTGCACTTCAACTGTCTTAATTATTTATTTAAAGCATCAACACCATACTAATATTAGTAAAAATAGCTGTATGGCAGAACCTTATGTGAATGCCACTTATCCATGCATGCAGTTTTTGAACTGCGTGACAGAGTTTTGTGAATTGTGAAGTAAATGGCCCGATTCGGGTCACTCGGGTCACTAATGACCACCTATTTGCCTTCTACAAAATGAAGAGTCGGTCAGACAGTAGAGAATACAAACCAATAATAGTTTATTCAAAGTACGCTCAGAGCACAGCCCTGTCAGCCCAGTCGCCAAGAGTGCTGCAGAGAGAGTCTGACTTCAGCAAGCATAACGATACATTATGTACATTTCAGAATCAATGAAAACCCACCCACCATGGAATTTTCCAGAGGGACGCAACTGGACCGTAAATTACAAAGGAGTAAGTTTCGGTTCTGAGGCCGGGCACACATTATCTATTTCTCAAGGTTACTCTGCCTGTGCCCGCCACCAGACAAGTGGGAGAAGGCTTACATCTCAGAAGAAAGATATGCACTAATAAGAGCAATGCATTCATTAGTGTGGCAAAACCCAACTCCGAAGAAACAAAGCCTAGAGAAGGCCGTTTGTCGGGAATAGAGAAGAATCAGTTTGAATCGTGATACAAAATGGCGCCCACACACAAAATGGTGCTGCGAATGCTAACTTACGTTAAAGCAATACAAAAACACAATTTTTAGTCTCACAGACCCTCCTTTTAGCATGAGCTAAGCCATATATGATAACAAAGGACATATCATTCAATAAAACATGGTAGATTAATTCAGGAGCATTCCATATCCTCAGCTTCAGGGATAGAAACAGTAAGGAGGGAAGAAGTCTCAAAGATACCCTCATCAATCTACATCAGATCGTTCACCTCCTTCTGGATCATAATGGTCGCATTGGTATCATGGATTGAAAATTTCTTGGGAGCGAGAAGAGTGGTGCAGTAAGAGCAACATAAGGGGAGACACTGCACCAGAACACAGCAAGCGATCAAAATCACAATAAAATAAATCACCCTTTCAAGGATCCAACCCCATCCACCAAAAAGGGACCAACTCCAATTTCTGCTTTCCATTCCTTTAACATTTTCCAAAATATCTAAAATATGTAGGGTAATATTCTTTTCCATATTAGTGATCCCGACTACACACTGGTCTCTTACTACTGTGCACACACCACCGCTCTTAGCTCAAATAAAATCAACTGCATATCTGATTTGCTCAGAATATATTTGCATACTTTCTAATTGGGTGGTGATGTCACACGGAGCTGCTACTGTGGAATTAGACAGTATCTGTAGCTTGCATACAAAATATTCCCTAGCCCTTTCACCCCTAGCCATATATGTAAGTAAAAATGTAAGTCCGTTTTTATATAGCGCTGCTACTCACCCTTACGGGTCTCAAGGCGCTGGGGGCCGTAGTGGAAATTAAGTGAGCTATTGCCCAGAGTCACCTGGTGCTGAGCTGAGCTGCCCCCGGAGCCAGGGATTAAACCGTGAACCCTGTGCTCCGAAGTCAGCTGCCCTGGCCGCTGCACCACACCTCACCTAGCCATAGTGGTGCCACCAAAGGTGATAATAGAGGAGAGAATATACCTGAAGGTGATACCATCACTATAATTATTGACCTCTAGGTCTGTCACTCCGTCGCACAATTCCTTCGTCAAAGTCCTTTTAACCCATCTTATATTCGGTTTACCGTGCTCACCGGGCACACCAAGAGGAAGCACCAATCCCAAAGCAACGTCCTCTGTACCATTATAAACATTCGAGTAAGTACCATTGGACAGAAAGTAAAAATCCTGGATGTGCATAAAGTGGACCTTGATAATCTACAGGAGCATATCTGGTATTCATTCCCACTGTACTTGGATCCTTCTTTTCCACTAAAGACATTGTATTTTTAAACAGTATTATTCCAGAACAAATTACGTATAAAAAAGCATCTGTACTGTTTACTATCGGACAACATGCAGGATAATAACCTGCCTTTCAGGTAACTCTCAAATCTTGATAATACCAGCCTAGTAAGGTAATGTTCTGTTCATCCATATTCAAATTATCACAATACATATTAGTGTTACAATCTGAATTTCCCTTCCCTCGTGGCTTCCTATAATGCAAACAAGGCCCGGAATATCCCGTCCCGAACTCACCCTTTACCTCTACAAAATGGGGTGGGCGAACATATGTATAATTAACCAATGACAATGGGTAAGCAGTCCATAAACTTGTGACAGATTCAGTAGGGTAACACGCTGTACCTTCACCAAAGAATTTCTTGTGTGTATCTAGAAATACATTGCTTGGGATTGTCCTTTTTGTACGTACTTGAGAAACAATCTTATATGCAATACAGAATTGTGAATCGTGATCACACTCCAAAACCCAAGACACCCTGCCCAAAACCAACAGCAGCAATAACACAAGAACAGCACATAACGCTTTTTGTTTGGTAGACCAAAATTCATGTGTATGAACAAGGGGAATTATTGGCTGCTCCTCGTCAGCAACCATTCTGCCAAAGGGGTGGATAGCAAATGATAAGGCAAAGGGGCAAATCTCCAGCAAGAGAAGTATACAAGTTCCCAATGTCCGTCAGACCCTCACTGGTACAGGCTCCTATTGTTCATCAAACGTTGACGCTCTTGAGCACCAGCGGTGGAGCTTGCTCCGTCCTAAGCTCTGGATGTATCCCACGTCAATCAGGATAATGTACCCTCCAAGGGAGTACGTGCAATCTATCCTGTCCAATGTCAAAACAATGCACCAATCTCACATCACCCTAAACTAACTCCGTTGGTACTACAGCAAAGTACACCCTAACTTGCACAGTCCATCCCTGTCTAATCTGACTTCTCCTTTGGTGCACTTTTCTTCATCTGAGGACGCAAATGGTACCTGGTGACTCCAGGCACAGAAGGATCAGTGAAAAGGGGCTCCTGAATAGCTCTTATTTCTGGCGGGACAGCTTCATTCAAGATGTCATCATTCTCCTTATCACTTTGCGTCCATGTGAGGACAGCATTGCTGAATGGAACAAAATGAGGAATCTGCTCGCACTCCTGGTCAGGTATCCCCTCCTTCACCCATTGATCATAGGGTAACGGAATGGGCACCTTTTTGCAATGCACACCATGCACCCAATTCTTCCGACCAGCTGCCTTGACAGCCGTGCGGGTAGCCAAAAGGACCTGTTCAGGCCCCTTCCTACGTGGCTCCAAGCTCTTCTTCCGCTGATAATTCTTTATGAGGACATAGTCCCCAGGCTGGATGTCATGTCCGGGCCCCTCTGGAGTAGCTGGCAGGGACTCACGGACATGTTGGTGAATAGAACGCAAATTTTCAGGTAACTGGCACAGGTAATCAATCAACAAGGGGTACTCAATATCGGCAAACCGACGAGGACGTGGGACGTCCCAGACATTTGCTGGGCGTCCAAACACGACTTCGTACGGTGACAATCCTGTTCTAGAATGTGCTGTTGTTCTTGTCGACAAAAGAGCTAATGGTAATGCATCTGGCCACTGTAACCCTATGGTCTCCTGAATCTTTGCCAATTTCAGTTTGAGAGTACCATTGTACTTCTCAACCAAACTTGCTGACTGCGGATGGCTTGCAGCATGAAACTTCTGTTTTATGTGCAGACCATCACAAATTAACTGAATAACCTTGGCATTGCAATGACTTCCGTTATCACTCCAAATCAAACAAGGCAAGCCAAAACGAGGAAAGAACTCCTTCTGGAGTACCTTTGCAGTCGTAATGGATGTATTGTCTTTAGTGGGATAAGCTTCAACCCATTTTCTAAATGCACAGATAACCACCAGGACTTACTTCAAATTGTTGCATCGTTCCAATTTAGTATAGTCCATTTGTAGGACTTCAAAAGGGAAGGTGGGTGGTGCAAAATTACCAGGGAGTGTAGGAGCACCCTTCCCTGGATTATGCATCATGTACACCATACATACTGCAGCTGTCTTAGAAATGTTGTCATTCTGCCATACAGGGTTTAACAACTTGCAAATACCCTTAGCACTAATATGCGCTGGGCCATGGGCCATGGTGACTACAGGAAGAACATATGCGTCTGGTAACATCCATCTCTGCTTCCCTGACTTGTCAATCCAACATCCCTCATCGTTCAATTGTGCTGTACTTTCTTGCCACACTGCTAACTCTTCTGTTGTGGCCTCGCTTTGAATCTCCTTCACATTTTCAAGTGTGTCTTCGAACATAGTAACCTCAGGCACCCACCTACCAGGTCCGGCCACAAACATTTTTTTCATTTTGGTATGGGCTGTTTCCTTAGCTGTCGGATCTGCAAAAGCATTTCCCCTACCTACATCATCAATGACCTTCTGATGTGCACTACACTTTACTATGGCCAATTTCTTAGGGAGCGTCAAGGCAGACAAAAGCCTCAATATGAGGTGCCCGTGCTAAATTTTAGTACCATGGGAGGTAAGAAACCCTCTCTCAGCCCAGAGTCGCCCAAAATTATGAGCGACTCCAAAGGCGTATTGGCTGTCAGTATAAATATTGACAACCAGTCCCTCACTTAATTCACAAGCTTGGATTAGAGCGACAAGCTCAGCGGCCTGGGCCGATTGATAGGGGACTTGTGATGTCTCAACTACTGTAAGCAACGTAGTGACAGCATACGCCGCAGTTGTAGTGCCATCTGGTAATTTAAAACAAGAGCCATTGACATATAGTTCCACTTGGGGGTAAGATAAGGGAACATCAGTCAAGTCTACCCGTCCTTTCGTTTCTTCTTCCATCCGGAAGATACAGTTGTGTTTATCAGAAGGGAGGGGCAGTAACGTGGCTGGGTTCAGAGAGGCACATCTTTTAATCGTGATGTGTTTTGCGAACAATGATAATTCATAACCTGTTAGACGTGCACTGGTGAGGTGCTGTGTCTTTGTCTTATTCAAAAGTGTATCCACAGCATGGGTTACCATGACTGTGAGGTCAGTATCAAGTACGAGTCTCGCCGATAGTCTTATGGAGATGGTCACAGTCGCGACTGCTCTTAGACAGCTCGGGAGGGCTCTTGCGACAGGGTCAAGGACAGCAGAGAAATAAGCACATGGCCATTGCTTATCTCCAAATTTTTGTGTTAAAACAGAAAGCGTACAACCGGCCATCTCATGAACGTACAACACAAATGGTTTAGTATAGTCTGGAGTGCCGAGTAATGGAGCCGAACAAAGCGCAGTTTTCAATTGCTCAAAAGACTGCTGACAGTCAGGCGTCTAAGGCAAAGACTCATGCACATCTTTTAGCGTTAGGGCAAGCAGGGGTTTTATTAGTAACGAGTAGCGAGGTATCCACTGCAGACAGTAGGAAGTGATACCTATAAAAGCACGCACATCTTTCTGAGTTTGTGGAACGGGCATTTTAACAATAGTACTGATGTGCTCCGGGGTCAATCTCCTACCCTCCTTCGACAGTAGGTGACCTAAATAGGTGTCCTCCTGTCGACAATACTGAAATTTAGAAAGGGACACCTTATTTCCATGTTGAGCCAAATGCAACAACAATTTAACTGTACTGTCTTTGCAACCTTGTTCCGTGTCAGAAGCGATGAGCAAGTCATCAACATACTGCACCAATACATTACCTGAGGAAAGCGTTAGAGAATCCAACTGACTTTTTAAAGCTTGACTATAAATACTTGGACTTTCAGTATAGCCCTGAGGAGCTCGACAGAACCTAAAGCTCCTACCAGCTAGGGTAAAACCAAACAAGTACTATTACTACCGCAAGGTATCCAGACCCTTAAGCTTAAAACAAAAACTTACATAGCATACACCTGTTAGGTGTAGAAAGGAGGCAACTCCTTTTTGTTATTCAACCCTCACACACCCTATTGGTGTCATGCTTCATCATCGGGTTCACCCTGACTCCTAAAGGTCAGGGTGGGCTCGACCATTTTTCAGGGAGCACTTAGGAGATGTAGGCCAGGGGATCTATAGATAAAAATCCTACTGCGATTCCCAGGTATCCCTTTATTCGCGGGGACGTAGTGGATATTAAAAACTGTAAAGAACGGGTCTTTTGGAGGGGATGGTCCTATGACCCTAAGAGTCTGCCGACATGTTTCAGCCCGATATAATGGCCAAAATGGTTCTGGGCTTTCTTCAGGGCAACATACAGATATTCCCTCCCTGGAATTAACAAATGAAGTTCCTATATATTTTTTTAATTGAAGGAACAGATAGCTGTCCCTTCGTGTAGTTAATGGAGGGTATACTTATCTCTCCATCCGGGTTGTAGTTAAAAATTTCACCTGTATTGAGAAGTGATAGAAAAACAAAACACATATAGAAAATGTATAATAGCAAATATATAGTGTCTTTTTGATAAAGCACTCACAGCATGCTTGGTGTGCTACCAATCCCATCACTCTGTGATTATTAGTCATTAGATAAGCTGATATCGGATCATTTAGACCCTACCTCGCCCTGTTGGCGGTATGCGTCAATTCGTTGCACTAGCAAGAATTGACGCATACCGCCAACAGGGCGAGGTACTGTAGGGATCTAACATAGGTGAAAGATCATGCCTATATTAGGGCATAGGAGATCATGACTGTAATAGGGCATAGATGATTATGACCATAATAGGGCATATACGATTATGACCAAAATAGGGCATATACGATTATGACCATATACGGCATATATGAACGTGTCTATATTAGGGTCTCTATACGAAACATAACACCCACTCCACTTTCGAATTGGATGATAATGACCATACTTAAAATCTGGACAATTTAATTTTTTTTTGTTTAAACAGCTAAAAACATTGTTTTAAAAACACATTTAAAAAATGTTTAAAAATGTTACAAATCAGCTATTCTTTTGTTGCCACTTGAAAAAGTCAATTCTGACTCACTTATAAAAGTTGCATTACTACAAGCAGAAGAAGGCCATTCTTTTCTCAAGTGAAAGTGTCAATTTAGGAAATGTTCCAATTTTAGTTCGTTTATTTATGAAACGAAGTGTAGAAGCTGAATACTTTCCCAGGACGCGATGAGCCAATTCAAGATTAAGTGTCCTGGCTTGGAGATACAGCATTATCGGTGTTAGCTACTGCAGACAACAAATCCAACGCCTCACAGAGAAAGTCAATCGCACATAGATGGAATTCAGCACTGCCAACAGTTGGTGCTGCGGCAGCTTGTGCAGCAGTTCTTACCTGAGAGCCAGTGGAGGAGCCACCTAACCCAGCAGGAGCAAACGGCACCTGTGGATTCTCAAGGAATGCGTTCATCAGAATTGGAAGATGCTGGGGACAATGCAGAGCATGTGCCAGAGCATGGGTCCAGCATAGCATCCATGTCCGGAGGCATATCTGATGGAAACGTTAGACAGAGATCCAACGCGTATTCTTCTCCGCAAAACAGGCATCGAAGAACAGGTAAGATGCAGTCCACCCAGACTGGTCTAAACGATAGGAACCAAGAGGCACCATGCGTTCACGGTATTTCCGCTCCATGAGTATGTTCGCCATTCCCTCGGAAATTGGGCCGTCCATTGCGTAGCAGTAAGATTACAATCAGGACTCCTGCAATTAGGAACAGGATAAGTGGGAGACCTCCAAAGACGCTTCCCAATACGGAGTGTATAAAATTTGGGATTACTCTGAGGACTGTCTGAAAGGTGCTTAATAGTCCTGACCCTATGGTCTTAAATAGGTGTACAATACCGCTCGTATCAGACATGCTAAAGATACGACCCACCGTTTCTGTGAAATGAAAGGGGCAGTTCGTACGTATAAGCGCCTGTAACTCAGTCGAGGTCCTTGCAACTTGAAGTTCAAAGGTTTCTCGAGCGGAGGTTAAGGGCACGGGTTGCTGTAAAAGCATGGCTTTCAGTCTGCTCAAAGTATCAAATTGTATAAAGGAAACATTCAACGAAGGCCATAACGGCGCCTCCCTGACTGTGTTCAGTGGCGGAAAAAATACTTGCATACAGCAAGTTACCTGGAGTTAACAGTGAGCAGATAGGTGACGCCCGGAAGCATCCCACAGCAACCTTGATCGTTTAGCATCAAGTAATTCCCATTCGAGAGCAGCTGGAAAACCGGCGTGATCATGGCCGCTGGGGTCCCTGACATGTGACACGATAAGTTTGCTACCGAACCACTACATGCTCTGTGCAGAGAAATATCCTGACACATGAGAGAACCGCTTAAAGCGTTCTTGCAGTTTCTACCACTCATTCATATTTGCCTGCCTGCCTCTGCTCAAGGCAATATTGAAACTGAAACGTAGTGACCGGCAGAGTGATTTGGCCATGAATTAGCCATTCAGTTGATGGTAATTCGGCTACAGTGAATGGTAACCTTTCCAGTTTCTCAATACGCAGCATTGTATATTTGGCTCCCCTTTGCGCAATTTCTGTCTGTTTATCAGTTAGATTGTATTCTGAAAACAGAGACGTGGTGTTTATAAAACGCCAGGGCACATAGCCTGCACGCAAGGATTGCAGCGTCCAGCTTAACATCATAATAGAACGTAATTGGGATTGCCCTTATTGTAACAAGGCCATATCTTGTTCTAATATGTCTATTGCTGAAGACACAATGTTGCCTAAGGAGTAAATCCTGGAGGTTAATGTCATTAACCCATTATCCACTACAGCTAATGCCTTCTTTAGGTTAATACGGTTTATTTCCCATATTCTTTCTGCTGCCTCCTGTTGGGATATTTTCCAGTTTTCATTATAGTATGTATAAATGCCAGCATATATGAAACGTTTCTGACGTGTTTTCCTTGGGCCTAGCAGGAAATCCCTAAGGTCTACATCAGGTGTGAGTAAGGTCAAGTGATGTTTTACTTCTGTGAGTGTTGAGGTCTCTAGCCAATTAAGGCACAACTTCCCAACACTATAGGATGTCACTACCCCTGGGTGTTGTCTTTGTACATAGCGTGTATCTGGCCTACTGATACTCAACCCCTAGGGTATACCTAGGAATCTGTGTTGACATGTGTTTGTGTCAATGGGCCAAATCAGCCATTCTGTCCAATTGGAATCTGACCTGTTGTACTGGAGAATGTCATCTAATCCTACCCCATGTGTAGTTGAAATCTGACCCCCACCCATCTGTGATGGTGCTGGAAACCCAGGTGTGTTCATTTCCTTGTTCTTGGCCAGTCCAAGACAGGATGTCTGTTGCACAGTGTCATTTAGAAATATCATCTGCTGTGGAATAAGGCATGCTCTAAAAAGCGCTTCTGTTCCCTGGACCTGCCAGTCCCTAGAACCCCAGATTGATTTTAAATCAATAGTGTCCTTCCATAGGTCGAAACCCTGTGTAGACAACTGGGCCATAAAGGAAGCAGAGTAAATCTGTTTGGTGTTAGTCAACATACTTTTCTGTGCTGATGTTGTTGCCACTTTGTAATAAAATGACTTCAGGTCAGATATATTAAACCCTGAAAAATATGTGAATTTCTGTGCAAATGTTTGCGAACTACCTTTTGGAGGTGTTTGGGCAGGGTTCCCACTGGTGGTATTCAAATATATTTCGAGGTGTTATGGATTTGTGCAAGAAATGATGACCATAATGTTGGTAACAGTACAATGTATCATAGTCTGAAGTACCTTCTAACATTTAATTGTTCGGAAATGCTGCAGTTTTTTCTAAATCAGACATCATATTATTTACAGTTTCAGTGTCCCAATCATCAGAAAATGTACTGGAGGTAATGATATCACTTAAAGAAATTTTAAATACATGTTCAAGCTTTAAAAGTTCAGTCGGACCGAATATATCAAAATCAATCTTGTCCCATACTATACCGTCCGGTATAGGAACTGCTGTGATGTTCACTGAAGACAAGTCTCTTGGTTCACGATGTGAAGACTGGTGTGGCTTTAAAATCAAATTGACTCTTTGGGCTATAGAGCTCTGCTGGAGATATCGTCCATTAATAAGCATACTAAAAGTTATTGTTAAACCTAGCCAGAAAAGAAAAATAGAATCCCAGTGATATACCATAGTTCTATCCAAGGTGACACCAGGTAAGTCTTTCTAAAAAAGTGCAAAAAGTCAATGAGTTTCTGTTTGTGTGATTTTTGGGCTGGCATCGTTTCCTGCTCGCCTGGACCCAGTGAAAACGTATCAAAGTTCATGAAGTAGCCAGAAGCAGTTTGATCAATTGTTGGAATCGCATCGGGATTTGATGAAATTGGATTTTGCTCTTGACGAGGCATGTTGACGTAGATGTCTGTAGTCGGTCTGATTGCAACTTGGTTGTTAATTTGATTTTCTTCTTGAAGTTGAACTTCTTGTTGAAGTGGAATGAGTTCCATAGCATTGTTGCTTAGTCCTTTATTTCGTACAGGTGGCTCTTCAAACGTGATGAGTCTTTCTGTTTGAACTTCTTGGATTGTAGTGAGAGGAGGGCGTCTGCTACTGTGGAGTCCACGAGGCCTACTGTTTAGTATTGGCCACATAGTGTGGTTTGATTAAGTCGATTGAGACAAATCTTTTCTCCTTTTTCCCGGCAAGAGGCGGCAGAAGTACAGTTCTTGTGCCTTGGATTGCTAGGACCGGTACAGCTGTTCTGTAGGATGGTCCGAATTCTTTCTTGTCTGCAATCTTTTCTCTGACCAGATCCCCGACTTTTGGGATCCAGACAGGTCTTGCCGTTACTGCCTTGACTTCCTCAGTGGCGGTCTGTTTTAAGTAGACGTTGCTTTGTTTAAATCCGTATTTTTTAAAGCGCGAACTACTCACCCTAACGGGTCTCAAGGCGCTGGGGGCCGTCGTGGAAATTAAGTGAGCTATTGCCCAGAGTCACAAGGTGCTGAGCTGCTGCCGGAGCCGGGGATCAAACCGTGAGCCCTGTGCTCCGAAGTGAGCTGCCCTGGCCGCTGCACCACACCTCTTCCACTTGTTGTGTCCTGGATTAATTTAGATCCAGTAAAACAGCCAAACAATCATGGATATCAAATTGTTTTTCATCCACCACTGCGCCTTCACAATTAAGATCAGGTACCCACATTCTTGTCCCAAATAGGACCTCGTAAGGAGTGACACCCCCTAGAGAGCTTCTTGGTTGGTTGTTAATTGCTCTTTGGGCCCCATAAAGGTGACTGACCCAACTACCGCCCTTGCCTAATACCCTAGCTGTTAGAGAAGTCACGGTTTTTCCTCTCCACAACCGAATTTCCCTCAGGATGGTACGGAGAAGAGTACCGCAATGTTACGCCCATTCCTTCCATGGCCTCTTTGTAAGCCCGAGAGCTAAATGCGGGTCCACGGTCAGAATGTAACATGCCAACTGCGTATGTGCCAATAAAGACTCGCAAATCTTTTATAACAGTTCGAGCGTCAGCCGAGTGCTGAGGCCAGACCCATAGGAATCTACCGCAACCATGATATATTTCTTGGCCCCATCCGATTGGATGGGTCCGAAGTGATCCAAATACACACATGCAAGTGGTTTGTCTGATTTTAGTAATGGTGTCTGTGCTGGGCGTGTTACGGTGGAGCCTTTCATCTGCTGGAAGATGTCGCACTTTAAGACTTAGGGGCCGATTCCGATCTCGACCGGTAGGGCACCGAATCGGATTCGGCTTAACCGGATCCGATTCGGAGCCCTATTTCCTGACCGAGTCGTACGTGCATCCGGGCGAGCGAGTACGATGCGTGCGCTTGCGAAATCTCTGACCGACTCGTTCGCAGGACCCGACCGCTCCGACGAACTCGCACGGGGACGACGCGCACCTCGCAATGGAGACGTTCCCCGGCCGGGTAAGTACGATGCGCACCTCGACCGCTCCGACCGACTCGCGCAGCCTGGCTCCAAGGAGCTGTCAGAGCCGCACTTTGGGGGTCCGTGTCGGACCCCCCTGGAAGCGTAGGCGTGCGAGTCACACACAGGGGGGACCCATGGGTCCCCCCTACACGTGCATGTACGGTGTGACCCGCATCGACGCGAACACGCTGTAGGGGGCGCCCTTGTTCGCGTCATGCCCATTGAGTCAATGGGAGCCTGTGTACGCGTCGTACGACTGGCTCCCATTGACTTCAATGGGAGTCCGACCGAATCGAGTCCGATAGCATACGTGCGCATCGTACTCGTTCGGTCGGACTGCTAGGGTCCGATTCGGTCGGAAATCTCACCGGGTCCGGCTCGGTCGGGGAGATTTCCGGCTTGAATCGGAATCGGCCCCATAGTCTTTGGTCTGCTTTGTTAACCCTGGCCACCAGTAGCGCTGTTTCAGTAAATAAATAGTCGCTGTAACGCCTGTATGTGCAGAACCCAAACCCTCGTGTGCTGCTGGAATTAAGCCTTGCCTACGATCCATATTTGGTATTACTCTATCCCCAACTCCAGGAATCTGAGCATATGGAATGTTTTGTGCATCTAACTTGTAGAAGTACTTGAGTGGAGGAAATTTTTTAGGTATGGAAATTTTTTAGGTACTGCTGTGCTGCCTTTGCGTGAAGCATTCACGGCTACCAAAATCTCACCGTCTATTCTCGTTTTTGAACGAGTGATTGTAGCTACGGACGCTGTGCGTACAGCCCCCTTTGCGGCTTCATCAGCCAATGAATTCCCTTCAACGTGAATGCCATCATGCTGATGACTCAGTGTATGTATCACATGAGCCCTTGGTAGTTTGTTTCTCAACTCCACTACCTGTTCCCATAGCATGTTATGCTTAATTGTGCCACCTTTTGCGTCTTTAAAACTGTTTTGTTCCCAATGATGTAAATATTCATTGTACGACTGTACACAGTAAAAGGAATCACACACAATTAGTGTGGGGAATTCGTGTTCCGTATTTACGAGTGCCAGTATTAGTGCTTTTAATTCTGCCAACTGAGCCGTGAAGTCTCCTAGAGATTGCGTTTTAGTGCAACTTGGATGGAACTTTCCATCGCGCATGCAACCTTTAACGATTGCACACGCTGCGCTGTAAGCTTGCTTACTCCCTATGGCCGGTTGAGCAGATCTGTCAGTGTAAATAATGTATTCATGCTGATCTAGAGGCAAAATCTCATTTGGTAGAGGATATTCTTGTTCATATTGCAGAAATGCTTGTGTTTTTAAACTTGTATCAAATCTGTATTCAACATCCGTTGCAGTAAGAGAGTTAGCCCATTGAATCCATGTGGGAGGTAAGGCTTTCGCATTTGGAATGCTAGCCTTTGTAACAGCCTCTAAGGCTGGTACTGGGGTCACAACTATTATGCGCTTTCCCTGAGCCAGAGCTCTTTCTCTTGCTACAGCGGTCTGCACTGCTGTCAGGATTTTTTCTGTTGAAGTGAAACGCATCTCTGCGTTTGTGTACAGGTGTGATTTGTATGCGATTGGTACCGTTTCGCCTTCATTGAAAGTTAAATTAGTGTACCCGCATTGACCCGCTATTACTCGGATCACTAAGTTGCGTACGTTTACGCGTGTCTGTAAATGTTTTGAAGCTATCATGTCTTCCTGTAGTGAACTTAGGATATTTGTATGTTTCTGTGTCCATTGTCTGACTGAAAAATCAGGTTTTATTAAGTCGTAGAAAGGTTTTACTCTTTCTGCGTAATCCAAAATGTATGTTCGACCACAATTTAGGAATCCCAGAATTGATTGTAAATTCTTTAATGATTTTGGAGGTTGGAGCAGCGCACACTTTTCTAAAAAGTTAGCTGCTAGGCTTTTTCCTTCACTTGACAGCTCATACCCTAAAAACAGGACATTGCGATGGGCAATTTTTGATTTTTTTAAATTAAATTTATAGCCCTTAGAGGCGAATCCCATAATAATGGTGCTCACCCTGGTCAAGTGACTCGGTAAGTCATCGTCCGTCAGATAAATATCATCCAGATAGGACAATGCTTCTTAATCCAAATTTTGGAGTAACTCTGTTACCCTTGCTGAAAACAACCCCGGGCTATTCTTATACCCTTGGGGGAGTCAACAAAGTTGCCGTTGGGACCCTAGCGCTGAGAATGCGGTCAAATACCTGCTTTCAGGCGCTATATTTTGGCAGAAATATCCATTTGAGATATCAAGTGTAGTTTTGTATTTTTTCCGCACAATGTTATTCATTAATGCGGCACTGTGTGCATTTTGAACTGCAAATGTCTTTGTGCAGGTGTTTAAATGTCTATAATCTAAAACTAAACGATATGTGTTGTCAGGTTTTGATACGGGGAACAAAGGATTGTTCATTGGTGAGGTGCAATTTTCTATCACACCCTGGTATTCTAGTTGATCTAGGATCTCCCTGACTTGTTTTTTAGCTTCCTGCTTTATAGAGTATTGCCTTTGAGCATTTGGGGAAACTTTTAATGGGATCACGTGGTGGGTTGAATCCTCACCCCAACCAAAATGATTTTTGTACAATGCTGGAGCTAAGGCAACCGCCCACTCCTGCGCATATGCATGCTTTAAATGTATGGGAACGAGGTCGGAAAATGTTGGAAAAATTACCTTTTCTCCCTTAGGTCACTCCATGACAAATGCTGGCGGCCAGTCTTGCTCTGCTAATATGATGTCATATCCAGATGACAGATTTTTCCAAAATAGACATTTAACTTTCCTGGGCTTGTCCCCCTCCATCCGGAGTGTTATCTCATGTAACTTATGTGGGACACTTACCCGAGTATCAGGTGTTTCCACCGTGATATACTCACTCAACTCCGCTGTTACCAGAAATTGCTTCAGGTTCTGGCGAGCTTCGTTAGAGCCCATTCCCCATTCAGAAGCTGTGTCCTCAGAATTCTGGGCATGGCTGATCTTAAGACCTGCTACCTTCTTCTTTTTGAACTGAGGTTTTTGTTTTTGTTTATCTTCTTTTTTAGGTGTGTAGTCCGCAGCGCATTGCGTGTCCCTGGACTTTGTACGCTCCTCTTGTCTGTGTTCTGACCGTCCTTCCCTCTCAGAGTTTTTTGATGAACCCTGAAAGGAACGAGAGGAACGTGTATCAGTATCCTGATACCTGTCAGGTTTTTTAATATTATCCCTATTCCTGAGGTTATACCTCCTTTCAGAGGGCTCCTGTTGAGGAGACCTACCTCTGGATTGAGATCTGCTGTCTTTAGACTTTTGTTGTTTTTTATTTTCCCACTTCTTTTTAGAAGAAGTAGGTGTCTGCTTCATAGTGTCCTTTTCAGGACTGCCCACCAGTTGTGGTTTTAATGCTTTCCCACCTAGACTGTCTCTGCCTAGTTCTGCATATGCAGTTTCAATTATTTTGGGTAGTTCGTGTGGTTGATCTACTGGACTGAACTCCCTGAGGCGTTGGCGGATCGCCACTGAAGCTGCTTCCCCCTTAATGTTAGCTAGTATTATGGCTGATACCTGTTCATAGTTACCTAGTAACTTCATCCCTAAGTTAAGGGCAGGCTCTGCTCCGTACTCATTTTGTATCTGTCTCAATACGTCAGGTACTACTGCTAATGAAGGGATACCATGTGTTCTGGTATATATGACAGCAAAGACTGTACCCCAAGAGGTGCAGTCCTCTATTTGTGGTGTGATCCAGATGGGCAAGCAGATTGTTCGTATTCTGTGTTTATCACAGGTGGTAGTATTCGGGAATACCGCCTCAAGCTGAGTTATTTTCTGAGGTATCCAGAATGGTATTTGTTCGCATTTTGCGGGTATTTTGCCCATTACCGCGTGTAATGTTTGAGGAGTAATTTTATTTCCTGTACCCTGAGCTGGAGTACTATTTGCTGTATCTGGTGCAAGTTGGATTGTTAAAGTCCTCATGACAAATTGTGTCAGGTTTCTGTAGATTTTAATTAAATCTGTGTGTTGTACGAGTAAGTCTCCTGGTGGCATTTTGCCAATGTCAGGATGTGGTGTGTAGGCCGCTAATGTTGGCCATGTGGCTCCTTCTCCTCCGAGTGGGCCTAACCTTACTCTTTCTCGTACGTGGGGTAGAGCGCCATTAAACCAGTAATAATGTTCCTGGTAAGTGAGTGGAATCTCTATGTCCTCAAATGGACAATATTCCTGTGGTGCATCTCCTTCTATATAGTAGTGAACTGTCTTTGTTATTGCATTTGCTGCTGGGAGTGTAACCCATGAATAGAATACCTCTGTTTTATTTGATTCGTGTGCCTCAATCACGAAAACTACAATGCCACCCTTAGCTTGTAAACCATTTTCTAATAGTCTTATGGTGGCTGTCCTTCTGAATTTTGGTGCAATCTGTATTGCATCCTCAGGATCTTCTTCCTCGACTGACGGGGGCAGTGGCCTTCATAGTGGATCTAAGACCGCGGTAGTCATCGTGTATAGAAAACAGACTAATGTTTCAAAGAAACTATGATAAGGTTTTAGGCACAATTTTAGGAACACTATGTCCTTTCAAGCTTGAATAACCAACAGCCAATGAATAGTATCTTAGTACTACTCAGATGCGGTGGATTTTGTGCCCACCCACTCCAGACGTCTCTGGGGTTTTGTGAGTAGGTTCTCTGAGAATAGCACGACTGAACTACTCAGATTCTACTGTTAAATAAGTACCCAACCAACGTTGGTGGTGCCATGTCGTGTAGTTCCTATAGTACCCATGCAGGACCTGTGCGTTTGGATAACATAAACTGTGGGCTTGGTATTAGACTGACTCTGTGCACCCCCACCGCGTATGTTAGCCGGATTTGCATTAGCTAGCTCACAGTGCCACTAGAATCTCCTCTTATCGGGGAAAGATTAGTTTCTGGCAACCTTAGATCATGACAACCCTGATCCCTCAGAATCGTGGAAACAATGTACTACTTTTCGCTCAGTCACTCGTGCTTACTTGTTCGGTTTATCTCAGAGAGTTACACAGAATAAACAGTCTGGGCGTTTCAATAAGTATTTATTGAACAGTTGTTATTCTAGTGTAAAATACATGTGCTGCAGCAACCAGCAGACAATAGCAGAGATATATTTTCAGCAGTACGAAAAAAGTGAAAGGATAGTACAGTTCTACCATATTGCAATAATCATGAATACATACATGAATATAAAATACGTAATAGAATATCACCCAAAAGTGCGCGTACTCCTACGATGCCTAACTAGATGTACCTAAGTGTACCTAGCATGTGTGTAGGTCTAAAAGCCTAAGAGCCAAGAGTCCTTCTAGGATTTAGTCGAACCCCATTACCTGAATAGAGAAAGTGTGGGACCCCGTCCTGGTCTCGAGTTGGACACCCCGCAAGGGCTGTGTTAGACCGCTGTCAGCTGGAGCGACTGCATGCAGGAGCCTCAGCGTCTCTGGTCAGTGTGTCGGCATGGAAGTCTCGGTTCCCTCTATCTTACCGTTTCAAGATGTGGTGTATTTATACCCTAAAGTGTCTCGTCCCTCAGTATGGTTTGTATTGGTCTTTGTTAGACATGAGGAAGACGTCAGGGGTGAACTTTACATACATATTATGCGGGAGATGTAGCTGGTTAATGCTCATGCATAATTTATGAGTACATTGTAGGCCTGTGTTCGGGAAAAACCCTGCAGTGTTCTAACCACAGACTAGATAACGTTCAACCCTCAGAGTTCGTTGTGTACTGTAGGGAACTAATGTAGGTGAAAGATCATGCCTATATTAGGGCATAGGAGATCATGACTATAATAGGGCATAGACGATTATGACCATAATAGGGCATATACGATTATGACCATAATAGGGCATATACGATTATGACCATATACGGCATATATGAACGTGTCTATATTAGGGCCTCTATACGAAACATAACAACATTTTCTATATGTGTTTTGTTTTCCTATCATTTCTCCTTACAGGCGAAATGTTTAACTACAACCCGGATGGAGAGATAAGTATACCCTCCATACACTACATGAAGGGACAGCTATCTGTGCCTTCAAATAAAAAAATATATAGGAACTTCCTTTGTTAATTCCAGGGAGGGAATATCTGTATGTTGCCCTGAAGAAAGCCCAGGACCATTTTGGCCATTATATGGGGCTGAAACATGTCGGCAGACTCTTAGGGTCATAGGACCATCACCTCCAAAAGACCCGTTTTTTACAGTTTTTAATATCCAGTACATCCCAGCGAATAAAGGGATACCTGGGGATCGCAGTAGGATTTTTATCTATAGACCCCCTGGCCTACATCTCCTAAGTGCTCCTTGAAAAATGGTTGAGCCCACCCTGACCTTTAGGAGTCAGGGTGAACCCGATGATGAAGCATGACACCAATAGGGTGTGTGAGGGTTGAATAACAAAAACGAGTTGCCTCCTTTCTACACCTAACAGGTGTAGGCTATGTAAGTTTTTGTTTTAAGCTTAAGGGTCTGGATACCTTGAGGTAGTAATAGTTTAAATTGGGAGGGTGTATCCATTTCCTACCTCTCTTACCCCTCAGGACCTGAGGAGTGCGCTCCCTGGTCACGTGTGGTTGTTAGTAAAACCAAACAAGTACCTGCTATTTGGATGAATAGGAATACTAAAGAAAGCATTTTTCAAATCAATGACAGAGAACATTTTAGCAGTAGAGGGGATCATGGTCAGAAGAGTGGTAATGCCAGGAATGATAGAATTGAAACATAGTTTTACCTCTTACTCGTATTTTACTTCTTATTATGTTAGCATTTATATGGCTAAATACATTATATTTACATATTGTGTGAGTTATGTAATGAGTTGATACAGATGTCGCGCCAGTTAGGTTGATATCTGTGCCGCCATTTTAGTTAGAAAGACGCCATGTTCTAATGCAATCGTAACTGTTACTTGCATACTCTAAACTGTATTTTGCTGATTTACGAGAAATGATTCTTGGTAAGTTTCGTTTCTTCAATGCTCATGTTAGCTCGTTAGCGCATGCCTTTCTTCTGAGATCGAGGTCTTCTCCCACCTATCTAGAGGGGAGGATAGGCCAGACAACCTTGATATGTAGATAGATTGTACCAGGCTGCAGAGTCGAGACTTATGTTCTGTACCCCCATTGTATTACGACACCTGCCAGTATTTTTCCATGGTAGGCGGGTCTTTGTAGGCTCCGCAACATACATAATGTAACTTTATGATTGTAACAGTCAGTCCCTCGTCAGCCATCATAGGAGGCTGGTTTGATTGGACTCCACTGCAGTTAATAAACTAGATTGTTTGTATTCTCTACTGCGTCATCGACTCTTCATTCTTGGAAGGCTAGAGGAGGTCGAGATTGGACCGGGTGGCCCTAATCGGGTCACTTCCTTCAGTTGGCGCCCAAACAGGGACCTCACACAGGTGACCCGTCTCACCCGTAGTCAGGTTGTAGAGGTCGGGGTTGTGTCCGGTCGGATAGGCGGATCGGGGATCCCCACACGATCGAGCCTGGTTCTCGCAGCTGCCCCGTCTGTCTGATCAGGCGGCTCCTCGTCTAGTGGTCACCTTGGTTGGGGTCCTGAAAAGGCAAAACCCTTGGATCTGACCGTTTGGTCCAAAGTGTCGGCAGTGGAGAATAATCTTGTATGACCTGTTTTCATCGGTGAGTTCATTTTGAATTCTTGGTAAGTGCGGCGCCGTCTTGGTTAACTTGTGGGTCTGTGGACCCTTGTGATATAGAGCATTTGTTGAACGTTCTGCCAGGCCACTGGTTGAATTTGGTTTATTCTTGAAAAGGTCTGGAGCTTGAGCCTATCTTGTCTTGGTGCGGTCTGAGGACTGACTTGTTTTGATACAGTCTGCAGACTGTTTTTGAGAGCTCTTTGTGTGTGTTTCGTTGTGTGTGTGTGTGTTGATTGAGTGAATACGTGGATGTGTCTGATGTCAGGATGCCTTGCTGGAGTAAAGTGTGGTGTTTGGGGTGCCGATGTTGCTCTGCGGAACATTGCTTGGAGGAGCGGCAGCCTGCACCCCCGGAAGGCACTCCGAATTTTGATATGTATGTGAAGCATGGTATTGGCCCTATTATGTTTTGTACATTGTGGTACAGGTATACGAGGGACAATACTGAGCTTCAGTGGCCACGGGATGGTACCTTTGATGAACAAAAATGTAATTACTTACAGGATAAATTATTTGCTAGAAGAAGTCGGCAGTCGATGTTTGATACATTACAGGTATGGCAGAAAGAAGCTAAGCAGAGGCGTATATGTGCTGAAAAGGAGTCTAGGAAGAAGGCAATGCAAGCGGTGGTGCAAAAAGCGGTAACTTATGATAAGGAGAGAACAGAGAAGGGTATTGAGTGTGCGGATAGGAAGTTTCGGTTACAGTGTGATAGGTCCTATGTTGCTCGAGAGGAAGAGGATCTTTTCGTGGAGGATTTGTTGGAAACTCGCCGCTCACCTCCTTATGCCCCTCAAAGAGTATATCCTGTCGTTCCACCGTCTCAGTCTGCCGCAGTTGCTTCGTCTTCCCCTGACCCCTCCGCAGCCTCAACAGCCTCGGCTCCGGACGTATCTGTTTTTCCCCCGGTTTCGCAAATTACGAGTACAGTGACTGTGGACACCTCCATAGTGTCAGTTGCTTCTGTTTCTGTTTCTCCTCCTTCTCTTACACCTACTACACAGCCATTGTTGACACTGTCACCTGCATCGTCATCTGTTGCGTTCCCCCTGACTATGTCACCCACGATATTGAGTAATGTTGGGACACCAGTGCGAGGGTCGGATGGAGGGAATTGGGCAGAGGCACGGGAGCGATTAGAGCGGGTAATGATTCGATCTGATGTGGGTGAAGAAGAGAAAAGGATGGTTGCAATTCAGGCAGCACAGTGGGCTCGGAATGTGATTTATGGTTTGGAGGATATATGGAGTGTAATGAAAGTTTTTGATCCGTTTATGCAACAACTTGCTCTTCAGCATATGTCGCATACATTGATTGGTTTGTGGGAACAGTGTATCGGAGGTAAAGCTCCGCAAATTGTTTATGATATTCGGGATCGTGTATATTCTGCTGGTATGGCTCCTGCGGAAGTTCAAGGTAATGTTGGGACATTACTTAGTTATCTGGCAAAATTATATCATAACACTCCGATTCCAGCATCCCAGTTCCCAATGAGGGAAGTACATCCCATTTACCACCCTGAAATTCCAAAACAGCGTAATGCAGCAAATGTCGTTAATCAGCAGAGAGTAGAGGCTCACTTCCAGGAGCAGTGGGTTTATACCCCGTGGAAAAGAAGTGAGGTACTTGCTCTTAAAAGTCAGTTACCGGATCCCAGGAAAAATCCCACTGCATACTATAAAGAATTAACAGAGGCTGCCTCTTCGTCAGTTATGACGTTAGCAGATATTGAGATATTTTTTGGGCGGCTGGGGCCGGTATATATATGGAGACAGGTACATACACAGGATCACAGAGTGGAATTGGGTGGTACATGAGACGAGATTAAGGCATGGGATAAGGAACGGAAGCCTGGCAACAAACCTAGGGCAGAGAAATTGGCTTTACCAAATCGTATCATTACGTACATGCATTCTCTTATTCCACCCAGGCGAGTAGATTGGGATAAGTTGACGGCATGTCGCCAGAAGAAAGAAGAAAGCGTGTCTGATTTTTTTACTCTGTTTGAAGGGGTGTTTTGGGACTTTAGTGGACAAGATTTGTCAGTGGAAGGTGGAGTTTGTTTGTTTGTTAACAGGTTTGTTACAAATTTACTTCCTGAGATTGCAACTCGGCTGCAAGCCTCTGAGAGCACATGGACCACTTCTGGACCACTTCCTCCCCTTCAGTGATATTGAGTATGGCCCAATACTATGAACTTCGAGAAAACAAGGAAAAGGATAAAGTGGAGAAGAAGAGTAAGGATTTAAAGACGAAGGTTTTGTTACAGCAAGTTGCAAGGGAATCTGGAAGGGGTCGAGGTACTGGCCCGGCACAGAGGTCACGAGGTTCCGGTAGAGGTGGTGTGCCTTTGGGGCTGAATCAGTGTGCGTATTGTAAAAAGGAGGAGCATTGGCGGAGTGAGTGTCCAGAATTGTTACAGAAGGTTGCAGCACCGAGAGGAAGGGGTTGGAATGGAAGGGGTCGTGGTGCAGGTAGCCGAGATGAGGCTCAAAGGGATGCATCCTCAGGGGGTCAGTCTGATCAGAATTATTTTGACGATCCCCGAGGAAGACAGTATTACCATGATGATTATGATATCGATGTAGTTACAGGGACGTCCTATAGCTAGGACAGCAAGGGACAAGGTGAGGGACCAGTCCAGATTCCTGTAGATCAGCGTGGTCCTTATGTCACAGCCGACCTACATGGTTCGACGTAAAAATTGTTGGTGGATACAGGTGCCATGAATAGCTCCGTTTCTCATACACTGGTCTCTGGGGCCGCCCTGTCTGGCCGCAATAATGTCTTGGTAGGTTTTTCAGGCGTACCGGTTGTGAGCCCCATTTCCAAACCTTTAGCTTTGACTGTAGGTCCTTTTACGGTGGATTCTCCTTTTCTGTTGACATCAAATTGTGGTGAAAATTTATTAGGCTTAGATTTATTAAAGAAGCTATGTGCTACTATTTATTGTTCCCCAGACGGTGTTTATATGACCTTCGGACCTAATGTAGATGGCGCAAGACAGTGTTTTGCAAAGAACGCACCACTTCCTGTTGAGTTTCGGGATCTCCCATCTTCACTGTGGGCGACAGGGGACACTGATGTTGGGTTGTTACAGATACCACCTGTTTCTATCAAGATTAAGGATAATGCTGTGCTTCCTCGTATTCCCCAATACAAAATATTGCAAGCTGGGGAACAGGCTTTGATGCGAATTATACAGGATTTGATTAAGTTGGGGGTGGTGGAGGAGACAGTAGCGAATGTGTGTAATAGCCCTATTCTTCCTATCCTTAAAAAGGCTCCCGTGGATTCCCCTGATGCACACTCTGATGTTTACCGATTTGTAATTGATTTAAGGGAGGTTAATAAATTAGTTGTTCCCCTGTTTCCGGTGGTTCCCGATATAACAGTCCTCCTCACAATGATTCCTTCCTCAGCAAAATATTTCTCTGTGATCGATTTGAAGAATGCTTTCTTTAGCATTCCTGTCCACCCTGATAGCCGCTATCTATATGGTTTTGCTTTAGCTGGAAAAAGCTTCCAATTCTGTAGGGTTCCTCTGGGGTATACAGAAAGTCCTAGTATTTATAGTCAAGCTTTGAAAGGTCAGTTGGACTCTCTCTCTCTCCCCGCAGGTAATGTATTATTGCAATATGTTGATGGCATTTTGATAGCCTCCAACACCGAAGAGGGTTGTCGGGATGTCACAGTAAAATTGTTAATGCATTTGGCAGAAAATGGACATAAAGTGTCCCTTTCTAAATTCCAATATTGTCAACAGCAGGTCACCTATCAAGATCACCTGCTGTCGAAGGACGGTCGGAGGCTAACACCTGAACGAGTTGATGCCATTGTTAAGATGCCTGTCCCTGAGACTCAAAGGGATGCGCGTGCATTCATAGGCATCACCTCGTATTGTCGGCACTGGATACCTGCTTACTCTTTACTAATACAGCCTTTGCTTTACCTAACCACAAAAGATGTGCATGAACCCTTACCCTGGATACATGAATGTCAGCATGCTTTTGAATAATTAAAGGTTGCACTTTGCTCTGCACCTGTGCTTGGCACGCAGGATTACAAGAAGACCTTCGTGCTGTACGTACACGAAGCGGCTGGGTGCACACTCTCTGTGTTAACACAAGCCTTTGGAGGTAAGCAAAGGCCGTGTGCTTATTTTTCTGCAACGCTTGACCCTGTCGCTAGAGCGCTCTCGAGCTGTTTAAGAGCCGCCGCGGCTGCGGTGGTCTCTATTCGACAATCGGCAGGGCTCATTCTCAATCATGATCTCACAGTAATGGTACTGCATGCTGTGGATGTACTTTTGAACAAAACAAAGACGCAGCACCTTACCAGTGCCCATCTGACTGGATATGAATTGACCTTGTTTGCACCTCATATTACTATCAAAAGATGTGCCACACTGAATCCAGCCACGTTACTACCCCTCCCTTCGGAAGAAGAGGACAAGGATGTCCATGATTGTTTGTTTCGAACAGAGGAGGAGACGAAGGGACGGGTAGACCTGACTGATGTTCCCTTATCTGACCCATAAGGGAAACTATATGTTGATGGCTCTTGTTTTAAATTGTCAGACGGCACCACTACAGCGGCGTATGCTATTACCATGCTGCGCACTGTAGTTGAGACCTCACGTGTTCCTTATCAATCAGCACAGGCTGCGGAGCTGGTGGCCCTGTTGCGGGCCTGTGAGTTGAGCGAAGGACTGGCTGTCAATATTTATACTGACAGCCAGTATGCCTTCGGGGTGGCCCATAATTTTGGATGCCTCTGGGCAGAGAGAGGGTTCTTGACATCGCATGGGACCAAAATCCAACACGGTCTTCCCAAACGATTGGCAATCATAAAATGTAGTGCCCATAAAGCAATTATTGATGATGCTGGAAAAGGAAACGCATTTGCAGATCAGACAGCTAAGGAGACAACTAGATCAAAGATGGAAAAAATGTTTGTGGCGGGCCCAGCTAGGTGGATGACTGAGAATGGGATGTTTGAGGACACACTAGCCAATGTAAAGGAGATTCAGAGTGAAGCGACAGGGGAGGAGTTGGCAGTGTGGCAGGAAAAGACAGGGCGTCTAGATGACGAGGGATGTTGGACTGATTTGTCTGAGAAACAGAGCTGGATGTTACCAAATGCATATGTACTCCCTGTGGTTACTATGTCACATGGCCCAGCTCATATTAGTGCTAAGGGCATTTGTAAACTGTTAGATCCTGTGTGGAACAATGACAATATCCCAAAGGTTGCTACACACTTGGTGAAATATTGTATGATCTGTCTTAGACACAATCCTGGGAAGGGTACCCCTACACCTTCTGGTAATTTTGCACCTCCCTCTTTTCCTTTTGAGGTACTCCAAATAGACTATATGGAACTGCCACGGGTTAACAATTTGAAATACGTGCTAGTGGGAGTTTGTGCTTTTAGCAAATGGATTGAGGCTTACCCCACAACAGAAAACACCGCCAAGGCAACGGCAAAGGCCATTATTAAAGAATTCTTCCCCCGTTACGGCTTGCCCCGCTTCATCTGGAGTGAAAATGAAAGGCACTTCAATGCTAAATTGATCCAGCTGATATGCGATGGTTTGCATATTCGGCAAAAGTTTCATGCAGCCAATCACCCCCAGTCAGCAGGTTTGGTTGAGAAGTACAATGGTACTCTCAAGTTAAAGTTGGCAAAGGTGAAAGAAAGTACTGGGTTACAATGGCCAGATGCATTACCTTTTGCTTTGCTGTCCACTAGAATGACTGCCCATTCCAGGACCGGATTATCTCCTTATGAGGTAGTCATCAGTCGTCCAGCAAATGTGTGGGGTGTCCCTAGACCAAAGAGATTCTCGGATATAGAGTACCCTTTGTTGATTGACTATTTGTATGAACTTACTAAAAGCCTACGTTATATTCATCAACAGATGCACAAGGTGCTGCCTCCAGCACCTGAGGGGCCTGGGCACACGATATAGCCGGGTGACTACACACTGATTAGAAGCTTTCAGAGAAGGGATGGCTTGGAGCCAAGATGGAAGGTGTTAGGTTTTAAATTCCCGTCCCTGCAATGTATTCCTTTCACATTCGATTAGGTTAGCAATGTGTGGCTAAATAGATGCCAGTCGTATTACGTTATGTAACCCACTGAGTTATCCGTGTAATGTGCAGGCTTCAGTTGGCGAATGCGACTCCATTTTGTTTCTAGTAACCCTTATTAGGCTGCTCAGACTGTGCCCGGGTTAGGCCTCATGGCCCGTAATGCTTGCCTCAGCAGAACACTGTATTTCGCTAATGTTTTTTCTTTCTGTCCAAGGCTGTTTCCCGACCTTCTAATGAGGAGACAATTCAGTTTTCACATACCAATCTAAGTGCGTAGTTCTGCTCCCACGTTAGGAGACTCTGAGACCCAGCGCAGTGGCCTTGGGTTTCTGATAACATGTACCCATCTGGCAGGTGGTAGCTCTTCTTCCAGTGCCTCCTTTGTTCATGTTCTGCCACGGCTGGTAGTTTTCCATGGTGGGCGGGGTCGGAGGCTTTTGGGGAAGGATGATTACTCACTGTGGAGCGGGGGAAGTCAGTCCCTCGGCAGACATCTTAGGGTGCAGGTCATGATTGACTCCTCTGCAGAGCATTCATAATAAACATGTAAGTTTGTATTCTCTACTGTCTGACCGACTCTTCATTTTTGGGAAGGCATAGCAGGTGGTTGTGAGAAAACCTGAGTGGCCCTAGCGGGCCACTTCCTTCAGTTAGCACCCAAACAGGGACCCCGCAAGGTGATCCGACTCCCCCGTAATCGGGTTGTAGGGTCGGGGGATGCATTTGGTCAGTTGGGCGGATCGGGGTACCCCACACAAGACCGAGCTTGGTTCTCGCAGCTGCCCCGCCCAGCTGATCGGGCGCCCCCTCGTCTAGTGGTCACCAGCTGGGGTCCTGAGAAGGCGAAACCTTGGAGTTGACCATTTGGTCCGAAGAGTCGGCAGTGGAGAATAGCTTGGCTCGACCTGTGTGCACCAGGTGAGTGATTTGATTCTTGGGTAAAATGGCGCCATTCTTGGACGGCACGAGCCTGTGGGCTGTGTCTTGATACAGTCTTCGGACTGTCTTGTCTGCAGTTTTTGATCTGCCTTGCTTGAACAACACGAGTCGACGGGCTGTGTCTTGGTACGGTCTATGGACTGTCTTGTCTTGAACTTGGTGGGTCTGCGGACCCTTGGAAAGGCACAGAGTGTTTGCGAGCAGTTTATCAGACCACCTGGAAATTTGGCCCGCGCTTGAAAAGGCCTGCGACTGCCCGCTAACAATCTGCCAGACCAACTGGTAATTTGGCTAATGCTCGAAAAGATCTGGGGCTGGTACCTGCTTCTTGGATTTGATACAGTCTCCGGACTGTAGGGAGTGGTCCCTGGACCGTTTCTGTTTGGTTGGGTTCCGCGACTAATATTTGTTACTTTATCTTCGTCTTTGTTTGTCGATTGTTGGTGTTATATTTGTCCGTTAGGGACAGTGCCTGTGTCTTATATTAAGATGCCTTGTTTTAGCAAATTGGGGTGTTTTGGATGTCAATGTTGTTCTACTGATGCTCGGTTGGAAGAGAGCCAGCCTGGACCTCCGGAGGGTACTCGAAATTTTGACATGTATGTTAAACATGGTATTGGCCCGGTTATGTTTAGCACATTGTGGCGTAAATATACCAAGGACAATGCTGAGTTACAGTGGCCACTTACTGGCTCATTTGATGAGCAGAAATTGAACTTCTTGCAGGACAAGTTGTTTGCTAGGAGGAGCAGACAGTCGATGTTTGATTCTCCGAGATTATGGCAGAAGGAAGCAAAGCAGCGACGCATGAGGGCAGAGAAAGAGGCCCGGAAGAGGCAGACGCAAACGATAACACAGAGAGCAGTACGTTATGAAAGAGGAAAGGTAGAGAAGGGTATAGAATGTGCTGATAGAAAGTTTCGGTTACAGACAGATAAGTGCTATGTGACTAGAGAGGAAGGTGATGAGTTTGTCGAAGACCTACTGGATTCTCGTCCCCCTCCTCCTTATGCCCCTGAATGGATATACCCAGCAGTCCAGTCCTTGGCCCCTGGTGCCGCCCCTTCTAGCCTTCTCATTTCTGGCGCTACCGCTACAGCCCCGGCCCCTCTTGCTCCTATCCTACTCACACCAGGCACCGGGGCGGGTGCTGTTAGTTCTCCTGTCCAGTCTGTCGGCTCTGGATCGACGGCTACTCTCCCTCTCACCCCTACCAGCCTGTCCCCCTACCTGATGGTACCTGTCTCTGCGTCTGCTCCTTCCTCTGTAAGTGTAGCACACCAGGCACAGTTGAATGTTGAAACTCCCGCGCGTGGAGTGCGTGATGTGAATTGGGCAGCGGCGCGAGATCGAATGGATAAAGTATTGGTGCATTCTGCCATGGGTGATGAGGAAAAGAAAATGGTGGCGAACCAAGCAGCTCAGTGGGCTCGACATCCGGTCTATAGTGTGGAGGATGTGTAGAGTGTGATGAAAGATTATGAGCTGTTTATACAGCAGCATGCCCTTAAACACATGTCAGCGATGCTGATAGAGTTGTGGGAACAATGTTTTCAGGGTGTTGCACCGCAAATAATATATGAGATACGGGATACGGGATAGGGTATATACTGCAGGTATGGCTCCCAATGAGGTTTTTAGCAATATAACGACACTAGTGGGTTACCGAGGCAGATTGCTCCAGAAGGTACCGACAATGGGGACACAGCATCCCATGAGCGAAGTTCATCCCATTTATCACCCTGAAATTCCAGAACTGCGCGACTCCACTAATGCTGTGATTAGACAATGGGTCGACATTCGGTTTCAGGAGCAATGGATTTATACTCCTTGGAAGAGGAGCGAGGTCCTATCCTTAAAGGGTCAGCTGCCCGACCCCCGGAAAAATCCTACTGCATATTATAAGGAATTGACGGAGGTGGCCTCCTCTACAGTAATGACGTTAGCAGATATAGAGTTGTTTTTCGGCTTGTTGGTACCAGTGGACATATGGAGGCAAGTCTGTGAGAAGTTTGCCTGGCTTATGCTGTCCACTAATTATAGTGGGCACCTTGCACCAGTCCAAACAACCCCTTATTGGAGATAGGTTAAAGACAACCTTATTGAAAGCTATCCTAGTGGTAGCTATGGAGAGCAGCCTTCAGGCTAAGTCTTGAAGGAATGTAAAGCAGCTTGTTTTACCAGTCTATAATCTCTTGAGTGCTCAAATGAAAGAGCACCACACCAGGTATATATTAAAAATATATGTATTTATTGCTAAACACACCCCTCTAGTCTCTTTATGAGGCTAGAGTTTGAAGTACACAAGTTATAAGTTATTTAAACACAGTAATAGCACAAATACACGTTTGGGCCCTAGGGGCGTACTCAAACCATATACCAATAAAGTGGTATAAGAACCACGACTGAGCTAGACACTAGGCCTAGAGCCTCTAGAAGTGCTTGGACCACAAGGAACCACCCAAGGTAGTGACACAGGGGACCCACGGGGGACGCGTGCAGTGTAAATACACAGCCGCGAGACGCCGTTAACTTCTATGGAGAAAGTCGCGATTAGGAAATTAAAGAAAAGGGACACTTAAAGGAGGACTTGGAGCAAACCCTTTGAGAACTAGGTCGTTCTAGAGTCTCTACCCACGGGAGCACCGGAGTACTCTTGTTACCTCACCCAGGGAAGCCGGGTGCATAGGTGCCTTTCGGGGTCGGGTTTCGTCGTCGATTTGAATGGCGATCTGCTGCAAAGTGCTGCTGGCGACCAAGTGGAAAGTGTCCGGGTGGATCCAAGAGTGGATCGGAGATCTGAAGAACCTGAAAGCAGACAGAGTCTGGGTCACTAGCCAGTGACCAGGAAGGCGATGAGCAGATGCCCTCCGATGTCGAGTGCTTCAGGTAGGTTGACAGTCGTCTTGACTCTTCAGCCACGAGGTCCAGGAGGCGTTGTCGGCAACCAGGAGCAGGATTCGGGCTGGTACACAATGTCTGTCGAGTGCTGAGGTGTCGGCGACCGGATTGGACCCAACAAGCCTTGGCAACGGCAAGTCTCGATGTAGATGAAGAATGACGATGATGCAAACCAGCAAGGTCTGAGGAACTCACCCAGCAAAGGTAAGTGAGGGCAAGCCTGGAGCAACCAGGGAGCCCAAGAAGAAAAGGATTGGCCTTCGTGAAGGGCTACTAGCCAATGCGCTAGCGACCACGAAGGAGCCTCGAGACGGTGCACGTGGAGCTGGCTCACAGGACACTCGTGGAGTGGAGGCCAGTGATCTTCAGTGCAGTTGGTGGTGGAGGCTTGGGCTACTCGGAGCCCAAAGCACGACTTTGTGGGAGACCCAGAAGAGGATGCACTAGCAAATGCGTGCGGTGTCCAGGGGTCACGGTTCCACGTTACCCACGACAGCTACGGGCCTCAGCTTTGCTGGGAACTCAGGGCAGCCTCGGGGAAGTCTGGAAATCTACCTCTGGTGATGCAAAGACTTCGGCGTCCGACGGGAGCTTAGGCGATGCAGACCGGACAATTGCTTCTTTGGTGCCTGCCAAGCAGGGGAGTCACTCCTTGACCCCAAGGGAGATTCTTCTGTCCTCTAGTCTTGAGTAGAGCGTCGAAGGTCCAGGATTCAGTGTCAGAGTTTCATCCAGGGATAATCTAAAGTCCTAAGGACTGGGTTCCTATACTTATACTAAGTTTAGGGGTTGGACTACTCTGTGGCCCCACCTATGGGTGGGTCAGGGCAGAGGGGTGGCTACACCCCTTTCCCTTTGTCCAGTTCGCGCCAAAGCAGGGGCTGCAAGCCCCTGATCCGGTTTGAACTGGGGTATGCACAGGGACACCAAGTGTGCCCCAGTGCAGGACTTCAAAGCACCCGAAAGTGCTCCCGCCCAGCCCCAATACACATTATCCTGTCTGGGGAGGTGGTCACACCTCCCTGGGACAGGAAACCTATTGTCCAGGCCTCCCCTGCCGGAGTTTCGTCCAGCAGCAGGAGGCCAGACTTGTGTCTGTGGCAGCAGCATCCATTTTGTGATGCCAGGGCTTTAGAAAGAAGTTACCGGCCAGGCCAGGGTTAACATGTCTCTCCCTCTAGAAGGGTGGAATGCTACCCCCGCCGCCAGAATTGGCGGGGGGTAGTATTCCAAGATGTTTGACACCAAACACGACATGTTTCGGTGCAGCCATTCCAAAGTTAGCATTTAACGCGAGGTTATAATGCGCTTAAGAGTATATGGTCAGGCTGCACTACAAACAGCATCAGAGAAGGGTCTCCGAATGCTGCAGAGGGGCCCTACTCATGCAGGGGCACCCTCTCACATAGGAACCACGCACTCTGCCTTCAGGATTGATAAGGCCTGCCATAGGAGTGACTTATAGGTTTATATGTGTGTATGTATTTAGTGATATAGGTAACCTATATCACAGTAAGGGGTGCATGCACCACCTTACCCAGGCTGCAGTAGCAGACCTGTGGTGTCAGTTTGGATGGCCTTCCAGGGGTGGCATAATACATGCTGCAGCCCCTGGTAGGCCTCTGAGGTACCTATGCCCTTGGTACATAGTATACCATATACTAGGGACTTATAAGGGCACTCCAGATTCCAATCAGAGATGTGCCTAAGGCACATGGAAACCTTTTTACAGAGAAAGCAGATAGACTGGGGTCCTGAATAGCAGGATCCCAGTCCAACTAAGTCATAAACCAGCAAAACACCATAAAAAAAGTGGGGGCAACCATATAGTCAGATTCCACCTTCCTACAAAGTCCATACGCAGGATCATGCACTAGAGTTGGGGGGAACATGGGATGAGATAAGGGCTTGGGATAAGGAGCGTAAGCCAGGAGACAAGCCGAAAGCAGAGCTCCTCGCTTTGCCAGGGCGTATTATCACATACATGCACTCACTTATCCCGCCAAAGAGAGTGGATTGGGACAAGTTGACTGCGTGTCGCCAGAAGAAGGATGAAAGTGTGTCGGATTTCTTTACTAGATTTGAAGGGGTGTTCTTAGATTTTAGTGGACAGGACCTGTCACAGGAGGGTGGTGATCGTTTATATTTGTCAACAGATTTGTCACTAACTTACTCCCCGAGATTGCAACCCGGTTGCAATCCTCAGAAAGTACTTGGACAATATCATCCCCGTCCGTGATATTGAGTATGGCACAATATTACAAACATAGAGAGAATGAGGACAAGGAAAGGGTGGAGAAAAAGTCTAAGGATTTGAAGACAAGGGTATTGATGCAGCAGGTTGCGAGGGGAAATGGACAAGGTAGAGGTTCGGGTTCGGCCCAGCAGCGATCTGGCAGCAGTGGCGTGTCAAACGCGCCGCTCGGGCTCAACCAATATGAGTACTGCAAAAAGGAGGGACAGTGGCGGAATGAATGTCCGGAGTTGTTACAGAAGGGTGAGGCCCCAAGGGGTCGTGGTTTTCGAGGATGAGGGAGAGGAACAGGAGTTAGAGAGGGAATGCAGTCTGAAGATACGTTACACAATAGGCAGAGCGGGAATTATTTTGATGATCCCAAGGGATGGCTGAATTATCATGATGATTATGACATGGATGAAGTGACGGGGTTGTCTCACAGCTAGGACAGCTGAGGACAGGGCGAGGGACCAGTTCCTGTGCCCATAAATCAGAATGGACCTTATGTCACTGCTGATTTACAGGGTACTACTGAAAAGTTTTTAGTTGATACAGGGGCTATGAATAGCTCTGTTTCCCGTTCACTGGTCCCGGGGGCAGCTCTGTCTGGCCAAAATAATGTTTTGGTGGGTTTCTCAGGCGTGCCGGTCATTAGCCCCATTTCAAAGCCCCGTGCTTTGACCATTGGCCCCTTTACAGTTGATTCACCATTCTTGCTGACGTCAAATTGTGGGGAAAATTTGTTAGGACTCGATTTATTGAAAAGGTTGCATGCGACAATTTCCTGTTCTCCGGACGGTGTTTATATGACTGTTGGACCGCAAGTGGCTTGTGCTAAACAGTGCTTCGCGAAAGATGCCCCCCTTCCAGCTGAGTTCAGTGATGTACCACGTACGTTATGGGCTACAGGAGATACCGATGTGGGGTTACTCCAGATCTCGCCCGATTCTATACAGATTAGAGACAATGCTAAATTGCCATGTATTCCCCAGTACAAGATATTCCAGGCAGGAGAAAAGGCCTTATTGCAAATAATACAGGATTTGATTGAGTCTGGTGCGCTTGAAGAGACTACAGCCAATGTATGTAATAGCCCTATTCTTCCTATCCTTAAAAAAGCCCCCTTGAAATCCCCTGATGCCCACCCTGATGTTTATCGCTTTGTGATTGACCTCAGAGAGGATAATAAGATTGTAGTTCCCCAATATCCTGTGGTTCCGGACATTACCGCGATCTTAACAATGATCCCCCATCAGCAAAATTTTTCTCTGTAATTGACTTGAAAAATGCTTTCTTCAGCATACCAATTCATGCAGATAGCCGATATCTGTTAGGCTTCAGTATAGCCGGTCGGAGCTTTAGATTTTGTCGTGCTCCACAAGGCTATACTGAAAGCTCCAATATTTACAGCCAAGCATTGAAAGCTCAATTGGATTCTTTGGAGCTTCCCCCTGGTAATGTGCTGTTGCAGTATGTTGATGACCTCCTTATTGCTTCGGACAACAAGGACGGTTGCAAAGACGCCACTGTTAAATTATTGTTGCATCTTGCACATCACGAACACAAGGTGTCACTTTCCAAATTTCAGTATTGTCGACAGGAGGTCACCTATTTAGGTCACCTACTGTCAAAGGAGGGAAGCAGACTAACACCTGAGCGTATAGCTATCATCACTAATATTTCTATCCCTAGAACCCAACGCGAGGTCTGTGCGTTCATAGGGATGACATCGTATTATCGGCATTTGATCCCTAACTACTCCCTACTAACAAAGCCCCTTCTTTACCTGACCACAAAAGATGTGCAGGAGCCCTTGCCTTGGACACCTGCATGCCAGCAAGCTTTTGAGCAACTAAAGTCTGCGCTGTGCTCTGCTCCTGTGCTTGATCCTCCTGATTACCAGAAGCCTTTTGTACTCTACGTGCATGAGGTGGACAGTTGCGCGCTTTCTGTTCTAACACAGGGTTTCGGTGGTAAGCAGAGACCCTGCGCCTATTTCTCTGCCATGCTTGACAATGTCGCCAGAGCGCTCCCGAGCTGTCTGAGAGCTGCCGCGGCTCGTCCTTGATACTGCTCTCATGGTGATGGTACCCCACGCTGTAGATACACTGTTGAATAAGACAAAAACGCAGCACCTTACTAGTGCACGTTTGACTGGCTATGAACTGACTCTATTTGCTCCGCACATTGCCATCAAAAGATGTGCTACTCTGAACCCAGCCACGTTACAACCCCTCCCTTCGGGAGAAAAGGGCAATGATGTCCATGATTGTTTATTTCAGACTGAAGAAGAAACGAAGGGACGGGTAGACCTGACTGCTGTTCCCTTATCTGAACCCCAGGGGAAACTATTTGTCAATGTCTCTTGTCTCAAGTTACCAGATGGCACCACCACCGCAGCCTATGCAATAACAACGTTACACACTGTAGTTGAGACATCCCGTATCCCACACCAATCGGCACAAGCTGCGGAGTTGGTTGCCCTTCTCAGGGCTTGTGAGTTAAGTGAGGGACTGGCGGTTAATATTTACACCGACAGCCAGTACGCCTTTGGGGTGGCCCATAATATTGGGCGCCTCTGGGCGGAGAGGGGGTTCTTGACTTCGCATGGATTGCGGATTCAGAATGGGCCATTGATACATAGATTGCTGTCCGCATTGACACTTCCCAGTAAGTTAGCAATAGTGAAATGTAGCGCTCATAAGGCTATTACAGATGATGTGGGGAGGGGAAATGCTTTCGCAGACCAGACAGCTAAGGAGACAGCTCGATCAAAGATGACACAGATGTTGGTGGCAGGTCCCGCAAGGTGGGTCCCAGACAATGGAATGTTCGAGGACACGTTGGAGAATGTCAGGGAAATCCAGGGTGAGGCGACCCTAGAGGAGTTAGCAATGTGGGAGGAGAGAACAGGTCATTTGGATGAGGATGGGTGTTAGACTGACTTGTCAGGGAAGCAGCGATGGTTGCATGCCTAATTCGTATGTGCTCCTCGTTGTGACTATGGCCCATGGCCTGGCGCACATTAGTGCCAAAGGAATATGCAAGTTGCTGGATCCAGTATGGCAGAATGATAATATCGCTAAGGCAGCCACGCATCTAGTGAAGCATTGTATCATTTGTCTGAAACATAACCCCGGGAAAGGTACCCCTACACCTTCTGGTAATTTCGCACCGCCTTCCTTCCCTTTCAAGGTTCTCCAGATGGATTTAATCGAAATGGAACGGGTGAATAACTTGAAGTATGTGTTAGTAGTGATCTGCGCATTCAGTAAATGGATTGAGGCTTACCCCACTAAAGAGAATACAGCTATGGCGACGGCGAAGGCACTTCTAAAAGAGTGCTTCCCGCGCTATGGATTGCCACACGTGATCTGGAGTGACAACGGAAGTCACTTTAATGCAAAAGTCATTGAATTGGTGTGCACAGGTTTGCATATTAAACAAAAGTTTCATGGAGCAAATCACCCCCAGTCAGCAGGCCTGGTTGAGAAGTACAATGGTATTCTCAAACTGAAGTTGGCAAAAATTCAAGAAAGCACAGGACTAAAATGGCCGAATGCATTGCCCCATGCGTTATTATCTACCAGAGCGACAGCGCATTCTAGAACAGGGTTGTCCCCCTACGAGGTGGTCTTCGGATGCCCTGCTAATGTTTGGGGCGTCCCCGGACCCATGCGCTTTTCCGAGATAGAGTACCCCTTGCTTGTAGACTACCTGTATGAATTGTCTAAAGATTTTCGTTCTCTTCATCAACAGATACAAGCCACGTTGCAGCCAGTACCAGAGGGGCCCGGGCATTACATACAACCCGGCGAATATGTGCTCATAAAAAATTTCCAGCAGAAGAACAGCCTGGAGCCGAGGTGGAAAGGGCCAGTGATCCTGTTACTTGCCACCAGAACAGCTGTCAAGGTGGACGGCAGAAAGCACTGGACTCATGTGACTCATGTGAAACGGGTGCCTCTCCCGCTTCCGTATGACCGCTGGGTCAACGAAGGCATCAGTGATCAGGAGTGTGAGAAGGTGCCACGCTTCGTTCCCTTCTCTGATGCCCGAGTGAGGTGGGCGCAGACAGACGAAGAAAGTGATGCAGTTCTGTCTGAGGAGATCCCACCGGAGAAAAGGGCCGCCCCGGATAACACCGTCTCTAACACACTGGAATCTGAGTATCGATGCCCATCTGATCCTGAGTTTCTGCCCCTTTTTGTTGACGAAACAGTGCCTGGAGTGGTCAAATAGAACCTGAGGCCCTGGAAAAAGGACGGTGCACCAGCCGAACAGTCTAGGAGTTAGGGAGGACTTGAGCTTAGGGCGCTGGTGCTGTGCCTAAGGTGCCTGTATTAGACTAGTGTGAACAACACTGGTGCATTGCTCTGGACACAGGACAGGATAGCTGAGGGCATAGGCCCAGGAGGGAGGGTGCTCATCCTGAAAGAAGAAGGATTTGTTTTTCTGCAAGGGTTGCGATAGTGCATCTCCTCCGTGGGAGTGCTTCATAGCACCGTCGTTGATGAACAATAGGAGCCTGCCAGTGAGGCTCTAAACGGACACTGGGCAATTTGTGCCCCCTGGTACTGTGGTTGCAATAAGTGGCTCTAGCCTGTGAATTTTTCTTTCCCCTTTTTGACACCTATAAATTGCCTTTGAAGCTGTACAAATGTATCCCTTTGCCGTCCTATCCCTGATGAGGAGCAGCCCTTTGCGGCTCCGCGTCCTACTCCAAATGATCCTGTTTGGTCCTCTTGGTCCACTAAGAGTAAAGTAGTGTTTGTTGCCATAATTTTGCTTTCCTTGCTAGTCGTATTTGGGGTGGTTTGGTACCTGGAGGAACAACATCCTGTGCACACCTTGATAGGGACTACCCGGTTCCAGCAGAGCACTCGTTTGTTACATTGGCCCCACATAAGGAGAGACATAGACAGACTTATGCACAAAATGCTTTCGTTCAGATGCTTCATCAGGTACACAGTACTACTAATGCCACAAATTGTTGGGTGTGTGGGCTACTTCCCTCAGTTATGCATAAAAATGACTTGCTAGTATCATTGCCCCTGTCATATTTGGGTAGCTGTGAAGCGTGGTTCCAACTGCTCTCTATGGTATACATGCATTATCATGCTGACGCAATGAAAATGGTACAAGCTGACTATGAAGCAGTGTTGGAATATATAGTGGTGCATTAGGGGTATACGCCCGGACCTGATGGCAAGGAGGGTACCCTGCACCCCGATGCCTGTATGAATAAATTTGAAGACCATGAGAATGTCACTTGGTTGCAAAATGAAATGCTAGATTTCCAAGGATTTAATGTCACCAAATACTTTAAATGTTTCCAGGAATGCAATATTACTGAGGACAAAGCAATGCCCGTCCCTGTGATCAACTCAACAGCTAGTTTCTGTGTTGAAGGCACAGGGAACATTTCGGTGGGATGGAGTCATTGTAACTACACATACCGATTGAACACTACTTGCAGCCCACCTTTGCTTACACCTCCGAATGTATACTTCATCTGTGGGGAGCAGGCTTATACATGGCTTCCGAGAGGGTGGTCTAGCCGGTGTTATGTTTCTTTTCTCTTGCCTCCCGTTGATATTGCACCGTCCAATTACCACAGGGATCATAGATTACAGCGTAGGGATCTCCAGGTACACCGAGTCAGGAGAGTTGTCAATTCAGACGATATTGATCAAACAGATACATCCTTGCAGCAATTTACCGACATCATGAAGGGCATTGTGCCGTTCTGGGGTCCAATGTTCAATAGCCGTAATATTCGTCGCCTTGCTAGAGTAGTTGAGGGAGTCCTTAATACTACTGCCGGTATACTGACTAATATTACAGTCAAGCTTCAGGCTACGAGGCTCGGTTCTCTTCAAAACAGGATGGTTTTAGACATCATCCTGGTTGATGGGGTGGAGCCTGTTGCGTCATAGGCAGCAGCTGCTGTGTGTATATTCCTAATAGTGCCCATACTGTATACTCCGCAATACAGAAATTGCACCGACTCGCCTCAGACATCCACCAGGACAATGGTTCATGGTCACTCACTGGGTGGCTCTGGGGTCTAGTGGCATCATGGGGTTGGAAAATATTACTTGTCCTACTAGCAATTGCAGGAGTCATTTTTACCTGTTGCCTAGGCATTAACTGCCTTCCAGCCTGTTGCACTTATTGCATGAGTAAAATAATTCCTACCCCTACTTTGCCAAGAAGTGATAACAACATTTCTGTCATGATGATGCAGGAAATTCAAGATATTATGCTAATAGATGAGGGCATCTTCGAATATTAGGTGCCCTCAATGTTAATGCCTTGCTTATTTCCCCCTGTAACATGCGTGACTTTGTGTATTCCTCTCCTCCCTTAGAATTGTAAAGACCCTACCGGATAGCAATAAAGCATTTAGTCACCCATGCTAAAAGGAGGGTCTGTTAGGTTTTAAATTCCCGTCCCTGCAATGTATTCCTTTCACGTTTTATTAGGTTAGCAATGTGTGGCTAAATAGATGCCAGCCGTATTACGTTATGTAACCCACTGAGTTATCCGTGTAATGTGCAGGCTTCAGTTGGCGAATGCGACTCCATTTTGTTTCTAGTAACCCTTATTAGGCTGCTCAGACTGTGCCCGGGTTAGGCCTCGTGGCCCGTAATGCTTGCCTCACAGAACACTGTATTTCGCTAATGTTTTTTCTTTCTGTCCAAGGCTGTTTCCCAATCTGCTAATGAGGAGACAATTCAGTTTTCACATACCAATCTAAGTGTGTAGTTCTGCTCCCACGTTAGGAGACGCTGAGACCCAGTGCAGTGGCCTTGGGTTGCTGATAACATGTACCCATCTGGCAGGTGGTAGCTCATCTCCCAGTGCCTCCTTTGTTCATGTTCTGCCCCGGCTGGTAGTTTTCCATGGTGGGCGGGGTCGGAGGCTTTTGGGGAAGAATGATTACTCACTGTGGAGCAGGGGGAAGTCAGTCCCTCGGCAGACATCTTAGGGTGCAGGTCATGATGGACTCCTCTGCAGAGCATTCATAATAAACATGTAAGTTTGTATTCTCTACTGTCTGACCGACTCTTCATTTTTGGGAAGGCATAGCAGGTGGTTGTGATCAAAGGGGCCTTATTTGGTTCTTATTGCCACAAGGACGGCGGTGCGAGTGGAAGGTCAGAAGAACTGGGTGCATGCCTCTCACTGTAAGAGAGTGCCTCTGCCCCTGCCCTACGACGCGTGGGTGAGAGAAGGCATTGGGGATCACGAAACTGACAAGGTCCCGAAATTCCTTCCGTTCTCGGATGCTCAATTGGTTTGGACACAAACAGAGGCAGAAAATGATGACGTGCCAAACGAAGCAGTTCCCCCGGAAATAAACGCTGCTCAGGGTTCCACCTTATCTGACCCCCTGGAACCTGAGTGTCAGTCCTCAACGTCCCCTGAATTTCAGATTCTACTTCAAGATGAGACCGTGCCTGGAAAAGACAGGTATAATTTGCGTCCTCGATGGAAAGGTGGCGTGCTAAAAGAAAAGTGAGTGTAGTTAGGGATGGACTTCATTGCATAAGACAAGTAACAAAAGCCCCCTGATTTTTTGCATCTTCTTGTTAGATTAGGGATCAGAAGATTGGTGCACTACCTGTGATGCAGGACAGGATAAGTTGAGGGTATTTTCCAAGGAGGGAAAGTGCCCTATCCTGAGAACAGTGAACAATTGTCGACGAGCTGCAAGGGTGTGGCTCCACCGCTGCATGCTCAATAGCACCACAGAGGATTGGACGATAGAAGTCTGCCAGGGAGGCTTAAAACGGACCCTGATTCATAATTCCTTTTGATTTCTTTTTTCGTTTTTATTCTTTGTGTTTTTTCCATCATTGGCTCCATTTTAAGTCATTCTTTCTTTTGATGCTTTGATTTATGAATATAAATATAGAGAAAATGTATCTTTTTGGTCGCCCCCTTGCAGTAGATGAACAAGGTCTTATTGCTATGCGCCCAGAGCAGGTTGGTTATGAATGGTTGCTCAAGAAAAAGATCTTTTGGGTCATAGTTATATTACTGCTCCTATTGGGGAGAGGGGGACTGTTCTGGGTAATGGAATGCTCTGGGGTCATATTGTCATGTGTCCTGTATCAAGCAGTTCCCTCAGATCGTCAGAAGTGCACTATGCACAATAATGTTTTTCTGGATACCCACCGAACTTTTATTGGGAACAACACAGCTTGTTATCCTACTGATTCTGTTACAAGTTTATGGACAGCCTATCCCCTCTCACTGGTAAATTACACATATGTTCGTCCCTCCACCTTTGTAGAGGTAAAAGGTGAATTTGGTTTGGGATACCCTGGACCATGTATATATTATAAAAAACCAAGAGGTACAGGGTATCCGGGATGTAGGCCTGAAATGTATTGTGGTGATCTATATTTCAGCAAACGGAATATTACACTGACAGGATGGCATTATCAAGATCTGACTGTCACTCAGGAAGCAGGAATATATCCTGCGTGTTGCCCTGAATTAAATAGTACGGATGCTTATTTGCATCTTAACTGTTCTGGGGAGAATTAGAATTAGTTGCATAAAATAAGTGAAGGCAACTAATAAAAGTTATAGGGTATTTAGCTATATATTAATACATTTTTGTTGGTTATTTATGATTATTTTTAGGATTGGATGAGTGTAGGAAATTGTAGGAAATCTAAGTGCGTCGCAAGGCATACACCACATAGGCTAGTCTAAGAATTATAAATCAACATTAAAGCTCTAGCAAATAAACAATAGCTCCCAAAATAGAACAACTTATGTTGTAGGTTTGACTACAAATTTAGCATTCTTACTGATGGAATGATCGTAGTGTCATTACATGAGGCACAATACCATGATTAGGTAATGAAGACGATGCCATAATGTTATTAAAAACAGGATCGCCATAATATTGGAATCGAAGGGTTTATGTTGGAAAGTTATATTACAAAACTTTGAGCCAGAGTGTTTTTAAGTTAAGTTTGTTTTTACATCCGGTTTATAAATGGTAGCGCCATTTCTAGGTCACGTTGGGTAGTATGAAACCACGATTGACGGAGGGTTTCCTAAGAATCTATCACTTCTGGGTTCTAAAGGGTAGCGCCAGCACAAGGCGTTTAACATGCAGGGTGCATCTGAAGTCAGCTGTAAATTATTATTCACCCTCTCGTCCAATCACATAACGCAAACACTGATTTAAATTTGGCGTGCTTCCCGTGATTCCTTCGTAACAACGAACGACAGGAAGGACGTACGAGGCTTTAGCGATATTTTTCGAAGGTGAGATACTCGTGAGGAATTGGAATTATTTTAAGTAGGAAGGCATTGTAACTTGTTATTTGATACAAGTCTCTGAGTAACAAGTCACATCTATGTATATCTTTCCTTTATCAGTTCACCGTGACAATTATCGTGAGGAACCCTGCAGTGTGTGGTCCCACATTTTCGGTATACAAATAGATTGGGAATACAACTATAGAAGTTTCCATACCATATTTTAAACAAAGGTAGGATACCATTTGTAATTATCCACAGCCTAGTTTTTTTTTATAAAAGTACGAGTTTAGTAAATGACTCTGTCTGTCTCTTGTAGAATTATTAAGCAGTAAGGAGCCGTAAGACTACGTAAATAGGCGAGTCTTTTTCAGGACCTCAATATATGAAAAGAGGAATGCGAAAGTTAGTTGCAAGCACTAATTAGAAAGAGAGGTAGGAAATGCCTCGTAAATTAATAAAAAATAGTTCAACAATAAAAATAAAAAAAACGTCAATACGAGTGACTTGTTACTCCTTCTCTTTAGGTGTGTTGAAGTTTAGAGATATAATACAGCACAAAGAAGAGCCTTGTTCTTCCATAGAGTTGATTTTAAGAACAGGTAACAGTTCGCTATTTTTATCTATCAGTTGAGATAACCTCAAGTATAATACACAATAGGATTATGATCGTAAGATTGAAGGTATTGATTCAGTCAATGTTGTACGTTCTGCGAGAGACTTGTTACACAAGTTAGGCAGTAATAGTACATGAATAATATAACTATACCATAGGCAATGTATGACTTTGAAATGTGATAGGGACATTATCAGTAGTCATGTTGGGTGTTGTGTTTATGTATTAAAGCTAGGATACGAGATCAAGTAAATTGTCAAATGTAGTTCATAAACAAGTACTATGATAATGATGTTTACAATAGTTTGTAACAAGGATGCAAATGTTGTTGTACTATGATGCGGATGAAATTAAATGCAGCTATCTATGATGACTCACATATTTGTTTTCATCATAGGATATTTTCAATGGCCACAAAAAGAAGGGCACAGAGAGATTAGAACATACTTTGGTCTTGAAAAAGATGGATTATTAATAGAGCCATCGAAACGCGTCGACGCAAAATTTACTGCATAATCCAGGGGAACATTTGGCTCTTTAGATGTGGTTAAATTAAGTACATCAAGGCCCAGTGATCAATTGTCTCAAGTGATATGCAACATTAATGATAAATTGTACTGTCATAATTCTTTTTCTTTTTTTCTCTCTTTTATCTTTTCTATGAAAATGTATTCTGTATGATGTGTTTGGTTTTTATTGTATTTTAGGTATATCGTGCTTTTTAATGAAAAGATTGTGTCACATGATTTGTGAGATTTTTTAAGTTATGTATATTGGATATCAATGTTTTAAATAAAAATACTACGTGTCATATATTTGGAGTTGTATTACAGATATTTTCAGGCTTGGAGTGGAATAATAGGATTGTATTTCTATGATACTACCTGTTCCTAGGTTTACATTAAGGGATAACATATTTTTAATCCTGGAGAAATAGTATACAAAAATATCCTATGTTTAGGAAAAAAGGATGACCCTAGTATGAAAGGCATGAGCACTAGATATGCTCCATTAGATTACCAAGGTCCACTTTATGCGCACCCGGTTTCTATTTTCTGTCCAATGGCACCTATTCTAATATGTACAATGGTACAGAAGATGTAGCTTTGGGAATGGTGTTGCCTCTTGGGGTACCTTGCAGGCATAGTAAACCAAAAATAAGATGGGTAAAAAGAACATTGACCAAGGAATTCTGCGAAGGAGTTACAGATTTGGAAGTTAATAATTACAGCAATGGTATTACTTTTGGGTACCTCCTTTCTTCTATTATCACATTCCGTGGTACTGCTATGGCCAGAGGTGAACATGCTAGAGAATATTTTGGATGTAAAGTACAGATTATATCCAATTCAACAGTGGCAGCTTTACGAGACATCACCACTCAATTAGAAAGTATGCGCATATATTCGGAACAAACAAGGTATGCTGTAGATTTTATCCTAGCTAAGAATGGTGGAGCATGCGCTGTAATAGGAGATCAGTGTGTGGTCGGCATCACGAATATGGAGAAAAATATTACCCAACATATTTTAGACATTTTGGAGAATGTTAAGGGCATGGAGAGCGGCAATTGGAGTTGGTCCCTGTTTGGTGGTTGGGGCTGGATCTTAGAGAAAGTGATCTATTTCATTGTTATTCTGATTTGCTGCTGTGTCCTGATACAGTGTCTTCCTTTATGTTGTTCATATTGTGCCACCTATCTTACACCCAAAAGAAGTTCGATTCATGACACAAATGCTAAAATAATGCTTCAACAAGAGCTTGACACCCTCATGCAGTTGGATGAGGGAGTTTTTGGATCAAGTACTTCCCTTGCTGATGATTAATACTGCAATTCTTTTCCAGTGAACTTTATCACTATATGTGATACTATTTAGCCACATTATTGTTTATCCAATAAAGTTTGCTCTTAGCTATTAGAATTGTAAAGACCCTTACCTGATAGCGGAAATAAAGATGATTTAGCATATAATGCTAAAAGGAGGGTCTGATAGAATTGAAATGTAGTTTTACCTCTTACTCATATTTTACTTATTATTATGTTAGCAAATTTATGGCTAAATACATTATATTTATGTATTGTGTGAGATATGTAATGAGTTGATACAGATGTTGCGCCAGTTAGGTTGACATCTGTGCCACCATTTTAGTTAGAAAGATGCCATATTCTAATGCAATCGAAACTGTTACTTGCATACTCGAAACTGTATTTTGCTCATTTACGAGAAATGGTTCTTGGTAAGTTTCGTTTCTTCAATGCCCATGTTAGCTCGTTAGCGCATGCCTTTCTTTTGAGATCGAGGTCTTCTCCCACCTATCTAGAAGGGAGGATAGGCCAGACAACCTTGAAATGTAGATAGCTTGTACCAGGCTGCAGAGTCGAGACTTATGTTCTGTACCCCCATTGTATTACGACACCTGCCAGTATTTTTCCATGGTAGGCAGGTCTTTGTAGGCTGCGCAACATACATAATGTAACTTTATGCTTGTAACAGTCAGTCCCTCGTCAGCCATCAGAGGAGGCTGGTTTGATTGGACTCCACTGCAGTGAATAAACTAGATTGTTTGTATTCTCTACTGCGTCATCGACTCTTCATTCTTGGAAGGATAGAGGAGGTCGAGATTGGCCCGGGTGGCCCTAATCGGGTCACTTCCTTCAGGAACCACTGGAAACTGTGGAACCACTATTTTACTAACCTCGCGCAAATAAATCAATCACAAAACGATAAACATTTTCATGGTCATCAGAAGAACCTGAGGGCGTCTTTTCAAGAATCGGAAAAATAGGGCTGTTAAAATATTAGCAGTTGTCTCCTCAACTACTCCCTTTTTAATGAAATCCTGTACATTTTGTAATTAGGCTCGCTCACCTGCCTGCTGTATTTTATACTGAGGGATAAGCAGCAAAATTGTACCATCCTTAACCTGTATCGAAACCGGCGATATCTGCAACAATCCCACATCTGTGTCACATGTTGCCCACAGATTGGGTGCACATCTTTAAACTCAACAGGAAGGGGTGCATCTTTGGACAAACACTGCTTAGCGCGTGCTACATCTGGACCCATTGTCACATAGACACCTGCCGGAGAACAATAGATAGTGGCACGCAATTTCTTCAACAAATTCAAACCCATCAATTTTCACCACAATAAGATGACAGCAAGAATGGCGAATCCACAGTGAAAAGGCCAATAGTCAATGCAAGAGGTTTTAAAATGGGGCTTACAACTGGTACACCAGAGAAACCAACCGAAAACATTATTATGGCCAGACAGAGCCACCCCAGGGACCATATTTCGAGAAACAGAACTTTTAGTCGCACCTGTGTCCATCAAAAATTCCTTAGTCGAACCTTGTAGTTCTGCTGTTACATAAGGACCACGCTGGTCTACAGGTATCAGAACTGGTCCCTCACTCTGTCCCTGGCTGTCCTAACTATAGGACATTCCTGTCACTTCATCCATGTCATAATCATCATGATAGTTCTGTCCTTCACGAGGGTCATCAAAATAATTATTATCAGAACGACCCTATCAGGCTGCAACACTTTGTGCACTATCAGCCCCCCTAGCTCCACGACCCCTACCCCGAGAACCTCATCCTCTAGGGGCTGCCACCTTCTGCAAAAGCACAGGACACTCGCTACTCCAGTGTCCTTCCTCTTTACAATACGCACACTGATTTGGACCCAAAGGCGTAGTTGGTGGCTGCCTACAAGTGCGTGGAAGCTGTCGGGCAGGACCACCACGTCCTCTCTCATTTCCTCTAAAAGCCTGCTGTAACAACACCTTCATTTTTAAATCCTTATGCCTTTTCTCTGTCCTCTCCTTTTCTTCATTATCCCTATGCTCATAATATTGTGCCATATTCAAAATAACAGATGGAGAGGAGGTGGACCAGGTACTCTCGAAGCTTGCAATCGAGTCACAATTTCAGGAAGCAAATTAGAAATGAACAACCGAACACCCGCCCCCCTCGACGGATTAATCTTGTCCGCTATAATCCAAAAATGTACCTTCAAATTGGGTAAAGAAATCAGACACACTCTCATCTTTCTTCTGTCGACAGGCTGACATTTTATCCCAATCCACCTTTTCGAGGCTTATCACCTGGCTTTCTTTCCTGATCCCATGCCTTAATTTGATTCCAAGTACCACCCAACTCCGGAACATGATCTTAAGTATGGACCTGTCTCCAAATATCAACCGGAACACGAAGACCAAAAAACATTTCAATGTCTGCAAGAGTCATTACCTTCGAAGAAGCAGCTTCAGTCAACTCTTTATAATAAGCAGTAGGATTCTTTCTGGGGTCAGGCAAATGGGTTTTAAGGGATAAAACCTCGCTCCTTTTCCATGGAGTGTAAACCCATTGTTCTTTAAACCAAGCTGCTACTGCCGCTCGAGTCACATTACCTCGCCCATCTGTTAACTCTGGTATATCCGGGTGATATATAGGTTGAACCTCTCTCATCGGAAACTGGGGCACTGACCTGGGACTTCTCTCATGCAATCTTTCCCTGTATGCAACTACTGTTGTAACATTAGCAAAAACCTGTTCTGGCCCCAATTCACTATTATATACTCTGTCTCTAATGTCATATCAAATTTGAGGTGCTTCCGCTTCAAAGTGCTGCTGCCAAAGACCAATCAAAGTGGCAGACATATGTTTAAGGGCATGTTGTTGTATAAAAGGCTCAAAATCTCTCATAGTGGCCCAAACATTCTCTATACTATAAATAGGATTAGCTATTACCTGTTTCTCTTCATCTCATACATCAAACCTCACTAACGGTCCCATGCGTTCCCTAAACTTTGTCCAATCCCTATCCTCAAATCCACGCACCGGCATCCCACCACTCACTAAGGCCAGAGGATGAAAAACCACAGTCGGAGAGGCAACAGTAGTAACAGGTACTATCATTGCTGGTGGTAGTGTCGCGGGGGAAAAAGTTGGCGAAAGGGATGCTGAAACAATAGGCGCAGCCGGAGCACTAACAGTCACAGTTGCCACAGACGGCAAAGAAACAGAGGAAAGAGGAGGAGGAGGTGCCAAAGCCACAGCCATTGATGTAACAACAGTGGACACAGGGACAGAGACAGTAGACGCAACTGTAACGGGAGGCTGTGAGGGCGCCGGAACAGTAGGATATGTTCTCTGCGGGCCCTAAGGAGGTGGGGGTCGGGCATCCAACAATTCTTCCACAAAAGTATCATCTTCCTCCTGAGTCACATATGATTTATCAATATGCAATCGAAACCTTCTAGCTTAACATTCAATACCCTTCTCCTGCTTTTCCCTGTCATATGCCACGGCCTTATGAGCCAACGTCTGCATTCACCCTTTCCTGGCCTCTTTCTCTGCTTTCATTCGCCTCTGTTTAGCTGCTTTTTGCCACGTTCTGAGAGAATTAAACACAGACTGCCTACTTCTTTTCTTAAACAGTTGTTCTTGTAAATACTTAGGGCCATATGTATCAAAGTTTGTGTTTGCGATTCTCAAATAGCGAATTTTTGAGAATCGCTATTTGAGAATCGCAAACGAGATGTATGTAGGATTCGCAAGAAAATTTGCGAATCTTACATATTCCTTAATTGCGATTCGCAAATTGCGAAATCGCAGTTAAGGAAACCCTCCCCGTTCATTCCTATGGGCCTAGAGGCCCATAGGAATGAATGGGAGGACATTCTCAATTTGCGATTAGCAATTAGAGAATCGCAAATTGAGAATGCAATTTCAAGGTTGCAAGGGTGTCCAAAGGACACCCTGTTGCACCCATGAAATGAGCATGGGTGCACATGTGGCACACATACATGCCCTGAGGGCATGTATGTGCGCCACATGCCACTGAAAAATGCAAAAAATGCATTTCTCAAAGAAATCGCAAGTTACCACCAATCTGTAGTTGGTGGTAATTTGCGATTCCTTAAGCCATAATCGCACAACTTAGGTGCTTCATACATTTCATTTAAGGAATCGCAATTTGCGATTCCTTAAATGCATTCGATAAAATAGAGAATCGCAATTTTTGCGATTCTCTATTTTGCGAATGCCTTTTGGATGATACATCCCAAAAGGCTTGTTCCCGTTCGCAAACGGGCCGATTCTGAGAATCGGCCCGTTTGCGAATGGGGAATGGGCTTGATACATATGGCCCTAAATCTTTTGTTCATCAAAAGTGCCCGTCAACGGCCACTGCAATTCGGCATTGTCCCTCGTATATTTGTGCCATAATGTACTAAACATAATAGGGCCAAGACCATGCTTCACATACATATCAAAATTCAGAGTACCTTCTGGAGGCGCCGGCTGACTTTCTTCCAATCGAGCATCAGTAGAGCAACAACGACAACACAAAACGAACATTCTACTAAAGCTAGGCATTTTTAAAAGAGAACAGATTCACTATTCTATGCCTAGCAAAAACAATTGCAATTTATTTTGTCCCAAAGACGGTCCTTGGACTGTCGTGTAGTTCCTATAGTACCCATGCAGGACCTGCGCGTTTAGATAACATAAACTGTGGGCTTGGTGGCAGACTGACTCTGTGCACCCCCGCCACGTATGTTAGCCGGATTGCATTAGCTAGCTCACAGTGCCACTAGAATCTCCTCTTTTCGGGGAGAGATTAGTTTCTGGCCACCTTAGATCATGACAACCCTGATCCCTCAGAATCGTGGAAACAATGTACTACTTTTCGCTCAGTCACGCGCTTACTTATTCGGTTTGTCTCAGAGAGTTACTCAGAATAAACAGTCTGGGCGTTTCAATAAGTATTTATTGAACAGTTGTTATTCTAGTGTAAAATATATGTGCTGCAGTAACCAGCAGACAATAGCAGAGATATATTATCAGCAGTACGATAAAAGTGAAGGGATAGAACAGTTCTACCATATTGCAATAATCATGAATACATACATGAATATAAAAAGCATTATGAAAGTGCGGGTACTCCTACGATGCCTAACTAGATGTACCTGAGTGTAGCTAGCATATGTGTAGGACTAAAAGCCTAAGAGCCAAGAATCCTTCTAGGATTTAGTTGAACCCCCATACCTGAATAGAGAGAGTGTGGGACCCCGTCCTGGTCACGAGTTGGACACCCCGCAAGGGCTGTGTTAGACCGCTGTTAGCTGGAGCGACTGCATGCTGGAGCCTCAGCGCCTCTGGTCATTGTGTCAGCATGGAAGTCTTGGTTCCCTCTATCTTACCGTGGCAAGATGTGGTGTATTTATACCCTAAAGTGTCTTGTCTCTCAGTATAATTTGTATTGGTCTTTGTTAGACATGAGGAAGACATCAGGGGTGAACTTTGTACATAGATATTATGCGGGAGATGTAGCTGGTGAATGCTCATGCATAACTTATGAGTACATTGTAGGCCTGTGTTTGGGAAAAACCCTGCAGTGTTCTAACCACAGACTACATAACGTTCAACCCTCAGAGCTCGTTGTGTACTGTAGGGAACTAATGTAGGTGTAAGATCATGCCTATATTAGGGCATAGAATATCATGACCATAATAGGGCATAGACGACTATGACCAAAATAGGGCATATTCGAGTATGACCATAATAGGGCATATGCGTATATGACCATATACGGCATATATGAACGCGTCTATATTAGGGCCTCTATATGAAACATAACACCCACTCCACTTTCGAATTGGATGACATTGACCATACTTAAAATCTGGGCAATTTAAAAATTCTCTTAAAAACAGCTAAAAACATGGTTTTAAAAAAACATTTAAAAATGATTAAGATGTTAAAAGTCGCTATTCTTTTGTTGCCACTTGAAAAAAGTCAATTCTGTTTCATTTATAAAAGTTGCATTACTAGAAGCAGAAGAAGGCCATTCTTTCTCAAGTGAAAGTGTCAATTTAGTAAGTGTTCCAAATTTAGTTTGTTTATTTATTAAACGAAATGGAGAAGCCGAATTCTTTCCCAGGACGCGATGAGCCAATTCCAGATTAAGTGTCCTGGCTGGGAGATACAGCATTATCGGTGTTAGCTACTGCAGATGACAAATCCAACGCCTCACAGAGAACGTCAATCGCACATAGATGGAATTCAGCACTACCAACAGTCGGTGCTGCAGCAGCTTGTGCGGCAGTTGTTACCTGAGTGCCTGTGGAGGAGACACCTAACCCAGCAGGAGCAAACGGCACCTGTGGATTCTTAAGGAATGCGTTCATCAGAATTGGAAGATGCTGGGGACAACGCAGAGCATGGGCCTTTAGGGGGTCCAGCACAGCATCCATATCCGGAGGCGCATCTGACGGAAACGTTAGACAGAGATCCAACGTGCATTCTTCTCCGCAAAACAGGCATCGAAGAACAGGTAAGATGCAGTCCACCCAGACTGGTCTAAATGATAGAAACCAAGAGGCATTCAGTTCTCTTAGGCAAGGTATTCCCAGAAGCTGTACCATGCGTTCACGGTACTTCTGCTCCATGAGTACGTTCGCCATTTCCTCGGAAATTGGGCCGTCCATTGCGTAGCAGTAATATTACAATCAGGACTCCTGCAATTAGGAACAGGATAAGCGGGAGACCTCCAAACATGCTTCCCAACACGGAATGTATAAAGTTTGGGATTACTCTGAGGACTGTCTGAAAGGTGCTTAATAGTCCTGACCCTATGGTCTTAAATAGGTGTACAATACCACACATATCAGACATGTTAAAGATACGACCCACCATTTCTGCGAAATGAAAGGGGCAGTTCGTACGTATAAGCGCCTGTATCTCAGTCGAGGTCCTTGCAACTTGAAGTTCAAAGGTTTCTCGAGCGGAGGTTAAGGGCACGGGTTGCTGTAAAAGCATGGCTTTCAGTCTGCTCAAAGTATCAAATTGTATGAAGGAAACATTCAATGAAGGCCATAACCGCGCCTCCCTGACTGTGTTCAGTGGCGGAAACAATACTTGCATACAGCAAGTAACCCTGGAGTTAACAGTGACCAGATAGGCGACGCCCGGAAGCATCCCACAGCAACCTTGACCGTTTAGCATCAAGTAACTCCCATTCGAGAGCAGCTGGAAAACCGGCGTGATCATGGCCGCTGGGGTCCCTGACATGTGACAAGATAGATTCGCTACCGAACCACTACATGCTCCGTGCAGAGAAATATCCTGACACATGAGAGAACCGCTTAAAGCATTCTTGCAGTTTGTACCACTCAGATACACTTCTCGATCCCCATTCCGGCATCGATACCTATATGGTAACTCCCAAGTTTCCTTAATGTAACCCTTACCCATTTTTTCATATTTGCCTGCCTGACTTTGCTCAAGGCAATATTTTAACTGAAATGTAGTGACCGGCAGAGTTATTTGGCCATGAATTAACAATTCAGTTGATGGTAATTCGGCTTCAGTGAATGGTAACCTTTCCAGTATCTCAATATGCAGCATTGTATATTTGGCTCCCCTTTGTGCCATTTCTGTCTGTTTATCAGTTAGATTGTATTCTGAAAACAGAGACGTGGTGTTTATAAAACGCCAGGGCACATATCCTGCATGCAGAGATTGCAGCGTCCAGCATAGCATCATAATAGAACGTAATTGGGATTGCCCGTGTTGTAACAAGGCCAAATCTTGTTCTAATATGTCGATTGCCGAAGACACAATGTTGCCTAAGGAGTAAATCCTGGAGGTCAAAGTTGTTAACCCATTATCCACTACAGCTAATTCCTTCTCTAAGTTAATACGGTCTATTTCCCGTATTCTTTCTGCGGCCTCTTGTTGGGATATTTTGCAGTTTTCATTATAATAGGCATAAATGCCAGCATATATGAAACGTTTCTGACGTGTTTTCCTTGGGCCTGACAAGAAATCCCTAAGGTCCACATCAGGTGTGAGTAAGGTCAAGTGATGTTTTACTTCTGTGAGTGTTGAGGTCTCTAGCCAATCAAGGCACAACTTCCCAACACTATAGGATGTCACTACCCCTGGGTGTTGTCTTTGTACATAGCGTGTATCTGGCCTACTGATACTAAACCCCTCGGTTATACCTAGGAATCTATGTTGACATTTTTTTGTGTCAATGGGCCTTATCAGCCATTCTGCCCAATTGGAATCTGACCTGTTGCACTGGAGAATGTCATCTAATCCTACCCCATGTGTAGTTGAATTCTGCCCCCCACCCATCTGTGATGGTGTTGGAAACCCCGGTGTGTTCATTTCCTTGTTCTTAGCTAGTCCAAGACAGGATGTCTGTTGCACAGATTCATTCAGAAATATTATCTGCTGTGGAATGAGTCATGCTCTAAAAAGCGCTTCTGTTCCCTGGACATGCCAGTCCCTAGAACCCCAGATCGGTTTTAAATCTATAGCGTCCTTCCATAGGTTGAAACCCTGTGTAGACAACTGGGCCATGAAGGAAGCAGAGTAAATCTGTTTGGTGTTTGTCAACATAATTTTCTGTGCTGATGTTGTTGCCACTTTGTAATAAAATGACTTCGGGTCAGATGTATTAAACCCTAAAAAGTATGTGAATTTCTGTGCAAAAGTTTGCGAACTACCTTTTGGAGGTGTTGGGCAGTGTTCCCACTGGTGGTATTCAAATACATTTCTAGGTGTTATGGATTTGTGCAAGAAATGATGACCATAATGTTGGTAACAGTACAATGTATCATAGTCTGAAGTACCTTCTAACATTTCATTGTTCGGAAATGCTGCAGTTTTTTCTAACTCAGACATTAAATTATTCACAGTTTCAGTGTCCCAATCATCAGAAAAAGTACTGGAGGTAATGATATCACTTAAAGAAATTTTAAATACATGTTTAAGCTTTAAAAGTTCAGTCGGACCGAATATATTATAATCAATCTTGTCCCATACTATACCATCCGGTATAGGAACTGCTATGATGTTCACTGAAGACAAGCCTCTTGGTTCACGATGTGAAGACTGGTGTGGTTTTAAAATCAAATTGACTCTCTGGGCTGTAGAGCTCTGCTGGAGATATCGTCCATTAATAAGCATACTAAAAGTTATAATTAAACCTAGCCAGAAAAGAAAAAATAGAATCCCAGTGCTATACCATAGTTCTATCCAAGGTGACACCAGGTAAGTCTTTCTAAAAAAGTTCAAAAAGTCAGTGAGTTTCTGTTTCAGTGATTTTTTGGCTGGCGTCGTTTCCGGCTGGCTTGGATCCAGTGAAAACATATCAAAGTTCATGAAATATCCAGAAGCAGTTCGATCAATTGTTGGAATTGCATCGGGATTTGTTGAAATTGGATTTTGGTCTTGACGAGGCATGTTGACGTAGATGTCTGTAGTCGGTCTGATTGCAACTTGGTTGTCAAGTTGATTTTCTTCTTGTCGAAGTGGAACGAGTTCCATAGCATTGTTGCCTAGTCCTTCATTCCGTACAGGTGGCTCTTCAAACGTGAAGAGTCCTTCTGTTTGGACTTCTTGGATTGTAGTGAGACGAGGGTGTCTGCTACTGTGGAGTCCACGAGGCCTACTGTTTAGTATCGGCTACATAGTGTGGTTTGATTAAGTCGATTGGGACAAATCTTTTCTCCTTTTTTCCGGCAAGAGGCGGCAGAAGTACAGTTCTTGTGCCTTGGATTGCTAGGACCGGTACAGCTGTTCTGTATGATGGTCCGAATTCTTTCTTGTCTGCAATCTTCTCTCTGACCAGATCCCCGACTTTTGGGATCCAGACAGGTCTTGCTGTTACTGCCTTGACTTCCTCAGTGGAGCTCTGTTTTAAATGGACGTTGCTTTGTTGTTTCCTGGATTCATTTAGATCCTGTAAAACAGCCAAGCGATCATAATAATAATAATAATAATAATAATAATAATAATAAGCAAGCTTATAAAGCGCATGTCTACACTAACTAGTGTGTCCCCGCGCTGCGGCCCAAACTCGTCCAGGAGCAGTAATGTGAGACAACTTAGAGGAAACCTATAGGCGGAAAAGCCATGTTTTTAGTTTTTTCCGAAAGAGTGACTCCGATGGTTTCTTACGGAGAGCGAGAGGGAGGTCATTCCAGTGTTTAGCGGCCAGGTAGCGGAAAGATCAACCACCCATTCTCGCTCTTTTTGTTACCGGAATCTTGACCTGTCCAGTCCCCGAAGTTCTCAGGTGCCGGGTTGGAGTGTAGGAGGACAGTAGATTGTGTAGGTAGCTAGGCCCTTTCCCCTGCAGGATGCGGTGACTGACACACAAGGCCTTGAACAGTATTCTCTCCCTCACCGGTAACCAGTGAAGGGCAGAAAGGGCATTCCTGGAGGAAGCTCTCCTGGGCAGCATCAGAACAAGGTGAGCAACCGCGTTCTGACGCATTGAAGTCTCTGCAGACACTTGCAACTTGCACCCAGGTATAAAGCATTTCTGTAGTCCAGGTGGGAAGTTACTAACGCATGGACTAGGGTTTTCCTGGCTGCCACGGGAAGCACATCTAAGGTCTTCCGTAGCCCTTTCAATACTCCAAAACACTTCCCGGCCACAATTCTAGTGTGATTCTCAAAGGAGAGCTTGGAGTCCAGCCACATCCCTAGGTTCTTAACCTGATTGCTGGGGGAGGGGGTAGGGCCCAGAGACTGCGGCCACCAAGCTGAGGACCAGATCGAGGGTGCTTTTCCCACCACTAGAATCTCCGTTTTACTGCCATTTAGTTTTAAACAGTTACTTGTCATCCAGGATGCCAGCTCCTGTAGACAAGTAGAAAAATTGGTGGCTGCCTCTTCGGGGGATTGTGACAGTGAAACCACCAGTTGCGTGTCATCCGCATATGACACGACACTGATGCCATATTTTACAATAATCTCCGCCAGTGGGGCGATGTAGAGATTAAAGAGAGTGGGGCTTAGTATAGAGCCCTGGGGGACCCCTTGAGTCAGCGCAATGCTTTTGGAATAATAAGGTCGTTGGGACACCTGAAAGCTACTATCCTGTAAAAAGGACCCCAACCATTCTAGGGCCAATTTATCCAGCCCGCCTTTACTGAGGTGCTGTAGGAGTAGTGGGTGGGATCATGGATATCAAATGGTTTCTCACCCGCCACTGTGCCTTCACAATCAAGATCAGGTACCCAAATTCTTGTCCCCAATTTTTTTTTTTTTTTACCCTAAGGTTTCCCGGCGCCGCCTGAAAGGAGCCAACGTAAACAGAGGGGTCTACATGTTAAATAACCATGTTTTTAAGCCCCTTCGAAAGTTCTCGTATGAAGCTTCAATACGAAGATTGATCGGAAGGGAGTTCCATAAGAAAGGTCCCAAGTGGGAAAAAGAGCGATCGCCCATGCGCACTAGTCTCGTCCTGGGAACAATGAACTTGGCCTGGGTGGCTGAGCGCAGAGCACGAGATGGAACATAAGGGTGAACAAGAGACTTCAAGTAGGGAGGTGCTTTTCCAGTTTTTATTTTAAACATAAGACTCAATGCCTTAAACTTAATGCGGCTTTCAATCCTGAGCCAATGGAGATCCCGGATAGAGCTGGAAATGGGAGAAGGTTTAGATATCCTACAGAGCAGCCTTGCTGCCGCATTCTGTGCTAGTTGTAGCTTGCGTAATACCTCCTTGGCAGCACCCAAATACAAGATGTTGCAGTAGTCCAGTCTTGAGGTGATAAGAGCCTGGACCACCGTACGTTGGGTAGAAGAAGGCAACATCCATAAGATTTTTTTTAACCATCTAAGGATTGTGAAGCAAGTCGAGGCAACTCTCACTGCTTGCTGCTTCATAGACAGTTGGTCATCAACTAAAACACCCAGGTTTTGAACTTGATGTTTAGGCTGTGGCAAAGGACCCATTTCAGTGGGCCAGTGCTGGGAGCCCCATAGATCTTTATTTCGGCCCACAATCAGCACTTCAGTTTTCTCGCCGTTAAGTTTCAACATGTTGGTATGCATCCAACCAGGTCCAGGTCCAAATAGGACCTCGTAAGGAGTGACACCTCCTAGAGAGCTTCTTGGCTGATTGTTTATTGCTCGTTGGACCCCATAAAGGTGATCGACCCATCTACCGCCTTTGCATAATACCCTAGCTGTTAAAGATTGCTTTAAGTCCCGGTTTTTCCTCTCCACAACAGAATTTCCCTCAGGATGGTACGGAGAGGAGTACCTCAATGCTACGCCCATTCCTTCCATGGCCTCTTTGTAAGCCCAAGAGCTAAATGCGGGTCCACGGTCAGAATGTAACGTGCCAACTGCGTATGTGCCGATAAAGACTCGCAAATCTTTTATAACAGTTCGAGCGTCAGCACAGCGCGGAGGCCAAACCCATAGGAATCTAGAGCAGGAATCCACTGCAACCATGATATATTTCTTGGCCCCATCAGATTGTAGGGGTCCGCAGTGGTCCAAATACACACATGCGAGTGGTTTGTCTGATTTTAGTAATGGTGTCTGTGCTGGGCGTGTTACGGTGGAGTCTTTCATCTGCTGGCAGATATCGCACTTTAAGACATAGTCTTTGGTCTGCTTTGTTAACTCTGGCCACCAGTAGCGCTGTTTCAGTAAAGAAATAGTCGCTGTGACGCCTGTATGAGCAGAAGCCAAACCCTTGTGTGCTGCTAGAATTAAGCCTTGCCTACGATCCATATTTGGTATTACTCTTTCCCCCACTCCAGGAATCTGAGCATATGGAATGTTTTGTGCATCTAACTTGTAGGAGTACTTGAGTGGAAATTTTTTAGGTACTGCTGTGCTGCCTTTGCGTGAAGCATTGACAGCTACCAAAATCTCGCTGTCTATTCTCGTTTTTGAACGAGTAACTGCAGCTACGGCGGCTGTGCGTACAGCCCCCTTTGCGGCTTCATCAGCTAATGAATTCCCTTCAACGTGAACGCCATCACGCTGATGACTCAGTGTATGTATCATGTGAGCCCTTGGTAGTTCGTTTCTCAACTCCACTACCTGTTCCCATAGCATTTTATGCTTAATTGTGCCGTCTTTTGCATCTTTGAACCCGTTTTGTTCCCAATGATGTAAATATTCATTGTACAACTGTACACAGTAAAAGGAATCACACACAATTAGTGTGGTGAATTTGTGTTCCGTATTTACAAGTGCCAGTATTAGTGCTTTTAATTCTGCTAACTGAGCCATGCAGTCTCCTAGAGATTGCGTTTTAGTGCTACTGGGATGGAACTTTCCATCGCGCATGCGACCTTTAACGATTGCACATGCTGCGCTGTAAGCTTGCTTACTCCCTATGGCCGGTTGAGCAGATCCGTCAGTGTAAATAATGTATTCATACTGATCTAGAGGCAAAATCTCATTTGGTAGAGGATATTCTTGTTCGTATTGCAGAAATGCTTGTGTTTTTAAACTTGGATCAAATCTGTATTCAACATCCATTGCAGTAAGAGAATTAGCCCATTGTATCCATCTGGGATGTAAGGCTTTCGCATTTGGAATGCTAGCCTTTGTAACAGCCTCTAAGGCTGGTACTGGGGTCACGACTATTATGCGTTTTCCTGAGCCAGAGCTCTTTCTCTTGCTACAGCGGTCTGCACTGTTGTCAGGATTTTTTCTGTTGAAGTAAAACGCATCTCTGTGTTTGTGTACAGGTGTGATTTGTATGCGATTGGTACCGTTTCGCCTTCATTGAAAGTTAAATAATGTACCCGCATTGACCCGCTATTACTCGGATCACTAAGTTGCGTATGTTTACGCATGTCTGTAAATGTTTAGAAGCTGTCATGTCTTCCTGTAGGGAACGTAGGATATTTGTATGTTCCTGTATCCATTGTCTGATTGAAAAATCAGGTTTTATTAAGTCATAGAAAGGTTTTACTCTTTCTGCATAATCCAAAATGTATGTTCGACCAAAATTTAGGAATCCCAGAATTGATTGTAAATTCTTTAATGATTTTGGAGGTTGAAGCAGCGCACATTTTTCTAAAAAGTTTGCTGCTAGGCTTTTTCCTTCTCTTGACAGCTCATACCCTAAAAATAGGACATTAAGGTGGGCAATTTTTGATTTTTTAAAATTAAATTTATAACCCTCAGAGGCAAATCCCATAATAATGGTGCTCACCCTGGTCAAGTGCCTCGGTAAATCATCGTCCGTCAGATAAATATCATCCACATAGGACAATGCTTCTTCATCCAAATTTTGGAGTAACTCTGTTACCCTTGCTGAAAACAACCCCGGGCTATTCTTATTCCCTTGGGGCAAAATTGCTGTTGGGACCCTAGCGATGAGAAAGCGGTCAAGTGGCTGCTTGCAGGCGCTATATTTTGGCAAAAAAATCCATTTGAGATATCAAGTGTTGTTTTGTATTTTTGTCGCACAATGTTATTCATTAATGCGGCACTGTGTGCATTTTGGACTGCAAATGTCTTTTGCAAGTGTTGCAACTAAACGATATGTGTTGTCAGGTTTCGATACGGGGAACAAAGGATTGTTCATTGGTGAGGTGCAATTTTCTATCACACCCTGGTATTCTAGTTGATCTAGGATCTCCCTGACTTGTTTTTTAGCTTCCTGCTTTATAGGGTATTGCCTTTGAGCATTTGGGGAAACTTTTAACGGGATCACGTGGTGGGTTGAATCCTCATCCCAACCAACATGATTTTTGTACAATGCTGGAGCTAGGGCAACCGGCCACTCCTGCGCATATGCTTGTTTTAAATGTATGGGAACGAGGTCGGAAAATGCTGGAAAAATTACCTTTTCTTCCTTAGGGCACTCCATGACAAATGCTGGCGGCCAGTCTTGCTCTGCTAATCGGACGTCATATCCAGATGACAGATTTTCCCAAAATAGACCTTTAATTTTCCTGGGCTTGTCCCCCTTCATCTGGAGTGTTATCTCATGTAACTTATGTGGGACACTTACCCGAGTATCAGGTGTTTCCACTGTGATATACTCACTCATCTCCGCTGTCACCAGAAATTCCTTCAGGTTCTGGCGAGCTATTGTTACTTCTGCCGTGCTGTCTAGCATCATCAGAGCCCATTCCCCGTTCAGAAGCTGTGTATTCAGAATTCTGGGCATGTCTGATCTTGAGACCTGCTACCTTCTTCTTTTTGAACTGAGGTTTCTGTTTTTGTTTATCTTCTTTTTTAGGTGCGTAGTCCGCAGCGCGTTGCGGGTCTCTGGACTTTGTACGCTCCTCATGTCTGTGTTCTGACCGTCCTTCCCTCTCGGAGTTTTTGAATGAACCCTGAAAGGAACGAGAGGAACGTATATCAGTATCTGGATACCTGTCATGTTTCCTAATATTATCCCTATTCCTGAGGTTATACCTCCTTTCAGAGGGCTCCTGTTGAGGAGACCTACCTCTGGATTGAGATCTGCTGTCTTTAGACTTTTGTTGTTTTTTATTTTCCTACTTCTTTTTAGAAGAAGTAGGTGTCTGCTTTGTAGTGTCCTTTTCAGAACTGCCCACCAGTTGTGGTTTTTAATGCTTTCCCACCTAGACTGTCTCTGCCTCATTCTGCATATGCAGTTTCAATTATTTTGGGTAGTTCGTGTTGTTGATCCACTGGACTGAACTCCCTTAGGCGTTGGCGGATCGCCACTGAAGCTGCTTGCCCTTTAATATTAGCTAGTATTATGGCTGATACCTGGTAAAAGTTATTTAGTAACTTCATCCCTAAGTTAAGGGCAGGCTCTGCTCTGTACTCATTTTGTATCTCTCTGGCACTACTGCTAAGGACGGGATACCATGTGTTCTGGTATATATGGCAGCAAAGACTGAACCCCAAGAGGTGCAATCCTCTACTTGTGGTGTGATCCCCATGGGCAAGCAGATTGTTAGAATTCTGTGTTTATCATGGGTGGTAGTATTCGGGAATACTGCCTCAAGCTGAGTTATTTTCTGAGCTATCCAGAATGGTATTTGTTTGCGTTTTGCGGGCATTTTGCCCATTACCGCGTGTAATGTTTGAGGAGTAATTTTATTTCCTGTACCCTGAGCTGGAGTACTATTTGCTGCACCTGGTGCAGGTTGATTGTTAAAGTCCTCATGATGAATTGTGTCAGGTTTCTGTAGATTTTAATTAAATCTCTGTGTTGTATGAGTACTTCTGGCTGGGGCATTGTTCCAATGTCAGGGTGCGGTGTGTAAGCCGCTAGTATTGGACATGTGGCCCCGTCTCCTCCGAGCGGGCCTAACCTTACTCTGTTTCTTATGTGGGGTAGGGTGCCATTAAACCAATAATGATGTTCCTGGTAAGTGAGTGGAATCTCTATGTCCTCAAACAGGGCATATTCCGGTGGTGCATCTCCTGCTCTGTAGTAGTGAAATGTCTTTGTTATGGCATTTGCGGCTGGGAATGTAACCAATGAATAGAACACCCCTGTTTTGTTTGATTCGTGTGCCTCAATCACGAAAACTACCATGCCACCCCTAGCTTGTAAACCATTTTCTAATAGTCTTAGGGTGACTGTCATTCTGAATTTTGGTGCAATCTGTATTGCATTTTTCGGGTGGTTCTCCGGCTGAGACCTCCAGATTTATTCTTTCTTCATCGCTCTCAGCCATTTTGAAAAGAAAAGCTTTTCCAAGAGAACTTAGTTGAAGGTTTTATGCACAATTTAGGAACTAAATGTCCTTCAAGCTTGATTAACCAACAGCCGATAAATAGGATATCTCGCCTACTCAGCTGTGGCGGAGTTTGTGCCCACCCACTCCAGACGTCTCTGGGGTTTTGTGAGTAGGTTCTCTGAGAATAGCACGACTGAACTATACAGATTCTACTGTAAAATAGGTACCCAACCAACGTTGGCGGCACCATGTCGTGTAGTTCCTATAGTACCCATGCAGGACCTGCGAGTTTAGATAACATAAACTGTGGGCTTGGTGGCAGACTGACTCTGTGCACCCCCACCGCGTATGTTAGCCGGATTTGCATTATCTAGCTCACAGTGCCACTAGAATCTCCTCTTATCGGGGAGAGATTAGTTTCTGGCCACCTTAGATCATGACAACCCTGATCCCTCAGAATCGTGGAAACAATGTACTACTTTTCGCTCAGTCACTCGTGCTTACTTATTTGGTTTGTCTCAGAGAGTTACACAGAATAAACAGTATGGGCGTTTCAATAAGTATTTATTGAACAGTTGTTATTCTAGTGTAAAATATATGTGCTGCAGTAACCAGCAGACAATAGCAGAGATATATTATCAGCAGTACGATAAAAGTGAAGGGATAGAACAGTTCTACCATATTGCAATAACCATGAATACATACATGAATATAAAAAGCATTATGAAAAGTGTGCGTACTCCTACGATGCCTAACTAGATGTACCTGAGTGTACCTAGCATATGTGTAGGTCTAAAACCCTAAGAGCCAAGAATCCTTCTAGGATTTAGTCGAACCCCCATACCTGAATAGAGAGAGTGTGGGACCCCGTCCTGGTCTCGAGTTGGACACCCCGCAATGGCTGTGTTAGACCGCTGTTAGCTGGAGCGACTGCATGCAGGAGCCTCAGCGTCTCTTGTCAGTGTGTCAGCATGGAAATCTCGGTTCCCTCTATCTTACCATGGCAAGATGTGGTGTATTTATACCCTAAAGTGTCTCGTCCCTCAGTATGGTTTGTATTGGTCTTTGTTAGACATGAGGAAGATGTCAGGGGTAAACATAGATATTATGCGGGAGATGTAGCTGGTGAATGCTCATGCATAATTTATGAGTACATTGTAGGCCTGTGTTCGGGAAAAACCCTGCAGTGTTCTAACCACAGACTAGATAAAGTTCAACCCTCAGAGCTCGTTGTGTACTGTAGGGAACTAATGTAGGTGAAAGATCATGCCTATATTAGGGCATAGAAGATCATGACCATATTAGTGCATAGACGACTATGACCAAAATAGGGCATATACGAGTATGACCATAATAGGGCATATGCAAATATGACCATATACGGCATATATTAACGCGGCTATATTAGGGCCTCTATATGAAAATGAAGTAATTGGGCAGGAAACGGTAGTTGTCTTGAGTACATTTATTATAAGCTACATGGATGAGAAGCCAGCTAGAAAGCATCCAGCTCCAACAGACACCAACTCAAGAGTCCATAACAAACATTCTAACGTTACTAAGCAATAGAGTCATTCTAAAGGCACACAGGTAATGGAACGACCAGTCAATACAAATAATATAAAAGGCATGGTGAGATGTTAAGTTGATATAAACATCACAGATTATTACATTACCTTCCCTTCTCGAAACAACAAAAAAAATAAAAATAAGAAAAGAAAACAAATATGTAATTATAACAAACTGTGCCTACAGGTTAACAACACATAGGGCTGATTAGACTCTATACCTTGTAGGTTTGATAACAACACGGGATCTCCTCCTGATACCCCCATGCATAGACTCATTACCAACAGGAGAATCATTTCCTTCCATGGAGGATCGATCACAAACAGAACTTTTAACTTTTGCAACCTTGCTCAAGTTCCACAAAAATCCCCCGTCGAACTGAACCGCATTTCCTACCAACTTAATTACCCTTACAGGTGGACCAAATTTGCTTTCACCTTTATTGACATGGTGGGTTTTCCTTATTTTGACAGTGTCGCCAACTTTAAGAATTGACGTCTTAGAACCTTTCTTTGAGTCAAAATACGTTTTTTGTTTAGACTGGGCAGAAGAAACATTCTGCTTCACCACACTCATCAAACTGGAAACATCCGACTCAGTATTAACCCATTTAGACATCCACCCAGGGCGAAATGAAGTATTAGCCTTCCTTCCCCTCATCAATTCAAAAGGAGATACTTTCGTGGACGAATGGGGAGTGGTTCTATAAAACCATATCATGCTGTTCAAATCCTTCAAAACGTCATGGTTGCTGGATTTAGCCATTTTTACACAATCACCAACAACACGATTCATCCTTTCCACAAGTCCGTTCCCTTGAGGATGATAAAGTGAACTTCTCACATGCTTAACACCAGAAGAAGACAAGAAAGATTCAAAATCCTTACTAACAAACTGTTTCCCATTATCGGAAACAAGTGTTTCTGGAAATCCCTCCCTGGTCCAGACATCACTCAGGAAATCCACAACACTTTTGGTATCAGCTTCCTTGACAAGCTTGTACTCAGGCCATTTTGAGGCATAATCGACCAGAACCAAAATAAACCTGGTACCTCCAGAAAGCATATTATATGGTCCCATGACATCCACACCGAGCTTAACCCAGGGACGATCTGGACACTCAACAGGCATGAGAGGAGCAACAGAAGTTTTAAGGCACTTGTCAGATGTTTTGCAAACATAACAGTTCACAACAAACTCATCAATTTCGGATTCCATTCCAGGCCACCAAAACGACTCACGTATACGACGTTTGGTAAATGAAGACCCTAAATGTCCTTCATGGGCCCTCTCAATAATTTTACTTCTAAACACATGTGGAGGAATAAATTTATCATTCCGTAACAAAATACCATCTTCTAAGGAAATTTCATTCTCGATTTTAGAAAATGGTTGTAGTGAAGGAGAAAGTACTCTCTCTTTCGGTCAACCACTCCTGACCATGTTACAAACTTCCTGTAGGATACTATCGTCACCAAATGCTGATTTCCATTCATCTGCAGAGCAAAATTTAAGTTCAGGAATATCCACACCAGCAACCAAAGAATCTTCACAATCCTCTTCGATAAGATCAGAGAAGGAAATTTCATCATCAAGAATGTCACTGTCAGGATAACGAGAGAGAAAATCCCACCAGAAATGTGTCTCACATCAAATTGGTACTGGAGCAATATAGTAACCATCCTCATAATTCTAGGAGTGCAACACTTGCTCAAACTCCTGCCTAATATATTAACAAGGGGCTTGTGATCGGTTTGGAGTAGAAAACGTTTGCCCCAAATATATGGGCGGAACTTTTCAATCGCCCATGTGCAGACTAAAAGCTCCTTCTCTATGACTGAGTATTGTAACTCAGCAGCTCTTAGAACCCTCAAGGCAAAACCTATGGTATTTTCAAGTCCATCCTCCACTTGTGTCAAGGTGGCACCAACACCTACTTGACTGGCATCGACAGTCAAACAACACAGTAAACTGGGGTCAAAGGGTTTAAGAACCGTGCTTTTCCTAAGAAGATCTTTAACCTCGCTGAAAGCAGACACGCACTCATCACTCCAAACAAACGTGATCCCTTTTTTGAGAAGGTTACTTATGGGACGAACAATGGTAGCATAATGAGGAATAAACCTCGAATAATATTCGCACAGTCCCAGTAGAGATTTGACTCCAGTCTTGTCAGTGGGTGAAGAAGCATTGGTAATAGCCTCGAGGAGACCAGGTCTGGGCTTAACACCCTCATGAGAAAGCACATGCCCTAGGTACTCGACTTCAGTACAAAAGAATTTACATTTTCTAATTTAAGCACCACACCATGTTCCTGAAACAAACTTAACACTTTATGTAAAATGTTATCATGCGAAGCAATATCTTTTGCAAAGATGAGTACATCGTCTTGGAAGACTAAAACACCCTCGACTCCCTTGAGAATGTTGTTCATCACCCTTTGGAATACCGACGCAGCCGATGCCAGGCCAAAAGGCATACGTCGGTATTGGAAAGTGCCTAAAGGGGACATAAACGCAGTAAGATGTCGGGAGTCCGGATGTAGCTCAACCTGCTGGTAGGCACTGGCAAGGTCGAGCTTGGTAAAGAACTTAGCTCCTCTAGTAGAAGCAAAGAGGTCATTGATTTTAGGAAGAGGATGTGAGTCAATCCAGATCTCCTTGTTGAGAGACCTTAAATCAACACAAATCCTGAGTTGACCACACCTCTTCCTGGCGACAACAAGAGGAGAAAGCCAAAGAGATGACTCTGCAGGCTCAATGACACCTTTCTCACACAATTGCAACAATTCTTTTTCTAGGTCATCTCTCACACTGTAAGGTACCCCTCTAAGTTTATGTTTCACAGGAATAGACCCTTCTTTAACTATTATTCTGTGCTTAAAATCACAAGTTTTTCCTAAATCGGAACTGAAAACAGAAGGAAATGTATCCTTGAGCATTTGAACTTCATCAGGACAGCCAACAACTAGGACTTGCTCTTTGGTACCAGGCTTAAGGATCTTACCAAATAGCCCCTGATGGAACCAGCCTAAAATATTAAGTCCTTTAACTGCAACATAAACCTTCCCTTTTATTTTCCTCCCTTTAAAGCACATCTCCTCTTCAAAGAAACCCAGTAGGTCAATTTTGCGGCCCTCATATGATAGAGGAGATCGATCTGGAGGAAGTAGAGGTTGACGTCCATTCCAAGTCTCATCGAAAAGTTTTTGTGTGATCATCATTATTTTTGCACCAGAATCAACTAAAAGTTTGATACACTTGCTTCCCACATTAATATCAACTATGGGATCAACACAGGATCTAGGATCTCCTTCAACAACCTCATGGGAACCAGAGGAACCAACAACATTAATCTATGTGACAACTGAAACAACCTCAGAATCGGAAAAAGAGTCCGAGTCAATTAGGCATACCACAGGTTTCTTTAGACCCTTTTGACTTTTCAACTTCAGGCAGACTTTGGCAAAATGCCCTGTCTTTTTACAATAATTGCATGTAACGTTGGATGCAGGGCAACGTGATCCTTTAGTATGAGGCAGGTTTCCACACCTCAAGCATACATTGGACCCTGCACTAAATGACGTTCCGGACTTAGTCGACTTACTTAAAGTGTTACTATTACCTTTAAAAGATTTCCTAACAGATTTCACAGAAGAATTTAGGTTAATAGCATTGATAGGTTCCGTAACTTTCTCATCTAATTCTTTTAGTGAAACCATAGAAATTTCTATGCTCTTAGCTAGTTTAATAGTATCATCAAGAGACGGATCACCCATATAAGAAGCTTCTGCCTAATGCTTTTGTCTTTACACTGACATACAAATTGGTCTCTGATGAGTTGGTCAGTGAAATTCTCAAACTTGCAATCTGCTGCCAATCTGCGTAAAACAGAAATGTAAGAGTCTACGTCTTCGCTATCAGATTGTTTTCTCTTAAAAAATTTATGCCTAAGGACCATAAGACTTGGTTGTTTGTCAAAACGGAGTTTGAGTTTTTGTACAGTTTCTCTATATTCATCGTTTGGAACACCTTCTTCTTGTGGTAGATCGGGTAAATGTTTGAACACAGATCTTCCTTCAAATCCAAGAGAATGTAGAAGTAAAAAAAATTTCCTATCGGCACTAAATCTGGCTGCACCTATGGCACCCAGATATGTTTCGAATGCGTCGTGCCAAACCTCCCACCTGATGGGTGGTTCTCCAGGAGTATCAAAAAACGCAGGAGGAGGATTGAAAGACTGTAGGGTACACATTTCAAGGTAAAAGTAAGGAAAATCGCCAAAGGAGAACTGTTATGAAAATAGAATTTAAAAAAATGAAGATCACTGAATAAATAAGAAAAGTGCAAAGAAACGCAAAAGGAACGCGAAGGTCTGACGAGAATAGGTGTGTATATCACCGCGTGAAATACACAAACACAAAAAAAAATATAGGTGTGTGTGTCACCATGGGGTGCACACTATAACAAGTGGTGTGTGAATCACTGCGTGAAACACACAGGACAGTAGCAGGAGGAAGACTATGCAGGCATAAATGGTGTGTGCATCACCGTGAGATGTACACAATGACCAGGATAAAACTTATAAAAAGGTGAGCAGAATGTTGTGTGTGTGTCACAGCGCACACGAGAATAATAGCCAAAATGGTGTGTGTATCACCGCTCGTAATACACGTTAAAATGTAATGATATTGAAATGGTGTGTGTATCACCGTAGGATCACACTGTACTTACAATTACGAAAAAAAAAATCCAAGATGGCCTCCAAAACGTCAAAGATACGTGATGACGCTTTAGTCACATGAGAGGCAATGAGGACACAAGCCTGATCCAAGATGGCCCCCAGACGTAGTTGAGCGTGATGACACCAAGCGTGGTATGCGCAATGACACGTCTGCATCAATCAAGGCCGATACATCACGAAGTACAGTCGGCATGGAGATGAGACGACGATTCGCAAGCGGGCGCTGGGTGCCAGGATAGACGTAGGTGAGCACGAGCTGTAACAATTGGAGATGCACTGGCAGTGGCGTGCGGTTAGAAAGGCTCCAGGGAACATTGGAGAGCGTGAGCAGTTAAATTTAAAAAAAACACCAACGGCAGTGTACAATTTGCGAGGCTCACAGGGCAACTAGTTCCACAAAATACGTTAATAAAAGGGCGCAGACAGAGCGGTTTGCGAGTGGGGTAAAAGGAAGTAGTCTGAAGTAAGTCATGGAAGGAGGAAAACGGTGGGTAGGAAAATATAATAAAAACGTCCTACCATGTCAGATGAGGCAGCAGTTAGGGTAGATCAACTTCCATACTCGCATTTGGTGAGGCAAAGACAACCTCTGTGTAGACAGATGATGGATAAACAGGCTTGGCAGTGGAGAAATGGAAGATCTCAAAAATGAGATGACTTGCTTGTAGGTAGATCTCCAGCAAGAATGATTAGCACGCTGGGTAGTTCATGTAGCCAGGATCGTCGCCAATCAAATGAAGTAATTGGGTAGGAAACAGTAGTTGTCTTGAGTACATTTATTATAAGCTACATGGATGAGGAGCCAGCTAGAAAGCATCCAGCTCCAACAGACACCAACTCAAGAGTCCATCACAAACATTCTAACGTTACTAAGCAATAGAGTCATTCTAAAGGAACACAGGTAATGGAATGACCAGTCAATACAAATAATATAAAAGGCATGGTGAGATGTTAAGTTGATATAAACATCACAGATTATTACAGAAACATAACAGGACCATACCAAATACAAACCAAAATGGTACCAAATCCACAAAGAACCAAAACAAACTCACCTGATATATGCAGGTCAAAACTAATCTATTCTCCACTGCTGACTCTTCAGACCAAACGGTCAGATCCAAGGGTTTCGCCGTTCAAGACTCCAGTCGGGATGACCACTGGGCGAGGCACCGACTGGCCAGACAGAAGGGGCAGCTGCGAGTATCAGAAACTCTTCGTGCAGGGATCCCTTATCCGTCCGTTCGACCTGACGACGGCCTCGACCTCCCCCCACCCGTGGAAGGGGAAGGGCCACTCACCCGAAGAAGTGCCTGTTCGACCGCCAACTGAAGGAAATGGCCCGATTCAGGTCACTCTGGTCACTAATGACCACCTCTTTGCCTTCTACGAAATGAAGAGTCGGTTAGACAGTAGAGAATACAAACCAATAATAGTTTATTCAAAGTACGCTCAGAGCTGAGCCCTGTCTGCCCAGTCGCTAAGAGTGCTGCAGAGAGAGTCTGACTTCAGCAAGCATAACGATACATTATGTACATTTCAGAATCAATGAAAACCCGCCCACATGGAATTTTCCAGAGGGACGCAGCTGGACAGTAAATTACAAAGGAGTAAGTTTGGGTTCTGAGGCCGGGCACACAATATCTATTTCTCAAGGTTACTCTGCCTGTGCCCGCCACTAGGCAAGTGGGAGAAGGCTTACATCTCAGAAGAAAGCTATGCGCTAATAAGAGCAATGCATTTATTAGTGTGGCAAAACCCAACTCCGAAGAAACATAACCTAGAGAAGGCCGTTTCTCGGAAATAGAGAAGAATCAGTTTCAATAGTGATACAAAATGGCGCTCACACACAAAATGGCGCAGCGAATGCTAACTTACGTGAAAGTAATTCTAAAACACAATTTTTAGTCTAACAATTGTGAAAACAGTTGTAAATGACTGCATTGCATAGGCATAGATTCATGCTTCGGAGACCATTCACTTCTTTTTGAATCAGGAGATAAATACTAATGAATCACTGATTAAGCTTTGCTAACTCTATGCCATTGAAAAATTGAGTTTTTATACATGGATTTGTGTTTTTTAGATGTCCAGACCATGGTTTCATTCTTATCATGATTTAGCATATTTCATTTCGCCTCTGCAAAAATATAATGAAGATCTAAACAAAATGATGTTAGGTACAGTAGCATTGCCAATGTAAACCTGGCTTTAATTTCGATGCTTCTATTTTTCTTACGAGATGAAATAAGTTCTTCCAATACCACTTCCATTTGGAGGTGTGCTTGAAAGTTAATAAAGTGCGCTTTTCTGTCCATTTCTTCTGAGTTTCTAAACCCAAAATCAGTTCTCTTATGCAGCAGAAAACCAATACACTTCAGCTGATACCAGCTAGAAGAGTACATCAAATGATTCCGAAATTGAGCGAAATCTAATTTTCCTATGTTCCTTTTGAAAAGAGCACTTTTCAAAAGGAATTATATTCACAGTAGTGCTTTGTGACTGATAATTGTTATTAATAGGATGGGTGTTATCTTTCTTGATGGACCTGCCGCGAGAGAGAACACACATTCTAAGAGAGTTGATTTAATAACTCCATTGCAATGCATCATACAGATAAGTCAGTAATTGCAAGGTCAGATGGGCCACACATAGATAAATTGTTAGCTGTGGTATTATAATGAAATAAAGACCTACTGCATACGTTTATGAATAATGCTCCTCATAATGAGACAGAGTGATGGTCTAAAAAGCATTTATGCACCAGGCATAATCAGCAAAAGGGATAATAAAATATTTAACATCAAATTAAAAATCCATGTTATAAGGAAATGTCAGAGAGTTAGAATTGTGGCACCTACATTTTAACAATCATATGAATGATGCTAATTCATTTGGCTCACATGAATACTAATACTGATACAAGCCTGTTGAATTGTTCCTCCTCACCATAATAAACGCGAACCTTTAGCTCCAAAACATATCTGAAGTTATCAATAAATATGCAGTTTTTTTATTTCACTAACGTTGGCTGGTCTTTCATTTTTTATATAAAATATTTGTGATGGAGGGGCTACATTACCTATTGCGCTTTTTTTGACAATGGCAGCAGATTAACACTAGAGATAGCTAATAGCGCTAATGGTAAATACCACTCTGCACAAGAGGAAATACTTCCATTCAGTAGAATATTTTTAACCAGTTTACCATGAATAGTCACATTAACACCAGTAGAATTTGAATTACTATCGACAATTCCTATTATGGAAGTATACCTTATCATTCAGCCTGGTCTAGTCGCTTGATGGACTAATGCATCCACTGTGGGGACTTGTGATTGACCTCATGGTCACAGTTTCAAATCCCAGTGGGTCCACTTAGCCTTTCATCCTTCTGAGGTCGATAAAATGAGTACCATTGAGTTGGGTAACGATAAACACCTGTCATTCTGCACCAAGATGCCCACGGGTGAATGTGCACTTTACAAGATGCACATGTTGTTTATTGCCAAAAAATGATCCCTATTCAGCTGATGTTAAGATTGATAAACCCCATTGCCAGATTCACCACCTTCACTGAACACTCTGATCCAGATTTGCAATGATTTTGCATCGGGTTGCACCATTTTGTGGTGCAGCCCCAACACAAAATCATTTTTTGCATTTACTAAGCCATGCAAAGCCAATTTGCGTGGTTTAGTAAACACAAAGTAACATATAGCTCTGTGTTGCACTACTTTGTGTCGGGTAGGCATTACATGGGTGGAGCTTAGGCGATCACTGGATTATAAAATGTGTATCTCGCACTGGCTTTTCTCTCTGCACTGTAAAGCTGCTTCAAGGGCCTCCAGACCTATCCTCTATCTGACATCAAGGACATGGGGAACCGGACCTGACAGTAGAGCCTGCTTGAAATAAAGCTCAAGCCTCGTCAGGCGCATCAAGCGCCAGGATGCACAACCAAAGGAATTTGCAGTCAAACATGTTCATGCTTCTTCTTTTTTTAAACGTGTTTTAATCCATATAGTATTCCATTTTTATCCAAGTTAGCTGGTAGATTGTTTATCAAAGAACCTTTTTCTGAATGTCTGAAGATTTTGGGACCACCAATTTACAGGATGTTTTAACCCAAAAAATTGCTTCCAGCGTACAGGAAAAGGTGCTGCACCTCCTCAAAAAAGACACCATCTATGAAGTATTGTGCTATTTTAGGATAGTGAAAAATGAGTACCTTACCTTATGGAACTCCACTGAGAGTCACGGCAGACCTAAGGTCCTTGGATCTCAGTCCCACTCTGCGTAGAATGCATATTGCAGGACTGAAGTGTGGGCCTGACCCTAATATGGCTGTCTAATTGGCTTTCAGAATGAGATGGCTTGATGCCAAGATGTCTACCCAATGTATTGCAGCAACAAAAGTCTCAATCTCAAAGACTTTAGGGGGCATATTTACGTTCCCTGGCGCATCCCTGCATATCAGCAGGGATGCGCCAGGGAAAATGCGTCACGCAAGTTTACCCTTGCGCCACGTCCGATGCGCCGCATTTACAATGCGGCGCATCGTGGCGCAAGGATAAGCAGATGCGTGACGCATCTGCCGGTGGAAGGCTGGCGCAGTGCTGAAGTTGTGTCGCAAGCGCGACGCAACTCCAGCACTGTTCCAACCTTCCCTATCCCTAACATGGTGCATCAATCCTTACGCCTGCTTGAAGCAGGCATAAGGATTTGACGCACCAGCGTCGGAAAAGTGACTGCGTGAAATCTTGTAGATTTCACTACGTCACTTTTCCTAGGCGTTCCTGCGCCGGAACGCCCCCCCCTGCGCCCGTACGCCCACATGAAACCTGACGCAGGTTTCATGTGGCGCAGGGGTTTATTACGTGATGCATCTCCCTAGATGCGTCAAGTTGTAAATATAGCGCAACGCGGCGCATGGTTTGCGTCGCCGCTGCATCACATGCGTGACGCAACGGCGGCGCAAAAGTGGCGCAAGGGGCTTGTAAATATGCCCCTAAGTGTCCATCTTGACGTCAATCCGTTCATATATCAGGAATCGAAAATTGACAGGCTTTTGTTTTTTTTAAAGCTGTCTTTTCCCTGCTCCCAAAATAATAAATCATGTATTAAAAATGTTTTTTTCCAAACAGACAACCACACTTCACTGCTGTCAATGAAAAGTTTATTTTCAAGATGGAGCTACATATAAACAGATGAACCTAAACTAATCCATCTCTCCCAAAGTAGGGTTAAGCAAAAAAAAACATTGTGTCTGAATCTATTTTGCTTCCTGTACTGCACAATTTCACTGATGGAGACTGTAGGTAACTTAATTACAGCCCTACCAAGTTTCCCAGGTCCCAACGTAGTTTGCTGCTCCAGTCCAGGTTTTCTCTTTGAATTCTGGAACTTAAATTCATGTTCATTCTGTTATTCAACAAGACTACAAGTCCCAGAATTCAATGGAAAAAACCTGGATTAGAGCAGCACATTACACATGGACCTGAAAAACTTGGCGGTTGTGCAATTATGGTAAGGTTACATCCCTGTTCATTCTGTGTATGCATGTTAGGTGTAGGTTTTGGACCACCCAAAATATATTCAGTGTTAACAACACAGGAAGACAATATTGCTGGAAACCGATAACATGTAAAACAGCTGCAGACTGTTTTACAATGTTGGTCTGCATATTCACTTAACCAATATTTTTTTGTTGTGAAGATCTATACTAAGATCACCTTTCCAACGTTCTTTTTCTTTGAAGAATGTTATTTTGAATAGCAGAATTCAATTACAAGAGGTGAGCTACTAATCCTTGACAATTATAATGGAACAGTTATGTCCCAGTGGCATGAAGCCATAAAGTCACTTTTAGACCTATCAGGCTTAGGGTGGTCTTCCCCCACATTTGTGCCTGCTTGCCTCCAATTTAGCTGAATTTGTTTTTGCTGAACTTAGGACTCTGTGCACTTTACCACATGCTAACCAGTGCTAAAGTGCTTGTGCTCACTCCCTTAAACATGGTATGATTGATATATATACCTAATTGGCTTATTTAATTTACTTATAAGGCCCTAGTAAAGTTCACTACATATGCCCATGGCCTGTAAAGTAAATGCTACTAGTGGGCGTGCAGTATTGATTGTGCCACCCACTTAAGTAGCCCTTAAAAACCTGTCTCAGACCTGCCACTGCAGAGCCTGCATGTGCAGTTTACATTGCCATGCCAATTTGGTATTTATAACCCTTGCCAAGTCTTAAACTCCACTTTCATTGCATATAAGTCACCCCTAAAGTAGGCCCTAGGTAGACCGTAGAGCAGGGTGGCGTGTAATTAAAAGCTAGGAAATGTACTTTTAAGTTTTACATATCCTAGTAGTACAAAACTCCCAAATTAGTTTTTTACTACTGTGAGGCCTACCTCTCCCATAGGGTAACATTGGGGATTCCTTGTTACATCTAATAAGTTATAATTCCCAATTGGAAGGAAGTGGATATGTCATATTTAGTACCTTTGGAATTGCAATGTTAAATCCTCTTTAATGGCAAAGTCGATTTTATCATTGTCATATTAAAAATGCCAATTTTAGAAAGATCCAAAGGGGGGGTTTTCGTCCAAAAAGACGCCAGGTATGGACGTATGTATACAAATTGTAAAAAAGAACAAGGAACCCCCTCTTTTTTCCCGTGTGGCTGCAGTTCCTTACATTTTGCCCAGTGATATGGTTTTCAGGAACTGCCAAGCATAAATTCTTTATACTAGTACACTGCTGGTGTAATTCTTTGAAATTTTGTATTCACTAATGTCGCAGATAATTCAAGATTGTATTGTATTTTCACACTATTTTCGCAAAAACACTTTTATGTATTTTATATGTCGTGTATCTGAAATGTATTCAACTCAGACATGAATCAAATGTTTATATAAAATGTACACAAAATGTATGTCAAATATATGTGAGTTATACACAGAAAGCATACGAACTAAATAGTCATGGCTTTTACCCGCTTAAATAAATAGCGGTTCATAAATTGACAGTCAGGTTCCTTGTTCTTTTTTACAATTTTAGAAAGATGGCATTTTTCTGCTCTTAGCCCTGTGTGCTTGCAGCCTGTCTCTGATACACATCTGGAGAGGGTGACTGACTGCTGGAGTTTGTGTATTTCCATCAACAGCCACACACAAAGTGAGCCTAGGTGTGACTTGATGGGCCATCCTGGGAGGATGGGAGGGAGAAGCTGGGTCCAGCTTCACACTTACATCTGAATAGGCTCTGTCCTGTCCACACACTAAGGGCTGCATACCTCCCTGTAGTAAGGGAGGAACTCTGTTCCCTTCAAAGAACTTTCTTTAAAGTCTCCCCCACTTCAAAGGCACTACTGTTGGATATATGAACTGGACTTCAGACCCTACAACTTCAGCAAACGTTTGGACCTGTGGATACTCTGCCAGAAAGAGAGACTGCTGTGCAGCTGAAGGAGTGCCACTCTGCTGGGCTGCCGCTCTGGAAGAACTGCTTTATTGCTGTGCTGACCTGATGCCTGCTGCCCTTCTGGTTGAGGTGAAAAAGACTGGGCCATCGTCACATGACCCTAGAAACCCAGAGTGTCTCCAAGGGCTTGCTGGCTTGCCTCATGATCTGATGTCTCAGGGACATAAAAGACTTCCAACTATCCTGATTTTGCACCTGGACTCTGCCATCTGTGAGTCTGCTCTGCAAAGTGGTGCCACCCCAGTCCTGGACCCTTGGAAGTGAGCCTGAGGTGCTTGTTCTACACCGGCGTATTGCTCCTGTTTTCGTGGACCAGAACCAATGAACCGCTGCAGCTACGTGGCTCAGAGCCTTTGCCTTGCCTTCGGAACCACAACTGCATGACGCTCTTCAAGGAAAGGCCTTGCATCTCTCTCAATGACAGCATTGACGTAGAAGCTGAAACTCCACATCGGAGCCAACGCATCATCGCTGTTGCACCAGCAGGACTAGCACATCACAACGGAATGTGTAGATCGACATTGGTGCATTGCCCCCTCTGTGCTCCGCAGTCTCTCCGTTGACAGAATCTTCGCCTTCGACGAAGCCCGGACTAAGGTACTTTTGGTCAGTGGGCCCAACCTAGCCCTGAAGCGGGCCCGCGCTCCATTGCAGTCAGCCTGCACTTATGACTTTGTCCCAGTCCAGCTCGATCAGATGTCCCTTGTTGGCTCTTAGTGATTTTTGGTGCTATTTGCACTTATTCTTTTAAAAATCAATATCTCCGGTTCTACTTATTGGATTTTTGTCGATGTGGTCTTGTTTTATTTATTAAAATAAAATCTAGTTTTCTAACTTGGTGTGGAATCTTTTTTGTGTGGTTGTTTCACTGTTTTACTGTTTGACGTGTTGCTCAAATACTTTACACATTGCCTCTTAAGTTAAGCATGACTGCTCTGTGCCAAGCCATCAGAGGGTGAGCGCAGGGTAATTTATGGCATGTCTGGTACTTACCCTGAATAGGATTGTGGTTACTGCTTGACCAGGGCTTGTACCCCAGTCAACCAGCAACCCAATTCCTCACAATTACCTCAGGTCTGCATATTCCCAGTAAGATAAAGCCATAAAAAGATGTGGTTTTTATGTTTTTCCACCTTAAGCCAGAACTCTCTACAGTTTCTCGTTAAGTGCCTGGTAAGATTAAAGTGCATTTTAAAGTCCCATTGCTTGCTATTGGTGAGTGGAATAGTGGCAATGACGACTGCCCTACTGCCTTCTACAAAGCACAAGAAGCCCTTGTGTCTGGAAGCTAAGACTACAATATTCAGGTTAGTGTAGCACAGGCAAGCATTACTATAGCAACAACATCGAATTTAGGAATTTAAAAAAGCGCGTTTCCTGCCAAACAATTATGGAGCCCTGCTCATAAGAATATTTCAACTGAATATTTAATTTATATACAGGACAAACAGAAGCCACATTCCGAAAAAGGTTTGCTTTCTCATTGTCTTTTCTTTGCTGCCTCAATAAAAATAACCAGAGAAGGGCCAGAACTAATAGGACCGAGCTTAAAGTGTTAATGCATGAAAGCGGGATGTAATATCATTCAAGCTAGACCTATTGTCTTTAGAACTGCTTGTTTTTGCAATAACTCAGAATTTGTTTTTCTTATTTCAGTGTATGTTTTTCAATAAATATTCTTCTTGTCAAGTAACCAGGTTTGAAAATTTGAATGGGTTTATTTTTGTAATGCATTATTTCTTTACATTGTTGCATAGGCGCCATCAGTATTTCTCTGGGAAAAGTCTTGTTGTCTGAATAGGCTACCATGGATGAGCCATTTATTCCTCACATAAACCAGTTTACTCAGTAAGAGCCAGATATTTTTAGATTTGTGGGAACTTAGTTACAGCTCACAGTTGACCTCTTTCTCCCTTGCTTAACAATCAGGTTTCTTTAATTGTTATTCAGTGGTGAAGGTAGGAGTATGTGTGTTTAGCAACTATCAAATAAATATAAAACTTATTTTCCAGAGTTACAGGGACATTTTTATTTTTTGATTTGTACATTATTGATTTTTCTTGGTATCATGGAGACTAAACTGATTGCTTTGCCATGCCTGTCAGCAGTGACCATGAACACACTGTGCACCCACAGAGGCCTTTGGCTGGCCAGGAAAGCAAAGAGAATCTGTTCTGGATAAAGTTCCCAAAGCCTGTGAGGATGCAAGGCAAACCATGATCACTCTGTGGAAGACAAAAAGAAGCAGGAGAACATCCAGAACAAGAGACAGCATTTCTCTGGTCACGGCATAGCTCCTGCAAAATGGCACCACAATTGGAAGCCAAGATGATGGAAAATGGGGACAGAAAAGTGGAAAACGATTTCGACATGCGACTGACCAGAGAATAGGGAGTCTTTGAAGTCAAAATGCGTTTTGGCTTTAGGGAAAGAAAGTCATGCTTGGACTTTGAGGAAAAGGGATCTTTTTTTTTTTATAACTCTTTTTATTGAACAATTTTCAAAACATGGTACAGTTCCACATATTTCACTTGAAGGAAGTACTGTGAGTTCAATTACACACATAAATATTACAAGATAATGCATTGGAATTCAAGGGGAGAGGGGATCATCAGACTCCAGCAGTCGGGGAGGAATGCATATATTGCCTCGGTATTCGTTCCAGGGGCCCAAATCTTAGACCATTTGCGCGGGCAACCTCTTGTCATATACACCGTTTTTCCCGCAGCATACACCAATCCAGGTCTCTTTCCCAGTCAGTACTCGTAGGTGCCTTTGTAGCCCCCACAGCTGCGCAATGTTTCTCTTGGCCACTGTGTAACCAAGTGTGGCCCATATTGTGGCGTGTGTGGTAAGGTCAGTGGGTTCCCAGATGTTGAGGAGGCATCTAGGGGCTAGTGGTGTGAGTTCGATTCCCGTTACTACGCTCATTACCTCGTGTATCCTGCGCCAATATTCCTGGATCTGTTCGCATTGCCACAGTATGTGGATAAATGTGCCCAGCTGGGTGCATCCCCTCCTACAAGACCCATCTGTTGAAAAGCCCATGTGTATTAATCGGGGACCTGTCATGTACATTCTATGTAGTACCTTTAGTTGCACCAGCCGCAGACGTGCAGAAATAGCAACAGTTCTGGGGGAGGAGACCGCTACCTGCCAATCCTCATCGTCTACCTCCACCCCGTCCCCCGCCCATTTTTCTCGTAGCGATTGTAGGGGATTCTCCATATTGTGGATGAGTTTTCGATAGGTGAGGGAGATGGCTTTTTCAGGTAAGTGCCCATCCAATATCCTATCCTCCAGTGGGGAGGCGTCTGGTGGAGCCGTGTCATTGGGCAATACTGTTTGTAGTGCGTGTCGGACCTGCAGGTACCGGAAACGCTCGGAATCTGCTAGGGCATATTGACCCTGTAGGGCTTCAAATTTTTGCACACCCTCTTTACCCCAAAGGTCTCTGATGTGTGAGATGCCAATTAAGTCCCATTTGCTAAAGCCCTTGGACTTTCTTAGGTCACCGAGCTTTTGGGAGTCCCATAGTGGCGTGGAGAGGGTTAATTTATTGTGCCGTCCTAACTCTTTGGTTGCCGAATGCCAAATTTTGACTGTGTGGTTGGTTGGACCCGTGAGTGGGAATCTATTTGGTTTGGAGTACAGTGCCCTGGCATATGTCCCGTTTGGGAGAATCCATTTATCCATAGTAAACCCCGGGTTGTCCGGCTGCCCATAGGTGCCATGGTTTATTGCTATCAATTGTGCTGCCCAGTAGTATTTTTTAATGTCCGGCAGTCCAATTCCGCCGTCATACCAGCTGAGCGTGAGTTTTTGCAGAGCAATACGTGGCTTTCCATTCCACAGCAGGTCTCGCTGGAGTCCTTCTATTTCCGCAAAGTACGTATTTGGGACAGGGTTTGCCGAGTTCTGCAGTACATATAGGAAGCGGGGTAAGGACAGCATTTTAAAAAGGGCCGCTTTGCCCAGGAGAGAAAGCGGGAGGGTCTTCCAGTGCGCAATGTCACTTTTGAGTCTTTGCAGTGGGGGAGCCAGGTTCCGAGCATATTGGAGTGTGCGGTCCAGGAGACAAAGACACCCAGATATTTGAATCCGTCTATTGCTATCGGGACGGGGCAGTGCCGGGGAAGGGGCGGAGAGTTTCCACAGAGGACGTACAGAAGAGATTTTTGCCAGTTGATACGGAACCCAGAGAATCGGCCAAATACGGATAGGATATCAAATACTACGATGAGGGATCTCTGTGGTGACGTGAGGTATAGAAGGATGTCGTCCGCGTATAGGGAAATACGGTCTTCCCAATCTGCCGACCATCGCATTCCACGGATCCTCACATCTTTGCGGATCCAGGCGGCAAGCGGTTCCAGGGCCAAAGCGAAGAGTAATGGAGATAGGGGCATCCCTGCCGTGTCCCTCGGCCAAGTGTGAAGGCCTCGGATTTTTTGTTGTTCACTACCACTTGTGCCATCGGTGTGGCGTATAGTAATCGTACCCATCGGCTAAAGTTCGTTCCGAATCCCAGTTTTTGAGCACGGCAAATAGGTAGGGCCATTCAAGTGTATCGAAGGCCATTGTGGCGTCGAGGAGACGATGACTGCATCTTCTCGTATGGTCGGCACCCTTCCCAACACTCCATGCACTCTACGCAGATTTAACGCCGTATTCCTCCTCGGCATGAACCCGGATTGATCAGGATGCACTAAGTCCCCTATTACTTTAATCAGCCTATTGGCTAGTAATTTGGCAAGGATTTTTGGTTCTGCGTTAAGCAGCGAGATAGGACAGTAGGAGGCGCAGTCTGTTTTGGGCTTCCCTTCCTTGTGGATTGTCACTATAGTTGCTATCCTCTGATCTGGGGGTAGCAATCCCCTTTCAAGGCTGTCTTCGAACATGGTTTTCAAATGTGGGGCCAACTTATCCGGACGGAGTTTGTAGAGCTCAATCGGGATGCCATTGGGGCCAAGGGCCTTACCCGAGTGGAGCGCTCGGATTGCGGCCGCTATTTCATCGTGGGAGAGCTCACTGTCTAAGTATTCCCGATCAGTGGCTGATAGCCCCGGGAGGGAGATATCCTGTAGGAGTTCCGTAGACTCCTCTTCAGTGTGTGGGCTCACCGCGCTGTATACTGTGTGGAAGTGTGTTGCAAACTGTTCGGCTATGTCTTGGGGGTCAGTTATGGGGAGGCCATCCGAGCTCCTGATTTCTGGAACCAGCCGATTAGCATGTTCTCTTTTTCTAGCCAGGCGATTAGTTTTCCAGCCTTATCCCCCACTCATAGATCCGGCCCAGCCTGTTTTGCCCCATTATTTTGGCTCGGTTAGTGACCAGCGCTCGGTATTCTGCCTGTCGGAGGCGAAGTGTATGGAGTATTTCAGGGGACGGGTCAGTGTTCACTTCTTGTTCCAGCCGATAAAGTTCGTGTTCTACCTCTGCTACGTCTTTTATGTTTTCTCTTTTTGCTCCCGTAATCAGAGAGAGTGCCTGGCCCCTGATCACCGTTTTAAAGGCTTCCCATAGTATTTGCGGGGAGTCTACCGAAGTCTCGTTCTCTAGGAAGTAGTTATCTACGGCTTTAGCGAGGTCCTTGCGTATTTTGGGGTGTTTTAAGTACCATGGGTTGATGGGAGCAATGCGTCCTACTTGTGCGCTCTCCAGGGCCATATGGACCCAGATCGGGGAGTGGTCTGAAATACCTCTAGCCAGATGTCTGATCTCCTGGATTTCCATCACCTGAGTAGCCGGGATGACTATGTAGTCCAGGCGAGAAAAGCTGCTATGTGCCCCTGAGTGGAAGGTGTATTGGATCTTATCAGGATTATAGGTTCTCCACCCGTCCACCAGCCCCATTGCCTCTAGGAAACTGGAGAAAGAATGCGCTGTGTGTGGGAGTGTGCGGGGTGGGTGTCTGTCTAGGGAGCCCGAAAGTACTGAATTGAAGTCACCCCCGAGCACTAGGTGTCCCTCTGGCAGTGCTATCAATACGGCGCTTAGGTCTGCAAAGGTTGCAGCTTGCAGCCCCGGGGAGCATAGATGGACATGAATGTGATCGTTCGGCCCTCCCAAGAGCCCGTGACCCCGACATATCTGCCACGGTCGTCTGTATAGGTGGACGTGAGAGTTAGGGGGAATGATTTCTTTTGCAGGATGCCCACCCCTCTGGAGTTCGATGCAAAGCCTGCATGTGCCACCATTGCGTAACCCCATCTATGCATGGCCTTGCATGTGTTACCTACCAGGTGTGTTTCCTGAAGCATTACTATGTCTGGCGACAATCTCCTAATATATTGCAATACTACACTTCTCTTGATTTTGTCCCCCAACCCGTTCACATTCCAACTTAACATTTTGACTTCCTTATTCCATTGCTTACCCATGGATGTCTTAGTGCCGCATACTGACTGTTACTTGCACAAATTCGGACTGTACCATTAAAAAAACACAAACAAAAAAAAACCATAAAACACAAGAATCCCTCCCAACAACCCCCACCCTGCTCCCCTGCACTCTGGGCTCCAAACTACCCATATTAATCAAATGCAGAGTGCCTGTCGCCCAACGTGTACTAATAATAGAAAATGAGGGGAGGCCTCAGTGCCCCTCTGGTCCCCCCTCCTGCCATCACTAGACATAGGTACTTTCCTATGGTGTTGCGCCCCGTGTCACATTGATCCATCTTTTTAAACCAGAGGTTCTTAGTCAAGGTCCTCGGGCCCTTAAGAGGTTGCGTATTTTGTTCTGTAATCGGGAGGAACACACGGAATAGAGCGTTCAATCTTCATATCCAGAAATGCCATTCTTATTGTTCAGTGGCTGTTTGGGTTACGTTCCGGCGAAGTCCTCCAGCCGTCTAGCCAGTCAGAAACCAACTCAGGTTGGTCGAAGAAATGCGCTTTTCCTTCCGCCTCAACTCGCAAACGCGCCGGGAAAAGCATAGCGTACTTAAGGCCCTTGTCGCGCAGTTTTCGTTTGACTTCTTGGAAAGAGCGTCGACGCCTCTGTACTGCCTGTGTAAAGTCAGGGAAGAAGGCGAGTTCTGAGTTATCCACTTTTATAGGCGGGGCGACCCTGGCGGCCTGTAGGATCGTGTCTCTGTCTCTGTAGTTTAATAGCCTGGCCAGTATGGGACGGGGGGGGGGCTCCCGGTTTTGGGCGTCCCCCAGGTACTCTGTGCGCCCTCTCCACCACAAACAGCTTGGACAGACCCTTTGGTTGTAGCTTCGTCGTCACCAGGTGTTCAATGAACAGGTCAGCAGCGGGCCCCTCCGATTTCTCCGGCACTCCAATAACGCGTATGTTATTGCGTCTCGAGCGCCCCTCGTAATCGTCCAGCTTGTCTTCAGCGATTTTACGGAACGCTTGGAGTTCCACAATGTCCTTCCGCAGTTGTGAGGTGTCTTCTACTAAATTCGTGGTGGTGAGCTCCAGTTGCTTGACTTTCTCCCTGTATTTTGTAAGGTCAGCTCTAATCAGCGTTACTTCCGAGGAGAGGGTGTCTATAGATGTGCGCACCCCAGTGATCGCCGCCATCAGGTCTTTCATAGTGGGTTCAGGGGGATCGTGTTCTGGCCCTCCTTGCTGTGTGTCGCCAGGTCCCTTTCGTTCGGGCAAGTCCGCCCTCGGGCAGGTGTAGCGGTCCAGCTTGCTCTGTTGAGACGTTTTCGTACTTCTCGGGTTAGCCATGATCAGGGCCGGGCCCGCGCCGCCAGCGCGTTGCGCAGTTTCTGGGGGCTCTGCTCGGCTTGTGTCTTTCTCACCTCGCTGTAACTGTGGGCCTTCGAGTATATTTCTCCCGGTAACAGTCTGCGCAGTCGAGTGCCCGTGCCGCAGCCCAACGGTGGATCTCTTGCAGGCGCCGAGGAGTAGGCTCCGTTTGCACACCCGGCTTAGGGCTCGCTCCGCACCGCCAGGGGAGGGCCCCCAAGAATGCTGGCCACAGGTCCAATCTCAGGCACACTCGCCGGCGCTGGGCTTATATATCAGTCACCTCCTCTACCCCTGCGCGCCGATGTACCTTATATCTGCCGATCATGCGAGTCCCTCAGGTCAGTGCTCCGGGACTGGCCCCGATGCAGTCGGCCCCACCGGTAGACTTCAGGCCGTATTTCCGTCGGGCAGCGCCCCACCCACGCAGGCTATGGCAAGGTGTGGATGCCCCTCCGCCTCAGGTGCCTGCGTCCCTCTGTGGATGTATGCGGGGGAGGTCTTGCCGTCGCTTCCGGCACCCAGCCAGGCAGACGTGCCCACTCGAGGTCCCGGCTTCCCCAGGGCTGAAGGCCGCAAATTCCGGGCGAGATTTCTCCGCTTTCCGGGGGTTCCCAGCACCCGGGATCACGGCAATGCGCACCGCTACTCCACCGGCGCGCGTTTCTAGCACCGGAGGTTCGGATATGTGGGTCGGATATATGGGGCAGGAGAGGGGGCCTCGGAGACGCTCTAACAGGCGGCCATGTTCGTTCGCCGCGAAGCCACGCCCCCGAAAAGGGATCTTGAATCCCAACAAAACCCACCATCCAGTGATCATAGTGGCAGTGAGTGTGCAGTAATGGAACAGAAGGTTTATGAAAACAAAATTTCAATTTCTGAAGGAGGTTACACCCACAATACATGGTTGGCGATATCAGAAAAATGAGCTGAATCTTTTGAGAAAGACATTTTTATGAACCTGGTGCATCAAAAGCACCAGCTGTGGGATAGTGATTTTGTTGATATCCCCTGCAGTGGAGAGAGATGCAATTCTTTCTTTAAACCCAATGCAGTGCACACAACATAAATGAGTGAAGGAGGTTTTATTGAGGTGTTTTGAGATGTCCCTTGAAGGGCATCTCATACATCTAGGGGCAGGTCAAAACAGTTTGAGGTGATCCTGAAAATGATTGTGAATGACCCTTAGGTCGCTAGAGAGCTAGGCAAAAAACAGCAATGTGACTACTTATACTTATTTATAGAATTTAATTATGAAGGAGTCCTTCTTGAGTAACTGTTTCCAGGGTTCCATCAGAATCTATTGCACAGCAGAAACCTCAGGTGGAAAGCCGATTAGTGGGTCAACGTTGGAGTGCCCAGAAAGTCCTATGAGGGAATCACAAAAAAGATTGATCAAGTTTCCCCACAATTGAATCCACAAATAGATGGGAATGGGATGGGTAAGCAGCTAAGTCCCCAACCACTAGTACAGTTTGGTGTTGTACCAGAATATTGTTGTTAGAATGTTATGTTTCCTAAACATTGAGTTCTAAATATTGTTTGCAAAACAATATCGCCCAATTCTGTCAACTGCAATGAGGTGCTCCCTAGGGATACACTTTGACTAAGGTTTACAACCAGATTTACAGTTCCTTTAAAGACTGCCAGGAATTTTCAAAGGTATTCCTGTCATGCTAAAGGCTATTTATATGTGTGGAGGTCTCCACACCCTAAACGTCACTTAAGAGTTAAGAAAATGGGCTTTCCAAGGCATGATTATCCTTGAAAACATGTACCTTTGTGGACATTCACAAACTCCTCACATTCTCCATCCTACCCTGGGAATGATAGGATTGTTACTCCAGCCAACGGCTTGCCTAAATCCCTTTCAAGGGTGGGAAGAGGAATGGATTAACCCGTCATTTAGTTGGGATTTAGAAAAAGTGATTTCTCCATGAGGAAGAATGTTTTCCCCATGGTACGAAAATGGGTATTTGCAGAGATGAACCCTGTCCCGCTTGTGAGGAATTCCCTGCTATAGTGTAAATATGATTCTAAGGGGCATATTCTCAAGAACGTGTGATAACCATCGCAAAAGTTACTTACCGCAACCTCCAACATCACAGTCTATCGCGGGAAATTTACGCCGTGATAAGCAAGTATTCACAACACGGCGGCACCATGCGATAGTCCCCAGATAACGCGTCAAATGACCACGATAAAATCAACGCCACGCCGCAAAAATGCAAAACACGAACGCAAAAAAAGCTGCGATGAGGCCAAGCGCGATACAAAAAGCTGCGAAAACCAGCGACAGGCCTGCAATTCACACGCGTCTGGCGGGAAAATGCACCATAAAAGAAGACCAAACAAATGGTGAGATGACAACGTACGAGCACAACCCCACAGCTGTGACGCAGAACAAATGACCATTGTCCAAATCAGATAGGCAGTTCCCCACAAACAGCCACAATTTACATTGACATGCATTCAGTATGTAACCTGCGCCAATGCGGAAACAAACATGGAACACACTGTGAAACCGCATCTCCTTCTCACATTGCAGAGGGACAAACAACACCCCCTGCACACCGACGTGCCATGTCCATGACCAAACAAGAATGAAAGCATGGACCAATGTAGGGGCAGTGACTCCCCCCCACGTACATGTCGCCCATGTCACAGGACTTGAGTCACAGGGTGCATCCCTGCATCATGGCGGCACATATCAGAGCCCAAAAGAAGCCCTCTTGTCACTTGTAGGCCACAAATGACAGCCAAAATGGAATGAATTGCGACACATGTGAAACGCCGAAGAGTGGGATACCCTAACAACTGTGACACACAGAACTGGCAGTTCGAATACGTGACACCCTAAACAGCCTCACTGCACAGAGGTGACACACCCACCATCCATTAACAAATTCCTAAATTGTCAGCACAACATGTCGCACCCACACGTGTCTGAGTGAAGTGCCTGTACATATGAGTGACATGCACGCAGGGAATGTGTTTCGGAATGCATTTATTAGCACATGATGTGCCTGTGGTCAGTCTACGTACTGTGCCATTACTGCTAAGGACCCTCACAATGTGACGTCAACCAGAGAAGAAATTGTCAATGATGTAGTCCCTACGGGCTAGTCCTGCTGCGGCTGCAGTGGGGTGTGGTCCACCTGCCTCATCTTCATCATCATCGTCTGGTGCATCTGGCACTCATATCCATGGGGCTCTGCTGCGTACACATATGTTGTGCAACACACAACATGCAACGATCATCTTGCACACGAGGCCTGGGCTGTACAGGAGCCTTCCACCTGTGACGTCCAGGCACCTGAAACGTGACTTCAACATGCCAAATGTGTGCTCCACGATACCCCTGGTGCGTTTGTGGGCCAAATTGTACTGCCTCTGGGGCTGTGTGTTCGGGGCTCGGAGGGGTGTCATCATCCAAGCGCAGAGTGCATATCCTTGGTCACCTGTGACAGTGCAGAGAGACATTAGTCAAGACTACGTACTGCATGATGTGTTGGCAGGCTCACTGGTTCATTGGTGTGTGATATGTGTGACTTAGTGATTCCCGTATGACATGTACTGCGTGTTGCTAATGAGCGGCATCACTGTGTATTACGTAGCCTCACTGCTGCACCTCACCCCCCCGAGCACATTCACTATTGTGCGCAGCGCGATTGCATCACATGCCCCCCTACGGCACACCACTGTCATGCCTGTCTGCGCATGTCTACAAGCCTGACTACGACACAGTGATGATGATGCGCAGAATGTGGCCGACCACGTGTGTGTCGTCCCATTGCAAGGACAGGGCTGACACAAATGTAGAGCACCTGCCTGGCTGAACGCGACATGCAGTTGAGGGTACATCTTTGGCACATGCAGCAATAATAGCGACACACACAACAGTTGGCATGTGTGATCCCTGACCCCGAGCGGGCATGCCCTCCCCCATGTACCCCTTCGGCCGAGCACGCACACTGGGGCATGCCACATGGCAACATTGTCGATTGTGGGACGGGTGGCGCAGACACCACAACAGAGACACACACATCAGCCACATCCTTGGCAAGGCCTACACTGTACCACACCCAGATCCACGTGTGGAGTTGCCACACCCCTACGCAGTACCGTCATACGCCTGTCCACCCCGCTTACGCTCACAGGGAGGTACGACACGGTTTCATGTCCCAGGTCTACACCACTGCCTGAGGTGACATGGATGCGCACACTGTACACAGCACAATGTTCTGTGGAATGACCCCGGTCCCTCATGCATACATAATAACCACACGGACAGACTGAGTGAATTCGTGGGACTGGCCATGGGCACGTGCGTCCGGCCCCTTTTATTGCCAGGCTCACATCTCCAGTGACGCCTGTGCTGGATGGGTGTTGGGTAGAGTAAGCCACCACTCAGGGGTTGGTTGGTGCTGGCAAAGACCACAACAGTGAGCAAACAATCAGCAGTACAAGGTACGTACATCATGGGTCCCTGACTTGAGCAGCACAGAGTCTGTGGCCCCGGATGCACAGCAGGCGGCACAGGCACACCGCCACGGGACGGTGACTTGCGGTGCACTGAGGTAGTGCCATGCGAGCTGAGCGTGTACTCGTCGATGTCCAAGGGGAATTTCGCGGAGGGTTGCTGAGGACAGTGGAAGGTGTCCTTCCAGGGCATGATGCAGAGGGCAGAAGCAAGCAGGAACAGGCAGATGGCGGAGTTGAATGCTACAGACCCCACTTTTCCACCTTGTCATTATCAGCTACATGTAGATTAAGACAGCCTCCAGCCCATGGGCTCAGACGCCACCAACGTCCAAACAGAGACTGCCCATGGATTTCAGGGCACACACTCAGTGGCGCCAGAGCTGGAAGGGGATGCAGTCTGTGATGAGGCCTGTACAATGACATGGACTCTGCTATGTAGAGAGCAAGACTCAGTTCAAATCGTGTGACCTACTCCACCGCAGTGTGTGCCGGAGGCAGCCGTCAGCAGGAACCCACAGCCACGTGTGGTAGGCATGCGCTGCACAGAGTCAGTGGCACCAGTGCAGTTGTTGGTAGTGTCCCATCACCTCTGTAAAAGTGAGTCTTTTCTTCTCCGGACTGAAGCGCGTCTTCCTCTTACTCCTCTCCTTGCGCACTGTGACATGAACACTGCCATGAAGAAATCAAGACTCAGTTCCAAAAGTGCGACCTAGTTGGCTGCAGTGTCGGCCGGAGGCAGCGGTCAGTGCGGGCCAACCACTGTCCAGCCATCTCCTCCTGGATCTCTCACACACGACGTTGGAATGGCATTTGTATTAGATTTGTGGCTGACATAGGTAGTGGCACCAGAGCTGAGCGGGTGTGCAGCCGGCGAGGAGGCCGTGTCCTGCCTGTGACGGACTGCATTGGATTGGTGTGAGGCCTGCAGGACCGCAGTGCAGGCCGAAGGCCGGGGTCAGCATGGGCCCACAGACACGTTTGGTGGGAGTCGTATGCACAGACTTGGTGGCACCACATCGGAGGGAGTATAGTGACATGAACTGAGCCTTAAATCATGTACTCTTCCATGGTGTAATCAAGACTCAGTTCCAAATGTGTGTCCTACTTGTCTGCTGTGTATGCTGGTGGAGTACGTCAACGAGGAAGGAGTTCCGCGGGCCTGTGTCGCGGAGGCCGTGATGGTCCGAGGAGTCTGCCAAGGTCGGGGGTCTCGGGCTTGGACCTTGCACGGGCACGTGGTGGGCCCTCTTTGACACACGCCGGTGTCGGCAGGTGAGCAGTGATGCCTGGATGCGCAGGGGCGGCCATGACGGCTTCGGGGACCAGCAGCCCGGGGTGCAGCAGGCGCATGGGATCCCAGGCAACACCGCTCATGGCGTAGGCCTCGTTGCGGGGTGAGAGGCGCCGCCCTGGCAGGGACGTTGGGCATTCCGGAAGAGGACCACGCCCAGGGCTACGTGCTTTTTATTCACAACCATACGCTGACCTGGCGTACGCCGGGCCAGCGCACTCCTCTCATGCTTACAGGGGGGGACGTAACAAGCTACATTTCCTTGATCTCCCCCACTGGCTGGGGTGACATGGTTGCGTCCACTGTCCACTACACCAAACACCAGCGGTGTATGTCGACATTGATATGTGTGTGGTCTGCTTACTGCAGTCTGTCCAACACATCCACGCCACACTTGCCATTGTGTGCAGTCCCATTCATCGGTCACATTGCCTCCTTCGCACATGCCTGGTTCCCTCCTCTTTCCACATTCTGCTAATGTGTGGCTAAGGTGCCATGCCGTTGATGGCTCATGTACATGGCTAGGCCAGGTTCCCAAGGTGAGTTGTGCTGTCGTGTCTGGTGGATGGGCATGTTGTTTGACATGTTTTATGTGGGTTGTGACGTGTGCATTCCCAGAGTTGTGAGTTGTATGATTGTGGGGTTGAGGTGTGTGGTGTGTTCATTTGGTACTTACCAACGAGCACTGCATTTCCGTAGGTGCCATCCTGGAAGCGCCGGTTGATGATGGACTGTCGGAAGATGTATGAGTCATGCACACTGCCTGGGTAGTTGGTGACGACATTGGTGAAGAGTCCCCGATGGTCCACTATTGCCTGCACATTGATGGAATGCGTGTGCTTTCTGTTGCGGTAATTGTGTGCAGTGTCGGCAGGGGGCACAAATAGGACATGTGTGCAGTCTATTGCCCCCAACACGTGCGGGAATCCAGCTATGGCGTAGAATCCTTGCTTGGTCTCCAGCTGTTCCTGCGCAGTGTGGGGGAAGTATAGGTACTGGGGTACCAAGCTGATGATGGCATCCAAGACAGGTGTGAGGAACTTTGATAGGGCTGGCTGTGAGACTCCTCTGACTCTGGTGGTTGTTGGCTGGAATGTCCCAGAGGCCAACAGGTGCAGCACAGCCAGCAGCTTTGTCTGCGGAGGGATGTTGGTTGTCCGCTGTGTTGGTACAGTCAGCCTGTGGGCAATGATGTTCAGGATGCGGAGGATGGTTGTCCTTTTGAGCCTGTAGTGGGCAATGACATACTCTGGTGTCATGTCTGTGAGGCTGGTGCGTTTTCTGAAGGTCTGCGGTCTGTGTCTGCGCTGCCTCTGTGGTGGTCCGGGGGGGTGGTGCAGAGGGGGTCCGGGGGGTGGTGGCGGTGGGTGTTGTGGCCCTCATGGGGCTCCGAGCTGCATGATGAGTAGCTCCATGGCATCTGTTGTCCATCAGGTGTGGCTGTGGGCTGGGCTCCCTTTTCTGGTGCCGGCTGCCGTCCGACTTTACACCAGGTCGGAGCAGGTGTTAGTTTCCTGCTGCTAACGCGCCATATCGCATGTTTTGTGGACTTATCACCGATCTGGCTGGTCGTTGAGAATGTTGCGGTGTGGTGTTGACGCGGCTTTTTGCACCGGAACGCCTACTCTGTATCTCATTAGTGATAGTTGCCGGTGTCATCTGTGGCGATGTTTTTTGCGGCTGCTATCGCGGGTAAACTGGTGCTATGGGCTGTTAGCACTGGCTTGTGAATGGGGTGATAAATTTATCGCGACTTTGGCTGCGATGTAGTGCCGATAACTCGGAGATAACTCCTTGAGAATATGCCGCTAAGTGTCTTGTGCTATAGAGAACTCTGCACATCGGGAATGGAAATCCATTGGCAGTGTCACTTGAGCTTCCCAGAAATATGCCTAGAAACCTCTGGCAGTTCGGTCTGGACTGTTCCCATGGGGCACAGGGTCAAGACTGATTTGCATATGGCTGGGTCCAAACTGGGGTGGCGTAGTGGGCAAAAGAACGATGGATTTAACCCAGATCTTTTGACTGGGGGAGAATGTTTGCATTGTCAGCATTCCGTCCATCATTTGTTTGCTGTAACACTTTTCGCCCTAAGTGGGATGGGTATGCCCAGACGTGGGTCCCTTGCTCACTGTGCCACTGGATTCAAGCTAGCCTGGCTGAAGAAGGGTGACATACCCTGAAACCGGTCCCAAGATGCTTGTTTCCGGTCCAGGGAGGACCTGGCCTGGCAGTTCGGTCTGGACTGTTCCCATGGGGCACAGGGTCAAGACTGATTTGCATATGGCTGGGTCCAAACTGGGGTGGTGTAGTGGGCAAAAGAACAATGTATTTAACCCAGATCTTTTGATTGGGGGAGAATGTTTGCATTGTCAGCATTCCGTCCATCATTTGTTTGCTGTAACACTTTTCGCCCTAAGTGGGATGGGTATGCCCAGACGTGGGTCCCTTGCTCACTGTGCCACTGGATTCAAGCTAGCCTGGCTGAAGAAGGGTGACATACCCTAAAACCGGTCCCAAGATGCTTGTTTACGGTCCAGGGAGGACCTGGCCTGGCAGTTCGGTCTGGACTGTTCCCATGGGGCACAGGGTCAAGACTGATTTGCATATGGCTGGGTCCAAACTGGGGTGGCGTAGTGGGCAAAAGAACGATGGATTTAACCCAGATCTTTTGACTGGGGGAGAATGTTTGCATTCTCAGCATTCCGTCCATCATTTGTTTGCTGTAACACTTTTCGCCCTAAGTGGGATGGGTATGCCCAGACGTGGGTCCCTTGCTCACTGTGCCACTGGATTCAAGCTAGCCTGGTTGAAGAAGGGTGACATACCCTGAAACCGGTCCCAGGATGCTTGTTTACTGTACAGGGAGGACCTGGCCTGGCAGTTCGTTCTGGACTGTTCCCGTGGGGCACAGGGTCAAGACTGATTTGCATATGGCTGGGTCCAAACTGGGGTGGCGTAGTGGGCAAAAGAACAATGGATTTAACCCAGATCTTTTGACTGGGGGAGAATGTTTGCATTGTCAGCATTCCGTCCATCATTTGTTTGCTGTAACACTTTTCGCCCTAAGTGGGATGGGTATGCCCAGACGTGGGTCCCTTGCTCACTGTGCCACTGGATTCAAGCTAGCCTGGCTGAAGAAGGGTGACATACCCTGAAACCGGTCCCAAGATGCTTGTTTCCGGTCCAGGGAGGACCTGGCCTGGCAGTTCGGTCTGGACTGTTCCCATGGGGCACAGGGTCAAGACTGATTTGCATATGGCTGGGTCCAAACTGGGGTGGTGTAGTGGGCAAAAGAACAATGTATTTAACCCAGATCTTTTGATTGGGGGAGAATGTTTGCATTGTCAGCATTCCGTCCATCATTTGTTTGCTGTAACACTTTTCGCCCTAAGTGGGATGGGAATGCCCAGACCTGGGTCCCTTGCTCACTGTGCTACTGGATTCAAGCTAGCCTGGCTGAAGAAGGGTGACATACCCTAAAACCGGTCCCAAGATGCTTGTTTCCGGTCCAGGGAGGACCTGGCCTGGCAGTTCGGTCTGGACTGTTCCCATGGGACACAGGGTCAAGACTGATTTGCATATGGCTGGGTCCAAACTGGGGTGGCGTAGTGGGCAAAAGAACGATGGATTTAACCCAGATCTTTTGACTGGGGGAGAATGTTTGCATTCTCAGCATTCCGTCCATCATTTGTTTGCTGTAACACTTTTCGCCCTAAGTGGGATGGGTATGCCCAGACGTGGGTCCCTTGCTCACTGTGCCACTGGATTCAAGCTAGCCTGGTTGAAGAAGGGTGACATACCCTGAAACCGGTCCCAGGATGCTTGTTTACGGTACAGGGAGGACCTGGCCTGGCAGTTCGGTCTGGACTGTTCCCGTGGGGCACAGGGTCAAGACTGATTTGCATATGGCTGGGTCCAAACTGGGGTGGCGTAGTGGGCAAAAGAACAATGGATTTAACCCAGATCTTTTGACTGGGGGAGAATGTTTGCATTGTCAGCATTCCGTCCATCATTTGTTTGCTGTAACACTTTTCGCCCTAAGTGGGATGGGTATGCCCAGACGTGGGTCCCTTGCTCACTGTGCCACTGGATTCAAGCTAGCCAGGCTGAAGAAGGGTGACATACCCTGAAACCGGTCCCAGGATGCTTGTTTCCGGTCCAGGGAGGACCTGGCCTGGCAGTTCGGTCTGGACTGTTCCCATGGGGCACAGGGTAAAGACTGATTTGCATATGGCTGGGTCCAAACTGGGGTGGCGTAGTGGGCAAAAGAACGATGGATTTAACCCAGATCTTTTGACTGGGGGTGAATGTTTGCATTGTCAGCATTCCGTCCATCATTTGTTTGATGTAGAAACCTGCTCAGGCACAGATATCTTGACATACTCAATTTGTGAGAAATCCAGAAAGTCGGAAAATTAATGTCCAGGTGGAAGCAGAGACTTTCCCTCATAATTTTCTGTCTTTGTGAATTAGAATAAATATATTTATTATGGCCACTAGGCAATTTTGTAGAATCACTAGAGAAAAAATAAAGTGTGACAGCTTGGATGTATATGTACATAATATCAACAAGGTGTTTAGTATGATGTAGTGATGGCTTATGTTACAATGCTACTCATTTAGCAGACAATGATAGCACTAAGCACAGTGGTGTCTTTATAAAGCTTGCTAAAGATACCAAAATTGTGGCATAATACATGAGAGAATACAATCTTTAAATAAAAGACCATCTCTAATTTCCTTATTACATTTGAGTTGTGATGACTGTAGGTAATCTATAAGAAAACAATGATGTAGCTGCTCAACTGTATAAATATTAGGATTGAGTTTTGATTTCATAAAGCCTTCTGCCAGCAGCTAAGGTGAAAGGCAGGTCACAGAGCATAATTACAGCTGCATCATAAACAACAAAAATTAGAAATGGTGTTTCATTCTTCTGATCTGTTTTTCTAAAATGAACAGTGATCAAAAGAATGGAGATATTCAGTGTTTGCTAGAAATGGGATTCCTGGTTGGCTGCGGCATGCACCCAGGCCAGGCAGGAACAACCACTCCAGTCAGGGTAAGCTACATACACAAATAGAGAACATGTGCTCACCCTCTTGTGGCTTGGCACAGAGCAGTCAGGCTTATCTCCAAAGCCAATGTGTAAAGTATTTGTGCAGCACACACAAACACAGTAACACAATGAATACACCACAAAAAGACTCCACACAGTGGATAAGTCAGTGCTTAGATGTCACTAGCGCTGAATTTTAGGTTGCTCTAGACTGGGGTAAATCCAAAGTTCAGACTGACTGCAATGGAGCGCGGGTCGGATACATTTTCAAACAGGTCCTGCTGAAGTTTTAAGTTCTCAAGATGAGCCAAGAGCCCCATTTGCAGGGGAGACGGGTTGCTGGGAGCAAGCAAAGCGTCGCTAGCGAAGATCCTCTGGGCTTGAGGAGTCGGGCAGGTGTCAAGGATGGCAGGCGGGGACTAGCTGTTGGGGGTGGCAATGCTTGCTGTGCGAGGAGATAATGTTACGGCAGCTTGCGCTGATACTTCGGACGAGTGGCACAGTTCCAGTGCATACAGGCCTGTTCACTGTCAAAAAAAGTACCAAACCTTGATTTCAGAGGGCCCAAACAGTGCTTTCAAGGGCCCAAGACTGCAGAGGCATCTCTTTGGGGTCAGGAGCGAGTTGAAGATGGGCCCAGCAGCTTTTGATGATCACTTGGAAGTCATTTGTGGAAAGTAGCTGCCCAACCCCTTTCTGAGGCCCAGAACTTGGAGGGGGCACTTCAGGCAAGGGCAGGACTAACAGACAGCAGAGTCCAGTAGCACCAGCAGAATTGCAGTAAGTCTTTTGTGGAAAGCAGCTGCAGAACCCAATTCTGAGGCCCAGAGCCTGGAGAGGGCACCTCAGGCAAGGGCAGGACTCACAGACAGCAAAGTCCAGCAGCACCAACAGAATTGTAGGAAGTCTTTTGTGTCCCTGAGACTTCAAGAAACAGGACGCAAGCCAGCAAGCCCTTGGAGATTGCTGGGAGGGAAGGCAGAGTTCTTCCAGCAGTGTCAGGGAGCAGCAGGGCAACAAGCAGAAAATCAGTTCTTCCAGAAAAGCAGTCCAGGTGAGTCCTTTAAGCAGCACAGCAGTCTTTTTGACAGAAGTTCAGTTCAAGATCTAGAAGTGTCTGATTTCATGGGGTGAGAAACCCAGTACTTATACCCAGAAGTGCCTTCGATGCAGAGGTTGACTTCAAAGGAACTCTCTGAAGTGCACAACGATCCATTTCACCCCAGTCCTGCCTGTCAGGCTAACCTTGGAGAGTAAATCAGTGCTTTGTTTGAGGACAGGACACAACCTAATCAGATGTAAGTGTGAGCCGCCTCTCCCCCTTCCTGACCAGGATGGATATCAAAATGCAGATGAAAGCAGATGATTGCTCAGAATGCAGATGAGCCTCACCTTCCTGTGTTTGTGGCTGTCTAGAGGGAATGCACAAAGTGTAGCTGTCACCCAACCCAGACTTGTGTTGAAGACAGGCTGTCAGGCACAAAGAGCAGTAAGTACAGAGAAATGTCCACTTTCTAAAAGCAGCATTTGTAAAACAGTAATGTTAAATCCAGTTTCACCAGTAAGGATGATTTATCTTTACCATTCAGATCATATCATACATGAAAAAGCTATTACAGCTTAAAAGTGTATTAAGGAATTCCCAATGCTGGCTTATGAGAGGGGTAGGCCTCACAGCAGTGAAAAATTAAATAGGCTGTTTGTCACTACCAGGACATACAAAACATAAAGGAGCATGTCCTACCTTTCACCTACATAGCACCCTGCTCTTAGGTTTATTTAGGGCCTACTTAGGGGTGACATATATGTAATAAAAGGGGAGGTTAAGCATTGGCAAGTAGTTTTAAATGCCAAGTCGAAGTGGCAGTAAACTGCACACACAGGCCCTGCAGTGGCAGGCCTCAGACAGGTTTGAAAGGCTACTTCTGTGGGGGCACAATCAGTGCTGCAGTCCCACTAGTAGCATGTGAAGTAAAGGCCCTGGGTGTATGGGATACCACTTTACAAATAACATACAAGTAAATGAATATGCCAAACAGGTGTAAAGTAACTATACCAGGTTTAGAGGATAGAGCACATGCACTTTTGCACTGGTCAGCAGTGCTAAAGTGCCCAGAGTCTTTAAGTCAACAAAAAGAAATTCATAAAAAGAGAAGAAGGAAGGCAAAAACTTTGTGGTGACCCTTCAATGAGGGCCATTTTCCAAAAGTTTTGGATGAGCCCGACAAGCAGTCTGGCATCTGACACTCTGGCACTGCAGATGGGCCACCTTGAAAGGGCCAATTTGGAGGTGTGGGGGTTTTATTTTGATCCTGTCACAGGAATGTAAATGTGTGGGTTCTGTACTATGTGTGGTGTGTTGATGCAATGCAGAAATAGATGGCACACCTGCTTATGCACTAGGAGCCAATAAACAAAAGCAAAGCTTTAGGATGATAGCATGAGAAGAATAGCAACAAATTATATATTGTTGGCAAATGATGTTAATTGAATCAGGCAGTGAGCCCTAAATAAAATGTGTGTGGTCGATGAAAAGCAGATCAAAGATTTTGACAGAGGAGGGACACTTCCTGCTACACGTGCAATGCTGACTCATTGTCCCTTTCCTGTGGCACACATAAAATGGAGAAAAAGCAATACTCACCAAATCACTTTCAGTACGCAACCAAATGTGATTTGAGTGTTGGGTGGTGCATAGAATAAATTAGAGATTAGTCTAAAGCCAAGTTGGGATGTAAGTGATGTCTTTGATGTGGTAATATGTTTAACTTGATTTAATGACAACTGTCTTTTCTTGTAATAGTACGGTGTTTATGCCTTTTTTTCATTCAAGCAGTGACATAATTTTCATATATTCTGCTTGTGTACTTCTACTGCATTTCATATATTTAATATTTTCATTTATTTAAGGTGAACATTTCTAACTTAGAAACGTATATTGCATTTAGTGGTGTTTGCAAATGTATAATGTAGAACTAGGGCTATATTATAGATTGATACTAGTGTATCAATTATTCACATACATTTATTCACATGGTTTATAAAGTTTCATAGAATTAAGTGATGGTGCAACAAGCTTAATATGTTAATTCATGTATTTGCAATAATTAGATGATGTAAGGCCTGCCCTTAATAAAATAAGTAGAAAAGTAAATTTGAACTGGGTACAGACAAGTACAAGGCTGGGAAGAGTCTTCAACTTCCTTAAAGTCTGAGATCGAGCAAGCAGAATCTGGAAATATTCACCGTAAAGGGCAGGCCTACATCTTGGAGCCAGCCTGATCTTATTGGCTTGCTGGATATGCTATAGCTATTGCCCGCAGAGGCAGACAACAATCTTCTTCATATGGAACAACACTTCTGTTGTTCTACTAAGGTGAACTTATGAACTCTTGTAGGCCCCCTCTGGTGCTAAAACATCTCTGGTAGAAGCAGAATGCATAGAAATTCTGAAACCATAACATTAGGGTTTGCCTACCTTGATTAGTAGGTATCTCGGCTAAATTACATAATCAGCATAATGACACCTGTCTTACAGGGACAGAATACCCAACTTCATATTGTTAGAAATGGGGCTCTCTAGTTGGCAGAGGTATGTACCTTTGTCCAAGTAGGGACCCTTGCTTCTAGTTAGGGTAAGGGGGATACACTCCTAAAATAACCCCTGCTCACCCCCTTGGTAGCTTGGCACGAGCAGGCAGGCTTATCTCAGAGGCAGTGCGTAAAGCATTTGTGAACACATACAGTAATACAGTGAAAACACTAAAAATGGAAACCACACCAGTTTAGAAAAATAGTAAATCTTTATCTAAACCAACAAGACCAAATATGATAAAAATCCAACATACAATACTCTTGAAAAATAGTACTTGTGCAAAATAACCTTTAAATTGCAGGAAAATCAATAAAACACAGTTCTTCCGACTCGGTAGCTCCTCCTGGGGACACTGCGATACTGAATACGACAGAGTCTAACAATTCCTGCCGGCCACGTCGATACGGGCCAGCTAAAGCGTCGACAGACTTGGACACAGTACCTTTCTCATTGCGACCAACACGTCGGTGCGAGTTGGTCGGGGCAAACGTCGCGGTTGCGTTGTGAAACGGAGCGTTGCGGCGGACCATGTCCTCATGATTCGGTGCAGGCAGCGGCTCGTTGACAGAGTCAATGAGACCAGGGCTTGCGTTGAAGGGTGAGACGATGCTCGCTGTGGTGCTAGCAGGTCACGGTGAGGCGGCGGAGCTGGTCGATGTTCGGGTCGGGCAGCGACAGAGTCGCTGACGTCCTTGCAGTGTGTAGCGAAGCGTTGCGAAGTGCAGTGCCCACAGGAAGCAGTGCAAGCAGCGGCTCGTTGACGGAGTCGGTGAGACCAGGGTTGAGTTGCGAATCGAGGGGTTGCACTCGGCGGTGCTGTCAGTACACGGAATCCTGCAACGGACTCGATGACAGAGTTGGTTACCCTTTTTCTTCTGCAGAGACAATCAGAGACGGTGTCCACAGACACGGTGAGGATTTTGCTGTTCCTGAGACCTCTAGAACAGGGTGCAAGCTCAGTTCAAGCCCTTGGAGATCTTTTCTTCAAGCAGGGGGGCAAAGCAAGCAGCAAAGTCCTTTCTCCTTTCCTTGGCAGCAAGTAGCCACTGCAGGCCAACCCCAGACAGAAAACAGCACAGGGGCAGTATTCCTCCTCTGCTTCTCCGGGTCTTCTCCTTGGCAAAGGTTCCTCTTGATTTCCCAGAAGTGATCTAAAAGTCTGGGGTCTGGGCCCCTCTTTTTATACACAAAAATCCTTTGTTCTCTGAAGGCAGAGAGTGTCTGTACCCAGCCAAAACCAGCTCTGTCCTCACTGGTGCAGCTTCCTGGCAGGAGGTGGAGACAGCATTGTTGAAGGTAGACCAGACCCATTCAGGTGAAAGGAAATCTCCTCCCCCTACTCTAAATGCAGCCCAGGTCCATTCAGCCGAGCCCTTACTCATCAGGCTCTCTGGAGCCACTGCCCCTCTCCAGCCCCTGTCATCCAAAAGCTAGACATGCAATACACATACCTAGCAGAGGCACACTGGATGGTTAAGCAAGAAAATACCTACTTTCTAAAAGTGGTATTTTCAAACACAGAATGTAAAAATCACCCTCACTAAAAGATGCATTTTAACATTCCGTGTTCAGGCATACTAAACTTTATTTCCCTACCTTATTCCCAGGGGTAGTAATGTTTATACGATGTTATAAACAAACTCCCCCATTCAGTCCTATGGGAACAGGTAGCCCTGCAATAGCGAGAAACGAAATTGGCAGTATTTCACTAACTGGACATGCCACACACATCAGGGCATGTCCTACCTTTCACATTCAACGCACCCTGCCCACAGGGGTACCTTGGGCCTTCCTTAGGGGTGACTAATATGTTGAAAAGGGACGGTTTAGGGACTGGCAAGTGTGTGCACTTACCAAGTCGACATGGCAGTCCCAGACTGCACACAGCTCTGCAATGGCAGGCCAGAGTTACATTTTACAGGCTGCTTCAGTTGGTGGCACAATCAGTGCTGCAGCCCACTAGCAGCATTTGATTTACAGGCCCTGGGCACACACAGTGCAATGTACTAGGGTCTGACTAGTAAATCAAATATGCCAATCATGGAATCACTAATCTATAACAACAATTTACAAAGGGAGCACTTGCACTTTGACACTGAACAGCAGCGGCAAAGTGCCCAATGCATCTAGACCATCAAAACGGAGTCCAACACACAGCAAAAACACAGGTGGCAAAAGCAAAAATGCAGGGGAGGCCTACGCCAATGGTGCCAGGTCTAACACATATCATAACTCATTTTATTATAATCAGCATCAAAGTTATATCATTTTAAGCTGTCAAAAGCTTGGTCAGGTTTGTGTTGATTTTTAATGGTTGTGATGTATCTAATGTAATAAATATTCTGAAACACCATTACAGTTTGCAATTCCTTTTAGAATGTTTTGATAATTTTTACTGCCTCTGTTTTGTTCATTTTCGTAGTTAGAACTATACACGTTGTATGCACTAGGATAGGATGTACATTTTAATAAAAATCATAAAGAATATTCTAGGCATACACTTGAATGCGTCTATTTATGGTGAAAAGAGATTCAGAACTCACTGACAACCAATAATCCTGCGAGTCTCACAAGACTGATCAGTTCCAGAACGCACCACACTCATGTAATCCACCAGGTTTTCTTTCTGTACATCTCCAGAGGGCCTAGAAAACCTAATCTGAGGTTGTATCATGCTTGGAAGGCTTTGTTTTGAATTCAGTAATGAGAAACTACTGTACCTTCTTTTGATAAGGACATTCCTACTGAAAAAACATAAGCGTCATTTTCATTCGCATTGTCAAGGATCACTGAGGTAAGTAAAAGTCAATCAACTTTCGTTCCTCACAAATTCCACTCTGTGGAGGATTCCTTTGCAGGGATTTCCTTTTTACAAATGTGCTGGATTGCAATTTCGACATCCATGTGTCCTACTATGTTGGTGTTGCTTTAACCACAAACGCAATACTTATAAGTCTTTTACTACCGGTTCCATTCATTTGATACTGTTTCATTGTAACTGTGTAAATTGACTTATGGTGGCACCATATTCCCCTGCCTGTCCAATATACCGAGCCCGGCAATGCGGCTGGCAAGCTTAGATTTTCGTTCAGCGCAGAACCCGGCTGTTTGCACTGGCGGGAGAAAGTGAATAATCGAGATGTCAATGGGAGCTGTAACTGTGGGTTAGGTGTTCACTGCTCTCAAGTACGTGTATTAATGGATTGTTTACACTTTTATTATCTTGTAGAAGTTGCTTTTTAAAACCATTTTTAAAGAAATACACGATTGTGTCTAGGATGGAGGCGAGGCCTGTACATATCATTCAATTCTTTGACGTAACATGTGTTGTGGGAAGGTTTTTATTAGTTTTAAATAGGAGAATGGGGTGTGATATACAGCTGTAAAATTCATTTTTAACCAAAAACAATGTGGGCACTGTACAGTTTGAAAAACCGTGTGGTTTAAATAAACTTCTTTTTAACTACTGATCCTACCTACTATTTGATCCAGTTGAACTACTGTTAGTACTTGTAAAAACAAATTAAACAAACAAATAGATACATATTGTCATGGGATGAATATTTTCCTGTAAACTTTGATTACCCCCAAATTGTGTAGACTAGCTACTAAACCGACAATGGGGGAGGGACCCAACATTAAAAACACATCGAATAGATGCATACATGCTAGATCACGTTCAATGTAGCCTGGTGATTGGAAAATATTTGGATTTTAGAGCCCTAGAAATCTGAGCATTGTCCTGATTGCGTGGCTCCTGAGTGCCCAGAGCCCCATCTATGTCCACATATAAATGATGCAAAAGAATCGAAAGGCAGCTGTTGTAATGTGTTGCGAATCAGGCTTAAAGAGCTTGGCTTTAGAACCCGGTGCTCGTGGTACTGCTCACAATTAGGCAAATGGAACAATGTTCTTTTACATAATTAAAATGCTCTAATTTAGGTAGAAACCCAACCTTCTGCTGGCAGTTAGGAGCCAGAAAGGCAAAGAGAAAGCAATATGAGCGGAAATGAGATTATGATAAGAGTCAGATGGCGCTTTATCCGAAGGTAACGAAATTGTAAAGCCAAATCACAAACAACCTAAAAGGAAAACTGAATGTACACTTTGCAAAATCGCTTGTTTTTCACAGTTATCATGTTCGAAAACATCCCATTATGTGGGAAGTTGAAAGGACTTGTCGTAAATAAGGATACAGTTCAAGAAAGCTGCTTTAAATTCTGTTGGAGCCACCTGTATCATTTATACGTTTAAGATTCAGATCAAAACATTTAAAACAAAGCAGAGATGAGAACTTTTACAAACCACTACTGTGACTTTCTTACTATTAAATCAAAATGGTTCCAAACACAAGAACACTAATTTGACAAAGATAACAATGTAGATGTGTAAAATATCCCTTTTTAATGTGCATTGTTTATGTCAACATTATCACATCAACATGTGTATGTATTCCAAACTCCTTAGGCCTTATTCCTAGGCACTAACAAATCCTGAAAATGGCACAAATGCAAAAGACCAACATTTTAGGCATATTCCTTTTACCTTTTGTGCTTCAGAATGCAGCACACACAAAAGAGGAACTAACAAGGAGAAATAAAACATTTGTTCCTGAAAACGCCTCTGTCAGGTAGGTGCAACATTTTGGGGCAATCCCAGGTTAACAAGTCTTTGTAAATCTGGGTTTGCTTCAAAATCCATGGGTGAATACATAAGAATGCCCATGCTCCACTTATGTAACGCCTACCCAATGCAAAGTAACGCAAGGCGGAGCTATGCTCTGCGGTACTTTACTTTGTATTTACTAAACCACGCTGTGACACTGGAGCAAACGATCAATAGCTGTGATGTAGAAAGACGATATACAAAGTTTTCTTGTTTTATCTTTCCTTTATTTTAGCTTATTCTGATTGCTGCATTACGTTGCTTTCTTCTCTTTGAGAATAGTTTATTCAGCTTTCTCTTCCCTTTTTCTTTTCTTCAGGGTCTTCGGTCCCTCTCCAGAAAGTTCTGGTTCTCCACCGACGCCCCTCGATAAAGAAGACAGGACTTCGGTAAGTCACTTGTTTCTTTTTTTCTTTTGCCTTTCCTATTCTTTATCTGGGCAGGGAACATGAGGGGTACATTACTTTTATTCACCCACCCTTCACCAGAGTCCTTGCCTTTCTTCCCGTTTGTTTTTGTTTTCTAAATATTATGTGCTTCTCCTTTCTGCTCCTGCCCTTCCTCCCGTCTTGTCTCATCCCCCCCCTTTATATTTTCCCACACTTCCTCTACTCATTGGCTCGAGTAGTCCTAAACCACTTATGAACCCGGCCACGCACCTGAGAGAGCCACGCTACTCCTGGAACGTGGCAGGGCACCGGCTGTCTCTCTTCACGTCTGTGGTCAAACTTCTTCTCTCTGGAGTCCTGCGTCCCGCACCCCAGCACCGCTTTGGCTCCTCGTCCTCCTTGGTCTCCGGACTCGGCATCTTCTTCCCCACTTGTCGCCCGAACCAACACCTCTTCCGCTTCCGGCTGGAAATTTAAAGGGCCCACGTCACCTCTGGCGCTTCCCTGCAGTGTCTCGGCGTCAGGGGAAGTCAGCTGCGTCCGAGCGGCTTTGCTACCCTCAGCAACAGGTATCGTAGGCTGTAAGGAGGGGAAAGGAGAGATAAAGGGGGGGTAGAATGTCGACTTCCTCCTCTCCCTCCCCTACCATCTCGGTTCGTGTGGGCCCTTCGTGCCACACGCAAAGGCATGCAAAGTGATTTTGTGTCAATTAGTAAATGTCAAAAATGTTTTTGCATCAGGGCTGCACCACAAAAGTGACAGAACTCGTTGCAAAATCATAGGAATCTGGGCCCATGTTAGCCACAATATTTGTATGGGTTGGAGTTAATCAATATACTTCTCGACAGAAAATGTCCATTCTACATAATGCACTTGACTAATCTATAAAAAGAAACATTACTGTCTTTAAAAATAAGGATACATGTTAAAAAATAGCAATTTCCAGAAACAGCACAAAAAAAATAAAAAAGATTCAGGAGTTCTGCGGGGCTTTTCAGGTCGAGGTTTCTGCAGAGACTTGCGAGCTTTCAAGACAGTTGTGGCATTCAAGCTTTCTCTTATTTGCTAGTGATCTGTGTAAAAGGATGACAAGGACTTCAGAGGCCAGACCTTTCCATTTCTGTTTAACTAAAGAGCATTTGTTAGATTTTCTAAGAAATTAGGTTATTGGTTGAGGGGGATGGAAGCTCCACACAGGCAACAACCACAATCCTTGTCTAGGTGAACCACAAAAGTCACAAAATGAACCTGTGCTTAACCTGTGGTCGCTTGCACAAAGCAGTCAGGCTTAACTTAGAGGCAAAGTGTAAAGTATTTAGGCATCACACACGCAGTAATAAAGTGAAAACACAATCACAAGTAGTGGATCCCACCACTGAATACCAATGAAAGAAACTGGGTAATTAGATGAGAGGAGTGAACATTCTACTCAAGCAACAACCAAAATCCTTGTCAGGGTGAACTACAAAAGTCACTAAATTAACCTGTTCTTAACCCTCTGGTAGCTTGGCACAAAAGCAGTCAGGCTGAACTTGGAGTTAAAGTGTTTTTTACAGCACACAAAGAGTAATGAAGTAAAAACACAACACTTGAAAAATCTCAAACCAACTTAGAAAAATAGAGTTAAATTGAATGAAAATGCCACCAAAATGAATTCTATCAAATCAGTAGAACCAGAGTTATGAATTTGTACATTTTTGTGTGCAAAATAGCGCCTAAAAATCAAAGCGCCAACCGTGGTATCTGGTCGTGCAAGACGGGGGCAAAGTCAAAAGTTAAGGCTAACTGCAATGGACGTGAGTCGGACACATGAGGTGGATTGGGCTCGGTCTTGGCTTACCTTTGATCTTGGGAGACATTTTTGAGAAAAGTTCTTGGAAAGGTATTGCTCAGTGGGGCAAGGCAGCAGGCGGTGTCAGCGGAGGAGGCGTCATCATCAGGGAGCCTCAGCATGGAGTCGCATTGAAGATTTTTACCTTCAGACTGTGTCACTTTTTTGGAAGTCAAAACTGTAGCTGATGAGGGCTCCAAGAGGCTGGATACCTTCACTGAGAGATCCTACTGAACAGGATTTGCTGCTGCAGAGAAGAACATAGCGGGCACTACCGCAAAGTCAGACCAATTGGTGATACACCTTGCACGGATCGGCTAGCAGGTAGGTCCCAGTCTTCTGTTGGCTCTCAGGGCACTTTTTGGCTGAATTTTTAAACTCCCAAGTTATACTTTTTGGCTGTTTGGGCACTTTAGCACCACTTACAAGGGCCCAGGCTGGTGGGGCATCAATCACTTCCTCCTTGTACAGACTCCAAAGCGTCTGTGCTAACAAAAGGCTAGTGTGAAGTCCTTTGTGAGTGTGCTGGAGAAGCCCTTTGAAAGTCCGAGGTTTTAGGGTTAGGCAGGAGTAGTACCTCTAACAACACTTCCAAGGGTCCAGGACTTGGGAGGGACCACTTGGTAGATTAGGATTCAGTCCAGCAGAGGCCAAGTGCAGGGTTCAATGTCTCTCGAACTTGTTATGTCCCTGTAGATCACACATGAGGCCAGTCAACTAGCCCTTGGAGTCACTGCCTGGGAGAAATACACCCAGCCTAACAGAAGAGCCATTCACAGAACAGGCAGGAAGGCACATATGGTTAGGACAAGAAAATGGCAACTTTCTAATTGTGACTTAAAATCCAACTTTACCGTTAAAGAGGATTTTAAATTACAATTTATTTGAGACCGAACAGCATATCTCTTACTTCCCCCAATCCAAGTTAGCACTTATTAAATGTAATAAAGTACCCCAGGGTTAGTCTGTGAGAGAGGTAGGCCTTACAGCAGTAAAAAACAAATGTAGACGTTTTCACTACCAGAACATGTACAATTTAATTCTACATGTCCTACTTTCTAATTACAATGCACCCTTCCCTAGGAGTCTTCATGGCATACCTTAGCAGTGACGTATACGTATTAACAAGGAAGGATTACCCCTTACAAAAGGTTTATTTTGCCTGGTCGATATGGCAGTGTTTTAACCGCACTATGGGCTGCAATGGCAGGCCTGAGACATGCTTTAAAATACAAATTTAGTGGTGGCACAATGACTGTTGCGGGTGCACTGGTATCATTTAGTTTACATACCCTGAGTACATGTAGCACAATATAGTAGGGACTTAAATTATATGTGCCAATCAGGTGTAGGCCACCTTTACCATGTTTTAGGGATGGAGTACAAGCATGTTAGCACTGGTTAGCAGGGGTAAAGTGTCCTACAGACAACAAAAACTCATTCAGAAAAAAGGAGGTGTGAAAGCAAAATCTTTTGGGGTGACCCTGCAGAGATGGCCAGCTCCAACATATTTCTTGAGTGACATGTTGGTAAAACAAATCTGTAAGTGTGTAATCTGCACATGGTGTCGGGATAGGAATATGTGATGACAGTATCATAGTAGAAGATTTGATGCAAAAATGGGATCCAGAATGTGTCATGCCGTGTCTGTAGGTTAAATTAATCCAAAGTAATCCATAAACCTCTAAGGTTTCCAAAGGCTATGTCGGGTGCCATTTGTCTCTGATTCTGCAGCAATGCACTCCATGATATGCAAAGTTAATGATGTATTTCGCTGTGGTAGGTGAGACAATAGTGAAAATTATGTTGTTTCTGCTGACCCCAAATAAAGGAAGCTTTCACTTTTTCCTCCCAATCCAGTAACTCTTTTTTAACCTCTAAAAATTGGTGATAGGTTAGTGTTGTGCCTACACACACAAGAATGGGCCACACGCACAAACAAGAGCAGGCTTGATGAAAGGTTGTGTGATTCCTGGGCAAATCATTTCCTTCCCCTATGGCTGATATTGTTAATATGTACAATGTAGTTTGTGTGTGTCTGAGGCAGCAGTAAGGACAGACTTACACTGCCAAAAGCATATGTTTGCCCAGAGTGATAAGTGCCTTGCGCTAAACTCCCACAGCAGAAGAGTAGAACCTTAATATTTTCACCTTTTCTTCTCACTGCAAAGGCTTCTGAAAGTGACGCTTGCGCACAATAGTGACCTCTGACAGATGGGTGCATCCATAGCCGTTTTTGTGTGTCCCTTTCCTTCCAGCTGCCTGTCTCCTCCCGGTAGGTGAATTGCAGAACCAGGCCTCTTCCCTCCAGTCCTCAGACTATCCCTTGCCTGTTGCATGTATGAGTTAGGTCTCCTCATGGCCCAGGTGAAAGAAAGCTGTCAGATTAGCTCTTTGGGGCTTATTCACAAGCCCATTGTGCCGCCGGTGTGAAACTTTTTGTGACGCACCAGCGGCGCATTTTGCTGTCCCATATTTACAAGGACAGGAAAAGCAACCCAGCGTACGTTCCTGTCCTTGGAAATACGACCCCTTTACAAGCAGCACTTTGCATGAAAGGGGCGTTCCATGGGTGTTGCTGTGGGTGTTCCCATGCAACACCCATGGAACCTGACATATTTCCAGATTTATGGAAAATCATAAACCTGGAAAAGTGTCGGGATGCTACGCCTCCCCAGGGGAGGCGTAGGGAGGCACAAAGAGGATAAATGTATTCATTTCTCCTCGTTTTTTCCTCTTTCTATGTGTGCTGCATTCTGAAGCACACATAGAACGAGGAAATCACCTCTGGTGATTGTTTATGTGCAGGAAGGTGTTCCTTCCTGCACATAAACAATCATTAAAAAAATGACGTTTTGCAAGTTCTATGTGTGCTAATGCAACACACATAGAATTTGAAAAACGCCATTTCAGATTGTTTATGTGCAGGAAGGGACTCCTGCACATAAACAATCATCCCCGTGATGCAGGCATCCTTGCACCATGGTGCAAGGGTGCCTGCGTCGCGCATGGCAGCAAATTGTGCGCCAGCGCAGGGGAGAACAAAGGAATCCATCATATTCTTGTAGATATGACGCATCCCTGTGCTTTGAAAGTGCTGCAGCGTGGCACAGCCAAAGGGCTTGTGGTGCCGGTGCCAGCACTTTCTTGTAAATGAAGCCCTGCATCTCTTAAGCCTTGAAAAAAAATCAACATGGCCAGGTTCTGTGAGCCAACAGCTCTGTACTGAAACCACCAAGTTGCTGCCAGGACTGGAGGAAGTAGAGTCAGGAAATAACATGATGCCTAAAAATGGACCACTCCTACTGCCTGTAAGGACATTGTAATGAAGAGTAGAGGGCAGGCGTCTCTAATGGCATGAAAAAGCTACAATGTGTATCTGTTTGTGAGAGTGATCTCTTATATTTTAGTGAGCATGCACTGGTAATTGGTAATTAATTGGTAACTGTGGGTGTGCTTGTCTGTGTCAGAAGCAAGAGTGGCCCCTTCACCTTAATTGCGTCCCTGGTCTGTTGCTGCCCTGGCATATTTTGGCAGTTTTGGCTACCCGTGGCACATAACAGTGCCCATCCTTGACATACATTTGGCAATCTGGTAATTCATGACAAAATACTAGCACATCCATGCCGTATTGTGGGTATTCTAAGCAACATTTTAAGTAAGTCTGACTTATACCTGCCCATCCCTATATATTTAAGCCATTATTCACAGAATTTTAGCTTTTCATGTCATAATTGTGGTCCATCCTAAACATATTGTGGGCATTGTTGACGACAGTCTTTCCAGACATGTTGCAATAGTAGCATGCCCTTGACATTTTGCAGGTATCCTTGACAACCCTGTGGCCATTAGTAGCATAATAGTAGTTCATCCCTGAAATATGTTATACATTCTTGCTAATCACCTAACAATCACTGGTGTAATGGTGGCCAGGCATAATGTGCCCTCTTTGGCATACTGGTTGCATGCTTCACATATGTGTGATTGTCCCTGGCATAATGATGCCGATCCCTGACATGCTTGGGGCAATCTGGGGATCCCTGTGGCTAGTCACTATATAATGGAGATTCTGGCAAAATAGCATTTCTTTGACATATTTTCGGCAACCCTGACATTTTTGCGGCTATCACTAGCTTCACAGTAGCTCTGGTCCAGTAGTGATGATTCTAAACACATTAAAGTATTCAGGACATAATTGTGCCTATTCCTGGCATAACAGTGGGCCTGGCCTAATGCCAAATGTTCTTCATACACTGTGGACATTCTTGTGATTATTATGGTTATTCCTTGCATAATGTTACCTAGACCTAAGCCAGTGCCATATTTTGACATAGTTGTAGCAATTATGAAAGCAAAAGTTCCTATAAACATCAAACATTATTAATGCTAATCTGCCGCGGCCATCAAATATTAAAAATGCATTTTAAAGTGACATGCAGACATTTGGTGCTGAAAACACTAGGCTTTCATATTAATGCCAGGCCTTAACTTTTAATAAATAATGTTCTTTAAGAAATGCTGAAACATGTACAAATATATTTTATAGTTTGTCTTTAATGTGACTGGCTTAGATTTTGTCCTAACATTAGAGTGTGCTTTATTAAACTTACAATAGTTAAACATGAGTGCAGAATTAGCGTGCAGTTTGTCTTAAATACAAGCATTGGCATAGCCAATAGGTCTCGCCTTTGGGACCTTATAAGTATTTAGTTATGCAGTAGAATATCCTTGGCGCAACAACATCAACTGTTGCATGGCTAAACACTTATAAGGTCCCAAAGGCGAGACCTATTGGTTATGCCAATGCTTGTTTGTACTCGAGTTGTGTTGGTATAACACAGCGAGGGCAAGGAGAGGTGAGGTGAGGGAGAGGAAGTGCTTTGCACCGATGCACCTGCCTCTTGTCCTTTATCGGTTCTCTGTTTTGCGGATCAGTGCACTGCTACTGTTGTGTTAGGGAATCTTACATTGCTGTAGCTTTGATGCACGTTAGTGAAGCTTGCACAAACCTTTTCACAGTACAAAGTCACAATGGTTGCCTTGAGCAATGCTCATTCAACGCAGGGTTGGTTTTGGGGTGCAGTATCAGGTGTTTGTGTACATTTGGGAACCAAGAAGCTGATGGGGCAGATTATCCTGAATTCAGACAGAAAGCGGGGAGTTTAGTTTTAAGGACATCTTTGAATTTAGAGGCCCGGTGTAGCTCAGACCGAGTTGGGGGTGAGAATCTCAGAGGAACAACACCTCGAAGAGAACTGGTCAGTGTGGTTACAGTTAACAGGCTTGAGTTTTGATGAGCGTAGGGAGCTGGATGGGGTCTGGCAAACAGCCATTTGAGAGTTACAGGAGTGATGTGGGTGGGTTTTAACCCCACCGTCAGTGGAGTGCATGGACCCCTGTGTTTGGCAGACAGCCAAGCAGCGTGTGCCAAGGGGTTGCCGCCTCTGAACCACTGTAGGTAGCAAGAGAGCTGCAGCTCACATAAGGTCAGAAATCCTCTCCAAAGCTTAGACCTCAGAAGATATTCCTCCGCCTTACTGGACAACATGGGCAGTGAGACCTTCACAGTGATGTATGGATTTCTATGTAATAAGGACAAACTGAACACAGCATTTGTTATTGTAATAAGGTTGTCCGAACCTACTTTGATTCCACCTAAAACCCCAAGATGGACAAAAAGCGATAGCTTAAATAAATATAACAAATTGAAAGCAAACTAGGCTTTACGATTAAAAGTAGCCCAACCCGCAGTAACTTGAAGGGGAAAAGAATGGTAATATTCAGAATGGAGGTTAAAGACAGTGCGGGATGGACACTGCGGGATGACTTCTCACTTCTCTTTACTTTAATAATCTCACGATCTCTGACAAAGTACAACACAGACGGCACGAACAAACGCAAAACGGAACAAACTGCTCAGCCAGAAAACACGGTGGCTAATCTGCGTAAAGAGCAGGAGCTCGGGCACAGTGTGTCAGAAAGCTACAAACAGTTGTGGTAAAGACTGTTACCTGCGCAGGGACTGGACTGTCTACAGGGGCTGCACGGTAGAGAGGTGCAGACGCAGTGTGTGATCGTGTGCACTTTTACAGCAGCGGTACAGCCGCAGATGCACAATCTGTCCATTCACACTGTGCAACAGACAAGTGTGTGTACCTGCAGTCAGACCTAGCATTTGCACAGAAAGCGCCGTGGGCGAAAGCAAGGTTGGCGCCTCCTCCCAGCTGCCGTTTTGAATTGTCTCAGTGTTGGAAAAATGGGAGGGCCGGGGGAAGGTGAGGGGGCAGGAGTTAGGAGAGCTGGCAGAGAAAAACTAGGAAGGACGGAATAGAGCGCCCAAGGCCGTGAGTGTGGCGGTAGGTAAACTAAAGTTTATTTAAAGTGGGGGAAGTGTGCCTGCAGAAAGCAAAAAAAAACAGCAGAAAAGGCAACGCATTGGGTGGAAAGAGTTAAGGCATGCCCCGGCCAAGAAAAAAATGCTGATACAAACCTTCACACTTTTCTCTCGGGCGTTTCTCGGGATCTCCTCACTGTGAGATGAACCCTGTTGAGAGCTACATGAACCCCTATTGCACTTTTTTTCTTTCCTGCTTCCTGGCTTATTTATCCGCCACAAGAACCGAGGCTTTTGCAACCGATGGAAGCTCTCAACAAGGTTAAACCAGCATGATTCAAAGCTCCGAATGGGCGAAAGAAGGCGAGGCCGGCACAGGGACAAAAATGGCGGCCGCGCGGTTTAAAAAAAAATTAAACAGTGGTGCGCGCGCACCACAGAGGAGCGGAGGGGGGGGAGGAGGGAGCGCGGCAGCCTGCTCAGCTGACCAGACGCTCGTGCGTCATGGCCTTTTGCCGGCATGTGTTTACAATTATCGCGCCCGCGTCTGGGCACGATAATTGGAAACAAATGTTTGCCGCGCGTACCCTTCCCAAAAAGGCCAGCCACGACACACGAGCATTTTTGGGACTGCTTTTCAAACTCGCTTACTAAAAGTCTTCGCCTCTAAGCAGCGCTTGCGCGCTACTCGAGGCTCGACCTAAAAAATGACATTTAATAGTGCAGAACACAGTGACAGCTTACTAAAATAATGGTTTGAAGAAATGCAGCTTGTTTGAAGAGCTGACCTCAGCTTGGCTTTCAAGATAACATAGGGAAAGGAATGTTGCCTTTCATTTGCTGACACAGAGCACCATTATTAACTGCCCTCAATAAATTCTTTTTATTTGCTGAAGTAAAGCAGGAAACACCTGAATTCTTTTAACAATTTCATGTTATGATTTAGTTAATTATTTGCTTATTAATCTTTTCTTGCAGCTATTGTAATGTTTTACACAAGTTTATTTGTTTAGTTACAGTTTGCTTTATTAGAAGGTTAGAGAAGTAAAGTCATGGAAGTTAAGAAACGTGCCATGTGAGACGATTTATTCTTGAAATGTGAAGAAGCCTGCCTGGATGACCTCGGAATGCAGAATTCTCTTTTTTTTTTTTTGTTTAAATTTCTTTATTGATGTTTTCGATTTTTATTTATTACAGCAATTACAACCTTAAGATTGCAGATTGTCTCTCTTATATACAATTTTAACATGATAACCCTTGGGGTTGTTTATAACACTTCAAGGACTGATGCTAATCAGGGTTCAATAATATACATTACTATGACATAGGCTTTGTTTCTGCGCATCTAACTCTAGGTTGTACATCCTTTTGCTGTTAACAACATACCAACTTGTATGGGGGAAAAACAATAGGATAAGGCAAAGGGGCGGGGGGAGCGTCTCACTATATTAGTATATTAAGTGTGAGTGGTGCTGTTACTGTTATGCACGATATCCGGATCCTGCCACCTCTTGCGTCACCTTCATTTCGTTATTTGAAGCCCTATTGTCGGTGTCTGTTGCCTGGAGTACGTGTCAGGGGTTGCTGCTCGCGCACCACATATGCTCTGCGCCTGGACTCCCGTCCACGAGGTGCAAGTGGGGGAGGGGGGGAGACAGAGAAGGGGGGTAGGGGGGTGGTTGGGGAGGGAAGGGGAAGAAAAAGTAGGGTGGACGGGCTCTGATCACTGTTGGGACCCAAACACATGTTCTTGTGCCTCTCCTGCTGCCTGGGATGAGCCCTGTGTCTCCGAGTGTTCCTGCCACATGCTGCGGAGGTCCGCGAGTATTGTGTCCCAAGCCACAGCCAGAGGCGTCTTGCGTATGCCCATAGTATCTTCTCTTCGAAGTGCCACACTCTCCGCCTGTGCCCAGCAGATCATGGAGTGGTACATGCCTGCACTGACGGAGAATCAGGGGACATCCAGCACTTGGTAATTAGGCGCTTTGCGACTATGAGTCCCAGGTCTATAAACCGGGTTGTCACCTTGTGCTTCTTCTGTCTCCAGTTCAGCCCCAACAAGCACACCTCCCAGTTCCATTCCAATGTGCGGTCAGTGCATCGCGCTAATTGTGTTGTAATGAATTCCCAATAGGCGGCTAGCTTATTACATGCCCATAACATGTGTATTAGGTCGCTACCCACCGACTCGCAGCGAGGGCATTGTGCATCTGCGCGATTGAATACTCTGTTAATGTAAGCTGGTGTCATATATGCCCGCTGTATTATGTAATATTGTATTAGCCTAAACCTGGCATTTCGTGGAATAGTGGTGGGGCTTTCTAGTATTATTGCCCATTCCCGATCTGTGCTCTGCCTCTGCAGATCTCCATCCCAGCGCCCCCTGAACTTTACCAGAGGGCCCGCTGCATGCGTCCCTCGGAATGCAGAATTCTCATTGGATGGAGATGAGAACAGGCACCATGTTTTTGCAACATGAATTACTGTCTTTTTAAACACGTTCCTTGTTTAGGATTTCAGGTTGCTTTCGCAGCAGTGCAGATTCACATTTAGTTGGGCTCGGAGCAGCAGCTGATGACAGCAGATGAGAGGGAGCTGCAGCAGATGAGTTCGGGAGACAGCATCAGCTGATAAGCAGCAGATAAGAGCAGAATGGGACAGAGGAGAGCAGAGAATACAGGCTGATGCCTTCTTACATCTATCAGACCAAAGTTTTATGCTTTAACTAATTGGCCTTTGCCAAGGCTTATTTGTTCTGTGTGCTATTCCTCTTTATGGTAAATTCTGCAATTATAAATTATTGATTTTGAGCTTCATTGCTCCATTCTCACTCTTGCCTTCACTTTTGAACTCTTCATGGGCTCTGACTGGCACTTGCGCCGCATTTCTTAGCGTAGGGATTTTCCATTATGGATCGCACTGAATACATTATTTTATTATGATCTGCACTAACCATATTTTTCTATTATCAATTCTGTAACCTCATTGATATTTGACAAATGATTAAAAAATCAGATATATCTAAACTTTAATTAGAAAACAAAACCCTTTAAAAGTACTCACAATTCTCATTAATGACTGAAATTCGGAATTGCATTTAAAATTGCTTGTGATGGTGAGGTAGCTCTTTTGATCAGAATACAGGGGCAAATATCCATCACCTGAGAGAGTAAAAGTTGGTGCAGGAATGGGTCCTGATGGTGATTGAAAGGTTGCATCACATTTATAAGTTTGACCAAAAAATTCTGCACTCACAAATCTGGTAGCAGAGGAAAGGTTTACACCTTCATCAAAAGGAGCTATAAAATAATTGGCCAAATTAGAATAACATTTCTGATATTCCTGAATCCAATTGCCAGAACTTGACGACTGGCAAAGTGTGGTATTAGAAGGCAGTTGCTGGTTAATGTGTGAGTATTAATAGGATGATGAGTCACTTTATTGTAATTGTGCTTTGGTTTTGTAGTGTGGATTGTGGCCTCATTGTCTACATTGCTAAGTTAGCTTAGGCCTGGCTGCCAAGATGCCTTTTTTGCACACGTTACTCTGACTTTGTTTTTCCAGACTCTGCTTGTGCCCGGCTATATTAGAACTGTCTGCCTTTTTGCCTTTCACCTTTTATCATGTTCCCTGTGGGTTTCGTCTGCACACCATGTACAAGGTCGAAAAACAACGTCCCTTGTTATTGCTGATCTGGTCAGCCCCACGCACTTTGACATAACACGAAATACAGCTGCATTGGAGAAATTTGTGTGCTTTTAATATTGTGATCTCCCTGTTGGTGGGACTTGGAGAAAAACCTTTCCAGAGAGAAGAGCTGTGCTTGTCTGATGATGTAAACCTTGCATCTAGATATTGAGGTATGGGGTCCGCCTGACAAAGCCCAGAGGTCTTCTATTTTTATAATAAACTAGTTACTAGCACAGGGAGGGTGGTAAGGCAATTTAGCCCTATATCCACTGTCTTTATAAAATGCTGTCCCCGTTTGTATTCTATGGAATTGTAACCATGCTTATCATTTTATCGTTATGCATTATGCTGATAGTACTGGCACGTGTACTTTATCTTAGAGCACGATAGTTGAAATAAACATTTTAAACTATACTGTGTCTCTTATTACGCACGTTGTGGACAAGTATGAGTGAGTAATGAAAGAGTGTTCTTGCTCCCGCGATTCCTGAGAGAGTCCGTGTTCTGGGATGTCTAATCATTGGTAGCTTCGCTGTAGTACGGAGAACGAATGAGACGCTAAAGCTAGTCGGATTGGGATTGTGGCCACTAAGGTGCATGGTTGGTACACCACTATACACCGAGGTCCTATTTTCCTGTGCATAGCTCTGTATATGTGCAGAATCCCCGCAACATGGCGCCACCAACGTAGTGGGCTTCTTGTCTGCGAGACGCTTGAGTAGTGCTTGTGCTTGTCCACAATAACCTTCGCTTACGGAAACGTATGTGAGGGTGATACCTCCTATATTGATGTTTTTATAGGTTCTTTCAAGCTTGAAGTTATTAAAAGGTATTTTCTTTAATGTTAACCCTATATTGCGCTGCCACACACTAGCTTGTTGATCATTCCTGGTCTTAATGGCCGCGAATGTAAATATTCCGGCACATAGCCGCGCTGCGCTCCGGGCTCATTTACTGGCTTATGGAGTGCCTGATGCGGGTGTCGCTCTCATCTTTGTGGTGCAGGCTGATCCGGCTCACCTCTTTGAGGTGTTCTACTCTTGGGTCACTTTTCCGGTGGTGGAAGGAGCTGACAATTTGTTTCATGTTTACGCTCCCACTGCCCTACCCAATGCTTATCGGCCTTATAAGGCTCTTGAAGTACCACTTACGGCATGGCAACACCGTATTTGGTTTAATGGCGCCCTCCCACATCCGGTCACCCCGGTTCATTTAGGCGCCTTATCAATAGAGGGGGCCACTTGGCCAGTCTTGGCCGGGTATACCCCACATCCGCCTTATTTGACGCTTGCGGTTGATGAACTGCGCGCGCTGCATGCGTCTTTAATCCGCATGCACAGAGCTTTGGTACAATATGTTACTGGCAACGTCCAGGGGGCCACTCCTGGAGTTGCAGCGCATCCAGCTGGACCGGGCGGTGTAACCAAAAGTCCCGTCATGGTTAATTCAGTGATGGGCAAGCGCCCACAGAATAAGGATGATTTGCCTTATTGGCTTGCAGAAAAATTTGACCAGCTGGAGGCTGTTTTTCCGAATACTTCTCCTGTGGACAAACACAGGATTTTGACGATTAGTGTGCCGAAAGACTTAATTCCCGAGTTGACAGAATGCAACAACTGGGGTAAGGTATTCGCAGCAGTGTATGCGAAGTGTTTCGGCACTCCTTCCATGACGGTTCTCCCCTCTGTAATTAAACGGGTGCAGGATGAACATGGCCTGAAGCGGCTGTGGAATTGGGGATGAGACTGGTGGGAGTGTTCGATGTGGTGGCTGATCTAATCCTTGCGAATGTCAAGGGTGACGCAGTCAACTTTCAAGTCGCTAATGCTTTGGCTTTGGTCCCGGAGCCGGACAAGCCACGCGAATTACCGAAAATTATTGCACAGGCTTATAAAACCATTGGCCGCAATAGTTTGGGGGTTAAGCCTTTTGCTAAAACGCAAACTCAATCACAACCACAACAAAAAACTCAGGGGCCGAATCCGATTCGGGCCGGAAAAAATACCGACCGACTCGGTACGGGATTATAGTCCGACCGACACATACCGGCGTTGCCCGACCTGGGAAGTACGATGAAATGCATTGGAATCACGAACGACTCGCACGGAACACAAGGCGAACGACCGACCCGGCCAGAAACAAGCTATCCGGCCGGGAAACCACACGAATCGAACCGACCGACACGCATCAGGAAATAACCCGAACGAAACGTACTCGCGAACTCCGACCCGCGCAGTACGATGCAATGGGTGCAAATTCAGACCGATTCGTACGGAGCCCAAGCCGTACGACTGACACGCATACCAAACCCAGCCGAACAAACACAATACTCCGCGACCGACGCGTACGCCGCATATGAAACTGAGCTGAAACACAGCGGGAACGACTCGGAGAGGCGCGCACGAGACAACTGCAACGTCCTACTCGGTCAGAAGAACGACTCCTACATTCACAATATTCACAAATGAAAAAATACAAAAAAAAGGGCCAAACAAGCAATGACAAAGCCAATAAATACAGGGGGGGGGAAATGGAACAAGGACACACCCCCAACTCCACCTACATAAAGCCCACAAATCCCTACCATGATCCTTTGCAAATCCCACTGACCTGCCAGCACAGAACACCATCACACAGCAAACACAGAACACACACAGCTCATCCAACACAAAAGCCACACACCATTAGCACCTCAACAAATAGCACCCTCACACACACACAGCAAAACCTACACACACACACACACCCTCACTTGCACACACACACATCAATCACCACCACCACCACCCATCACCATGCCCCTAAAGAAGAATCCAAAGTTCCTAGATAGTGAATTGGAAGTCATGGTAGACGAGATCCTGAGGGTAGAGCCACAGTTGTTTGGCACATTGGTCCAACAGACCCCCATGTCGCAGAAAACAAAGATGTGGGCGAGGATCATCGACAGGGTGAACGCACAATCACCATGTTTGCGCACAAAGGAAGACATCCAGAACAGGTGGTATGATGTGCGCAGGAGGGTCAGAGACCTACTCAAGAAGGATTACCTCCTGATCCAGCACACCGGCAGTGGCCCTCCTGAAAAACCAGTATACCTCAGGCCCTGGGAGGAGAAGGTGCGGGCCATCCTACCACCAGTGAGCGTATATGGATTAACAGACATCCCAGAGCCTGGTGAGTACACAACTAATATACACAATATTGTGTGCCAATACACACACATCACTGTCAAGGGGACAGTCAAACCATCCACCCCTAGCAAATCAACAGCAACCAAAAGATAATCATCCCAAGATGTGTATGTCAGTTAGATAAACACAATACATGCCATCTCATAGTGATATGTAACTGTGTCATGACATGTACAAACCTAACAACAAATAGAGCAAGGCAGTGGCACAAATATAACCAACAAACACTGCCTGATATGTTGCCACCACTAGAACACCACCTCACAGGGACGCTCACTTAAATGAAGGAATTCTGTGTATGCTGGTGAAGTTAGTGTAGCCAATAGCATGATGGGAGTTGTAGTCACAGATACTGCTCACCCTCACAATTGGCCCATCAACACCACTCTGAACCAAGCTCACATCACAGGGAGTGGAGAAGGACACACAAGATGGCTGACACTGGCTACTGATGTGGGGAGCACAAGGCCCTGCTGGAAACTGTGCACCAACAAACAGCACAACACCACTGCCTGACATCCTGAAAGCCAACTTGCACTCTCTGCAATGCAAGCACGTTGCATGGTGGGATATCTGGCTGGCTGGGAAGGAGGACTCACAGCACTGACCATAGTTACAAGCAGCTCACCTCACACACCCCTCAACACAAACTCCACATAACCCACCTGGGAGAATGTAATGCCTCACATACCAAATGAAGATCCCACAAAGAACCACCACCCTGGGTAATGCTGTGTGAAGCACAGGGACACACCTGGGACTTGTAGCCAAACAAACGCAAGGACAACACTGTCAGCCTTCCTGTCAGCACAGGCACACTACCCCACAGGGAAGCAGAGTCCAAAGGAAGGAAGTACGGGCATGTTGGGAAGGGGGTGTAGGCAATAGCATGATGGGAGTTGGAGTCACAGATACTGCTCACCCTCACAATTGGCCCATCAACACCACTCTGAACCATGCTCACATCACAGGGAGTGGATAAGGACTGACAAGATGGCTGACACTGGCTACTGCTGTGGGGAGCACAAGGCCCTGCTGGGAACTGTGCACCAACAAACAGCACAACACCACTGCCTGACATCCTGAAAGCCAACTTGCACTCTCTGCAATGCAAGCACGTTGCATGGTGGGATATCTGGCTGGCTGGGAAGGAGGACTCACAGCACTGACCATAGTTACAAGCAGCTCACCTCACATACCCCCTCAACACAAACTCCACATAACCCACCTGGGAGAATGCAAAGCCTCACATACCAAATGAAGATCCCACAAAGAACCACCACCCTGGGTAATGCTGTGTGAAGCACAGGGACACACCTGGGACTTGTAGCCAAACAAACGCAAGGACAACACTGTCAGCCTTCCTGTCAGCACAGGCACACTACCCCACAGGGAAGCAGAGTCCAAAGGAAGGAAGTACGGGCATGCTGGGAAGGGGGTGTAGGCAATAGCATGATGGGAGTTGTAGTCACAGATACTGCTCACCCTCACAATTGGCCCATCAACACCACTCTGAACCATGCTCACATCACAGGGAGTGGATAAGGACTGACAAGAAGGCTGACACTGGCTACTGCTGTGGGGAGCACAAGGCCCTGCTGGGAACTGTGCACCAACAAACAGCACAACACCACTGCCTGACATCCTGAAAGCCAACTTGCACTCTCTGCAATGCAAGCACGTTGCATGGTGGGATATCTGGCTGGCTGGGAAGGAGGACTCACAGCACTGACCATAGTTACAAGCAGCTCACCTCACACACCCCCTCAACACAAACTCCACATAACCCACCTGGGAGAATGCAATGCCTCACATACCAAATGAAGATCCCACAAAGAACCACCACCCTGGGTAATGCTGTGTGAAGCACAGGGACACACCTGGGACTTGTAGCCAAACAAACGCAAGGACAACACTGTCAGCCTTCCTGTCAGCACAGGCACACTACCCCACAGGGAAGCAGAGTCCAAAGGAAGGAAGTACGGGCATGCTGGGAAGGGGGGTGTAGGCAATAGCATGATGGGAGTTGGAGTCACAGATACTGCTCACCCTCACAATTGGCCCATCAACACCACTCTGAACCATGCTCACATCACAGAGAGTGGATAAGGACTGACAAGATGGCTGACACTGGCTACTGCTGTGGGGAGCACAAAGCCCTGCTGGGAACTGTGCACCAACAAACAGCACAACACCACTGAATGACATCCTGAGAGTCAACCTGCACCCACTGCAAGGGTGGCATGCTTCATGGTGGGATCACTGGGCCAGGTGGAGAAGGATGGCCGGATGTCCACCAAATACAACCAATGCTGGCCATGCACACACCTCAACATTCATATTGAAATGCCCCAGGTATGCATGACAATGTGCAACACCAATATCAACCTCTTACTGTGACAACTTAGGACAATGCAATGTACATGCCCTCATCCAGAGGTACAGTCACAACAGTCAGGTGTGTGAACCATTGATGTCTGTAGAAACATTACATACAATGTGTGTCTCTTCCAAATACAGGTGACGATGATGGGGACACAGCAGCAGGCGAGGAGGAGTCCCTGTCCCAGGCTCCGGGGGACACAGAGCTCACTGGTGTGGAACAGCCTCTGCCCTCCTCGGATGGCGAAGACCTACCTAGCACCTCCGGTGTGAGTCATCATGCAGCACCAGCTGGACCAACATCTGCACCCCCTGTACCCACCCCTCCAACAACTGCCAACATACAGACCACCCCCGCCGACACGGACAGACCAAGGCCCACCGCTGACAACAGCACAGGGCCCCAGGCCCACCGTGGAGCAACGGATGACAAGACCACTAACAACCCCCAAGTGGGCCTCGGGTCACCTGTGCGTGCCACCGCAGGTCCTGCACGTGTCGCCAGGGGTGGTGGGAGGGGTGGTAGACATAGGTCGCTGCTTGCAGAGGGGTCTGGACTGCATGATGACCCACAACTGGCACGCATCGCTGTTGCGTACCAGGATAGCACCGGAGAGGTCAGACAGGTAGTGGGGATCCTCAAGGACATACAACAGCAGCAGGCTGCCCATCATGCCCGCTTGGACTCCCACATGGCCCGTGTGGAGACACACATGGCCCGTGTGGAGACACACATGTCGGGCATGGAGTCCAAGTGGGACACATTGCAAGAACTCACAGCGGTGCATAGGGACATATTGACATGCCTCCGCCAGATTAGCACCAACATGGCCACACCTCCCTGTGTGCCCACAACATCTGGTGCTGCAACAACTGACACCGCCACAGGGAGGGAGGAGGACTCTGGCGGAGAGTCCCCTGCACCGACGCAGCCTGCACGTGATGGCCCCCCCAAAGAAGAGGGGTCATCCGAGGAAGGAAAACTGAGAGGTTGATGGCCACGTACATCCCCCAGGAAGCCAACACCTGTTCCGGAAATTCTCCTTTGTGTGCAAACGTTTCACCCTGTCGAATGCAACACTACTTTCCCACATGACATGGGGAGTTCAAGTTGGACTAATGTATCATATGACTGTGGAATTCACTCAGGACATTTCTGCTACCAAGACTTCCAACTCATCTGGGAACTTTGGATCACAATCCCAATGTACAGCACCCACCATCCTGTGCACTATAAACACACACATTTCTGTAAATAAAATCACTAGTACACCATACTTGCCACTGTTGTTATTCAAATGTGGATACTGTTATTGTGATGATGTTCTGCTAAATTACACTGTGTATGCTAACTGCTACAGCAAGTACAACACCGTCGTGTGAGTCATGGTGAAGTGACACATATGAGGGAGACACACCACTAGGGCTACACAACACAGACACCAGGGCCATCGGACTCATCGCCCACAGTGATGTTGCCAGGAAATACAGTGGAATGCACAGACACCACACCTATTCAGAGTCTGTGTCAACTAGCCCACAGGTGCAGTAAGCAAATGTCAGTCAGATGTGTGACCACAGACAACGCACATCCCAAAGTGAAGCACATGTTTATTACACATTTGCAACATGTTGTTTCCACTACAAATGCAAGGTTTACCCACGTGGCAGTGGCCACACAGTCAACAAGTGCAGAAGATATGAAGTCCAGGGGTGTGTGGCACATCACTTGTAGGCCAACTACTGCTGCCACCCTGAAAGCTGAATCATGGTGTCGGGGGATCCAAGTTGACCAAAGTACTCAGTAAGCACCCTGTGAATGACAGACATGACACACAGTTAAAATCACTGTAGAACAGGACAGTACTGCAATACTCATGCCCAATACATGTCACAAGACAACTACACAAAACCAAGTTAGCATATCAAAACTGTTGGGGAGTTCAGACTACCTGGAAGGACACATTGCTGCACGCATCCAGTCAGGTAGCACATGGCCACACTCAAACAGCACCAGAGCACCACCCACACATATCATGTAAACTCACGTCATTCACATTACATCTCCCTGGATACTCACATTCAGCTGAAGAAGTTGGTGATGAGCTGTGTGCGGACATCACCATCATCATCATCATCATCATCATCACTGGCATCGTGGTCCAGGCCAGGATCCTCCACAGGTGGCGGATGTTGGTCATCGTCATCCAGGATGAGAGGCAACTCCTTCCGCACTGCCAGGTTGTGTAGCATGCAGCAGACGATGACAATCTTGCACACCTTTGCTGGGGCATATGGGAGGGCCCCTCCTGTCTTGTCCAGGCAGCGGAAGCGGCTCTTCAGGAGACCAAAGGTCCGCTCTATCACTCTCCTTGTCCGACCATGTGCCTCATTGTAGCGCATCTGGGCTGGTGTCACAGGGTTCCTGAGGGGTGTAAGCAACCACGGCATGTTGGGGTATCCGGAGTCACCTACGGACAGACAAGTGCACATTAGCTGATTTGGAAAAGTGGGTTGAATACTACAGATCAGAACACACACAATGGTACAAAGTCAGTACACACCGACAAGCCAGGCATGCTGGTTCTGCATCTGTGCCATCATCCTCGGGATGCGACTACTCCTCATCACGTAGGCATTGTGTGCTGAACCAGGGAAACGGGCACACACATGTGTGATGCTCATATCTGCTAAACATACCACCAGAGCATTGATCGAATGGTAATGTTTACGGTTCCGGTATGCCTGCTCATGTGCCTGTGGTGGTATCAAAGCCACATGTGTCCCATCAATGGAGCCAATGACATGTGGCATCCTCCCCAGGGCATAGAAGTCACTCTTGACGTCAGTGAGTTGTTGACGTGTTGGGAAATAGATGTACTGGTTCAGGCATCTCAACATTGCCTCCAAAACATCGCGTAGCACACGGCTGAACATAGTCTGTGACGTCCCACCGGCAGTCGCAACAGTGTGTTGAAAGGTGTGGCAAAGAAGTGTAGGGCTGCCATTACCTTCACCTTGGGGGTCAGCGCCGTAGGGTATGTCCGGCCAGGTTGCAAATGTGGTGCCAAGCGCACTGCCAAATCCTCAATCAGCTGCCTGGTGAAGCGGTACCGTCGGATGCTGTCACGTTCCACCATCGTTGCCAGGTCAGGGAATGGTCTATGGACAGCTGGAGACCTGCAGTGCATAGGTTGAAGGAAGAAAGATTGTCAGTCACCCCACATATGTGCCATTCACCATACTCAATTTCACATGATACATCATTACGTGACACAAGTACTTGATGTGTGTGCCGTTCTGTCGGACATAACTCGCACCTACATGGCCATCATCTAACTTCTCAGTACAACATGTGTGCACAACAGGTACCAGGCTGTGCTATGGGAAACCATTAGGCTGTGTCACAGTACCCATTTACTGCTGTCACGTTCCACACACACACCACAGTGACATGTCTGGACAGATGCGCCACAGGCATCACAGATCATTGACAGGTAGATTCCCAGTGAACCTGTCTTGCCACATGGACACTGGCATGACATGGCGTATCATGTACACATCAGAAAAACAAACATGACTCCCACAGGTAGTGGCCCCTGTCGCATCCGCAGGACAGACATGGACGCCAGTGATGCACAACATCAAAGTCCATGCACAAACAACGTTGATGTGGAGACTGTCTCCCATCGTGCACATGGAATCAGTGACATCGGAAACACAACATGCACACAGACTGTGGAGGGACATCACTATTGTGGCAATGGGTCATCCTGTGACGTACATGCCTTCCCACATGGGACTCTGGGGGTATATGACATGTTATACACATACACAACCTGGAAATGTGACCATGCCACATGCTCAAAAATGAACTGTTGCACATCACAGTGGTCATGTGCACAACACACCAAGGACCCTGTCCCCATGAACACATGCACAGCCTGGGTGTGGCTGCCCACAAGTGCCACCACAGAAACCACATGTTAACCCCCATACACAGAGAAGGAAATGCAGCCTTACATGCCTCAGGAAACAGTGTGGACTGGGTGTGGTGTAGTAGGTGTGCCCCTGGGTCTCTGGCAGGTATATGTGGCTGGCATACGTTCACCAGTGACAAGCATGTTGACATATGCGACTGACCTGTACAGGTACGCGTTGTACAGCAATGGACCGATCGGTGTGCCTGGCCGGCCCATTGCATATGATGTGTGCGGGTACGCGTTGTATCCCGAAATACGCGTTGTACAGCAATGGACCGATCGGTGTGCCCGGCCGGCCCATTGCATATGATGTGTGCGGGTATGCGTTGTATCCCGAAATACGCGTTGTACAGCAATGGACCGATCGGTGTGCCCGGCCAGCCCATTGAATCTGTTGTGAGCGGGTACGCGTTGTATCCCGAAATACGCGTTGTACAGCAATGGACCGAACGGTGCGCACACATTGGCTGGGGCCTGGCATGGCAACGGACGCGTTTTCGAAGCTCCAACGAGTCTGATGCAGTGAATTCAGTTGGCCAGCCACAACAATGTTGCAAAATCATGGGTGTCATGAAGTTGAAGATATGAAGGATGCTGTGGGCATGTATTAGTGCTGCTATTCCATGGATTGGTCAGATTCAGAAGATGCAAACGACTTGGACCTATCACTTTGGACACATGGGACAGTATCTGCCTCTGCAGCACACATATAATGCTGGCTGTTCGCCTGAGAGCTCACTTGCCTGCACTACATGCTCCAGGACGACATCTGCCACCAACACTGCTGCTGTTTATGCATCCTCTGGCTCCTGCAATGGCACGTACTGTGGAGAGAGCCCCAGCCTTCAGCCTTGAGGAGAACCAGGCCCTGCTGGACAGCCTTCTTCCACAGTACAGCAAGCTGTATGGGAAACCAGGGGAGCAGGTGAGTGTGCTGTCCACTGCCTTACTAATTGTGCATGTTGTCTGCCTAGCAGGACTTTCAGTGTGCACACCACTGGCTAGCATGCTCACTGAGTAGTTGTCACACTCCAAAGTGTGTTACATGCACTGAACTGGTACAGTGCAGTAACAGTGCATTCCAACTAGGTTTACTTCCCATGCAATGATACCATGTAGTGACTGCTGGCAAACTGTTCATAGCCATTGTTGCACTGCCTGTGTACATCATATGCCCCTGTGATTGAGACATGTATATCCAACTGTGTGATGCACGTATATGTTGCATGTGTAGTAATGGCCTTTTCACTTTGTCATCCTCACAGGTTGATGCCCACCAGAAGCAGGAAATCTGGCTGACCATCGCCCGGGAAGTAAGATCCGTGGGGGTCTACAGGCGCAGGATCCGCAATGCCAGAAGAGGTGGCAGGACCTTCGGGGCTGGACCCGGAGGATCGCAAGGGTCCAGCTGAAGCTGTCGCCTCCTCGCAGGAGGGGCGGACACCGGACCCTGACCCCCCACATGCTCCGGATCCTGGCAGTGGTCTTCCCTGACCTGGTTGGGCAGCTGAAGGCCAGACAGCAGCAAGGAGGGGGTGAGTACATGATTGCACTGTGCACTTTGTCTGACATGCTATGTGCCCTCCTCTGGCCTGGTTAAACTTCCACAGTACATCAGTCATGTGGTCCAGGACCCATGTCCCTCATTTGTGACATGCCCACTTCTCCTCTGATACGCATATGTGTGGCCCTTATAGTCAGGAAATTGTGTCATTTGGGGACTGTGTCATTGCATTTAGCTTTGCTCAAGGTGGGGGACAGCATTTGTTCCCGTGACTATGTTGTGCGATTCATGGGTGGGTCAATTGCTTACACAATGCCTAAGTTCTGACATGTAATCTGGGTGTAACTTAGATATGTGGTCCGCTTGCTGCTCTGACTCACCACATGTCCCTGGGGAATTTGGCACACACCCATGCTGCTGGTGGGAACAATGTTTGGGCCTCAGGAGTATGTGTATCCAGTGTGTCACACATGCTTAGCCACCTGCCTACTGTCCAGGACTCATCCCTCTTACAGGTGGAGCTGGACAGTCATGCCTACTCCAGGGCATACAATACACTCTGTACTCCCACTCCCGTGTATCATCTGGCATGTTGTGATCAGTGAAATGTACCCTCAATTGTCCGCCTCTGTCTCATTGTGCTGTGTCTTCGTTGTCAGGACTACTGGTATGTTTATCGGTTAGGGCTCAGCATGCCATCTGAGATGTGACCATGATAGACGATACTTCTGTGACTTATAGGTGTCTGATCACTTGACTGTGCACACAGGTGTTTGCGTCTGTGACTTTCAGGCAGCTGTATTTTCATTCACAGCACACTGTGAGGTGCTCATGTTCAGAGAGTTGTGTTTCATGTCCCCCATATGTCCAGTTGGTATGACGTGGAGAAATAGTAGTACAGATGATGTGGTTTTGGGGGATGGACATGTGCACTTGTCAGTCACATAACTTGCATTCCCCATGCCCTCGGATTGCGACACAGTGCAGACTGTTGTTGGCTGGCTGCCATGGCCATGTGACTTGAGACAGTAATGTATGACTTTGCACGCATTCCTGTGTCATGGCATTAAACTTCCTGGGACTGATCCTGCAGGGGAGTGACATGTGCAACATGCACCCCATTGTGGCATTGACTATCCGGCCATGGGTGCATCATGGTGTCTGGTGCTGGTATGCATCACATGCATTTCTATTTAGACTCTGGCCATCCCTTTATCCGGACACCTGCACTGACTCAGTGGCAAGAGATGTGATGTGTGCATGTTCACATACTTCACCGTGTTCCCTGCAATGTCCTACAACTGTATAGGTGGTGCATGTGTCCACACTGGGGTCTTACCATCAGACAGGCACCAGACAGATGGGTGCAAGGGCAGGAGGGGTGTGAGTCCCATGGTTGACCATCAGACTGACAATTGGCTTCCCCGAATCTGTGTGAGGACTTTAGGCAATGTTCAACTAAGGATGCCAGGGCTTGCTCTGTAATGTGCTGTACTTACTGTGGTGTGTGCGGTCAGTGGCAGTGCAGGTGACTGATGTTTGTCTGTTTCCCTAATTGTTTGCAGATACATCCACGGCCACAGGAGGGGACAGCTCCACGGACCAGGAGGAGCAGCGGAGCCAGACTGGGTCAGCATCGGACGAGTGGTCAGAGGGACCCAGTGGCACGGAGGGCGAGGGGAGCCACACCGAGGAGTCCTCAGCACCATCCACCTCAGCTGAGGACCACAGCAGCTCGGAGGATGACTCCCTTGTGGAGGCGGGTCTCAGCAGCCACCAAAGGCCAGCTAGTCTGTCTGGCCCCGCCACCACCACCACCACCACCGCCCTCCCATTGGCTCCCATTCCTGAGGTCCGTGGAGGCTCCCGTGCTCGGGAGCATGTCTCCTTCATGCCAGGCACCGCACCCCCTGCCCCTGTGTCCCCTGCTGCCCTGAGTGAGGAGTCTGTGTACCTCCTTTGGCAGCTCCATGTAGGGCAGACAGCAATGCTGAGTGTCCTCCATGCACACACCACTCTGTTGACACAGCTGGTGTCGTTCATGGAGGGCATCTCGACTGGTATGTCTGCCCTACAGAGGAGCAATAAGTCCATGGACTCCTCCCTGATGGCAGCAGTGTCCCTCCTCCAACAGTCCCTCACCCTCCCACCTCTGCCCCATCCACACTTCCTGCCCCCTACCTGTCCAAAGCACATGCACACCTGCACAGTCACCCAAACACACAGACACGAGCAGCACAGACACACCCAAGAGAAAGGCAAGACGTGCACACAAGCATCCTCAGGGGACTGATACCACAGACACAGGGGATGGGGAACACACACACACACACAGGCATCCACATTCACTCCGCAGTCCTCCAAATCCTCTCCCTCCAAGACCCCTTCCCTTGCCTCGCCTGCTACCCCACCTACACAGCAGATCTTCCTGTGTGACCTCGGCCTCTTCCCCTCCAATCCTGCTGATCCAGCATACCGGGAAGAGGAAGTCCACCCACACAGAGGGAGTGCCCCTTGCCCCCGGACACCCTCCCCAGGCGCAGGCAGACCCAGGACCCCATTAGGAAGTCCCCCGGACCAGGAAGAGCAAGACCCCACCACCACCACCACGCAGCTCCACCGCCCAGTCTCTCTCTTCCATCCCCCAGGCCACCACTGCACAGGTTCCCCCACCACACCCTGCCCCAGGTTCCCCCACACACCGATATCGCATCCCCAGACTGCTTAGGCCCTCCCCCTGCCACTTGCTGTTCCACCCCCAACCCAGACGCTCTGCCTGTTAGTGGCACTGTTGTGGAGACCGGGTCCCCCCCTCTGTCCTGCCCACCTCATCTGCCCACCCTTCACTCCCTTGGAGTCATGCACTGCAGTGGAGTCCACAACCACCACGTCTGACTCGGTCACTGCAGTGGGTACCCAGTCCACTACATCAGTCCAGCCCACTGCAGTGGTTGCAGCACCCACACCAACTGACTTGTGTACCACAGTGGTGCCGGCCCCCCCTGAGTCAGACACCTCCACTGCAGTTGCCGGTGACACTCCTGCACCCACCACCCCTTCACTGCCTCACTCTGCCATCCCCTGATCCTGTCCCTGCGGTGCCTGGCCTGCCCCTTGTATGCCCCTCCAAGGGGATGTCCCCTAACCGTACCAGTGCAGGCAAGCAATGTGTGACCAGTTGTCATTTCTCACCCTGTTGGGACTGTGATTTTGGACTGGCCATTGGCCTTAGTTTCTTTTGGACTTCCGTGTTTACCCTGACATTTGCTGAATAAAGCCTCTTTTTGTTTACTTGTGGGTTTTCTTTTGATGTACAAGATGTGGATGAGTAGCATCCTGCATTTGCAGTTGTAATAGTGTTCACATCAGGAAAATGAAGTGTTGCAGTGATGGACTCCATGTGGTCCATGGGATATGTGTCCTGTTGTAGTCTGGATCTATGGCATCCTTTGCTACAGTCTGAGGGTGTAATGTTCAGCATTTGACACAGGGTTGTCCATTTTGCATTTGTAAATGAACATCTATGTCTTACACTGATGCACATCTGGTGGGCTTACCACTGTTCAATGTTCCAATTTCCCTGACTGTGTGCCCAGCTCCACTGGACATGCAGTTTTGCACATCAATGTCGAAGGACTCATCTGTGTATACAGTGCAACTTGCTAGACACGTGTTTTGTGTGTGTGCAGATGACTGACGTGACACTCCCGTACCCAGGCTGATGTGAGCAGAGCCTTCTGTGTGTTCTGGTTGTTGACTCACTGACGGAGTGTTCTGCTGACATGTTTGGGTCGTGCACAGACAAGGTTTGGCACAGCGGACCTTCCACAGGAGTGGAGTGCCCTCATGGCAGTGTGTAATCCGGTGACATTGCGTGGGCCTGTGTTGTGTGTTGGGTAAGCTCGACCAGCCTCGCCCTCGCCACAGTCCCCCACATCCGGAAAACGACCGCCGGCGGCAGATCCTTCTCCCACCTCGCCGCCAAGACCTGGAACACCCTCCCCACCAACCTCCGACAGACCCAAGACCTACTGGCCTTCAGAAGACTCCTCAAGACCTGGCTCTTCGATCAGTAGCAGCACCACCCCCCTCTTCCCCCAGCGCCTTGAGACCCTCGCGGGTATGTAGTGCGCTTTATAAGTGACATGATTGATTGATTGATTGATTGATTGATTGTCTCTGCGTGTCCCCTTCCCTTTTCCTACACAGGCTGTGTCCGTAGGGATGTTCCTGTTTGTGATGCTTGCTGAGTTGTTCTGTGTTCATCCAGCATCTTGGACCTGGTTTCTCCGTGATGTGGGTGCATGGCAAACTAATGTTCATGAGGTTGTCATACCAGGTTGTCTTTGTTGTCAGTGCTGGGGATGTGGGCAAACGCAGATGGGACACATTCAGGATTCCCCTTGGCACTTGTTGTTTACACGAGTCATGTGATTTACAGTTTGTGGTAGCTTTCAGTGATTGTGACACGTTGTGTGTGTGACTGCTGCCACTCCTCAGGGTCAGAGCTGCAATGTTGGAAGTTGTGTACGTGTGTTCTTCGTTTGTCACCTTGGCTTCTTCGTTGGTGTGTGACTATGGCCAGGATCCCATTGATTGTTGTGGATTTCACATCATGCCCATGTACGGCATACTGTGCTGTGTGTCAGACATTGACGAGTCTTGTTGACTGGCCATGTGTGATGGGTTTCTGCACCTTAGTTCCCACCACCAACCCTGGTATTGTCATGGGTGCATGTCCAATGTCACCAGTCCATGTGAGCTTCACTGCTGCACATTGGTGGAGATCAGGGTGTGTGGTGTTGAGTGTGTGCAAAAGTGAGTTGTTGCACGGCTAGACCCCTACCTCCATATTGGACTTGGCTGGCAGGCGGTGCTGATTGATTGGAGCTTGTGTAGGTGTGATGGTAGTTAGTTGCTCAGGACACATGGCTGTGGTTCACAGTGTGAACGACATCTAACTTTGTCATCACAGTGGGATTATCATGCAGGCTAGTGTCAGCACAATGTGGGGTCCCTGGGGGTAGTGCTGTGGTGGGTCTGTCTCTTGCTGTGTTAGTTGCTGTTCCTACAAGCTTGTGTGACATGTGTAATTTGTGCTCCCTCTCATCTAACAATGCCTGATTGCCCACATAGGGGTATCCGATCCATGAGTAACTTTTGTATGGCACTGTATACACATCTGTGTGGTTGGAATTCAGGCCTCCTCATGTGTTGTGTGGTTGCCTGGGGACACTGGCACACCCCCCATCACCTGTTGTGTTTGATATGCAGTGTGAGTCTGCCTGTTTGTGTTTGTGCCTTTGCACCACTGCATTGGCATATCTTGAGTGTGCCATTGGCTGTATGTTGTTTGGTGGCTTTCCCCTGCTGTCCCTGGGACTCCTAGGTCATCAGTCAGCACAATAATCATGGTTTGTATGTCCCATTGCTGCCATGGTATGGTATTTGTTCACCTGACATCTACAGTCTCCACAGGATATCTACATTTGTGTGTCCATTGGTGCAGATATGTGGGTCAGCATTATGATGGTCACTTCTGTCATTGTGTTATTTGTGAATGTTGACAATGTGGACCCCCATGGGTGATGTTTGTATGCACATGGCCAAAATGATGTTTCAGTGACACTGCACTGTTTCCCTCGACCAATCTATGTAGCTATGGGACACAAGCACTACTATGCCACTGATGTGTTTGTTGTTGTGTGACCAGGATTCATCCATGCAGTTTGGCTGTGGCAGCTTTTACCATGACTACACTTCCCTTTTGGTCACTGTGGTGATGGGGCTTTAGGCCCCATTGCCACACTGTTCAAAATGTGCATGAGCTATGGATTCCACACTTCCCTTTTGGTCACTGTGGTGATGGGGCTTTAGGCCACATTGCCACACTGTTCAAAATGTGCATCAGCTATGGATAGCACACTTCCCTTTTGGTCACTGTGGTGATGGGGCTTTAGGCCACATTGCCACACTGTTCAAAATGTGCATCAGCTATGGACACCACACTTCCCTTTTGGTCACTGTGGTGATGGGGCTTTAGGCCCCATTGCCACACTGTTCAAAATGTGCATCAGCTATGGACACCACACTTCCCTTTTGGTCACTGTGGTGATGGGGCTTTAGACCCCATTGCCACACTGTTCAAAATGTGCATCAGCTATGGACACTATGGGAGAGGTGTGGCGCCGCGGCCAGGGCGACTGACGCTGGATGCTGGGGATCACGGTTCGATCCCTGGCTCTGGCGGCAGGGGTCTGCCTAGCACCATGCGACTCTGGGCAATAGCTCGCTTAATCTTCCCAACGGCCCCCAGCGCCGAGATACCCCTTCGGGGGTGATTCGTGCGCTATACAAGTACTGGATTTACATTTACATTTTACACCACACTTCCCTTTTGGTCACTGTGGTGATGGGGCTTTAGGCCCCATTGCCACACTGTTCAAAATGTGCATCAGCTATGGATTCCACACTTCCCTTTTGGTCACTGTGGTGATGGGGCTTTAGGCCACATTGCCACACTGTTCAAAATGTGCATCAGCTATGGATTCCACACTTCCCTTTTGGTCACTGTGGTGATGGGGCTTTAGGCCACATTGCCACACTGTTCAAAATGTGCATCAGCTATGGATAGCACACTTCCCTTTTGGTCACTGTGGTGATGGGGCTTTAGGCCACATTGCCACAATGTTCAAAATGTGCATCAGCTATGGACACCACACTTCCCTTTTGGTCACTGTGGTGATGGGGTGTTCGAGCCCATTGCCACAGTGGCCATGGTCGGCTTGCATTGTGGAGGCCACACACATTTCTGTGTGACACATGTGCTTGGGGGTCACATTGTATGTTCAATGTCATGTTCAGTGTTGTAGGCATTTGACACAGACTACACACACTTGTCATGGTGTTGGGGGGATGTAATCTTCTGTCATTCCTTATGTGGGAGTATGCTAGTTGTGTCATGCATTACCCGTCCTATGAGTAGGAGTGGTGTTAGTGGTAGGCATCCATCCCCCATGAGTGGGGATGGTAGTAGTGACAGGCATCCAGGCCCCCTGAGTAGGGGTGGTGGTAGTGGTAGGCATCCAGCCCCCTGAGTAGTGATGGTGGTAGTGGTAGGCATCCATACCCCTAAGGGTGGGGATGGTATTAGTGGCAGGCATCCAGGCCCCCTGAGTAGGGGTGGTGGTAGTGGTAGGCATCCATCCCCCATGAGTGGGGATGGTAGTAGTGGTAGGCATCCAGACCCCCTGAGTAGTGATGGTGGTAGTGGTAGGCATCCATACCCCTAAGGGTGGGGATGGTAGTAGTGGCAGGCATCCAGGCCCCCTGAGTAGGGGTGGTGGTAGTGGTAGGCATCCAGGCCCCCCTGAGTAGTGGTGGTGGTAGTGGCAGGCATCCATCCCCCTATGAGTGGGGATGGTAGTAGTGGCAAGCATCCAGGCCCCCTGTGAGTGGGGATGGTAGTAGTGGTAGGCATCCATCCCCCTATGAGTGGGGATTGTAGTAGTGACAGGCATCCAGGCCCCCTGAGTAGGGGTGGTGGTAGTGGTAGGCATCCAGCCCCCTGAGTAGTGATGGTGGTAGTGGTAGGCATCCATACCCCTAAGGGTGGGGATGGTAGTAGTGGCAGGCATCCAGGCCCCCATGAGTAGGGGTGGTGGTAGTGGTAGGCATCCATCCCCCATGAGTGGGGATGGTAGTAGTGGTAGGCATCCAGCCCCTATGAGTGGGGATGGTAGTAGTGACAGGCATCCAGGCCCCCTGAGTAGGGGTGGTGGTAGTGGTAGGCATCAATCCCCCATGAGTGGGGATGGTAGTAGTGGTAGGCATCCAGGCCCCCTGAGTAGTGATGGTGGTAGTGGTAGGCATCCATACCCCTAAGGGTGGGGATGGTAGTAGTGGCAGGCATCCAGGCCCCCCTGAGTAGTGGTGGTGGTAGTGGTAGGCATCCATACCCCTAAGGGTGGGGATGGTAGTAGTGGCAGGCATCCAGGCCCCCCTGAGTAGGGGTGGTGGTAGTGGTAGGCATCCAGACCCCCCTGAGTAGTGGTGGTTGTAGTGGCAGGCATCCATCCTCCTATGAGTGAGGATGGTAGTAGTGGCAGGCATCCAGTTCCCCTATGAGTGGGGATGGTAGTAGTGGTAGGCATCCATCCCCCTATGAGTGGTGATGGTAGTGACAGGCATCCAGGCCCCCCTGAGTAGGGGTGGTGGTAGTGGTAGGCATCCATCCCCCCATGAGTGGGGATGGTAGTAGTGGTAGGCATCCGTACCCCTAAGGGTGGGGATGGTAGTAGTGGCAGGCATCCAGGCCCCCCTGAGTAGGGGTGGTGGTAGTGGTAGGCATCCATGCCCCCCTGAGTAGTGATGGTGGTAATGGTAGGCATCCATACCCCTAAGGGTGGGGATGGTAGTAGTGGCAGGCATCCAGGCCCCCTGAGTAGGGGTGGTGGTAGTGGTAGGCATCCAGGCCCCCTGAGTAGTGGTGGTGGTAGTGGCAGGCATCCATCCCCCATGAGTGGGGATGGTAGTAGTGGCAGGCATCCAGGCCCCCTATGAGTGGGGATGGTAGTAGTGGTAGGCATCCATCCCCCTATGAGTGGGGATGGTAGTAGTGACAGGCATCCAGGCCCCCTGAGTAGGGGTGGTGGTAGTGGTAGGCATCCAGCCCCCTGAGTAGTGATGGTGGTAGGCATCCATACCCCTAAGGGTGGGGATGGTAGTAGTGGCAGAGCATCCAGGCCCCCTGAGTAGGGGTGGTGGTAGTGGTAGGCATCCATCCCCCCATGAGTGGGGATGGTAGTAGTGGTGAGGCATCCAGCCCCCTATGAGTGGGGATGGTAGTAGTGACAGGCATCCAGGCCCCCTGAGTAGGGGTGGTGGTAGTGGTAGGCATCCATCCCCCCATGAGTGGGGATGGTAGTAGTGGTAGGCATCCAGGCCCCCCTGAGTAGTGATGGTGGTAGTGGTAGGCATCCATACCCCTAAGGGTGGGGATGGTAGTAGTGGCAGGCATCCAGGCCCCCCTGAGTAGGGGTGGTGGTGGTGGCAGGCATCTAGCCCCCCCTGAGTGAGGGTGGTGGTAGTGGTAGGCATCCATCCCCCTAATGTTGGGGATGGTAGTAGTGGCAGGCATCCAGGCCCCCCTGAGTAGGGGTGGTGGTAGGGTGATGTTGGTGGTAGGCATCCATCCCCCTATGGGTGTGTATGGCATTGGTGTTGGCCATCCTACCCCTATGGTTCTGCTGTTGCTAGTGTACGTTATTTGTGCATCCCTATGTGTGTGTGACATATTTCGGGTACGTGTCGTTTGTTTGTATTGTTGGTGTTTGACTTATCGTCTGCGCCGTACGCGTCCGTGCCGGTCCCGGTAATAGATGTAGAGTATAGGTAGGACCTGCGCAATGGGATTCATGCTTGGATCGTCTCGTTCGGGTTTCTCGTGTCTTCGAGTCGTACTCGTAGCAGGCTTGTTCGTCTCGTAGCCGTGGATCGTCTTGTGGCGCGAAACGGAGCTTATGTACGGCTCGCCCGGATGCTCAAACGTGCCGGACATAGCTACGGGTTCGGCACGTATGGATTGCGCATCGTACTAGTCCGGCCGGAAGGTGCTGTGTATTTGCTTCCCTGCGGCTCGATTCGGCGTTCACGGATCCGGCTTGGGCGGGGAACAGGAGCTGGATTGGGTGAGTACGGCTCGCTCGGAAACTGAGTTGTTATACGCATCGTACTTGTTCGTCCGGACGAGTGTACGAATCGGTCGGGAAACACGCATTCGGCTGGTATTTTTTCCGGACGAATACTGTTAGGTGCCCTACCGGCCGAGATCGGAATCGACCCCTCAGTCTGAGAAAGAAGAGAAACCGTTCTTTTCTAAAAAGAACTGGAAGTTGAAGAAACAGGGTAAGCAACAATCAAAAACAGGGTCGCGTGCTGCATCCCCGGTTTCCGTATCTTCTGAACGCACTTATGATTTGCGCGTCAGAGCGAGAATTAAATCTCCAGATAGATTTCAAGTCCCTGACCCGCGTTCTCCACGTTCTTCACAGGCACCTTTGACCTCCCAGACTGGTGGAGGAGATCGCCAGGATAGAGGCAGGGGTCGTGAGGCCCCACAGGGACGAGACCAACCTCGACAACCAGGTCGAGGGAAACCAGAAGAATTTCCACGTTCTCGCCCACAGTTTCAGAAGAAAAAAGTTGCAGCATTAACAGCGAGGTATGCCACAGACGGTGAGAACGAGACTCCTGAATTGGACGTGGGCAGTGACGCTGCTAGACAGCGCCGCATAAGTTACCATAGTGTGGGAGGCACTGCGTCCTCATGTGGAGGCGACAGCAACTGATACTTTCATTACTGTCGAGACAGCTGATACCCGAGTGACACCCCCTGACAGACTATTTAATATTGTCATTCAAATTGAAGGTGACATTGAGCGTGTTATTAAAGGGATTTTTTGGGAAAATCTGACCTCTTCTTACGACATTTTGTTGGCAGAAGCAGATTGGCCGCCCCCATTCGTACTTGCTGCACCGAGAGGGGAGGAGGTAATCCTTCTGAGCTTTTCGCATCATGTCCCCAACGACAAAGCTGAGGCGTTAGCGGCTGAATGGGCTGGGGCCCTGGCTCCGGCGTTATACCGTAACCACATGGGCTGGGATGAGGATTCACCCTCCCATGATATACCATTGCGGTCTCTGCCACAGCCTGAAGCCCAATATCCCCTCCGGCGGGAAGCTAAAGGTCCCGTTTCCGACATTCTGACACAGTTAGAATATCAAGGAGTAATTGAGACATGTGTGTCACCAATGAATAATCCCCTTTTCGCGGTTTCTAAACCCGATGGGTCGTACCGCTTGGTATAGGACTACTGGCATTTGAACTCCCATTGCCGAACCTTTGCGGTGCAGAATACCCATAGTTCTGCGCTCGTAGACAGTCTTGTTCGTAAAAAATATAAAGCGACACTTGACCTTTCCAATGGTTTTTACACACACAATTTGTCCCCGGAGTACAGCCAATGGAGCGCTTTCACTTCCAGTGGAAAACAGTTTAAATTTCGGCGTTTGCCCATGGGCTACAAGAACAGCCCGGGAGTCTTCGCCGCCCGTGTTGTTTCTTTGTTGGACAGCATAGACCCAGATGCGTATTCGTATGTCGACGATATCTATCTGACAGGCGACGAATTATGGCTGCATCTTTCCCGTGTGGACCGCATTATTCTTGAATTTGCGGTCTTAGGATACAAATTTAATTTTGCCAAATCACACATCGCAGAATTCACTGTTTTGTTTTTGGGCTATGAGCTCAACAATGAAGGTAGGGGCTTAGCTCCCCATTTCTTGGAGAAGTGCGCACTTTTGCGCCCTCCGACGACCCTGAAGAATCTTCAGTCATTACTGGGATTTTGAAACTTCGGGCGTTCTTACATTCCCGAATATGCCCAGCGTATCAAGCCTCTTTACACCTTGATACAACCTAACTTTTTGAAGTCATGCTGGCTTCCTGAACATTCCTCTACTACACTCTTTGCAGTCTGATCTATTTGAATCTAAGTTCTTGTTGACTCGTGATAACCACACAAACCTGGTGATTAGAATTGTGCCAGGGGCAGTGGGTTTCACGTACTTAACGTTTAACGAAGGTGACACAGTACCTATTGCATACAAGTCGCATCTTTACACTTCAGCGGAGTTGCGCTTTTCCACTGTGGAGAAAGTTTTGACTGCAGTGCAAATGGCGATTCTAAAGGAATGCGACCTGGCACAGGGAAAACGCATTTTGGTGGTAACACCACATCCAGCCCTTGAGGCAGTAACAAGGGCAAGTGTACCAAACTCAAAAGCTTTGCACCCCCGTTGGATACAATGGGCTACATCTCTGACGTCCCCGGATGTCATTTTTATTTTTGATTCCTTTCTTCAGACACAGGAGTTCTTGCAGTATGAATTTGTTCATCCTCCTCCTCTGTCTTTGCTACCGCTTGAGGAGTACAAATGTATCATTTACACCGATGGTTCGGCGCAACCGGCCACGGGTTCTAAGCATGCTTATTCCGCAGCATGTGCTATTGTTGCAGGTACTATGGTGAACGGTGAGTTCAAATCGAGTGTGGTGCACACGCAGGCACTAGGAGACAGTACTGCACAATTGGCCGAGCTGCGTGCTTTGGTGCTCGCACTTGAGTTTGCGAATCCAGACGTGACTACACTTATTGTATGCGATTCTTACTACTGTGTTCAGTCTTTTAATGACAACTTATTCTTTTGGTCTCAAAACGACTATAGAGATGCTAAAGGCAGCACAATTAAGCATAAAATGCTTTGGGTTTGAGTGGCAGATCTTAAACAACGTCTGCCTCTCACACAGGTGATTCACACTCTTGGCCACCAGCGTGTGGGTGCACACGCTGTCGGTAACAGTTTGGCAGATGAAGCTGCCAAATCAGCAGTAGCCAGGTGCTCAGTAGCAGCAGTTACAAGATCCATGACAAAAATAGATAATGAAATTTTGGCAGCTATTGCTGCAACAAAGGAAGGTGCTAATTTCCCACTGGGTTTCCCTTCCAAGTACTCTTATCACTTAAGCCCCGAACAGGTTCCTTACGTAAAAATTCCAGATGTTGGTGATCGGCTGATTCCCAACGCGGACCGCAGAACTTCCTTGATAACAGCCGCACACGAAGGCTTGGCTTCAGCCCATGCTGGCGTGTCTGCGACTGTTTCCATCTTGCAGCAGCGTTACTGGTGGCGAGGTTTATATAAACAGACCCATACTTATGTGCTTTCTTGTGACGTTTGTCAGCAAATTAAGCCTTCAACGGTTACATGTCCACCACAAACACAGCTCTGCATTTCTAACAAACCTTTTGGGTGTGTTTACCTTGATCACTGCTGTCCATTTTCTTCAGACACTGCATGTAAATACATCTTAGTTGCAGTAGATTCGTGCACACGTTTCATCTGGGTTTGGCCACAACGAAGTGCTGACGCTCGAAATGTCATCAGGGATTTGCGTGTCTTTGTGGGAATTGTATGCCTGTGGCACCTTCCATTCCGACCAAGGTCCAGCGTTCGCCTCTAAGGCGTACAAGGACGCAATGCGGTCTATGGGGGTGCTGGTGCAATTTTCGTCTCCATATAGGCCTGAGGGCAACTCGATTGTGGAGCGAATGAACCGTGACTTAAAGCAATCCTTGACAGCTAGAGTCTTAGGTACTGGCAGGAACTGGCTTGCCCACTTGTATGGCGTGCAACGTGCACTTAATAATCTCCCTAGAAGATCTCTGGGTGGGCGGACCCCATACGAAATGCTCTTTGGCATACAGATGTTTGTGCCAGACCTTGATGGTCTAGACATGGCGGCGAATGCCGCAATCCTTGACGTAGATAATCATTCTACTATGTTGCAGGACTTACAAGAGACCCGTGACAAACTTGCAAACGAACACTTGCCTTCAGCCACTGATGCTGCGCTGCAGATTCCGGTTGCCGGCTGGCTTCCGAAGTTTGGAGATCTGGTCCGAGAGAAGGTGGAGAACAAAAAAGAATTTGGCCCCTCTTATCGTGCACCAGTTCCAGTTCTTGGCTTGAAGGGTACTCGTACAGTCATCTTACCACCACTACCTGGTCGCAAAGAAAACAGATACATCTCAGTGGACAATGTCAAGCTACAACATCTGGCCAATCCTGAATAGTGTGACACCTGCGGTATCATGTCCAGCCATTTCAAGAACTCCTGTTTGTGGCACTCCAGCCTACACGGACACTGATGTTGCCATTGAGATGGTCGCTTTGCCTGATCGCCTGCTCGACCTCCTGGCTTCCTCCTGCAATGAGGAAACCGAGTATGCATACCCCGCCAATGAGTCGGTGGCTCATTTACCTACAACACCACTGAGCCCAACCCGTTTTTCCTTTGATTCGGCTTCCACCTCATCACTTCTCCCGTCCAACTTCAGTATTTTTATATCCTGGTTCAGAGACAATTTTTGGTCCCTCCCTGGACATACATCTGTTTGGTACTATTCCTGATTTTCCTGTTCATGTCCATTGGCTTTGTGACAGTTTTTTTCTTGCTCATCAATGGTCACTATTTACCGGAACGCTCTGCGGTGAACTGTGTCGCTGGAACTTTGGCTCCGCATTCTTCATCTCACATCATGAAGCGTGACCACACATTTGTGAACATTTCTGCCTTTCCAGTTGCTGATGGCATAGTATGGGATGCTGTAAATTTCCAGATCCATGGACCAACAGAGATTATTAATGTACCGAATGTCCTTCGTGTTTCCATGGGTGATGTGGTAAAAAGGAATATTAATTCTGACGATTGGGATGTGCATGCCATTGAATCGTTGTTCTGTGATTTGAAATATTATGCTGCTTTTACTGCTGAAGATTTGTACTTAAATTCTGCAAATTATGCTGATTTATATTGTTACCAGCATTGGGGCAACCATTTTCTCCACAAACCAAGTACACTTCGGGGAACTTTTAATTACACCCAATGGGGACATTGTCCAACCCCTCTACCTGGTAGCTCCCACACACTTAAAAGTAAATTTACCTACTTTACAGACTTTGATAGATCAAACCCTGGTTGGCTTGGCCCATAGCATCAAATGCCTACCAACTACGTTTTCATGACTCTGCTCCTGGTTACAAACAGGATAGGCCAGATCCAAGGTTTTCTGACTCTCGTACTGTTACAACATATTCTGTTGGTAAATTGTGTAAACTGTGGTTGCAGCACTCTTCATTAGATTCTGTAAAACAACATTTATCCCTCCTAATCAGGCAACATTGATCTGTCCGACTTTGTTCTAGGGCCTCGAGGTCCAAGACCTAAAAGATTTATTTATGAGACTTATAATGAACTCTGGAAGCTTTCGCAAATTGAAGCTGCTTCCCGTTTACGGGATCGATCAGGCAAATCTAGAAAAGGTGCTTGCTGTTGTTGACAATAGTATTAATACCCTGTCTTCCCGCATTTACACATTAGAGAATATTGTTTCATCTGTTGTTGATATTGTACAAGATGATGTGTCTGTGTTATATCATGGTCGGAATCAATTGTGTTCAGTAATGCAGTTTGCGTGGACGTTGCAAACATTGAAAATGGGCAAAGTTCCATGGCATTTTTTAAACACGTCTGCCTTGTTCTTGCCATTTAATTTAACTGAAAAACAGCAATTCATGTCCATGAAAGATGCAACATACACTCTCTTACATATCGAAAAGATAGAGCCGTTACCATTCTCTGTGGCGGAGACTGACTCTGCAGTGTGGCTAGTTCAATCCATCAATCAATCAATCATGTCACTTATAAAGCGCACTACATACCCGCGAGGGTCTCAAGGCGCTGGGGAAAGAGGGGGGTGGTGCTGCTACTGATCGAAGAGCCAGGTCTTGAGGAGTCTTCTGAAGGCCAGTAGGTCTTGGGTCTGTCGGAGGTTGGTGGGGAGGGTGTTCCAGGTCTTGGCGGCAGGTGGGAGAAGGATCTGCCGCCGGCGGTCGTTTCCGGATGCGGGGGACTGTGGCGAGGCGAGGCTGGTCGAGCGGAGCTGGCGGGTGGGGGTGTAGAAGCTGAGTCGTCTGTTGAGGTAGGCTGGTCCGGAGTTGTGGAGTGCTTTGTGTGCGTGGGTGAGGAGCTTGAAGGTTATCCTCTTGTTGACAGGGAGCCAGTGCAGGTCTCTCAGGTGGGGTGTGATGTGGCTGCGTCGGGGGATGTCGAGGATAAGACGTGCAGAGGCGTTCTGGGTGTGTTGCAGCCGTCTCAGGAGCTTAGCCGTCGTTCCTGCATAGAGGGCGTTTCCGTAGTCCAGCCTGCTGGTGACGAGGGCCTGGGTGACTGTTTTTCTTGTTTCGGTGGGGATCCACTTGAAGATCCCTGCGAGCATTCGGAGGATGTTGAAGCAGGATGAGAAACCGGCGTTGACCTGCTTAGTCATGGAGAGGGTGGAGTCGAGGATGACCCCTAGGTTGCGTACGTGGTCGGTGGGTGGCGGGGCTGTTCCCAGTGATGTTGGCCACCAGGAGTCGTCCCAGGCTGAAGGGTTGGAACCAAGGATGAGGACCTCCGTCTTGTCTGAGTTCAGCTTCAGGCAGCTGGTCCTCATCCATTCGGCGACGGCCTTCATTCCTTCGTGGAGGTGGGCTTTGGCGGTGTGAGGGTCTTTGGTGAGGGAGAGGATCAGCTGGGTGTCGTCGGCGTAGGAGATGATGTTGAGGTTGTGCTGTCGGGCGACGTGGGCGAGGGATGCCATGTAGATGTTGAACAGTGTTGGGCTGAGGGAGGAGCCTTCGGGTACGCCGCAGATGATCTTGGTGGCCTTGGATCGGAAGGGGGCGAGGCGGACGCTTTGTGTTCTGCCGGAAAGGAAGGATGTGGTCCAGTCCAGGGCCTTCTCTTGGATCCCGGCGTCGTGAAGGCGTGTTCGTAGTGTGTGGTGGCAGACCGTGTCGAAGGCGGCTGATAGGTCCAGGAGGATGAGGGCTGCTGTTTCTCCGTTGTCTAGCAGGGTCCTGATGTCATGGGTTTTTCTTTGTTTGAGTTCAGTTCATGCATGAAACATTATCCTGTTGGCCGTTTTCAGCCCTTAGGCAGTGCCTTCTTGCATGAACTTTGGTCCCTGCCTTTCATGTACAGATGTCTTAGGGACGGAAAGGAGGTCTTTCTCACAGGAGAGTCTTGCGATTCTACAGTGGGTCATTCCCTAATTTGTAAAAACATTAAATTGCACGGGGCTTGTAATGTTTCTGCTCCGAATCTTGCTTGTGTTTTGAAGGGCATTCCAGCACCTGTTATATCACCAACTTTCACTGTGCTTGCAAATTGTAGCTATCTGCTTCTGAATAATCAAGACTGCTGTGGAATGCAGGCAGGTATCCCCTACATTGTAACGGTTTCACACCGTGTTGTGTGCTGCAAAAATGTGCTTTTTCCACCCCGCATGGAATGATAGATAGTTCCATTTGGCCTTCCATACCCACTTTGAAGGCGGATTTCAATAAATTGAGCAGAATAAAGGCGCTATTATTAAACCAGGAGGTTATGCTCACTTCCGCACGGGAGACCTTCGTCCTCCAGGTGGCTAGTACCCACAGTGAGATACAGGCTCTTTTGAACACAAACCTCCCACAACATTTCGGTGAACTGATTCACCACGTATTCAATGCTTCTAATACCGAAGGTCTTGTGCACTTTTTTAAAGTTGTGGGCTGTGGCCTTTTAACCTCCTTTCAAACTATATTTGGTGTAATTCCGGCTTTTATTCATTCTATTTTTTCCAGCGTCTTTGGCGGCTTCCCATTGCTCCTAGCCTTAGCTGCTGGAATATTACTTTTAATTTGTTTGCTGCACAATGGCTGCACTTCCTGGGGGCCTACTCGGCCAAGGTCGACTCCGGATGCTCCGTGAACGCATGCTCCTCAGCTTCGGCATCCTACCATTGGCGACACTCAGCGTGTCCTATAGACTTTCTTTCGCTTTGCGAATTTCACTTGCGTGCAACCTGTGATGTCTTGCTTACGATGTCCTTTCTCTTGGTCCTTGGATGTTTGCCTCTCCAATACGTCTCAGTCGGACCCGGATTTTGGCCAGTTGATGGGCCCCTTAGTGGCCCATGAACGGGAATGTTCCGGCACTGGATTGATGGCGCGTGCGGCTGCACTTGGGGTTTTGGCGCAATGGGATATCTGGGCGGCTGCTCAGAATCTCCTACAACAAAGTTATATTGAGTATCACGCAAGTTGTCCTGCAATGCTGATCACTACTCCCTATTATGAGGAACATGAATGCAGTTTTCATTTGTTGAACTGGATGGCATCTCTTTTTCAAACGACACCAATGATGTCCTCTTGGAAGGTGTGGCAGTTTTCTGCGCATACACTCTATTGGATTAGGGGCCTTTGACTTTCAACGAACTGCATTTCTGGACTTTTTTATTCTTTCTGTACTGCCCTAATTTCTAGACCTATCTGGAATTTTTTTTTATCCTGAACGTTTTTTCCATTCACTGTCCTTCATAGGGACATTTTCATAAATAGACGTTTACATTCTGCTCCATCTATTTGAACTCTGGTTTCGTCCTATGTCTTGGCCTATGGACTGACCAGGGGAGGGTGTAGTGTGGATTGTGGCCTCATTGTCTACATTGCTAAGTTAGCTTAGGCCTGGCTGCCATGATGCCTTCTTTGCACACGTTACTCTGTGACTTTGTTTTTCCAGACTCTGCTTGTGCCGCGTCTATATTAGTACTGTCTGCCTTTTTGCCTTTCACCTTTTCTCATGTTCCCTGTGGGTTTCGTCTGCACACCATGTACAAGGTTGAAAAACAACGTCCCTTGTTATTGCTGATCTGGTCAGCCCCTCGCACTTAGACATAACACGAAATCCAGCTGCATTGGAGAAATTTGTGTGCTTTTAATATTGTGATCTCCCTGTTGGTGGGACTTGGAGAAAAACCTTTCCAGGGAGAAGAGCTGTGCTTATCTGATGATGTAAACCTTGCATCTAGATATTGAGGTATGGGGGTCCGCCTGACAAAGCCCAGAGGTCTTCTATTTTTATAATAAACTAGTTACTAGCACGGGGAGGGTGGTAAGGCAATTTAGCCCTATATCCACTGTCTTTATAAAATGCTGTCCCCGTTTGTATTCTATGGAATTGTAACCATGCTTATTATTTTATCGTTATGCATTATGCTGATAGTACTGGCACGTGTACTTTATCTTAGAGCACGATATAGTTGAAATAAACATTTTAAACTATACTGTGTCTCTTATTACGCACGTTGTGGACAAGTATGAGTGAGTAATGAAAGAGTGTTCTTGCTCCCGCGATTCCTGAGAGAGTCCATGTTCTGGGATGTCTAATCATTGGTAGCTTCGCTGTAGTATGGAGAACGAATGAGATGCTAAAGCTAGTCGGATTGGGATTGTGGGTACTAAGGTGCATGGTTGGTACACCACTATACACCGAGGTCCTATTTTCCTGTGCATAGCTCTGTATATGTGCAGAATCCCCGCAACAGTTTACCTAGTAGTGTTTTGAGATTGAATGGATGAATAGATGAATTCATGTATTATTGTTGATGTGTTTTATTTGTGGATTGTGTTTATTTGTCAGTGTTTATTTCTGATTTGGGGATTTTTATTAAATTGATGGTGCTTATATTTTGAAGAAAAGAGATTGAAGAGTTTCAGAGTCGCCATAATTAAAAGAACCTAGGATATTACAAATAATTGAAGTCCTTGATTGCAGGATTTGTGGTGTAGAGTGTGATGTATCATCACTATTAGGCATTAAGATAGTGATATTATGCATTGTTGCGATTGGATTAATATTGATTGATGTTAGCAGAACCTGATTGTACACAGGGTGACGCTGCATTTATTAGGGAGATTTGACACTGGTCGAGATTTCACTTGCAGTTGTGGAAAAAAATGCTCTTGAGTGATTCTAATACTGTTATTTCTGCAGTAGAGCAAACAAGAAGAGTTTTGTTGAAGTTTATTGAAGATTAAGTTGAAGTAGTGTGAAAGTGAGAGAAATTGTAAAGGAGGGTGAGCTGCTGAAAGGAGTGAGTTCATACGTCATATTGTTTCGTGCTGAGAATGGTTGGTTGGCGTGTTGTCAAGCTGTGATTGTTTGGTGATGTCATATTGTGCTGTGATAGCTCAGTTGTTGTGGGAATACTTCATTGAGATTGGGTGAAACTCTTCAAGAATTTAAACTACAACAGGATTGGAGAAAAGAAATCTGATGTTTACAGAATAGAATCAAAACATTGTATTGAATTTGCAGAAATGAAATGGTTTAAAGGCTTTAAGATTTTTTTGGGCGGTGATGTGACACTTTTGATGTGGGATGGTGAAGAAGCACCACCTGAGGTGACACCTGCACAATTTATATTAACACATTTGGGATTGGGTGCACAGACAGAATATTGAGTCTTAAATGTCGACATACACAAATATCAAGTTGGAAATATCGTGATACAGAAATATCGACAGCAAGAATATCGTGGTCAAGAATATCGACTTTAAGGTAAGAAATATCATTTTGGAAAATATCGAAATAATTAATATCATTTGCAAAAATATAGTTGTTTAAAATATAAATGTTTTAGTTAGTGTTATGTATTTTAGTATGTGTTTTAAAAGTATTTGATCTATTTTTTTGTATAAGTATTGCTTTTGTTTTAAATATATGTGTTACATTTTTAGTAGTTATTAATTTTATGTTAATTAAATGTTGTGTTTTTTAGTTCTGTAGCGGATTGTGGGCTTATAGGGGAATAGGGTGGAAGTAATTTAATTATAATAAATTAATTATTATTTTTTATTTATTAGTATTTATTTAATTTAGATTTTAAAGTGTTAATTGTGGGAATTAATTTATTATTAATTAATTATTAATTGGTTGTTAATTTTTATTAGTTAATTAATTGGTAATTATGTTAATTGTGTCATTTTTTTAGGAGCGGGTTGTGGGTTTATAGGGGAACAGGGTGGGAAATCATTTAATTATAATCAAATTAATAATATTTTTTATTTATTATTATGTATTTAATTTATATTTTATAGTGTTAATTGTGGGAATTAATTAATTATTAATTATTTATTAATTAGTTGTTCATTATTATTAATTAATTGGTAATTATGTTAATTGTGTCATTTTTTTAGGAGCGGGTTGTGAGTTTATAGGGGAATAGGGTGGGAAGTAATTTATTTTCAATACATTTATTAATATTTTTTATATATTAATATTTATTTATTTTATATTTCATAGTGTTAATTGCGGGAATTAATTTATTAATAATTATTTATCAATTGCTTGTTAATTATTATTAATTAATTAATTGGTAAATAATTATGTTAATTGTGTCAGTATTTTAGGAATGGGTGGTGGGGTTTATAGGGGAATAGTGTGGGAAGTAATTTATTCATAATTAATTAATAATTATTTGTTAATTCATGCTAAATAATTCATTAATATTTTAATATGGCAATTTTGTAATTAATTTGAGATGTGAGTTGTGGGGTTTATAGTGGTAAATGGTGGGAAGTAAATTCTTTTAAATTAATTAAGAAGTTGTTAATTGATATAAATGTATTAATGTAAAATTAGTTATGGAAATTGTGTAATGATTTTTAGGTGTGTGTTGTGGTGTTTATTGTGGTAGAGGGTGGAAAGTAATGTAGGTTTAATTAATTAATAATTAGTTGATTATTAATATTAATGTATCAATTGTTACATATTTATAGTAATTTTTTGTGGAATTTGATTTTATAGGGGTAACGTTTGGTGAGTAAATACATTTTATCTGTTTTAATTTGTTTTTTAATTAATAATATTTGTTTAATTGATAATTAATTATGTTAATGATGGAGGAACACTTCTTTTTAATTTAGAAGTGTGTTGTGAATTGTGTGGTGTTATAGGGTAGGAAATAAAAAGATTATATTTATGTAACAATTAATGTTTTTGATTATAATTAATTTCTAATAAAAATAGTTATTTGTTTGTAAATTATTTAAAAAAATGTTAAAATAATTTTTGTAGGTAATTTTTAGATTTTTTTATCATAAAATGTTTCTATCTTTTGTAATTTTTTATATTTTTATATATTTTTTTATTTTTTATTTTTCAACATCTTTTGTGTTGTAGTTGATATTTTGTTTGCTTTTTAATTTTGAATTGACTTCATTGGGAATATTAATTTTTACCCCTCTGCTATCCAACACTTTCCCTACTGTTGCACTCACTGGAGTGGGAATACTAATTTTTACCCCTCCGCTATCCAACATTTTCCCTACTTTTGCACTCACTGGAGTAGGAATATTAATTTTTACCCCTCCGCTATCCAACACTTTCCCTACTGTTGCACTCACTGGAATGGGAATAGTAGTTTTCACCCTGCCGCTCGCCAACATTTTCCCTACTGTTGCACTCACTGGAGTGGGAATGTTAAGTTTTACTCCTCCACTATCCAACACTTTCCCTACTGTTGCAGTCATTGGAGTGGGAATAGTAATTTTTACCCCTCCACTATCCAACACTTTCCCTACTGTTGCACTCACTAGAGTGGGAATAGTAATTTTTACCTCTCCGCTATCCAACACTATCCCTATTGTTGCACTCACTGGAGTGGGAATAGTAATTTTTACCCCTCCGCTATCCAACACTTTCCCTACTGTTGCACTCATTGGAGTGGGAATAGTAATTTTTACCCCTCCGCTATCCAACACTTTCCCTACTGTTGCACTCACTGGAGTGGGGATAGTAATTTTTACCTATCCGCTATCCAACACTTTACCTACTGTTGCACTCACTGGAGTGGGAATAGTAATTTTTACCCCTCCACTATCCAACACTTTCCCTACTGTTGAACTCACTGGAGAGGGAATAGTAATTTTTACCCCTCCGCTATCCAACTCTTTCCCTACTGTTGCACTCAGTGGAGTGCAAAATGTAAGTTTAAAAACTATTAAATATTTTAATGTTTTAATTTATAATATAATATTTTTTTATTAGATTTTATGTTATAGGTGTATGTATATATATATAGTTATTTGTAATTTTTTATATATTTATAACATTTAGAATAAATTAAAATTATTAGTTTATTCATTGTTTTAAAGTAAATATATATAAATATATTACATTTTATATGCCAAAAAGAAACGCTCCTTCCGACTGCTGGAGGACCCTTGAGAGGTGGCGTGCGTACCGGCGGAGCAAGCCGGTGTATTCAATAATGTACAACCCAACATGTGCACGCTCTCAGAAATCAGAACTCCGTGTCGATTTACCACAAGTTGTTTATTTCACAACGCGTTTCAGGGCAGAACCCCTTGCTCACGTGAAAAGATGCACAAACACCGAGTGAATAATAAAGTGTTCAAAAAGACCATGGACATAAAAGATGGACTACCATGTTGTCGAGTTGTATAAAATAGGTGGCAGACATATTGGAAAGGTGTAAACAATGCATACTGATTATGAAAAGTGCCCATGACTGACAAATACATGAAACAAAATGTACAGAAAGCATGTATGCTTAAAATTCATGATTGACATCACTATGCAACAAGTGCTGCCGCCAGATTGTAAAACGTGCACTGTATCTCCGCACACTACATGCGTCACATAAAATAATAATAAACAAATGTATATATGAATACAAGCATGTAAAGTTGCAGCTTGCTGGACGTAATATCGCAACAACATATGGTAAGTAACAAGTTCTGCCACACATTGCAGGTATTCATTATTATTCCGCTAGGAACAATGAAAACAATAAATGCCAATAAAATGCACAGCAAAATAACAGCCTGCAAAAAATGATGCCACATCAACATGATGGATCCAGAAAAAGTTCAAATATAGGGCGAGTGCCCCGATGGGATGTGGTGGGGGTAAAGGGTGGTATGAATACCCACAAATAATCCATGCGTGATGAAAGACAGCCTGTGTACAGTGTATCATGGCATCAAACCTCATACAACACTCTGTCTACTCACGGGACAAAACAGGGGGGGGAGGTTTGGGTGGAAAACAAATGGCAACCCCACACCCCTGAACCATGAAGAAACAATACACCAAAGAGTATGGCACGGAAGTCCAGTGCCCACATACGACACAATGTCAAGAAAAGTCAAAAGATGGCTATAGAAGAAAATTCCAGGTCCGCCTTCAGAATAGTCTAATTAACAAACCATACGCAACATAGTTACCCAATCTTAAGATCGTGATGGTGTTGAGAAGGGGAAAAGGGTAGGTGGTCCGTGAGAGTGATTACCAGTGAAGGGACCCCTTCCTTTGCTCCTAAAATAAAAGAAGAAGAAAAGAAAAATAGAAAAATAGAACACGTTAAAAGTCTCACATGGTCCAGAACAATCAATAAGTTACACAGAATGAATATATGTAAACATAATCAAATGTACACTAGGAGTAAAAGATCTATACATTAAGATACATTGAAAATTACCTTGAAAAATATATAGAAAAATACATTGGGAAAAATACATTGAAAAAATCTGGCAGCAGACATAGGGGCCGATTCCGATTCCGGCCGGAAATCTCTCCGACCGTGCCGGACCCGGAGAGAATTCTGACCGAATCGGACCCTAGCAGTCCGACCGGACGAGTACGATGCATTCGCATGCTATCGGACTCGAGTCGGTCGGACTCCCATTGAGGTCAATGGGAGCCGGTCGTCACAACGCGGTATGCGGGCTCCCATTGACTCAATGGGTGCGAGGCGAACAAGGGCGCCCCTACAGCGGGTACGCGTCCATGCGCATCGCGGCGTACATGCACAGGTATGTGTGCGACTCGCGCGCCCTACCGCGCACAGGGGTCCGACGCGGACCCCCAAAGTCCGGCTCCGACAGCTCTTTCGAGCCGGACGGCACGAGTCGGTCGGACTGCTCGCGGCGCGCATCGTACTTACCCGGCCGGGAACGTCTCCATAGCGCGGTGCGAGTCGTGTCCGTATGCGAGTCGGTCGGAGCGTGTTGAAGCCGCGTACGAGTCGGTCGGCGATTTCGCTGGAGCTTGCATCGTACTCGCTCGGCCGGACCCGCCTACGATTCGGTCGGGAAACAGGGCTCCGAATCGGATCCGGTAAATCCGAATCCGATTCGGAGCACTACCGGCCGAGATCGGAATCGGCCCCTTAATTGGCTTTAAGATGAATGGCCATTTCTTCATCGAAGTTGAGCCCACCCGGTGTTTTGGTTTGGAAATGTACTATGAGCCTGGACTCTCTTTGTCTTAATTTCAACACCCGGTTCCCTCCTCTAGGATTAACCTTAACCTGCTCTAAGATGAAAAATTTGAGTAGGTACGGGTTGGAGTAATGATATTCCTGAAAATGGCGGGCTACAGGGTATTTGCCATCCAAATTGGTGATGGCTCTGTAGTGTTCTAGGACGCGTTTCTTGGCCATATGTGTGGTACTACCAATATACCAAAGGTTACAGGGACATTCTATGGCGTAGATGGCAAACGTCGTACTGCAAGTAAGAAACTGGTCAATGGTTTTGTTCATGCCATTGTATGTGACCTTCTTGCGGTAACTGCTATTTTTACATGCCTTGCAGTGACCGCAGGGAAAGAAGCCTTTTAGATCATGATCTAATCTATTGGGATGTAAAGTGATGTCACTATGGACAAGCCAATCCCTGATGTTTTTGCCCCTCCTGTAGGTGATATTGGGTCTACTGGGAATATTATCTCCAATGATGTTGTCATGTGTGAGGATGTCCCAGTTCCTGGCAACAATGCGCTTGATGTTATTAGAGTCTGAATTGAATGTCAGTATCATCCTAGGGTTGTTGTTAATATTCTCACTAGGTTCAGTGATCTTATCTGAGATTGTAGAGATTCTACTGACGCCATCTGCCCTCTCTTTGGCTTTGTGTAATACCCAGTTGGGGTAACCTCTCGTTCTGAACCGTTCCATCATGATCAAGCTTTCTTTGAGATATGCTTCATCAGTATTGCAGTTTCTTTTAGCCCTCAGCAGCTCTCCATAGGGAATATTCCATTTGAGTGCCTCTGGATGGCTGCTGAGGGCATGCAGAATACTGTTTCCCGCAGTGGATTTTCTAAACAGGGCAGTCTGAATCTGGTTGTTAATGATGTCAAGCCTTACATCTAAGTATTCTGCATTGGACTTGCTGATGGTCCCTGAGAGAATGATGTTATATTCATTGTCGTTGAGAGCATCAATGAATTTCTTGGCCCTCAATTCAGATCCTTTCCATACAATGAACAGATCATCAATGTACCTCCGCCACACTATCACCTGTTCAAAATAACCGGCAAGGGATGGGTTGGTTGTAAGTGTCTGCTCCCAGTATCCCATGAAAAGGTTGGCAAAACTGGGAGCAAAGCAAGAACCCATCGCAGTGCCGGTAACCTGTCTATAAAGAGCCCCGTTGAACAAAAAAATATTGTTGGTGAGACAATAATGTATCATTTCACAAATCATCAAACTATGTTCAAGAAATCTCGCAGGTCTGGTCTTGAGGAAATAGTTGCAGGCATCGAGGCCCTGCTTGTGGTCAATAATGGTGTACAATGAGTGTACATCAAGAGTGATCAAAAGAAAATCATCTTCCCACTGTAAATCCTGGATTTTATTCAAAAAATCTGTGGTGTCTCTCACATAACTGGGTAATGTAATGACAAAGTCCCTTAGGAAGTGATCCACATATTTGGAAATGTTTTCACCTACACTGCCCTTAGAGGACACAATGGGACGCCCAGGTGGATTGATGGGGTCTTTGTGTAACTTAGGTAAGAGGTAGAGGACAGGGAGCACTGGATGGTCATTTTTTAAATAACAGTACTCCCATTCTAGGATCCCTTTGTCTCTCCATGTGGTGAGTTTATCCCATATATCAGTGATGCTATTGTTGTAGGTCTCAATGTTGGTGGGGAGATAGAAAAGGGTGTCACTCAGTTGCTTATTGGCTTCAGAAATATATTGTGACCTGTCCAGAATAACCACATTGCCACCTTTATCCGCAGGACGGATGATAATGTTGACATCCTCAGTGAGGGATAATAAAGCCTGTCTTTGCTGGTATGTGAGATTGTTATTACCACCCCTGGGTTGACCTCCCTTCAATCTATATTTGTGGAGAGCTTTACTGACACAATCCTGAAACGTGTCGATGTTATCATGTGGTAAGTTGGGTACAAAGGTGGAACTAGATCTGAAATGAGTGCATGCCGATGCATCAGTTGTAACCCCAAGTAATTCCAGTGCTTGTATGTTAAAAAAGTTTTTAATTAAATTTATTTCTTATATTTGTTAAAATGTACATTAAATCTGAATAATGTTTTTAAAGTAAATGTTATTATTTAATATATTTAACATTATTTTTATATATATAAAAATAAAGATATTTTGTACATCAATATTTTTACATCGATATTTTTTGGGATATTTTTATACTTACCATTATAAATACAGGATGCCGATATTTTTGACATCAATATTTATGAGTCGATATTTGTGTATGGGAATATTTTGTGCATTGATATCAGTGAACCAGGTGCAAGATTACTAACAAAGAGGGTCCTTTGAGTTTTCAAAAATATGGTACTTTTGAATTGAGAATTATTGACAGGTTAAGGGAAATGTTATGTGAAATAAAGACACTGCCTAGACCCAGACAATTTGGAGGAGAAGAGCTGTAATAATGCAGATGCTCGATGGGATCAAGCACTACAGAGATGGAGGAAAATTATAGTTGAGGAAACTACATTATACCGAGCCATTACTACTGAGAGACCTAAAAAGCAGAAAAAGGATCAGATACAGGCTGAGGAAATTAAGGACAACAAAAAGCCTCAAACTGATAGTGATTCAGGAGAGGAAATACTAGATGCATTGTTAACTGAGTGTCCACCATCTTATCTGGTCCCTACTACAAATACTTATAATAATGTACCAATGAGTACTACAGTGGTTACTGCTTCTGTTGAACCAAGAGTAACGCAAATAGAAAGATCTTTACAGACATTTCAGATTGCACCACTACCTGTCGACTTGACACCGGCAGTGATACCTCCAGGTGTTACTGCTTCAATTGTTACTGTTCGAGTATAGTTACTGCAAACTGTAGCTGCACAAACAGTGCATAGACAAAGTGCGACTGCACCAATTAATATTGTCCCAACTTAAGAAGATCAATGAGCTGTAGAAGGAGTATATACATCAGGGTTTATCCCAGCATCTCAGAATTCACAGATTTTTTAATGGAATCCGCCCCAGATAGTTCAGGCACTTGAGAGATGGGGGAAGAATTGTCTTTACAACACCAATAGCCCAAGGGGAAACAAATGCATTCGATGATGGGATTTTTCAACCATGGTTTGAGGAAGCAGCAGCGATCAAAAAGACAGAGAGCACAGTATCAGAGGTTGACCCAGAAGCAGAAAAAGAGAGACCAATTAATGTTTCAAAGTTAAAAGTTGAACTTGAAACATTATGAGAGGATGTTTAGATCTTGAGCATTTGAACCAAAATTATTTATTTTCCTGAGTGAGGAAATTACAAGACATGCAGAAACTACACTTGATAGACTGACTGATTTGGCCCGAAAATATGAGATTGAAGTTTCAAAATGTTTTCCATTGCAGGAAAGTTCCAGGGTACAGATGGATGATGAAGCAATTAAGACACTGCGTTCTTGCAGTCACAAATGGTGTGATTTTGAGAAATTAGTAAACAAGTGGGTAAGGAAACATGAAAAAAAAAGAAACTACCAGGAGTAGTTGAGAAAAATAATAAACAGAATGATGGTGAAGCATGAATTTATTCATTGTAGAAATAGTGGGAGGAATGTATGTTCATGTACCATGGCAATGGTAATTTTGCAACACTTACAAACAATTTTTCAAAATTGAGAGACAAGCTTGTACAATGGTACACACAAGTTGATAGATTTGTTAAAATTTCAAACGTGTTGTGGATTAATTTGAAAATGTTCTTTAACACTACAATGCCAATTGCTTTGTGGGCCATATGTAAGGTTGTTGTGCAATGGCCAAGTGAGGAGCCAACAAGAGATACTCACACTAATGCACCATCTTCTGTAGTTATGGGGAAAAATGAAGCAGTGATTACTTTCCTGAAAGATAAAGTGCCTCCAAAAGATTTGATTGGGTAAAGATTAAAAGAACCTCACAAGAACCAAAATAATCAGTGCATGATTGTTATGACCACTTGCCTCAGGAGTTTAAAAAAATCAGTAGGAGAGAATATCCTGATGCCTGTAACATGAGATTCTTTTTGTCTCAGTTTGTTCTTGGATTAATGATCTCTGGTCAGATCAGTGTGCATATAAAGCAAGGATGTGATTTGTTGGCAAAGAAAGTCATTAGATGGGATCCTGAGGTATGAAAGGTACTGTAGTGGTTAACAAGAAATGAAGCAGAAAAGGCTTAAGGAGAAATGCATGATGGCTCAGATGACGTTTGCTCATAGAGGATTACAGAATAAACTGTTTGCAGGAAATGAAGGTGATATGGAAGATGTTGTTCCACAAGCAGGAGTACAAAGTGCTCAAGAATGATTTGGTGTTTCACAGGATAGAGGCAGAGGTGTTCCAGTTGATTCAAATTCAGGCATGGATGTCGCAACACTGAAGAAAATGACAATTTGCCTTCTTTGTGCCAGATTTGAGCATTGGAAAAGGGAGTATAAACTTGACCCTGGTGCAGTATATGGAGATGTGCAAATACAGAGAGAAATGCAGATGCAAAATGCTCCAGTTCAGCAAATGCAGGTGCTGATGCAGAAACAGTTCCCAATGATGCAAGTTCCACAAGCTCAGATGGTCACACAAAATATGGGAGACCCTTAACAAAGTTTAAATCACTTCCCCAAAGTAAATTTTAATTCTTTCCAGAACCAAAATCAGAACCCGTTTCAACAGTTTCCTGTATTTGATATTGACAGTTGTAGCTACCGCATTTCTGGCATTACCAGATCCGTTGTGAGAGCAGTAGAAGTTCCAGACCTAACCCATTTAGGGAAGAAGATTCAAGTTGTAGGAGTTTTAGACAGGCAGAGAACAAATCCAGTTTTACAGAAGGTTACAGTAAAAATAGGTTCCTTTGAGGAAAGTCACCAATTTGGTATTTGTGACTCAAGCCCTGTAAATCTGCTAGGAAGAGATTAGTTGTGCAAGTTAAACCGCACAAATTACTGTACATTGGATGGTGTTGAATTTCAGATTACTGATGAGGATGTAGAGTTCAAAGTGGCCCAACAAGAGACAGCTGTATGATTGTTTCAAGTAATGACAATGGAAGATTTACCCTCTGATTTGAAAGAAATGGTGATCCCAAAAGTATGGGACTTCACAGAGAAAGATATCGGATTAATAAAAAGAGGAGAACCAGACAGAGTTACATTAAAACCAGATGCAGTGTTTCCAAGAAAACCATCATACAATTGGACACCAGAGATTGTTGCAGGAATTACACCAGTAATCGAAGATAAACTGAGATGGATTTTTGAGGGAATTGATTGGAAGTCCATGATCATAGGTTTACAGAAACCTAATGAAAAGTGCAGAATAATGCAAAACCACAGAAAGAATAGCAGCATAGGTGTCCCATGTTCTCCTGTGATACCGTATCTAGCCACCATACATTTTCAAATTCTGTGTACTAAAGAATGGTCTACAGTTATCATTCTTTGCCAAGATTTTTTCTTAGTGTCATTACATGAGGATAGTCTGCAGTACTGTCAAAAAGAAGTTCAATATCTAGGACACATGAATGAAAAAGGAGCTAGAAAGGTGTCAAAAGAGAGAGTGGAAGCAATTCTTCAGATGAATCCGCATTGAACTCAGAGAGAAGTAAGGATGTTTTTGGGAATGGTTGGCTACTGTAGACAGTGGATATTAAACTTTTTCTTAGTAGCTGAGGGCCAGATGTACGACCATAGCAAATTTGTGAGTCGCAAAATGCTATGTACAACAGTGTCTGAGACACTGTTTGCGATTCCGATTGGGGTCACAAATTGCATGCCTCATAAATATTAATGAGGCAGTCGCAATTTGCGACCCCATTGGGAATGGCTAGCACTCCCAGGGATGGTGGCCTGCTGGGGCCAGCAGACCACCATTCTGGGACTGCTTTTAAATAAGGCAGTTTTTAAAAAAAATGCAGCCCATTTTCCTTAAAGGAAAATGGGATGCATTTTTAAAAAAAATGAAACTTTTAAGTTTCATTTTTTAAGGGCAGGCAGTGGTCCCTTGGACCACTACCTGCCCTTAAAAAATAATTGTGCATGCATTCCCAAAGGGGAAGGGGTCCCTGGGGACCCCTTCCCGTTTGCGAGTGCCTTACCATCCTTCTGAGAAGGGTGGTAAACTCCGAGTGTTTTGCGACTGCAATTGCGATTGCAAAACATTCATACATTAGTTTTGGAGTCACTATTAGGAAGGGACGCCCTTGAAACGCCCCTTCCTAATAGCGAGTCGCTAACCCTATTTTGCAAGTCTCTAATTGATTAGCGACTCGCAAAATAGGGTGGGTACATGGGCCACACATTTTTTGCAGTCGCAAACGGGCCTAAAACCCCTTTGCGACCGCAAAAAACGGTTGTACATCTGACCCTAAGTCTTTACTGAGGCAGACACACAAAGGTGTTTCTGATCCGCTTCCATGGGACAACGATTGCACAAAAGCGTTCCTAGAGCTAAAAGAGAAATTGTGTTGTGCCCCAGCCAGATTATTCAAAAGAGTTTACATTATTTTACAGTGCCTACTTAAATATATTAGCATGTTCAAAAGTCTGTGGTGTATTCTTTGACAACCCTTGACCCTATCGCCACAGAAATGGCCGGCTGCCTTAAATCAGTAGCTGTGGTCGGTGTCAGTCTTGAAAAGAGTGAGAACATAATGAGGGAATATCCAGTGGCTAAAATGGTCCCTAACTTAGTGGAGTTTCTATTGAATAATGTTGTGATCAAAAGACGTCCGATTTTAAATGTATGAATTCTATTGCTAGTAAATGAAAATGTTTGTGATGACATTGAAAATGATTGTCTAGGTATGATGGATCTATGAACAAAGTCAAGACCAGACATTAATGATAAACCCATGATTGAGCCCGACCAGGTTCTCTTTGTAGATGGCTCATGTTTAAGAGGAAACAATGGCACATTAAGAGCAGCATATGCCGTGTGCACTCTAAAACATGTTATCGAAGCTTATTGGCAACACAAATTGCAGAATCGATTTCCCTTACCAGAGCAGAAGACTGGACAGGGTGCTAATTAGTGGGTTTCCACATCTAGAAGATGATGAGGTCACGCACTTAGGGGCAGATTCCGATTCAGGCCGGAAATCACTCCGACCGAGCCGGACCCGAAGAGATTTCCGACCGAATAGGACTCTAGCAGCCCGACCAAACGAGTACGATGCGTACGCATGCTATCAGACTCGATTCGGTCGGACTCCCATTGAAGTCAATGGGAGCCGGTCGTACAACGCGTACGCGGGCTCCCATTGACTCAATGGGTGCGAGGCGAACAAGGGCGCCCCTCATAGCGGGTACGCTGCGACGCGACTCGCGCCGTACATGCACAGGTAGGGGGGACCCATGGGTCCCCCCTGTGTGCGGCTACGCGTACAGGGGGGTCCGACACGGACCCCCAAAGTCCAGCTCCGACTGCTCTTTCGAGCCGGACGGCGAGAGTCGGTCGGACTGCTCGAGGCATGCATCGTACTTGCCCGGCCGGGGAACGTCTCCATTGCGCGGTGCGAACAGTGTCCGTGCGAGTTGGTCGGAGCGGCTCACATCGTACTCGCTTGCCCGGACGCACGTACGAATCGGTCGGGAAACAGGGATCCGAATCGGATCCGGTTAAGCCGAATCCGATTCGGTGCCCTACCGGCCAAGATCGGAATCGGCCCCTTAGCGTGGTTTCTGTCCGATCATTAACCTTTTAACTGTAAGCTGACTGGGGGGGTTAACTCTGGGATTAGGTGATCATGTAGGTTGCCGACAGACATACTTGAGGAAGTGGAGGAACGCAAGGTTTTAGAGCGCACACTTACTGAGTATTTGGACACAAACGGGGGCTCCACCATGCATAGGTCCAATGAATGGGAAATACTGAAGGCAGTTCTGAGGGGCGCCTGCCTGGGTCTTAAATTCGGGGTGCACTGTCAGCTCTAGGCAGACCTTCACTGGGAAGAGGCAGAGTTAATGAGGATTCAGACGGCTACCTTGACTTACCCTGACTTTCATAGATGTGAACTTACAAGTCGTAGATGGCTGGGAGAACTCTGGGACCGGTTAGATAAGTATAACCAGCTTCAGTATAGTTAAAGGCTACATACGGAGGCAGAGAAGTCAGGCAGGCTTTTAGCCTGTATATTTCATAAAGAAAAAACCCCTCTGCTTGTGACCCGTTCAACAAGTCCCGAGGGTGATACAATCATTTATATAGCTGGCATAGTGCAAATGTCTCAACGACATCTACAACACGTTTACGCGACTGACATGGGTATTGCAGCACAAAACTATGCTCCCTTTCTGGCCACAGCGGGCCCCCCAGACTAGACCCCGAGATTATGGAGGCTCTGGACGCTCCTCTGAGCTTGGAAGAACTCAGGGCAGCACTTCAAGCACTTCCAAGCTCAAAAGCCCCTGGTTTTGAAGGCTTTCTGCCTGAGCTTTACCAAATGTTCTCAGTGACTCTAACGCAGAAACGTTTGGAGGTCTTACTAGAGGCCTGAGACACAGGTATCTTGCCACATTCCCTATAAGAAGAGGAAACATGTATGCTCCTTAAACCAGGTGGGGCTGACACTGACCCAGCTGCATATAATGTGTTCACAATGATAAACTCCAATATGAAAATCCTTTGTAAGGCTCTCGCCAAATGTCTATCCACACAAATGCCAAGCCTCATGCATGAAGACCAATGTGGTTTCACACCGAGATGCAGCTGTGGCCTGTTTAGGTAAGGCGGAGGGGCGGTGGGGCCGGGTTGGAGTGGATACAACAGGCGACCACGAGGGAAAACTAAATAAATAATTAATTTTCCCTTATGGTCATTTGTCAAAATCCCCCCCACCCGGCCGCATCGCCCCACGCCTTACCTGCATGGGCCGCAGCTGCCAGGATGTAGCACCGGGATGAACTTGAGGCGATTATCTTATATATTATAGGAAGTGCAACATTGGAAGGAGGAAATGGCGTTGGTTTCAATAGATTTGGAGAAAGCATTTGAGACCGTAGATTGGGGCTATCTCCTAGAAGTACTGTGTGACATGAACTTTTGGACCCCAGTTCCGTGGCTGGGTGCGCCTGCTTTATAATGAGCCTCGAGCCAGTGTGAGGGTGGGATGTTCGCACTCAAAGCCATGGACACTGGAATGGGAAAAACGCTAGTGTTGCCCACTCTCACTACTCCTGTTTGTGCTTGTGATTGAGCCGTTAGCTATTTGAATGCGCCGGGAACTACAGGAGTGGGACATTCATTTTGGTGACGTCAGTCACATCATTTCTCTATATGCAGATGATGCACTGTTCTACTTCTCTACCCCTGTGTGGCTGTACCAGTGATCCTTTGGTTGTTGGAAGAGTTTGGGAATATATCCGGTCTACCTTTAATAGGGCCAAGTTCTTGGTTTTTCCCCTAGCCACCATGGCCGGGACCCGACTCAAACAATTGCCCGATGTGGGCCTGTGCTGGGAGATGACCAAATTTCGATATCTGGGGATTAAAGTGGTGCACACCTAGAAATTACAGACTGCCTCAACATGGAGAAGGTGGTTGGGGGATTGAAGTCCTCGGTCCGCTTTTGGAACACATTACATATTTCATTGATGGGCCGTTTGGCCGTAACCAAAATGGTCCTCCTCCCCAGATGTCTCTACATTTTGCAAAATTCCCTGACCCCTATCCCAGCCAAGATTTTTGGCAAGTTGGACTCCATCCTTACATCTCTACTGTGGGCGGTAAAGTGTAGCAGATTTGCCATGTCAACACTGACGAGACAATATGAGGGGGAAGATTGGAAATCCCACGACTAGATCTAAACTATTTTGCGGCCCAATTGCAACCTGCAGCGTGATGGCTGGACCCAGCTGAAAACTGGGAAAAGTGCTTACTGACTGACAGGGTGGCTACTCGCTGATTACCCAAACTCTTAAAGGAGGGCTTAGGACTACCTTTGAATGTCCACAAATAGTCATGTGGCAGTAATCTGGCACAGTTTGTTTGGACAGTACTGAAATGTTTCCCGTTCCACTGGGAACTCCCACTCTGGATACTAAAACCTGTCTGGTACATTGTTTACAATATGTTTTTTCAAATGTGGCACGATGGTGGGTATAAACTCCTCGGGGACCAATATCCAGGCAAGAACTTCCTCACATTTGAGGAGGCTCAACTCGCTTTCTCTCTCGGGCCCGGTCATTTTATCCATCATGCTGGTCTGGCAGAAATAGCCAGGGAAACTTGGCCGACCTACCTAGCTGATCCTAAACCTACACACACTCTCAGGGTCCTACTGTCATGCAGTACGGGCTGCTACTTGAACTCGCTATTGTATAAAGCCATGCGTTGTGATGCAGTAGGTCCTCCTCCACAGTCTCGTATGGCCTGGGATATAGACCTGGACACTCCACTTACTGAGAGGGACTGGGTGCAAGTGAATGACCTTTCTCATGCTGCTTCATGTAATGCTCGCTCTAAACTGGTACGTTAAAATTTTCTGGATAAGACTTGCCTTACTCCCACACACCTGCACCAAATATCTGCATGGCGTGCCAATACTTGCCCCAGGTGCAATAATGGTGGGGCAGACTCCATGCAATGTAGAGAGGTACAGAGTTACTGGACCCGGGTAGAAGCAGAGATACAGACGATTGTTCATATTCCCCTTCTGCTAGGCCTGGGCATAGTTCGCTGAGTTTTGCTACGCGGAACTCCGCGAAGTACGAACTGCAGTTTGTGCTGGTATTCCTGCAGCTCGGGCAGAAATTCTACCCGAGCGGCAGCTCGAACTCGCAAACTTACCCTTTGCGATCGCGAACTTACCCTTCGCGATCACAAGCGGGGAAAAACTCTGCTGCACATCGCGAAGCGGAGTTTTCTGCACTCCGCGAGCTCTGCGGAGTGCGGAGTGCAGAAAACTCTGCAAACTCCGCAAACGGAGCGAAGTTCACCGCCCAGGCCTACTATTCACACACATCACAGTGCTGGCGCTTGTACTGGCCAGGCGTTACATTGCTATAACCTGGATGGAACAGAGATCATCATATTTGACTCACTGGCATAGCGATGTGTTGTAATGGTCCATAGCAGTAGAAATTCGCATGAGACTTGGAGACAGACAGAAGGTCGAGTATCTAGACTCGGAAAAAATAATGTGGGAACTGCTGGGTGTTCCTTATGTTTCCCTGTATTATTAGTGCTCATTTTTATGTCTACTTTGTCACTCAATGCTGCTGTTTATGATACAATTGAAGAATAAAGGTTTTTAACAAAGTGTGGTATCTTTTTTGGTGTTTTCACTGTTTTACTGTTTGAAGTGTTGCACAAATGCTTTATACATTGCCTCTTAAGTTAAGCCTGACTGCTCTGTGCCAAGCTACCAGAAGGTGAGCACAGGTTAATTTAGGGTGTGTATCTGACTTACCCTGACTTGAATTGTGGTTCCTGCTTGGACAGGGGGCATACCTCTGCCAACCAGAAACCCTAATTTCTAATATTGGTGAATAGCGGTGAGGATAGGGCTTGTGTTTGTGCAGTGCCATACAGTGATTTGGTGTACACTACTATTCCACACCTAAGGCCATTACGAGTTTTAAATTCTCCTTTTTCTCTCAATTGGTAATTTTTCTAAATGTAATTCCTGCTTCATCTCCATACACCTGGGACTCTTGTTTTGTACCAGTGATACCTTGCCAGAATGTTCATGGATCTCAAATGCATGGCTTACTACACCATGAGGGACTTGAAGGAATTCTTCAAGAATAGTTGGCTGCCTGTGAAGAAGAAGTCCACTAAGCGGGACCTGCAGAAAGCCGTGTAGGCTTATGAGGAAGCATGCTGGATAAAGGAAGCAGAGGACTCTGGGGAGCAGTCTGAGTAGGATGACCCCTTTGAAGTTCTAGAACTACAGAATGCAGAGCCCTGGTGATGCCTGGACTTATCACCGGAGCCCCAAGAGGGAAGTGGCCCTGAGAAGGTTAAAGGGGAGAAGGAAAATCAGTAGGCAAAGGCTTCAGAGGAGAGAGGGGAGACCAAAGAGAGGGGGTTTCCTCCTGGATCCAATGCAGAAAGCGGTGTCAGCTCTGAAACCCTTTGTCCTGAGGTGTTAAAGGACAGATAGACTGAGAGGGACCCGAGGCTGCAGCTGGCCCGGCTGACTGCAGAGGGGAGAAGAGCTGAGGCTGACAAAGCCCTGGTGGAGGAGAGGAGGGCTAAGGATGACAGAGTCTTAGCCAGCTAAAAACGTGCCATGGAGACAGCTGAGACTGAGAGAGCCTTGTAAGAAAGAAAGATCTTGCTGGCTCATGAACTGAGTCTGAAGGAGCTGCCCTTGAAGGTCCAAGCAGAAATGATGGCAACAATACTACAGTGTCAAGTGGTGAAGAAAGGATCGCATACCCGTGGACTTGCTGCCTGACTTTAAGGAGGGGGATGACATTGACAGGTGGTTTGAGGCACATGAGGTTACTCTAGAGGTGCACAGGATCCCTAAGGATTATTGGTGAGCTGGCATATGGAGGCATCTGCCTAGTGATAGTGTGGAAGCCCTACCGGCCCTAGAAAAGGGGGACAGGTGGAGGTATCCCACCATGAAGGAGAACCTTGTCAACAGATATGGATTCATCCCAGAACAGTGCAGGTTGAGATTCAGCGGCAGTCAGAAACTTTCTCGCCAGTCCTGTGGGCATTTTTTGGGCACTTCTGCAAGGCGCTGGACTGTTGGGTGAAGGGTAGTGAGGTAAACACTTTTCAGGGCCTGTACAATTTGATTGCTAGAGAGCACATGTTTATTCACTGTTTTCCAGAGCTGTGCCAACACTTGGTTGATTGCGAGTTCACTGACCCGAGGGAGCTTGCAAAGGAGGCAGACGTCTAGGTGAGTAACATAGTGTGTGGGAAGGCAATTGTGAGTTATCCCAAGGGGGAGTGGCTCAGGTTTTCCCCTATCAGAGTGAGGGGGAGGTACCCAGAGAGGTCCCAGTATGGGGAGGGGGAAGAGGGTCCATGTCCCTTCTAAGCGTACGAGCGGAGGTTAGGTAGACAGAGACCCAGGGCACCTTACTTCCAGTCCCAGTGCTTGGATTGCTCTGAGTTGGGGCACGAGCAAGGGGACCTGGTCTGTACCAGGAGACCATCCATTGATGGGAGCTCCACAGTGTCAGGAGAGCTGGGGGGACAGCTGGAACAGGTGCCACTCCACAGCAGAGGGTACAGAGTCCCAAATGTGGGGACAGGAGGGGGAAACAGTCCACAGTGGGAGGACCAGTGGGTCAGAAGTTGCAAGCTCTGACAACAAAGCACCCCAAGCCTGACCCTGGTGAGTCCACTTCTGGTCACACGGGGCTCCATGCCCTGCCACAGGGACAGAAGGCTGGCGACCTGCACCAGGCAGACTCTTGCATGACACACACAGAGTATGTCTCCCTTGAGGGAAGTTGTGGTGCTCCGATGGAAGGATGCACAAGTTCATTCTAAGGGTACCGATTCTGGGTTGAAGGACCAGTTTCAGGAAACCACCTCAGAACTGATGGGAGGTGGAGGAGAAAATGGGTGCAAAGCACCTGGGTCTTCTGTCCCCTACTTTGATAAAATGCAGAGGTCAGACACCACTGGATGGCCTGAGGCCTGGCTCTGGACACTGACAGCTGTCAATGGCCTCTGGTGGCTGTTGTCTTTGTGGACAGAGATTTCCCTAGGTCGGGGACAGAAGTCAGACCCAAGAGGTGGAATGAGCCACATCACTTTCCTGGCCATGGTTGCACTGTCTGCCTACTGGGATGTATCTGTGAGCAAATTAAGGTTATGTGTTGCACAGTTGGGGTCCACAGGTGAGGTGAAGGGTTCCCCATGGCAGCCGTGGTCCGTGCAGGTAACAGGGGTGGGACAGTAGGGCCGGGTGTGGGGGATTCTGACGGATGTTGCAGAGGGAAAATTAATTATTTATTTAATTTTCCCTCTGCATCGTCCCTTGAAATCCCCCCCACCCGGCCCCATCGCTGTTACCTGCATGACCCCGGCTGCCCCTTGGGTCAGTTCAGTGGCTCAAGAGAGCATACACAGAGGGTTCCAAATAAGTTCAGTGAGGCATAGAATTGATAGGTGACCCTGCAGTAGTGGGTCATTGTGCACATTCTATCACCTAAGCAGGAAAGTCCATCTTAGTATTAATTACTCTACCCTGGCTTTAGGGTGGAGGGCAGTTGTGTTGAAAATGGCCCTTTCTGCGGGGTCACCCCCAAACTCTTTGACTTCCTCCTACACCTTTTGCTGACTTTATTGTTATTGGCTTTAGCACTCTGGGCACTTTACCACTGCTATCCAGTGCCAAAGTGCATGTGTTCTCTGCTTAAAACATGGTAGCGTTGGCTTATCTACAACTGGCATATTTAATTTACTTATATGGCGCTGGTAAAGTGCACTACATGTGCCAAGAGCCTGTAAATTAAATATAACTAGCAGGCCTGCAGCACTGATTGTGCCACCCACATAAGTAGCCTTTTAAACATGTCACAGGCTTGCCACTGCAGAGCCTGTGTGTGCAGTTCTAAACTGCCATGTTTACCTGGCAAATTAACCCTCTTAACGCACACAAAAAGTAAGGGGTAGGAGGAAAAACGTCCCACTTTGACCTCCTGCTACAAGTATTTACACACACAATAGAAGGGGGACTGTGTATTCCAGTACCTCATCTGTATTATCATTTTGATGGTTCTTATGTATGGTTCCATTGACTCTATTTATTCCCCGATTGTGGGGGTGGGGTTGGTGGGAGGGTGTTATGTGTGTATTCTATAGGTGTAAAATGCTCAATAAAGACTTATTAAAAAAAAAAAGGAAACTACAGTTATGAAATGTAATAAGGTAATCCCAGTGCTATCCTATGGAAGAGGTAGCCCTTGCAGTAGTGAAAAATGAATTTAATAGTTTTTCACTACCAGGACATGTTAAACTTAAAGTACATCTCCTACTATGTTGCATCCTGCCCTTCGGCTGTCCAGGACCTACCTTAGTGGTGACATATGTGCATTACAAAGGAAGGTTTGGGCCTGGCAAGAGGGTTAATTTACACACTCAATAGAAGGGGGACTGTGTACTGATGATCGCTGTGATCAAAGGTTGGGGGAACAGACAAGGGTTTTAAAACTGCCCTCACACACAGCGAACTGTGTCATGCTTCATCATAGGGCTGCTAACACACCTCCCCACAGACCAACGCTGGAGGTGGAGCAATAGGGAGGGGGAAGACATTACAACACGTAAGTGAAAACAGTATGGGATCACAAGTGAACATAGGTGCAGGAATAGTGATTAAAATTGGTCACGGGAAATCCCAAATACAACTTTAATCTTGGATACCCTGTCCAGAGTAAATAGGTCACTTCAAGACCAGTGGATGGTGGTATGGGGAGCTATGATGAGTCACCTACCCCTCCACTCTGCAAAACCGTCGACATGTTTCAGCCGGCAAAATTAAATACCCCGGCTTTCATCAGAACTCACATAAGAAATGATTCCATGGATACTAACCCTACCTCCTTTGATCCAAGGATCGAGGAAAGACACCCTTCTGAGTAACTGCTCAGATAATATGTGATAGAGCGCCTTGCTCTTCAAGAGGAACCTGTAACAAAGTGAATAAAAACAAATATCAAACAAACTGTGCAGTGCCCTCTGTGAATAAACACACAAGCATCCAAAGTGGTGTAAACCCAACCGATCAGAACAGCGATTCCTTATGGGCGTCGCCTCACCGGCACAGGCCAAAGGTGCAATTCTTAAGGCCCTGCAGTGTATTTAATAAAGACAGACGTCCCAATAGAGCGCACAATTTGCACTCATTTATAAATAAAAGGATACTCAAGTAAAAAATCAGGCATCAGTGCTAGGAGACAGGTACACGACCAAGTACTCGGCAAATCTTACCGAGTTCATTTAAAATCAAAACTTGAACTGGCGGGAGAGCAAGGACAGCTCCCTATAGTCACACACTGCGAGACATAGGGATAGAAAATGACAAAGGGAGTAATTTAAAGGCACACGGAACAATGTCGTAACTGTCTCTCTGAGAAAAGACCCGGGTCTGGTATGCCCCATGTGGTAATTAAGAATGGTATCATAGCAACGCGAAGGACACCAGGCTCTGTCCACTCGACCAGTGCCCTTCTGCCAGAAACAGATCTCTCTCCGACCTCCATTGAGTAGTAAAGAAGTGCCCAACTTACTTCGTCAAGGTGAGCTGTGTCCAAACAAACTGTCCCTCCCAGCGCCGTGCAGGTTCAATGTGCTGCGCTGCCTCAGCCCGTGTTATCCCTCCCATCCCCCACCCACATCATCGCGACGTACGTGGCCTGGGGGGGGCGGAAAACAGGGAGAAACACTGAAGCGCTCACTTCCGACCCCATATTGGGGATACAGGTGCTTCAGTGCGCATGTGCGCTATGGATTATCCTCTGCAGAACAGGAGGAAAAACCTCAAACCGTCTGCTTTCCACGGAGAGATGATGTGGAACCGGGGTGAAAATTAAATTAAAGAAATGCAGTATTTCTTAAGGTTATGCAGCAGTACAATGTAAAGCTGGAAAAGTTTTGTCATAAAATTGGGGGCTATTACAGAAATATGTATATAAGAGATAATCCTAATTAATTGCCAGTTCTGCCAATCGACCCCCATGTCCAAGCTAAAGATATTGAAAATGTATTTATTAGGGGGTGGGGGATGGTCGGGCTAGGGTGGTTATTCCCCCACAAATCAAGACATGGGTTAAAGGAGGGAAAACTTGTCGAAGAGGATTTACATAATATGCTTGCGCTGGCAATATAGACACTGAACTTTAGAACATGTCACAGAGAAAGAGTGTCCCTGGTGTCTCACAGATTGTTCAGAGTATTCCAGGGTATGTCATCATTCAGGCCTTCAGTATGGCTACGGACCCTATAGATCCATTTCTGTTCCCTAATAAACAGGACATTCCCTGGCTTACGGGTGGTGGCATTTATATTGGGTTTGTCCAGGACAGTCCAAAAGATGTCCTCGGGTGAATGCTTCTTCTCCTTGTAGTGGGACGTGAGGCGACTCATTGTCCTTTGACATCTGATGGTAGATCTATGCTCCATTATCCTGGTTTTTACCCTCCGAGTGGTCATACTGATGTAAACAAGATTACATGGGCATTTCAGCATGTATATAACATTGGTGCAGTTACAGTTGGTATGCCTCCATTGTTACCAGGAGTGGGTAAGACCAATGTCCACTGTTTTAGTGCATTCCTGGGATTTGCTGTTGGTACATGGGTGGCCACCCAAAATTATGATTTGGGAAGTTGGGGTACATAGGGTTGAACGGGGGGTGGGGACCCCCAAAGATACCCCTACCTCTGCCCCTTCTTCGTGGTTTTCTCATGTAGTCACTGTCATCACTACTTGTGCTGGTCCTGTCCGAATTTCTGCCATCCCTATTTTGGCCTTTCTTCATGTCATCTGCTTTCTTTTGGATGTATTCATCCGTAATATACGGGTAGACCTTCTCTCATGAGAACTTCTTCAGATCTTTTTGAAGTTTATCTACCTTAGATCTTAATAGGTAATCTTTGTACTCCCCAATTTCACTGTTGGTTTCCTCTAGTTTCTTTTTGAAGGTAGCCAAAAGGATACTGGCTTTAATCCCCTGTTCGCTAGCCTGGATTTTAATGTAGAGGGCATCCGCTGTCCTTTTAGCTGTATTAATGATAAGGATCAGCCAGTCCCTCGTACATTTCCAGGCTATCAGGGACCAGTCTTTTCGGAAGACAGGATCTTCCAAGAAGATCAGAGGCTCGTTGGATACCAGAAGGCCTCTGGGCGCAGCATTACCCCTTAAATATTCTGTTAAAATTGCCCCATGGAGGATGGCTTTAACATGGGATCTCTTTAACTCAATTAGGGTGTCCCACCCTTCACCCTGGGTCAGGATTTGATTTATGGTTGTGTCTACTAGCAAAGATGGCAGCAGAACAGGGTTTGGCCTTTGGGGACGATGCAGTGGCAGAGATCCTTTCAGGTCCATCTTTGCTAGTGGATCACTGAAAAAGAGGGCAGTTTCCTGTGCCAGGAAGATCCAGTGACACCTTATTTCTACACCCTCCCCAAGGTGCACAAGCTGACGAGACCTCCTCCAGGTAGACCCATAGTATCGGACATAGGTTCACTGTTGGAGCCACTTTCACACTTTTGTGACTTTTTCTTAAAACCAGTAATACAGAATAGACCAGCCTACCTCAAAGATACCACCGATGTGCTACTTCTACTGAAGGACCTACATTTTTATCCAGAGTCCCTGTACACCAACATACCCCAGAGATAGACCCTATGCATAGTAGAGGAGATCCTGTTTACCTTAAACTGGGAGTTCTGTACCCCTAGGCCATTCATCCTACACCTCACTGAAATAGCACTGACGAAGAATTTTTTCGAGTGCCAGGGAGCCTACCACCTCCAAACACATGGGTCATCCATGGGGAGCATTTTTGCCCCCAGTTTGGCGGGGCTTTAAATGGCAGCCTTTGAGGATCAATACATCTTCGCCCCCGGGAGCATCTGGAGTAACAACATCAAGGTGTGGAGGCGCTATATTGATGATCTCCTCCTGATTTGGGAGGGGAATGCACAGTCCATTCAAGATTTCCTGGAGTAGTTGAACAGCTGTAACCCTTTACTTCTGTTTACTTCAACTATTACGAAGGAGAATTTACCCTTTCTGGATTTGATCATTTTTCCAAATGAAGGAGGTCTACAGACAAAGATTTTCCATAAACCAATGGACAGGAGCAGTCTCCTATTATTTCAGAGCTTCCACCCCAAATCCTTAAGGGAGAATTTACCGGTGGGACAGTTCCTATGCCTTCGCAGAAATTGTTCCTGTACTGAGGATTTTAGGTCAGAACCTAACACCCTGACGAATAAACTCCTGCAAAGGAAGTACCCCCACAGGACTGTCAAAAGGGCCCGTAAGAGAGCGATCAATTGCAATCGAGAAGCCCTTTTGGAAGCGGTAGAGAAACCCCCTACCGACAAGACTATATGTGTAACCACATTTAACACTGCTTCCAGTAACATCCAGAGGATTAATCTACGAAACTGGAGAATCCTCAACTCAAATGGTTTACAACTGGAGAAACCTTTGTTTTCTTTTAAGAGGAGCCATAATATCAAAGATCTACTGGTCCACACCAGACCCAGGAATTTTTCAACTAGACCAGAAGCGACAACTGATAGGGAGGTGGCGTGGGCCCTCCCTCCAGTGACGGGACACACAAGATGTGGTTCATGTGATGTGTGCCACCTGACTGCAAACACTAAACCAGTGGACATTGGACTTACCCACCCCTGGGAATAAGGGAGGCATACCAACTGTAACTCCACCAATGTTTTATACATGCTGAAATGCCCATGTAATCTTGTTTACATCGGTATGACCACTCGGAGGGTAAAAACCAGGATAATGGAGCATAGATCTACCATCAGATGTCAAAGGACAATGAGTCGCCTCACGTCCCACTACAAGGAGAAGAAGCATTCACCCGAGGACATCTTTTGGACGGTCCTGGACAAACCCAATATAAATGCCACCACCCGTAAGCCAGAGAATGTTGTGTCTATTAGGGAACAGAAATGGATCTATAGGGTCCGTAGTCATACTGAAGACCTGAATGATGACATACCCTGGAATACTCTGAACAATCTATGAGACACCAGGGACACTCTTTCTCCATGACATGTTCTAAAGTTCAGTATCTATACTGCCAGCGCAAGCATATTATGAAAATCCTCTTCGATAAGTTTTCCCTCCTTTAACCCATGTCTTAATTTGTGGAGGAATAACCACCCTAGCCCCCCTAATAAATACATTTTCAAAAATCTTTAGCTTGGACATGGGGGTCGATTGGCAGAACTGGCAATTAAGTAGGATTATCTCTTATATACATATTTCTGTAATAGCCCCCAATTTTATGACAAAACTTTTCCAGCTTTACATTGTACTGCTGATATATAACCTTAAGAAATACTTCATTTCTTTAATTTAATTTTCACCCCCGGTTCCACATCATCTCTCTGTGGAAAGCAGTCCGTTTGAGGTTTTTCCTCCTGTTCTGCAGAGGATAATCCATAGCGTACATGCACACTGAAGCACCTGTATCCCCAATATGGGGTCGGAAGTGAGCGCTTCAGTAGCGAATCGTCCCATTCCCGCATTGTTGTACGCGGACGACGCGGTTTTAATGGCCCGTACGCCGCTAGGTCTTCAAAGGGTGGTTAACTCGTTTGCTAATTTTATGTCAAATTTGGGCCTCACTATAAATTGTTCAAAAACATTTAGTATGAACTGTGGGGCTGGAAGCAACAAGAAAATTAACACCCTTTTTATACAATCGAAGGCAATTGAGCATACAAAAACTTTTTCCTATTTAGGAATTTTATTTGATCACACGGGAACATGGGTTCAGGCGGTGAAAGCAAGAAAGCTTCTTTTTATTAAATCTTTGATGGCATTATCTAATTTTAGCAGGAAATTAGGAAGACGCCCTCCTGTCGAATTGCTTCAGATCTATAGAGCAAAGTGTGTTGCTATTGCCACATATGGTGTGGGAATATGGGGGTATGCCAATGTAGGCTCATTACAAGTGGTAGAAAATAAGTTTTTTAGGTTTCTCCTGGTAGTACCAGACAGTACCTCAACACATGTTTGTCACTTGGAATTGGGCATGCCCTATTTAGAGGATATTATTAAGATCCAGCCAATTTTGTTGTGGCATAGAGTGTGGACTACAGATGAGACCGACTTTAATCGCCACATCCTGAAGGACGCCCTGGGGATTGATGGGGTTTAGAAATATAAGATGGTTAGGGTATATTAAAATGTTTCTTGGTAAAATGGGACATGCAGAATATTTTAATGATCCAGACTCTATGCGTGAAGTCCCCAGGAAAGAACTTAAAGCTAGTTGTTTGCGTTTTTTGGGCGAATGCAGAACCACCTTAGAAATTAGTAAATCAACGGTTCAAACCCATTATATCATTTTGGCAACTCCGACTATACAACCATATGTTTTGTTAGTTACTGGAGACTATGATAGATTCCTGCTATCACGTTTTAGATTGAATATTTTATTTAGATCTTTAAGCTTTCCCGAACATAATGACTGGTCGAACATTTTATGTAATTGCCCCTGTGATGATATCTCTGTACAGTCGACCATACATATAATGTATTTTTGTAAATTTTATACCAGGTAGAGAAGGAAATGGATTATCCCCGTATTGAGAAAATTTGGCTTGAGACAATGCCGACCAGCTTTTTTGGCACTACAAACCTTAGACGGTGAATTTATGATTGCCTCTGTGACAACTTTTAAAAAAATATTTTTAAATGTCGTAAAACTATTATGATGTGAATCAGAGATAATTGTATTTTTATATTATTTTAAGATATTGTGATTGCTGGATTGTGTAATGTACTTTTATGGTCAACATCTGTGTTTTCCGAATAAAGATTTTTGAATTGAATTGAGCGCTTCAGTGTTTCTCCCTGTTTCCGCCCCCTCCAGGCCACGTATGTCGCATACGTGATGACGTGGGCGGGGGAAGGGAGGGATAACACAGGCTCAGGCAGCGCGGCACATTGAACCTGCACGGCGCTGGGAGGGACAGTTTGTTTGGACACAGCTCACCTTAACGAAGTAAGTTGGGCACTTCTTTACTACTCAATGGAGGTCGGAGAGAGATCTGTTTCTGGCAGAAGGGCACTGGTCGAGTGGACAGAGCCTGGTGTCCCTCGCGTTGCTACGATACCATTCTTAATTACCACACGGGGCATACCAGACCAGGGTCTTTTCTCAGATAGACCGTTACAACATTGTTCCGTGTGCCTTTAAATTACTCACATTGTCATTTTTCATCCCTATGTCTCGCAGTGTGTGACTATAGGGAGCTGTCCTCACTCCCACGCCAGTTCAAGTTTTGATTTTAAATGAACTCGGTAAGATTTGCAGAGTACGTGGTCGCATACCTGTCTCCTACCACTGATGCCTGATTTTTTACTTGAGTAACCTTTTACTTATAAATGAGTGCAAATTGTGCGCTCTATTGGGACGTCTGTCTTTATTAAATACACTGCAGGGCCTTAAGAATTGCACCTTTGGCCTGTGCCGGTGACGCGACGCCCATAAGGAATCGCTGTTCTGATCGGTTGGGTTTACACCACTTTGGATGCTTGTGTGTTTATTCACAGAGGGCACTGCACAGTTTGTTTGATATTTGTTTTTTATTAACTTTGTTACAGGTTCCTCTTCAAGAGCAAGGCGCTCTATCACATATTATCTGAGCAGTTACTCAGAAGGGTGTCTTTCCTCGATACTTGGATCAAAGGAGGTAGGGTTAGTACCCATGGGGTCATTTCTTATGTGAGTCCTGATGAAAGCCGGGGTATTTAATTTTGCCGGCTGAAACATGTCGACGGTTTTGCAGAGTGGAGGGGTAGGTGACTCATCATAGCTCCCCATACCACCATCTACTGGTCTTGAAGTGACCTTTTTACTCTGGACAGGGTATCCAAGATTAAAGTTGTATTTTGGATTTCCCGTGACCAGTTTTAATCACTATTCCTGCACCTATGTTCACTTGTGATCCCATACTGTTTTCACTTATGTGTTGTATTGTCTTCCCCCTCCCTATTGCTTCACCTCCAGCATTGGTCTACGCGGAGGTGTGTTAGCAGCCCTATGATGAAGCATGACACAGTTCGCTGTGTGTGAGGGCAGTTTTAAAAACCCTTGTGTGTTCCCCCAACCTTTGATCACAGCGATCATCAGTACACAGTCCCCCTTCTATTGTGTGTGTAAATTAACCCTCTTGCCAGGCCCAAACCTTCCTTTTTAATACACATATGTCACCACTAAGGTAGGTCCTGGACAGCCGAAGGGCAGGATGCAACATAGTAGGAGATGTACTTTAAGTTTAACATGTCCTGGTAGTGAAAAACTATTAAATTCATGTTTCACTACTGCAAGGCATACCTCTTCCATAGGATAACACTGGGATTACCTTATTACATTTTATAACTGTAGTTTCCTTTTTCTTTTTTAATAAGTCTTTATTGAGCATTTTACACCTATAGAATACACACATAACACCCTCCCACCAACCCCACCCCCACGATCGGGGAATAAATAGAGTCAATGGAACCATACACAATAACCATCAAAATGATAATACAGATGAGGTACTGGAATAAAACCATCAGCAACAAACGTCCTATAATTGATCTGTTGGTCATAAAATACATCATTCAATAAATCCAGATAACACATATGTAAACATCAGACCGTTATTTAAAGTGCAGTATGCAACAAAACGGAAATAAAGCAGAGTAGCTTCACCCAACAATACATCCTGTCTTTACATAAAACATCAACTTTCCAATCTAGATAAAGGAGTCCATATTAGCTGCCCTTTTTCCTTGCTTTGGGGCCTTTTCTGCAATAAATCACTTTCTCTAAGTTAGAAATAGCTAATAAGCGGGTGAGCCAGTGTTGAAACAGAGGAGGCTGCGGATCGAGCAAGGCTGTAGCAATTAAAAGTCTAAAAATCGTCATTGAGACAGCAAGAAAATAATCTATATCCGGGGTCTGTTCCTCTTCAAATACCCCTAATAGAATTAATTTTGGAGTCAGAAAGACTTTAATATCTAATTTACTGTGAAAAAAATTTAGTATTTCATTTTTAACGGAATTTAAAGAGGGACACGTTGCAAACATATGAACAATGTCAGCACAAGAAGTAGTACATCCAGGACAATTGGTTCCCTGACCTGAGCCCCACTTTGCGATTCTCGCAGGTGTCTAATATTGCATAAAACAAGTTTTAAAAAACTGCACCTGCAAATTGGCCGACATTAAAACAGTTTGGGATAAGTTAAGAGCCTTTGCAAATTCATTTTCAGAGATCGCCATCTTATCTTGCCACTTAGAACACACTTTATCAAGATCATCTTTCATTTCATTATTCAAGAACTGATAAATTGTCCCAATGCGAATGTAGTTCTGAGTTACTAAACTTCTCATCAAATTTTTTATCAAAACCACTGGGCCCGCCTGCTTTACACTGAAGGTAATCCCTAACTTGTAGGTACTTAAAAAACTCCTTGTTGTTAATACCAAACTGTGCCTTTAGTTCATCGAACGAGACGAAGCCGAAAGGAGAAACAAAAGTACCTAATTTATCTATCCCTGCCAGGGACCAAACTTTCATATAGCCATCATTAGAGATTTCGGGTAGGTTCGGATTATTCACAATCAGAGTATAGAAATGTAATCTCCCCAAACCCAACAGTTTCCGTATAGCAGCCCAAACTTTAAACGCACCCAGAAGACACTAAGGGCCAGATGTACGACCCACCAATTTGCGACTCTTAAATTGCGGTGCATTTGCGACCCGCAATTTGCGACTCGCAAATTGGGATGTATAACAATGTCTCAGACACTGTTTGCGATTTCTAATGGGGTCGCAAATTGCATGTCTCTTGAATATTAATGAGGCAGACGCAATTTGCGACCCCATTAGGAATGGCTAGCACTCCCAGGTATGGTGGCCTGTTGGGGTCAGCAGACCACCATGTCTGGGACTGCTTTTAAATAAAGCAATCTTTTTTTTAAAAATGCAGCCCGTTTTCCTTAAAGGAACATGGGATGCATTTAAAAAAGAAAAATGAAACTTTTCAGTTTCATTTTTTAAAGGCCAGGCAGTGGTTCCTGGGACCACTGCCTGCTCTTAAAAATATTTTCTCACATACTCACAAAGGGGAAGGGGTTCCTTTGGGACCCCTTCCCGTTTGCGAGTGGTTTACCACCTTCTTGAAGTAGGTGGTATACTGCAAGTGTTTTGCGGCCGCAAATGCGGTCGCAACACAATTGTACACGGCATGGTGACTCGCTATTAGGATGGGACGCCCCTTCCTAATAGCGGGAGCCGCAAATGCTATTTTGCGAGTCAGTGACTCGCAAAATAGCATTTGTACATGCCATACTTTTTTGTAATAGCTATATTCTACTTGTCTAAGAAGACACCCCCAAGCCTCCTTTCCTGTCAATAATTCAAATATGGAAGGCGTAGAATTATGGGGAGTCTTAGGCGTAGATTCCATTAGTAAAATCCGGCTATATTGCAGCATTGTAGCCCAATAATTTAGTTTATGGTTTGGGAGAGCCCACCCTCCTCTCTCTTTCGGAAGCAATAGATACCTCAGCACTTTTCTTGGTTTAGAATAGGCCCATAAAAATCTAGAAAATACGGCATCAAACATTTTGAGGCATTCATTAGGGAAATCTAGAGGAATTTCTCTAAAAAAATAGAACATTTTAGGGAAGAAGATCTTCTTTATAAGGTTACAACAACCAATCATTGTGAGATTCAAATTATTTAACCTTGCTAACCCTTTCTTGGTTTTATCTATCACAGGTTCTAGATTTAAATTAACAATAGCCTCCACATTAGACAATATAAAAACACCTAAATATAATGCTTTTTTAGGATTGTAACTTTTTATTAGTTTCAGAGGGGAAGGGGGGATAGGAAACATCAGCACTCGCCTACATCCAGTGGCCGGCGAGGAATACGCAGTAGCATTTTAAGTTCAAATTACAGTACCCTGCACCTACATCCACTGGCCGGTGCGGTATGCTTAAAAACAAACAAAAGATAGGGGAGGGGATGGGGGGGAGAAAGGGGAAAGGGAAACATACTTCAATGTCACTTCCAACATGGAAAAGAAAGAAACAACATGTGCTCCTGGTGTTAGTGCGTGGACTTCACTTTTCTTTCTCCCCTGAGTCTGCGGGATGCGTGGGTGAAGTTATCTGCAGTATACGTAGGTATATCGGGCAGGTCAGTTGTTGAAATTCTCCTGCGAAGTGTGTGATACAGGAGCCCCATCTTTTATTGAACTTAGGTAAGGTATGATTAACTGTGGCAGTTAATTTCTCCATCCCTAGGAGATCCCAGAGTTCATGGAGCCAATCGGAGTGGGTCGGTACCACATCAGTGCCCCATTTAGCCAGCAAAACCTGCTTCGCAGCACACAATGCCAATGTAATGGCTTTGCCCCGCTCTGAGTGTAGGGGATAAGTTAAGGCATTGGGCAACCCTAGGAGAACATAAGCTGGAAAGCGTGGTATTTCGGTGTTGAACATTGTGTCAATATCCGTTAAAACTTCCTCCCAGTACCGGTGAAGTTTGGAGCAGTGCCATAATAAGTGGGTAAGTGTGCCTGAGTTGGCGCAGTGTCTCCAGCACTCGCCAGGTCTCCCCCTCTGCCATGAAGCCAAGCGGGCCGGGGTGTAATACCAGGAGTGCACCAGCTTTAGGAGAGTCTCTCAACCTGCGGCACTCGTAGCGGAGGTGCGTGCCCTGTGTAATATATCTAACCACTCCTTATCCGTGAAACTGCGTTCACATTCCCGCTCCCATCTCTTCCTAGCTGGGGTGTGTAGCGGTGCAGGCAGGGTATTTAAAAAGGAATAGATGTCGGATAAAAGACGAGAATCGTCCTTCCGAGTGAAGAGCCAATGTTCGAACGACGTCAGTTTCCTACTTGCATGCAGCTTAACTGCAGGCAGAGATACCCAGTGTCGAACCGCCAAGTAATGCCAATATTCCGAATCCGGTAGACCACAATCCTGTCTAATGGCCGTAAAGTCCATCAGCCCATTCACATCAAACAGATCTCCAATCCGCTTACATTGTGCCTCCTGCCAGGGTGCAAACGCTTTATCAGACATTGCTTGGGGAAAGTCTGGGTTTCCAATGATCGGCGTGAGAGGTGAGATATTTGTGGATAACTGGTGGGTGGAACGCACCGCGTCCCAGACCCCGACAGTTGCTCGGACCACTGGCGAGATATAAACACCCGGCAATATTTACGCTGCAGCCACGGGATTTTCCAAATATGAATGCCCGCTACAACCTGGTGCTGGAAGCACCAATGCTTTTCTTTCATCAGGCGCTGCCATTCAACGATATATCGCAGCTGGGCTGCCTGATAGTATTTCTTCAGATTAGGTATTCCCAGTCCCCCTTTTGCCAGGAGCAAATAGGTACGCTCTCGCGCCAATCGAGCCCGCTTACCCGCCCAAATGAAGGCTTCCAGTGCCTCCTGCAATTTTCTCAGGACTGCCGGGGGGGGGTGGCAATGGCATAACCTGCATGAGGTATAGGATCTTCAGCAGCAAGGTCATTTTTACCACCGCAATACGGCCCACCCAAGAGAGAGGACCCCCCGCCACGACTGAATAAGAGATCGCACAGTACGCAACAGGGCCATGTAGTTGTGGCTGATCGAGCCCTCTATCGTGGGCAGTATTTGAATGCCCAGGTATGGAATTCCATGCTGTGACCACTGGAAGGGGAACATGGATTCTAGATGGGCTTGTTCCTCTCGAGGGATGGTGATGTTCAGGGCTTGTGTTTTAGTGGCGTTTACTTTAAAGCCAGAAACCTCTCCAAACCGGGCCAGCTCCTCCAGGAGAGGAGGTAGGGAACCACGCAGGTTAGTGAGAGTCAACAAGACGTCATCCGCGTACAGTGCTATTTTATGAGATTGGCCCCCCCATCCAAACGCCCTCAATCTGCTGGTGATGACAGACGCATTCCGCCAGGGGCTCCATGTAGAGCGCAAATAGAAGGGAGGAGAGGGGGCAGCCCTGGCACGTCCCCCTCGCAACTGGAAAAAGTGGGGATAAAGTGTTATTCACCCGGACCCGCGCTTTAGGAGCCGCGTAGCCCGCCCCAACCCATCTCCGAAACCTGGGACTGAAACCAACCGTCTCCAGCATGCAGTGCAAAAAAGGCAAATGCACACGGTCAAAGGCCTTTTTCGGCGTTAATGGACAGAAACAGTGTTGGGACCCGAGAACACTGAGTCTTATCAAGTAGATGCAAAAGCCACTTGGTGTTATCGCTGCATGTTCGACCCGGTATAAAGCCGGATTGATCGGGCTCTATCAAGCCCGGCATGTGCCTGCCCAATCGCTGTGCTAAGATCCCAGTGAAAATCTTTGCGTCAGCATTCAAGAGGGAAATAGGGCGGTAAGAGGAGCACAATTGAGGGTCTTTCCCGGGTTTTGGTAACACCGTGATGACCGCCATGCGCATCGAATCAGAGAGTTCCCCCGAGTCGCTAAAGGAGTTATAAAGGCGTGTCAGAATGGGGGCCAGCAGAGATGCGTATTGTTTATAAAAAGCCATGATAAACCCGTCTTGTCCCGGCGCTTTTTCTACTTGTAAGCGACCTATCACATCCAGCACCTCCCTAGCCGTTATGTCTGTCTCTAACTGTTCAGCGTGAAAGGGCAGCAGTTTTGTGATGGGAGCCTGTTCGATGTATGATGCGCAGCCGCCGGGGGAAATGTCTTCCGCAGTGTACAGTCGCGTTTAAAAGCGTCCGAATTCCGCCGTTATATTGTCGTCCCTCGTAAGAGGTAGTCCCCCTCTATCCAGAACTGTCTGTACACGCCTAGAGTGTGCTTGGGCCCTCAACTTATGCGCCAGCAATTTCCCCGCTTTGTTGCCCCCAGCATAATACTTCTGCCGTGTTCGCAACAGGGCGTGCACAGCCGCGTCCATATCTAACGCTCTTAGTTGTTTCCGTGCTACATTCAATTGTCGCCGATTTTTATGTGCAGCTACCCGCCTATATTCCTCCTCCAGCTCCTTGGCATTGGCCTCAAGTGTGGTGCGCTTTGAGGCCCGCTCCCTATTAAGTCTAGCCGCTATTGCAATGTACGTCCCTCTAACGACCGCCTTAAGGGCCTCCCAAAGCGTCGTGAACGCAGTGTCAGGTGTGTCATTTACGGAGAGATAATCTACAATGGCCTTCTCTACCTCCTTCACCGCAGCATCATAGGGCAATAACCTACGATTGAGCCTCCACATTCTGCTGTTCTGGTGAGTAGTCGGAAGACTAATAACTAACTGGATCGGAGCATGGTCAGATATGGCTGCTACGTCAATCGTGGCCCCTACTATTTGTGGACATAAGGAGGCCGAGGTCAAGAAGTAATCGATTCTATCGTGGGATTGGTGTGCCGCAGAGAAGAAGGAGTAGGACCGTGACTGCGGATGCAGTACCCACCAAATGTCAGTCAGTCCCGCTTCCGCTAACCAGCTGGCCCCCTGTGAAGAAAACATCCCCGCAGGCCCTGAACGTGGAGGGAGCCTATCTATAGCCGCGTCCATGTCTAAATTAAAATCCCCACCTATTACTAAATTGGAGTCAGGAGACGCCAGCACCTCACCTAAGGCCTGTCGAATAAAGGATTCCTGTCGCTCATTGGGGGCATAGAGGGTGGCTATGGTGAGTGTATGGTAAGCCAAGGACATTCTCAAAGAGAGCATCTGCCCCGGAATCTCAGATTGTACTCCTTCAACCCTCCCCTGGAAGTGTGTGGCCACAAGAATCGCAACCCCTGCCTTGTTCCCCGGACCGGGGAACCAGTACTGGAGATCAAACCATTTCGACCTCATTCTATGGCAGTCCTGTTTCACCAAATGCGTTTCTTGTAGAAGCTGACCTAAGCAGGTTGAGAACCGCTACTCTCTTGGCTGGCGAATTGAGACCCTTTACATTCAAGCTAAACACCTTCACCATCGTTCAACAAATGCAAGATCGCCGTAAGAGCTCCCGACCCCTCCCGCACATCTCCACCCCAAATCCCATAATACAGTGAGGCTGCTGGAAAGAAAAAAGAGGACAGAAACTTTACGAAACATCATAACAAGAACAACAAAAAGGAACAAAAGCATGTGTTGGTGCACAACTTGCGATTGTGTAGAGAGGGTTCATGTCGCCGGTCGTCTGCGGGATAGGAGTGGAAGAGTGGCAACCACCACCCCTGCCGCAACCGGTCAAGTAGAAAGGCACTGATTGGCCCCGGGGGGGAGCCACCCAACCCGTTCCAATAGAGCTAAGTGTGAAACGGATTGCTGCTAGTCATCATCATGTTCCGGAGACGAATGATGGTCTGAAAGCCGCCGCAGTAACTCTGAGCGTTCCTTGAGGCTTTCAGTTTTCGTGGGTTTCGTTTGCTGTATGAAGGGAGCACTCCTGTTGCGGCGTCGCCTCCGGGCATCTGCCGTCGACAATTGGGAGCTGGTGCATGGTGAAGAGGAGTCTTGAGTCAGATCCAGCCCCAGAATGTCCGCTGCCTCCGAGGGCGTGCGTGTCGCACGTGTTTCCCCCTGCCATGCGAAGATAAGACAGAATGGATGGCCCCACCTGTATTTCACTCCTTTGTCCCACAGGAACGCCATCAGTGGTCGCATATCTCTACGCCGCTGGAGTGTTATAACTGACAGGTCTTGGAACAAGTGGACCTTGTGACCTTCAAAGAGGACATGTTGCTGGTCCTGTACCGCCGCCATAATGAGCTCTTTCTGGGTGTAGTTATGGAGACACGTCAGGATGTCCTGTGGCATTCCCGGCGAAGTGGAATGGCGTCCCGCTCTATATGTCCGGTCCAGAAGAAGCTCTTTACCGTCCAAGGCTGGTACAATATAACAAAAGAGGCGTAGAACAAAGTCCTCCAGATGCCCCGCATCCGCTTGCAGAGGCCCCCCTTTGATGCGGATGTTGGACCTACGTGACCTGTTTTACAAGTCCTCCAGGTGTAGGTTGAGGTCCGCATTGCGATCTTTGAGTTCCAAAATATCCCTACGGCATTCCTCCATCTCCTCCTCCCTGGAGTCTGCGGTGCGTTCCACTGAGTCCACCCGCAGCTCTAGCTCCCCCAGATCGCATCGTAGGTCTTTGATGTCAGAGGCCATATCTGAGCGGAGAGCTGCGATGTCGCTCCGTAGCGTACCGATAAGGGCCTCCAAGAAGCCTTTAGTGATTGGGCCTCGTCGTCAGCGTCCTGTCGGGCTGGTGAGTTCGCGCCACTAGCCCCCTGAGGATCCGCCGTAGGTCCCCCCTTCTTGATAGCGCCTTTATTCAGGAGGTCCTTAATAGTAGCCGTGTCCTTCTTGGATCGCGAAGAAGCCATGATGGGGCAGGGAGGGCACCGCAAATGCCCCACTCCAGCCGGGCCCAGTGCCGAGGGGCTACCGTGAAAGCAATATCCAGGTGTCCCCCATCGAAGGCGGCACAGATTCGCTATGCGGAGAGTCCTAAAGCAGGAACCACCACTACTCACACTGCCACATGGAGAGTCTTTGCGCCCAGTCCCAGGTAAGCCTTCCACGGGCCAGAACCAGCGACGACGCCGCAACGCCCACTGCGGTCCAACCGCGAGACTCACCGCCGCGGGCCCGGTGTGATGAAGAGGACCGGTAGACACCGGTGGCCAAACTGCTATGCCCCGCGTTCCAGTCAGCCTAACTGCATCTCCGCTGGGCCCTCCAACCAATCCCATGAGGGGGACCTCCCCTACCTAGGGGGTCTCTCACCAGGGGTCGCCACTTCAGGATCACCTCCTATACCCTTATCCTGGCATCCGCGTCCATCAGGAGGCCAGTCGCAGTCTCTGCCCGGGGTGACTCGCTCCCATCTGCCACGAGGTCCACGTGTGCGCATGCCGGCTCCTCCCGCCGAAACAGCTGCTAGGGGGAAATGCGGTGAGTGAAGCCACCACGACCCCCAGGTGCTCTCAGGATCTCCGCTCCCCCGTAATCACCTCGCCATGCACTCGGGGCCCCTGGGGCGCCCCCACGGGAAGGACTGCTCACCGCTCCCAGGTCCAGACGCCGAGGCGCCCCCGCCAGTCCCAGGCACCGCCGCCGGCTCCGCGCCATCCTCTGTGCTCACGACCATAGCGTGTCGGATCAGTCCCGGGTAAGTTCGCCAGTCGGCCCACGGGAGGGAGAGTAATGCGGCTCTACAACTGCTGCCGCTGTCCCAGGCCTCCTCTGCCCCAGCGTCTAAGTGGCCGCCATTTTGTCCCCTTCGCCACCAGAGTGATCGCGAACACTGGTCTGCGGCGGTACCAGATACACCACCGGGGTTCCTGAGTGCTTGAACCCACTCCACGGACCTTCCGCTCGCTTTCCTGTAGGTTGGGGGCTGATACTCCCCCGGGGTCCGCTAAATGCCACTCCGGTGCGGCTGAGCTCTGGGACTCCGTCCCCGCACGGGCGCCATCTTTGACACGCCCCATAATTATTTTTTAACTTCTCTTTTGTCAGCATATGCAATCTTATCATTAATAATATTTTGTGTCTTTTCCTTATTTAGCAAGAAGACAGAAATGTCCCCAAAAACAGATAGATGCTTCTGTCTCTATTACTTTTATAGCAGCTTCAGAGTTAGAAGTAAAAGCTGCCACATCGTCTGCATAAGCCAAGATATTAGTTTCATGTCCTTGCATAATTATTGGGGGGATTGCAATGTTTTGTGCTATTTTTCTTACAAATAGATAGATATACAATGCGAACAGGAATGGGGAACAAGGACACCCCTGTCTGGTTCCATGAGTGATCAACACAGGTCCTGTCATACTTCCTGAAATGCAGACCTTTGCAGCAGGTTTACAATAGAAGGCCTTAATCCCTTGGATGAATCTTGGGCCAAAGTCCCTTGCATACATTGCGTGCCATAAGAACTGCCAGGAGACCCTAACAAATGCTTTTTCAGCATCTAACAAAATCAAAGTGATAGGGTCTCCTGACACTTCCAAGGCATCCAAAATTGAGATTACTTTCCGAGTGTGGTCGGTAGTGTCCCTCCCTGCAATAAAACTATGCTGTTCGTTCATAACCAAATTTTTGATGACCTGAGCTAATCGTACTGCTAATACCTTAGAATAGATTTTTGAGTCTCTATTTATCAATGTAATTGGCCAATATGAACCTAGTTCTGCCGGTGGCTTATCTCTCTTCGAGAAAATGACAATTTTGTCCACCAACCGAGAGTCTGGTGGTGTGGCTCTATTAAATATATATGATTGAAAAGTGCTAACATCTGACCTTTCAACTGGGGGGCAAACGTTCTATAGAATTCTGAAGGGATTGCATCAACACCTGCAGCTTTTCCCAAGGGGAGATTAGAGATTGCAAGTGAAATCTCTTCCCATAATAGCTCATCTTCTAGGAATTCCCGCTCGTCTAAAGATAATTTACTTGCGGGCACTTTTTCAAGGAACTCTTCAATTTGCTGAGGGCAGTCCCTGATTTCTTTGGTATACAAGGTTTGATAGTATACATGAAATGCGTCTATGATTTTTTTTGCATCAGTGACAGCCCCAAGAACAGGGTCCCAAACTTCTCTTATCTCACTAATTGTGCACCTCTGCCTTGCTCTTACTGCCAGATGGTGTCCAACCTGCTCGCTACACTCGTACGTTCTTTCCTTCCAAGTAACGTACTTTTCTGCTGCCTTATTTGCGAATAGCCCCTCTAGTTCTGCCCTTGCGATTGTTACCTTAATTTGTGTTTCCCTTATATCCCCCCTTGTTGTATTACTTTTGCTAGATTTTCCTCTGCTACCACTAGATTATCTTGTTTAGCTTGTATCAGCGGTCTCTCCTGCTTCCCTTTGTTCAGTGAGAACCTTAAGGTCTCCCCCCTTAGGCAGGCCTTGAATGAATCCAAGACCGTACACACCGAAGCACTACCATTATTCTCTTCAAAGAATATTGGAATCCACCTGCTGATCTGTTTTCAATAATCTTCGTTAGCAAGGAGGGCGTGCTCAAAACTCCATGTACTTGGTGGTTTCCCCCCTATTCCTTGAAATTCTAGTACGAGAGGATTGTGATCCGACAGAAACCTTGGGTATCGCTCAATTTTACAGGTCGTGATAAACTTGTTGGACACAAAAAAATAATCGAGGGAGCATGTGTGGAATGCGGAGCAGAGAACTAAACTGCAACAGCCCCAGAACGAGCACCTTGTGAGGTACCACATATAAGTCTATAGCCAGGGGAGTTTAGAATATCCCTCTGCGATGCTTCAATTTGTGTTTCCTATAGACAGACGATGTCCGCCCTCAGGATTTTTAGGCCTAGGGAAATTCTATCTCTTTTTTAGGATCATTTAGGCCACATATATAGAAGCAATACGAATCGTCTGATTATCAATCATTATCTTATTTTGACCAACATCCTTGACCCCTCACCCTCAGCATTATAATAACGGTGTAAAAACGATGTGCCAGAAGCGTTGCTCTTCCACCCCCTACTGACCATTTCCCAGTCTCTCAAATTCTTTTCCTTTTCACCCTGATCGTGTAGGTTTCCCATACCCCTCCCCAACATCCCCCAATGGGGGCCCCTCCCTCCCCCCAAACAAGCCTCCCCCCAACCCCTCCTCCACTCCCACACCCATCCACTGAGCAACCAGGCCTAGCTTGAATGACGTCATCAAAAAAGTCAAACCCATTCCCCGAGCCCCCACCACCGACCCCCTGTACAACACTATGTTCTTACACACTATATATAATTTTTTCCCCTTTCCCCCTTTTAACACCACCATTTATTTTTGCCCTTGTTCCCCCCATTTTTTCCCCCTTCTCTCCTCCCCACCCACCATTGAAGCATTTCTGCACGATTCAGCCATATTTGATTCCGCTTAACCAGCTTTGTCTTACGCTTTTAGCATTTCTCCCTATAGATCAAACCCCTCCTTGCAGCTCTGCTAGGTATTCCTGGGCCTGAATCCCAGGAAAAAAAACGACGGGTGCGCCCCTTAAAGATCACTTTCAGTTTCGTGGGGTTCTGCAGGTACACTTCAGCACCCAACTTCTGGAAGGGGGAGAACATTTGTCTTAAACGCCATCTTCGTTCCACTGTGGCGTGGGCAAAGTTTGGTCGTGCAAAGAAGGAAACTCCCTCAAACTCTTTTTTAGAATTAGGACGTGCTAGATCGAAGATGCACTGCCTTAATAAAAAGTTTCCAAAATAGACCAATACGGCCCGAGGGTATGCATTACTATCTGCTTGTTGTTTCTTGAGGGTTAGGGGGAATTGGTGTACCCTCTGTATTTCTCTTTTGCAGTCCCAACCTGTAAGTTCTGGGAATGCACCCTTTAGGAGTTGGACTACATAGTCCCTAGGATTCCCTCCCTCTGCCCCTTCTGGAATACCCAGTAGTCTCAGATTATTTCTCCTTTGTCTGTTCTCGTGCTCCTCCAACTTCCACATCATCTCAGTAAGCTTAGGATCTTGGGAAGTACTCAAAGTTTTTAGTTCTGCAACCTCAAAATCGAGGGTTTCTGTCTGAGCCTCTAGGCTGGTCATCCTGTCAGAGATCTCAGTACAGGTTTTACTTATTTTCCTGACTGCACCCTGTAATTTCTTAGACGCCTGTCGAGCCTGAAGGTTAGCCGTCTGGACCTCCGTCTGCATCTGTTTGATAGTAGCCATGATCAGGGAAGGTGGGGGGCTCCAGCACAGTTGTAGTTCCAAGCTGTCGAGGCTGATCCCCTGGGGTTCCGTCCTCCATACTCTGCTCTGGCTGGTAAAGAAGTTGGACGGCGTGATAATCCCATCTGAGCCAGGAGGTTTCTTTCCGTGGAGAAACATCATGTCTTTTACTTGCTTTTTTATCACTTGGCATCTGTTTCTTTCTTAGGCTTGTAGATTTCTTCTTACTTTTCCTTCCCCCCGATCTCTTCTTTCGACTGGCGAGGACAACAGATTCATCCAGCGAGCTGCTACTAGTTGAAATTCATAACGTGGAGGTTGATGAACCTAGCTCAGGCATTGAAGAGTCCGTATCATCTGTTAGAGAAAAAAAATTCTCTCCGCCCCCCAAAGAATCAGGCGAGGCCAACGGCCCAGGGTTCCCCAGAGAGCCATAGCCTATCGAGACAGAATCCGATTTCACTAGTCGGATAGAAGAGGGAGCCACAGGCCCCCCAAGATTGACAATCTCAATAGTTCCAGAGCTGGGTGGATTCTGGTCAGGCTGTGATTTCTTCCCTACAGCCACCATGGGGGTAGCTGCGCAATTCACCTCCTCACCTGTCTTTGGGCTCTTAGAGGAATCTGCCTCCATCTCTGGCACCACCTCAGGCACATGAACAGGACCATATGCAGTGACTGATAGGGGGTCTGCAGTAACCACATCCCAATTTTTCAGGGTCCTGGGGAGTTTTAGTGGGAATAGGTCAGAGATTGCCAGTTGAACTTCCACTGCTACCACCAGACTACTCCTTCGAGTTGATCTCTTCACACCGATAGTAATGGTCTCATCCCCTTTCTTCTTGCTCCTCGCCTCCATGCCAGCCTCTTTAGGATTCTCCTGGTGCATGCTGGACATCATAGTCCCAGCCGGGGGCGGTCCAGCAGCGGCAACCAAGGCAATTGGGGGTTTCACCTTAGAAGCTTTAGACCCTCTGCCAGCCATCGATACAACAAAACTGTCCTGCCCAGCTGAGATCGTGAGGTAAGCCCACCTCAGCTTCCCTCCAGAATCCACACGGAGCGCCGCAGCCAAAGTAACCAAAGCTGAGCGGCGTCTCCTGCCTGTGCTCCACCTCGGGATCACACAACTATGATGGTCCACGGAGCTCCAGACAAACCCAAGAATCCACAGGTCTTCCAGCATCCCTCGCTTGCTTCCTGCGCTGGATTGCCTTCTCGGGAGTTGCCGTACTTACACAGAAGGTGAAGGGTGGGGTGGGAGCTCTGGGGCTACAAGCAACTAGTCAGATGCCATCTTTGCAAATAGAACTAGTTTCAGATTCTTATGACTGCAGTTTCCAATTGGTAAGTTGGATTTTAAAATATAATTCTGAAAAGGCCACTTTCAAAAAGTTAAAAGATCAGATGATGGACAGAATGCTGAATTAATCAAAGATTCACCCCCAGTCACAGATCTGGGTTAAATACATAGTTTTTTCATGCCACACCATTCCAGTTAGGACTTAGCCATATGCAAATCAGTCTTGACCCTGTTCACCATGGGAACAGTCCAGCCCAAACTGCGAGAGCAGGTCTTCCCTGGACCAGAAACAAGCACCCTGGGACTGGTTGCAGGGTAACACCCCTCATCAGCCAGGTAGCTTGAATCTGGTGGTGTAGCAAACACGGGACCCACATCTGGGCATACCCTTCCCACTTAGGGCGACAAATGCAAAAAAGAACAGATGATGGATGGAATGCTGAATTAATCAAACATTCACCCCCAGTCAGAGATCTGGGTTAAATCAATTGTTTTTTTGCATGCCACGCCATTCCAGTTTAGACCCAGCCACATGCAAATCAGTCTTGACCCTGTTCCCTATGTGAACAGTCCAGCCCGAACTGCCAGAACAGGTTTTCCCTGGACCAGAAACAAGCATCCTGGGACCGGTTTTGGGGTAACACCCCTCATCAGCTAGCCTAGCTTGAATCTGGTGGCATAGCGAGCATGGGATCCATGTCTGGGCATACCCTTGCCACTTAGGGCGACAAATGCAAAAAGAACAGATGATGGACGGAATGCTGAATTAATCAAATATTCACCCCCAGTCACAGATCTCGATTAAATCCATCATTTTTTTGCACGCCATTCCAGTTTAGACCAAGCCATATACAAATCAGTCTTGACCCTTATCCCCATGGGAACAGTCTAGCCCAAACTGCCAGACCAGGTCTTCCCTGGACCAGAAACAAGCATCCTGGGACCGGTTTCAGGGTAACACCCTTCATTAGCCAGGCTAGCTTGAATCCCGTGGCATAGCGAGCACGGGATCCATGTCTGGGCATACCCTTCCCACTTAGGGCGTCAAATGCAAAAATAACAGATGATGGACGGAATTCTGAATTAATCAAACATTCACCCCCAGCCACAGATCTGGGTTTAATCCATTGTTTTTTTGCACGCCACGCAATTCCAGTTTAGAACCAGCCAAATGCAAATCAGTCTTGACCCTGTTCCCCATGGAAACAATCCAGCCCGAACTGCCGGACCAGATCTTCAGTGGACCAGAAACAAGCATCCTAGGACCGGTTTTGGGGTAATACCCCTCATCAGCCAGGCAAGCTTGAATCTGGTGGCGTATCGAGCATGGGACCCACATCTGGGCATACCCTTTCCACTTAGGGCGACAAATGCAAAAAGAACAGATGATGGACGGAATGCTGAATTATTCAAACATTTAAGCCAATTCACAGATCTGGGTTAAATCCATAGTTTTTTTGCACGCCACGCCATTACAGTTGAGACCCACTATATGCAAATCAGTCTTGACCCTGTTCCCCATGTGAACAGTCCAGCCCGAACTGCCAGACCAGGTCTTCCCTGGACCAGAAACAAGCATCCTGGGATTGGTTTCAGGGTAACACCCCTCATCAGCCAGGCTAACTTGAAAGTTGGAATGTTCTTACTTTAGCCATTTGGTGCCTGCTGCCTGTCTCTGAATACACATCTAGTGTGGGTGACAGCTAGGCTTTCTGCATTCTTCTCTAGATCGCCACAAACAATAGGAGCATAGGTGTGACTTGATGGGCCTTAATGGGCCATTAACTAGCTTGTTGGGGGGTATAGCTGAGCACAGCCTCACTTACACATGAATAGCTGTGTCCTGTCCACACACAAAGGGCTGCATACCCCCCCTGTAGTGAGTCTGGAGCCAAGGCTGGAAGGGCATGTACTCTGTGCAGCTTCAAAGGCCTCTCTTTGAAGTCTCCCCCACTACAAATGCACAACTGGATATAAATACTGGACTTCTGACACCACAAACTCAGTAAACTTCTGAATCTCTGGATACTTTGCCAGGAAGGAGGACTGCTGTGCTGCTGAAAGGACTTCCACTGTGCTGGACTGCTACTCCGCTGCACTCCTGCTCTGCTGTGCTGACCTGCTGCCCTCCTTGCCTGAGAGTGAGAAGGAGTGGACCTGCATCTGTCCAAACAGAACCAAAGTGACTCCAAGGCCTTGCTAGCTTTCCTCCTGTTTGATGTCTCAGGGACATCAAAGACTTCCAACCACCCAGCCATAGCAACTAGACTCTGTCATCTGAGCTTTTTTACTGACCAAGTGGTTTAAATCCAGTCCTGGGCTGTTGGAAGTGGGTATAATGTGCTGCAACTGCCAAACTTCACACATCGCTATTGTTGTTGCACTCAGAACCAGCGCATCTCCGACGACAGTGACGCATCACCTCTGCTGTGAGGATCAAGGGCAACGCATCGCTGACAGAGCATCGAATCCATTCCCGACGTATATCCAATTTTGTTGAGCTCAGAACCGACACATCGTCTACGTCCTAAGGATAGACGCCAACAAATCACCTCCCGTGCTCCACGCAACTCATACTCAATGACACAATTGCGAACCAAGGCACTGTTTCAGTGTGACAAGGATGGTACCTGTATCTGACCTGCAATCCATTGCATTTGACCTGAACTTTTGCATTTGACCCGGTCTAGTGTGACCGCATAGCCCAATTGGCACTTTATGCTTTTAAGAACTACATTTCAGTTTATTCTGTAAAATTTCATAACTCCAGTTATACTTATTGGATTGTTGCCATTTTGGTCTTGTTCAGTTCAATAAATTAATCTCTATTTGTCTAACTAGGTGTTTTATCTTTTTGCATGGCATTTTCACAGTTTCACTGTGTGAAGTGTTGCACAAATACTTTACACATTGCCTCGTAAGTTAAGCCTGACTGCTCTGTGCCGAGACATTATAGGGTGAGCACAGGTTAATTTAGGGTGTGTATCCAACTTACCCTGACGAGGATTGTGGTTCCTATTTGAATAGGGTGCATACCGCTGCCAATCAGAACCCCAATTTCTAATAAAACTGAAAACAGATTTTATTATGCAATTCCGCCTTAGACACTTTAACACCAGATCTGAAACCATTGATTAACTGAGATACAAAGCAATATTTGGGCATATGCACAACTGCTAATGTTGAGGGCCTATACAAGCTGAGCTATAGAATCTTAATAGATAAAATGAACTCTCTAATCATAAAATGGAATCCCCTTCCACTCCTAAATGTAGGTAAACTAGCACTAATTAAAATGTCAGTTCTACCTCTGTTTAATTGTCTAATTTATGCTCTTCCTTGCTTTTTACCCACCAATTGTTTTAAAAGAACTAAGGGCTGATCTCTGGTTTTATTTGGGCTAATAAATCACTCTGACTGGCACTCGATACATTATAGAAACCAACATATAAAGGTGTTTGGTATTGCCAGATGTAAAGCAGTACTATTTTGCAAATTTTGTACATTCTTCCTCCTGTTTTTTTGATGTTTATTTAGTACCCAATACATTAGACAATGATTTTATGCACCAGATGTTAGCAGAATATAATATTTCAGAGTTCATCCATCTGACTCAGTCACCAAAGAAGGTTAGATGGAAAACTTTGTTTTAGACTATGGAGGGATCAATTGTTCAGATTGTACTCTATCCCATATTTTAGTGTATCTACCCGGCTCAACAATATTACGCTATCAGAACAGCCACTCTTGGATGAAGATTAAAAGGGCTTTTCTAGCCTGGCAGATTATTTGAACCAGAATACCTAGAAAACATGGGTTATTATTAACCCTGGGCGGTGAACTTCGCTACGCTCGCGGAGTTTGCGGAGTTTCGGTAACTTCGCGATTCGCGTAGAACGCGAAGTTACCATGCACTACGCAATTTGCGGCGTAGCGTAGCTGTTTTTCTTCTTCGCGCGCTCAATATACGTTCTCGCGCGCGTGGTAACGACCTACCGTGATTCTGCGTTCGCCGGCGCAACTTCCTATCCGTTCGCGGGTGCCACGAGATTTGGAATCCGGCTGCACGATCCCGCGAGAGTGTGCGAACGCAAACACGTCATTCGGACGCGCGATCTGACTTCCAGCGGCAGTGTTGGTAAGATCGCGATCCCAAACACGAAGAAACTACAATCTGGCAAAGAATATCTCTCGAGCATCATAAAACCTTCTCGAAAATGATGGTTTTGCTTCAAAAAAACTCCTCAGATTGTGATTTGGCTGTAGTTTTTTGTGCAAGGAGTCCTTTTTCTTTTTTTACTTTTTCTCCAAGAGGAAGGAAGTGCCCCTGATTCTCAAACTTCCTGTTCCTGTCCAGCAGGCTCCTCCCAGTGCTTTGTCCATGTGCTGTTCACTTTCATTTGGATTTGGAGCTGGAAGGATCACTTTTTGTGTCTGTCTGCTGCATCATATCATTGGATTGGATTTGAGGACTTTTGGATTTGAGATTTTACAAGTAAGTTGGAGAATTGGTGTACTTGTTTGTTTGATTGGGGCTTGTTTGTACCTACATTTTTTGGGGGATTTCCATCGTTTTTAAAATGTATTGTTGTGGCCTGTAGTTTCGGCAGGGGCCTAGTTGTTTTTCTTTGATTGGAATTTCAGCCAGTAGGCCCAGACTAGAGCCAGAGGTACCCATGGGTGCATGTTTCTGTGGTGTCTGTTGAATTTAAACATCATGTAGGGCATGCATGGATGGCATTGGATTGAATTGGTAAATGTGGTTTTTGGGGTGTATTTCACTTTTTAGGTGTAATATATACCTTTGTTGGATGTGTGTGTGTGCTTGTTGTGTAACTTTCCAACCTTTCGTAGCCCTGTGGATTTTCGTTTTGCATTTTTGTATTAAAGCTGTGTTGTTTAGCACTGCAGGCCTCCTTTGTCTGGTCATATTATTATAGGCCTGCTTGAGTTCATTGTTTTCCATGGCCTGTTGTGACTGTGAGTGACCACGTGGCTTGGGGCCATTTTGTGGTGGTAGTTTAGTAGTGTGCTGCTTTTTCCATATAGGCCTGCATGTCTTTTCTTTGTTCCCCTTGGCTTATGCTTGTTGTGAACTTGTGGGTGGCCTGGCCATGTGGTGGCGGCCATTTTGTGGGACCAGCCACTGTGCTTTTGCCATAGGCCTCCAAGCTTGCGGCCTAGTCTGCCAGTAGGCCCAGAGGTAGTCATCCTCATGGGTGCATAAAAACTGTTTCTGTGTTGTCTGTTGAATTGTAACATAATTTAGGCCATGGATGGCATTGGATTGATTTGCAAAATGTGGGTTTTGGGGTGGTATTTCAGTTGTTGGGTGTTTGTTAAATAAATAGGCCTTTTCAGCCAGTAGGTAACCCTGGGCGTTCAGCTCGCGGACTTTGGGCAACTCCGCACTGCGCGACAACGCGGACTTACACTTTTTATCTTCTTTGCGCACTCAATATACGTTTTCGCGCGCGCGATAACGACTTTTTGTGACGATCGCAATGCCGAACACGTAGAATTTACAATCTGGCGAAGAATATCTCCCGAGCAGCATAAAACCTTCTCGAAAATGATGATTTAGTTCATTTTGCACAAAAAACTCCTCAGGTTGTCATTTAGATGTAGTTTGGTGAGCAAGGAGTCACTTTTTTTTGTTTTACAATTTTTTTCACGAGGAAGGAAGTTGTTGGGTGGCCTGGCCATGTGGTGGCAGCCATTTTGTGGGACCAGCCACTGTGCTTTTGCCATAGGCCTCCAAGCTTGCGGCCTAGTCTGCCAGTAGGCCCAGAGGTAGTCATCATGGGTGCATAAAAACTGTTTCTGTGTTGTCTGTGGAATTTTGACATCATTTAGGCCATGGATGGCATTGAATTGAATTGCAAAATGTGGTTTTTTTTGGAAGGTCTATTTCACTTTTTGGGTGTGTTAAATAAATGCCTTTTTTGCGTGTGTAATTATAATTATGTGTTGTTGTAGTGGTTGTCTAACTTTCAAAAGTGTTTTTAGCCATGTGGATTTTAGTTTTTGCATTAAAGATGTGTGTGTTTTATAAGGCATCCTTTGTCTGCCCATATATAGGCCTGCTTGAGTTCATTGTTTGCCGTGCCTTGTGCCTGTGAGTCACCATGTTGCTGGGGGACATTTTGTGGTGGTAGTTAGTAGTGTGCTGTTTTTGCCACATAGGCCTGCGTGTCTTTCCATTGTTCCTCTTGTCTTACTGCTTCCAAATCCATCCCCATTGCCAGCTGCAGCTCCCTGATGCTGCATACATCCCACGTGATGCACAAATTTAGGCCAAACATGCTCCACTACATTTTAGTTTTTGTTCTTTACTGTTCTTATTCTTCCAAAGTGTACACACTAGCACTACACAGTAGCCAGGAAAGCCCTGACCTTGTTGTCAAAGTCTCATAAATGGCTACACTGTGTGTTGTTGTTCACCGAGTTTCTAAAATTTAATAATTGAGGCCACCACACACTAAGTTCTATATTATATTTGTTTGATTTGTGCTATGTTTGACTGATGTTGTTCTGGCTTTTTTGCTTTTAGGTGCACAAAGGCTGAGGAGGAGGTGTGTCATCATTGCCCGTTGCACTGCCAGACAGACATCCTGCTGCTGTACACACAACACAACGTGACGTGTGACCTGACCAGACATCTCTGCAACTGAGTGCTGCTTACATCTGAAGAAGATGGGCCCAAAGAAAGCAGGTACCAGGTCCTCCAGTACCAAGAAAGTTGCTATTGAGAAGAAGGAACAGAAGAAGGAAGTGACACTTTAGTCTGGTGTGCAGCACAATACCTTTTTTGGGAAAAAAAACAATTACGCCTGCAGCAGCGGTGTCTGGGGGGCAAGCTGGGGGCAGCACCTCTGCATCAGTGGGCCCAACCCACCAACCCTGGCCCAAGCACATGAGTGTGGAAGAGGTAGCCAGCCTAATGGTGGAAAGCAGTGATGCTGAGCCTGAGATAACCTTATCGCTATCTCAAAGTAGTACCCAATCAACGCAGGAGGAAACACAGCAGATAAGTGGTCAACAACAACAGCCGCAACCACCGCCCACAATAGTAGTTGTTGTTCATCCTGAAGTAGGGGCAGTTCAGGAAATTGAGCCTCATGCAGAAGTAGAAGAAGAAGCCACTCATTCAGAAGATCCATTGTCTTCCAAATCTCCAGCAAGGAAAAGTAGGAGTAGTCCATCAAGTTCTTCGCCAAGCCCCCCTTCTGATGATCTAGATGCCACTTGGAAGCCAAAAACTGAGTCTGAGAGGGAGCCACGTTCCAAGACCAAGGTAGGGAAAAGGAAGGTTCCAGAAAGCCTTACACTTATGGAGGTCAATGTAGAACAGCAGGATGATGATGATGATGAGCCAGTCATCACGAACATCACTCCCGGCCCCGAGGAGATGGAGACCAACATTATTACCCTATCCAAAATCGCTGCAAGGGATGTAGCACGCATACCTCCACAGGTAACACCAACACGACCTACAGCTTCCATATTTGCATTAGCAAAGGCCCGGCAGCGACCTACATCCAGCACAACCACCACCTCAGTAGAAGTAGGTAGTGGTACAGCAGCACAGAGTCAAATTCAACACACACCCTCCAGTTCATCCGGCATTGGAAGTGGCACCTCCAGCAGGAGGCCAAAGTTAAGCTCCCCAGTTTGGGACTTCTTTACGGTTAGCGAAAAGGAGGAGAACATTGCTATAAGCTCCATTTGTAATACCTCTGTTAGTCGTGGTAAGCTTGGTACAAACTATGGTACCGGAGGCCAAATGACCCATCTGAAAAAACACCACTTGATCAGCTGGGAGGACCACCTTCGCGGCATAAAAACTGCAACCATTGGTGTTGGTGGGGATAAAGGAGTAGAAGATCTGATCACGGTGGAAGAGGAAGGACAGGGAGAAATTCTCTCTGGTAGTGGTACACAAGGTGTCCCTGACCCCAGCAGTGCAGTGTTAACGTCGCCCACATCTTCAGCAACATCTCAGTGGCACAAGAGTAAGAGTCAGCCTGAGACACCAAGGAGTACCAGGTCTGCAACCCAAAAAAGTGCGTTGCTGAGCCTAAGAGAAAGGAAAACCATGCAGCCTACCATTATCAGCATGTTTGGGGGGGAGGGGCAGTACGAACGCAACAACCCAATAGCACGTTTGTACAATGCGAAGCTGGCTAAAATGTTAGCACTGGACCTTCTCCCTTTTTCTTTTGTTGAAGGGGTGGGTTTTCTGGAATTTGTGTCAACCATCTGCCCAAAATGGCATGTTCCCAGCCGCTACTATTTTGCCAGAGTTGCTGTTCCAGCACTACATCACAACGTGCTGGAATTGCTTGGAAAAGCCTTGAAGTAGAGTGCTGTTCACAGTATCCACCTGACAACAGACATGTGGACCAGTTGCCAAGACACAGATTACATGTGCATCACTGCACACTGGATCTCTTTTGCGGGGGTTAGAGAACAGATATCTGCTGGTGTTGACGCTGCTGAGATTTTTCATGCCACTCGCAAACATGCAACTGTAGCCATGTTTGCCATGGAGAAATCTCATACTGCTGCAAACATTTTGGAAGAGTTTAACACCAAGGTCTTTGAGTGGCTGCGCCCAAGAGTACTTAAGATTGGTTTTGTTGCCACGGACAATGGCAGTAATGTAGTTAACGCCATGGGCAATGGTGGCTATTTCAGGGTCCCGTGTTTGGCACACTGCATTAACATTGTTGTTCAAGACTTTTTGAAAAATGAATCCAAAGTCAGCAACTTACTGGCCATCTGCAGAAGAATATGCACACATTTCAGCCATTCTTTTAAAGCCCGGAAGCAGCTGAGGGTCATTCAACGTGAGCATAAAATGCCAGTCAAAGCGCTCATCCAGGAGGTGCCAACACGTTGGAACTCAACTTATTACATGCTTGATCGTCTGTTTGAACTGTACATACCACTCAATGCTTATGTCATGCAAAGATTAGGGGAACCTACTGTGAGAGGCATGACCGTTGAGATGGGTCAATGGGACCTCATTAAATGCCTGACTGAGATGCTACTTCCTTTTGAGATCTTCACACGTGAAGTCAGCAGGGAGGACTGTACTATGGGCCAAGCTATCCCATTGTTGCACATGCTAGAGCAACAGCTGAAGGAGGTGTCTGAAACGTACGCAGGTGTGGATGACAAACAAGACGCATATCATTTGGCGGAGACCTTAGCCGCTCGCTTATCTGAAAATACAAGGATTCAAAATAACATTTTGTCACAACCACATTACATTAGTGCCACAATTTTGGATCCACGGTACAAAGTATTTCTGAACAGCAAGGCAGTAATTCCTTTTCGGAAGTGGATGTTGCCAACTACAAAACTTTGATAGCTAAGGAAGCCACTATTTTCGAAAACGAATGGCTGTTAATTACAGGCCCTCCACCCCAGGCCATAACAAGTACTACAGGGCATCCAGAGTCAAGTTCTACTTCGGAGCCTGAGGGCAGTGCGTTTGCCTCCCAGCAGTCACCTACACCAACAATAACATCAACAACAGCAAGAACAGGATCATCCACAGTACAATCTGCAACTGATTGGTTTCTACGTCAGGGGTATGGTAAGTCCAGTGCTGATGCAAAGGCAAAAGAGGCCGAGCACATCGGAGCACCCCTGAACATTGAGCGGACGGTCCAGGCCTATCTGGATGACCCAACAGAGGTCTTCATGGATCGAAACCCATTGGTGTATTGGTATGGGAAAAGAAGCCAATGGACAGTGCTCAGCAGGCTGGCGATAAAGTATCTGGCTTCCCCTGTCGCAAGTGTCTCTTCTGAGCATGTTTTCAGTGCTGCTGGTGCCATTGTAACTTCGAAAAGGACCAGTCTCTCGCCCAAAAGCGTGGAGAGGTTAACCATGATCAAAATGAATCAGCACTTTATACCACCGGATTACAAAATACGTGAATCACAGCAGGAAGAGGAGAGCGACTTGGATGACGTAAATAGTGCGTTACAGGACCTACTTCTGTCCGAACCACCAGAGTTTGAGGACGAGCTCCTCTTCCCTGACAACTAGGCTTTCAAATTGTTACTTTCTTCCTTCCTTTATGTGTCTGTGTATCTGTCTTTCTGGTTCAAATCAAATCACAACAAATCCATCACCACCGTCTTCTCTTTTTATTTCCCTATTGGAGTTGCACGTCTGTGCATTTAACTGTCCACTCTTCAGAGTCCTGCTTCATCTTCCTGTCTTGCCCTAGTACATTTCCATCAAGCCAGACATTGGAGTACAAGAAATGTTGCCTTTAACAGTCCCTCCATAAGAAGTGAAACGTGACTATAGCTATCCTCCGTTTTGTTTCCAAGGCGAAACTCATCAGTGTCCGAAGGCTACCGCCTCTGCAGGCATCCACAACTCTTCACTGTCAGAACTTGGGAAGGCATCCAAAAGTGAACTCATCACTGTCCGAAGGCTACAGCCTCGGCAGGCATCCAAAGCTCCTCACTGTCAGGACAGAATGTTCTTGGCAGAAAAAGACAAGACTCTTCGAAGAAACTTGCTGACATTTGTGCAAACTCAAATGACCAGCAATGAGCGCTACCAAGGCCGTGGCCCATCATCACAGTGCTGACCATGTGAAGCAACTTAAACTGTGACAAAGTGCCACAGATGAATAAGACGAAAACCGAAACAGCGACTAACACTCAAAATGAATGTGGACTGGAGTAATGATGAGGCCACTGCCCCGTAAAAAAAACTCACACACCTGTCAGAACTAGGCATCTGATGATCTGACAGTCAAAGAGAAGAGTAAGACAGGTAATGATGGAATGCATTGGATGCTTGCAGACTCTGAGCGATTGCTGTTGTTTGTTGTTGATGTTGTGCATGAAGTGGAACTCTAATCTACTAGTTAATCTACAAAGTGACTCAAGTGACAGTCAATGTTTCCCTTCTTGTTGTTTAATAACCAAATTGTACTCCTACTACTGCAGGTGCAGGCCAATATCTGTTGCAATTTTTTAATATGGAATATGGACTTAAACGGAGTCACTACAGACTGAGTTGGAGTTGGACAACACGTACCACACCATGATGATGACCATACTATCTTTGCACGCAGTCAGTCAGTTGGATCGGAGATGATTGAAGGAATAACTGCGTTTCATGAAGTGGCATAAGGTAAACATAAACACAACAATTCAACAAGAAAGTAAACACAGCAGACCTACATGTCCATTTAGTGGTGGAGTCGAGTGTATTCATGACTGACAGCGGCGCATTGATTTTGTCACTTAATTTAGAAATGCTAAGTTGCTGTATATATGCCTTTTGTCTGGCTCTGTCAAAAATTAAGGTAAATGGAGGTTGGGTCACGGCCGGGCTGGTGCTGTGGTGGGCCTGTTCTGTCCTGTTGTTGTTGTAGCTTAATGCTGTAAACAGAATATACACGATATATCCAAGCCACCTCAGTCTGAAAGTGTTCTCTCTTCTCTTCTTGGACTCCACCGTAATTGATGCTTTTTTTTATTCATTAATTTTTCAATACCCCTTTTGTTTTTCTATCTAGACGTTACAGGCCGGCCTTTACCCTGTGCTATACTGGGAGACACAACTCACATTTACCTTACCAATCCGCATCAGGATGGCCACCAAGATTGGTGTGCGGAGCGTCCATGGAAGATAGGACCAAGAGGAAGGACGAGATTCAACTCCACAATTTGACCAGGATAATACAGTAACTTTAGTATCATTCATCATTCATCTTTTAATTAATTGGAATCCTTTTTTCTCGTCAATCATTACGACTGTGTGTTGTGTGTTGTTGTTTGTTTGCTAATTGATCCCTACAACTATTTTTTAATTTTCTTTGCTATCTTTAAAAGTAAGCCTAGTACAACATGGAATTTGGGTCTCTGAGGGCATATTACAGGCAAGGCAAATTGTGTAGAATATACTGCTGCCCTGTACTGTCTAATTGTCTAGTAGGAGTTAGTAAGTACTACTCATTAACCATCAAGTTATCTTCATCATCATGCATGCATTTCCTTTTTCTCCCTTTATAGATTTTTGGGATAAGATCATGGTCATCTGCCAAGATTGCGCTTTGCTTTAGTTGTCCATGCATACTGTTTTTCTTTCTCAAACCTTTCCCCAAACCCCCCTTCCCATCCATTCATCAAACCCTAACCCTCTTCCCCCGGGCTGTGATTTATATTGAGGTGTGATGTGACTACATAAAATGTACACCAATTGATCACACGCTTGCTGGGGCAGATGTGGTGAAAGCAACACTAATTAAATTTCAAGGCAGGGCGAGGAGCTTCTTCTGCTTGCCCACCCATGCTCAGTCTATGTGCAAGCCGTCACCGGCTAATAGTACATCATAATTAATTGCCAGCATTGATTGGATTCATCATCAAACTCCTACCACACAGCAGTAAAGGTTATGAATTACTATTGTGTTAAGTTAAGTGACTCACTCGACACAACTACAGTTTATAACTTCTTGTACTAGGCTGTCCCCGCCACCAATATGTTTTATTTGACTTTAGCAGTTGCAAATGCAATATTGTTTGTTTGGCAGTCTTCTTCTGTACTTTATTTTACTTCGTTCTACTACTCCTCCCACAGTCGCTCTCAGGCAAGTGACTGTCTCTTTTTTATTTTTTTAGCAAATGCTACTGCCAGTGTCTACTCTACTACTACCACCACAACCATGGCATCTTCTCCATTCTCTTGGGAAACCATGCAGCCATCGCTGTGCCGAACGTAATCATCATCAATCACAGGTAAGATAAGTTTGGTGGGAGGTATAATGGACTAGGAGGAGAGACTGACAGTACTAGTAGGACAAATAACTCAGTGAGGGGTACCGCATCTATCTGTTTGTGTTACATCATCGGCAGATTATTTAAATCAAACACTGGCTGCGGCCCTGCAGCAGCAAGGAAACCATGTGACGTTAATTCGTAAAACAGTAACCCCCCACAAAACATTAACATTGTATGTTTAAGTATAAATATAATTTATTACCCTAACAAACATAAACTATCCCACACCTGACCCAGCTCTCTCCCTAACCCCAACCAATGTCCAAAACGAAAAAAAGTCCAAAGAATGTCCAGAAACCCCAACGCCCAATTCCCACCCACCAACAAAAGGAATAAAAAAGGGGCAATGCAACAGGGTCCTATAGTTATATTAGGCGGGCTTTTAGGTGTTTGTCTACCAGAATTTTGACACGCTCCTCTAGTTGTTCCTCTAGCCATGCCACCCGGAGGAGAATCTTGCGGCGAAATGCCCTGCAGTGGCATCCAGGGTGGGGGACAGCAGTGCTGGCTGCAAGAGAATTGTGGCGGCGGGCGGCTGCCAGACTGCGGCGCCGTACCACTGGAGGTCTGGCCTGGCTGGGGCCCTGGGCATCAGACGAGGCTGCAGCTGCTGCCGCCTCCTCCTCCTCCGCCTGAGCCACCAGCTGCCGGTACTCCTCACAGATGGCCTCCAGTTTCCGGCGCCGGGCCCTGGCTGCCAACTCCTTCCGGGATGGTTTTTCTTGGGAAGGAGTACTATCTATATCAAGAAAGAAAAGGAATATTGTTGTAACCAGTACTCTTAGCAAAACAGTAACACAAAATTAATTCAACACATAATGGCACAGTAGCACTAGCAAGAAGCACAGTACATAACATTTGTGGTAATAATCTATCTATCCTCCCACTTCCTCGGCCTGTAACATTTGTGGGAGTTTCAGGCATTATACTAGCACTATGGACTCCAGTACACAGTACACCAGTCTTCTTCTTCTTATCTCTAGTTTAGCGAAATGACATAACCTGGTTGTAGCCGGCATGCCAGCTCGGTCATCTATGCTTGCACCCAAGACAAACATACGAGTCATGACGCAGACTCACGTTAGTTTGATTTACTACTGTCTGCAGGTGGGGAAGCTCGTATTTTTCTATTACGGATGGCACTGGCCATACTCTCTCTGTTACATGAAGGGCAATTGGTCAATTTCACTTTGACAGTGCCCTGGCTACTACAAAAAGGCAGATTATATATCTGATCCAATGATCATTGCTTTTATATGGGACGACGACATAAGGTCAGTAGCGGTCGGATGTGGGACTCGGGGAGTGCTGCCGGGCAGTGACGTGGGGAGGGGCAGGGTGGGGGGTAGTAAACTATGGATTACGGCCAATTACAGGTAAGTAAACATATAAATAAATAAAACTAATTTTGTTGCGCCCACTGCATCGCATTTGGCGGTGCAGTGTGCACAATGAAATTCGCTTTATTTATTTTTATGTTTACAGTAAAGTTACCTGTATTTGGCCGCATAATACATTGTTTACTACTACCCCCCACCCTGCCCCTCCCCACATCGGCTTTGCTACTCTGGCATGGTTTCTTTTACATTCCCTTAAAACTAAAACTGTGCATCCCGTGACAGTCTCCACCTATGCTGTCTATGATGAATACATACAGGCATCCATCCATTCTAAGTAAATGTTAATCATTCTTCTTAATCTCTCCACAAACCTTACTTTGTTTCACCAACAACAACCCATGCGTCCACTCACTCCATTGCTTGCCTTGGCTTAGAGTTTCACCCAAACACCGCTGATGATTCTTGCTATCCACAGTATCCACCCATACTGTGTCGCCCACCCAGGCAGGCATCCATTCTTCTTTCACCTTCCACCCATCCTTCAACAACACATGCATCTGATTCCTATCAGCCACCTATCCATGCTTCCAACGTATCCTTCTCTGCCAGTCATCATATTAAATCTCGCCCGTCCTTCCTCCTTCCACCCTTCTTTCCCTTTTTGTTCAACACATCCATCAAGGTCATCTGATCTGACTTTTAGTCTCCTCCAAAAACTTTCACAGCTGAGTTGGAGTCAGATAGAAGAGGCCATTGGTTAATCAAGTCACGCTGGTAATGCTATTGCTACTGCATTGCTAATGCTAAGTAAAGGGTGTCTTCTCTTCTTCAACCTTTGAATAATGTTCACTACAACTTCATACCTAATAAGTATCAACAACAGTACAGTGAGTGAAGTCAACACCCTTCCAGCTAGTGCAATGTCAATAAGTAATGAATATAACTTACCACCGCCCGCCACTGCTGCTGGCTCACCCCCTGTAGCTCCTGCAGGTGCCGCATCTCCTGCCCCCTCCGGAATGGTCGAATCGCCGCTGGCCCCGCCGGCACTGGTGGTCACTACTACGCCTAGATAAAAACATGACACATTTTTAGATGCCTGTACACCTCCCCCTATTTATTCGTTTTCACTAGCAAGATTGAAAAAATAAGTTAATACATACATATTATACATCACATTCACTAGTCCAAATCGGGTACTAGAGTCAGTAGACACTAGTAGTGTTATGGTCCCTAGGGTCATTATTTATTATACTATACTCTACTCTTTGCAAAGTTAGCCTGAGCCATGCAACCATTTTTCGCTTCATGTCTTTTGCGCATGTTACCTCGCAGCTTGTTGTGCAGTAACAGTAAGACGCCTTTTTGAGCCCACATGAGCACATACAGCTACTGTCTGAGCGTTGCGTACAAGAGGTCGAAAAACAAGCCACTTTGTTATGGTTTTCGGTTAGTCCATATTGCTTAGCCATAAGTAACATGTTACACTTTTTTGGCAGGACTGAGAAATGCTTGCATTATACTATCTAACGTGCACCATTTTTCTCAGGCAGAAGATTCCCTTCTATGAACCAGAGATTTGCAGAGCTTATGAATGATGCATGTAACCAGTAATTCTACGTTCTACGGTGAGGAGTCTCCCAGAATTCGCACAGATCTTTTGTCTTCTATCATCATGCACTTGTTGTAACAATGTTTATTGTTTTAATCTTATGCATTTTGCTGTTGGAGCTGGCTGGAGTACACTGAATTTTATAGAACAACATACAGAGCTTGTTAGTTGAAAATAAACCTTTTGAACTTACACATAGACTCTGTGGTATTTGGTGTGGTGGTGGTGGTGGTGGACTTACACGAGTGAGTGAGCGAAAGGGTGTTATGTTCTGGGTTGTGTAATCATTGGGTATCTTCGGGTGGGGGTTCGGGGACCTAATGAGACACTATAGCTAGTCGTTCAGGGGATTGTGGGTTCACTTCTGACTGAGGTGTGAGGAACGTCCAAGTTCCAAACTCCCATCACCAACATCCTATTTCCTTGTGCATAGTTCTGCATGGGGCTGTGCAGAATCCCCACATCAGTAGTAGTATGTACTATATCCTATCAAAAATAGTCAAATATCAGGTTGGGCATTTTGTTTGTGGTAAATGTCAAAGCCTCAAGATTAAGAAGCCTAGAAGAGGACAACCGAAAGGACTGGACTCAGTGGCTAGAGCTATTGGTCAATCTGAGTTTTATTCAAAACCGTACAATAAAGAGTGGCAATGCAAACTGGGCAAGCTTAGCGACAGACTAATAGTAGTAGTACAGACATTCATAGAAGAGGCAGTTAGAACTTATAGGCAGGGATAACCAGAATTTAGAAACAGATAGTCAAGTCAAGATCAAAGAATCTTTTGTAAAAAATAGAATTAGGGAGTGGAACCAGAATTAATAGTTCTGAAAAAATAAGGTGCAGTAAAAGTTAGGGCAATATAATTGTTAATATTAACCACTGGAGGACTTACTGGGACCAGCAGCAGGGCCCTCGGTAGAGGAGCGGTCCTCTGGTGGTTGTCCCGCCGACTCGGACCCCGTCTTCTTGCCCCTGGGTGCTGCAGATCAGTGATCATGTAAGATATAATAAAGAAAGACACAAACATTAATGATTGCTGTGAAACAAATAAATTATCTAAAAAACGCTCAAAAAATGTTTTAGGAAACAAAAATTGCAATAAAATTGACCTATCTAATCCGATCGACTACTGGCTTGCGGGATTCACGGACAGTCTACTTATTTGGGAACACTAATTCAGTGTTCCATTCTGATTGATTCAAATAAAATCCAGAACACTAACTAAGCCTAAGTACCACCTGACCTAGCCCACCTATTCCAGGCGGGCCAATTGTTCATTAAGTCTGCATTTCCATTTTTTTTAGCCCTCAAAAATGCATAGATGAGAAGGAGGACACATGCATAAATTGGTGCATAATGCATACACCAAATTGTTGGTTGGTTGCGTCTGATGTTCTGCAGCTGACTGACACTGCTAAGCTTACCACTTACTAAACAAACTACAAAAGGTTCTACTAAGGACTGGGGTAAGCAGCACTCAGTGACAGAGGATGCGTCACGCAGACCGCTCAAAAATTATCAACTAATAGTAACTAAACCTAGTATCAATCCATCCACCACTATTTGACAGGAGGACAAAGGAAGGACTAGAGTCTCTCTAGCAATAGCATTACCTAACTGAAGTTCTCTAAAGTAAACTCTTACATAATAATAAGGACAAGCGAGCACAAAGTTGCAAACAAGTAAGAGTAGCGCCCAGCACCTGTGTCCTACAATCACAGAAGATTTTGAAACGTAATTTACCTGCAATGTAAGCAGCAGTATTCTTGTTATTTGTAAAACATTTATACACAAATCACAATACTTATACTACTATATATATTAGCTACTCACCAAGCCCCACGACCTCGACACCTAGCAGGTCCAACAGGTCCTGCTCCCGGTCGAGGATGTCTGACCACCGGTGTGCAAGCTGGTTATGGGTGCGCCGGACCCCTGAGCAGCGAAACACTGCCCGGCGCACCTTCGCCCACCGGCGGTGACGCTCCTGGGTAGGGTACCCGGAGCCTGGCCTGCCGCCTGCTGCCAAGGTCAAGGGGAGGTGGCGCTGAACAAAAAAACAAGGGCGGCCACCTCCGCCTCACTAAAAAGCTGGCGGGCTTGCACCCCTGCAGGGCGCAGTCTGCCGCAAGGCAGGCGGCTCTTGGGCGCACGCGCCTTGCCCTTCGAGCCGTTGCTGCTGCTGCTACCCTTCGCCATGGTTCTGGGGTGGGAGGAGGTGGAAAAGAAAAGTTAGAAGGGAAAAATAAAGTTAGGGGAAGAAGTAGGAGCTTAAAGAAGAAAGTTATATAAAACAGTCGAAAAGTTAAAAAAACACAGTAAAAAGTAGAGAAAAATGCAAAATATAGACTTAGGCAGAGAGAGAGATAGATAAGAAATAAAGAAAAATTGAAAAACCTGTGTAAAAAACTAAGGATTGCAAAGATTGAGGGAGGATAGAAAAGCAGGCCCAGAACCATAGCATAGAGTGAAAAACAAGATGGCTGCGGCCATCGCGACCGCGTGGGTAAGTTTGCGTGATATTTCTCCCCGAGCACGCAAAAAACGTCGCGAACACGTACGACGCGTTCCCGAACATGAAATGCGCATCGCAAGCACGCTATACGCGACCCGGAACAGGAAATAAGGGATCGCGAACGGGCGGGACAAGTGAAAAACAAAATGGCCGCTCCCATAGGCGACCGCATGGGTAAGTTCGCGAGATACTATCCCCCGAGCACGCAAACAGCGTCCCGAACACGCACAACGCGTTCCCGAAGAAGAAAAACGCATCGCGAACGGGCGCGACAAACAGCTACGCATGCTCGCGTAGCTACGCGTAGCTCGCGTAGCTCTCCGACATCTTCGCGTAGCTTCGCGTAGCTTCGCGTAGCGCGACTACGCCCAGGGTTAGTTATTATCGATCCCCAGATTAAATGTTTTAAAATCTTCTATACTCTGGTTTTAGCTGAATATGGTAGTTTCTGAAGGATCTTGACCCGAAAGGCATCGAAGAGTTTGGAGCTGGTTGAAGATCTTATAGAGACTACCCCAATAAGATCAGTAAGACATTAGAAGATCAGGTTAGAAACTGCAAAGGAGATAAATACACTTGCAAGAACGTCTCAGAAAAGGTAGGCAGCCAAGACGCTGACTGTTCCACGGGATATCTGTAGTAAAATAGACGGCTATAATTATTCCATCCTTAAAGCCGCAAATTTCGCAGAATGCAATTTTTTTATAAAATGGTTACTGTACAAGGCCCCAGCATTGGTCCATAAAATCATGCCACAATTTCCAAATAGCTGTTGCAGATATTCATCCAAGTTGGAGAGCAATTTGACCCTATCATATGGTTGTGCCCGAAACGGAAGGTATATTGGGCGGAAATAATTCAATATGTCCGACAACATTGGACTTAACCCTGCCCAAAGATCCTCAGGAATGCTACTGTGATATTCGTCTTGCACAAGATTAAGCCCAAACAAATGTTAAAAGTTGTAGGTAGTAATGCTGGTAGCACAGTTGTTAATGTTTTTCTTTGAACAATGGAAAGCTAAACTGTTGAATGTAAAAGAATGTGAGAGGCTATATGCATTAAGGTCTGGGTCAACAAGGAAATCTGTGGATCTTTGTAATGATTTTGTACAAGCAAATGAATTATGTAGAATTGATGGTGGGAGGTTATATTGATGCGAGGATGTAGGAGAGATAAGATCCAGATTCAAGGTTGACACAATGTTACTGCTCTGTATATGAAAGCAGATATTTATTGATTTTTTTGTAACCAAATTTATAATTGATTAAATGTCCTTATGAATTAAATGACTATGGTTTCCCTAAATAAATATATATATATATATATATATATATTTTTTTTTTTTTTAAGTAGATGTTTCCAAAGTTTTTTAATCTGTGTGTGCCATAACGCATTTTGGCCATAGCTGGTGAAAAGGTATAGGATGACACAATAATGTTTCAATTTTTTGTGTGTAAATTACAACATATGAAATGAGCCCACTAGTGGCAATTTTCTTGATCAACAATATTGTACTGCTCCCATTGGATCAGGGCCAAGCCTAATTTGCATATACCTTGGTTCAAACTGAGGTGGCATGGTGTGCATAATAACAATGGATGTGGAGGCAGTACCAAGTAATTAAAGTGGCTGAGATTAGTTCAAGCACTATTTTGTGCACTTAAGTGGGAAGCCCTAAGTGGAATGGGTAGACTGTCACACCAAGGGCCACTCACCTGAATTCCCAGGACTACTGCGGAAATGAAGATCTTCCACCGCTTTACCTTGAAGTTAATCCTTAGAATCAATATAGATGACTGATACAGGTGACTAACCCTGGAAGAAGTGGGATTGGAGAGAGAGAGAGAGAGAGAGAGATAGCTCTAGTGTACCTGGAGCTCATGGTAAAAAGGATGGCAGGTGAGTGCTAATCCTTCTGAGCTAACCCCTCAAGTTCTAGGGGCAAGGTGCACTCCTTCAGTCAGGAGAGGTACCAAAAGCACAATCAATTCAGACATCATAAATTAATGCTTTACAATCATCCTGGGGGTGTGAGTTCTTAACAAAGCATACCAAACAAGTATTACAAGTCTATGTGAAGGGCCCTTGAGCACTGACACCTGTGCTGAATCCTGAGTGTGTATTATTTAGCTGCTGCTCAGATGATTCCAAAAGCTTTATCTGTCCTTAACATTGTGTTACTTCACACAACTAGTCATTTTCCTTTAGCCAAGGCTCTCTTATTCAAATTCAAATTGCTGGAGTGTCCTTGAAGAAAAATGGCACTAACTTGAGGTCCCTGTAATGGGCCATAACCGCTGGAGTCTTGAACACTGGTGATGGTTTTAGTCTAGGCCAGGGGGGCACAACTGTGTTGGCTGAATGACCAGGTTTTAGCATTCAAGATTTTTGGAAGCTATAATGAAGAGATGTAATTCCAAGAGGTGTTGCTAACCCCTAGCTTCCAAGCAAAGGTGTCTGGGTTACACTTGGGCTTGTTCGCTGTGCTTGGAATCCAAACATGATACTGACAGGAGACACATCTCTCTCTTCAGAGAGATCGACAAAGTCAAGCACGGCGCTGTCTTTTAAAGCAATATTTATTGACTGGTATGCAAGTGTTAATCTGGAGCCCTAGTGAAGATTACTGACTGTCTCCTGTTAATTAGAAAGGTGTCTCTGGCATGAAAGTGGGGCAGGAAATGGGGGCCTTTATTAGATGGCAGGCCAGTTGAACAAATAAGCAAAAAGCAAGGATATCAAGCAACCTTGAGGTCAGCAGGAAAGAAAGGCTTTTAACTATTCAGTACCAACATTCTTAGGGCAGTTATACAAATAAAAACAAACAATCATATCAGGCAACCTTGAGGTCAACAGGAAACAGAGGTGCTTAACTATTCAGCACCACATGTTTTTTCAACCAAAAATCCAAGCATTTGCACTTAGGTAAACAGATCTTTTGATAGCGCATAGCAGAGTACATGGCACTTGCCTAAAACAGGAAAAAGGTGAAAATAAAGGAGAACAAAGAGCACAGGCAGAGCTGGGTATGACACAGATGTTGGTCCTGTGCACACTGTGGCACTAGAGTCAAGCGATACCCAACTGATGAGCACTAATAAGTACAAAACCAGTCTTTGGTTGCTTGTGTTCCAGTTCAGGGAGGACCTCACCTGGTAGTTTGGGCTCGACTGTTCCCATTGGAGCAGGGCCAAGACTGATTTGGACATGGCTAGGTCCAAACTGAGATGCAAAATAACGATGGACTGGGATGCTGCCCTAAGTATTTACCAATGGCTGTGATTATCTCAAACATTACAGCCATCACTTTTTTTATATACTTCAGTTTTTTCTCATTTTTTTATTTATTATTTATTTGTGAGTTTTATATAGAACTAGACCCAAAGGTATCAGAGCACTTTACAGAGTAAGCACAACATCAATAACATGAGGTACATCGAGAATAGATCAAAAAATATAGTAACAGTAAAAAGGGCAACAGTATGCAATGAGATATGTAGGCAAAGTTGCAGCAAGCGCCAGAGATACATAAAGTGTAAATAAAAGTATATATCAACATTATATAAAAGAAGAATCCAATCGACAGAGGGATGTGAAGATGTAAAGTTCTGAGGTAGATATAGTAGGGATTTGCAAGGGTAGGGAGAGTAGGGGCACAGTATTTCCTTGATTAAGTGAACAAGCATGGCAACATAGTACTTACGATCATGAAAGTAGCACTTTACAGAGTAAGCCCAACAGCAGAAACTTGAAGTACATAGAGATACAATAAAAATAAGTGTTAACAGTAATAAAAGGAGTAGACAAAATACAGTGGCTTATGTAAGCAAGAACCAGCTAGAACCAGAGTTGCATAAAGTGCGAGTGAAAGTACATAGTGACAATAAGTCAAAGAAGAATACAAATGATAGAGTACATAAACGTTCTGAGGTAGTTAAGGAAGGGAGATGTAAGGATGGGGAGAGTCAAAGCAGAGTTTTCCCCGAGGTAGTTATGTATAGATTTACATGAGGAGTGCAGTGTAACAGAAGTCTGGGACTCAGGTGAATTACGGAGTGGCAGGAGAGGGCGGGGTCTAAACAGAGAGCGGGGCGTGGTCAAGTCCTCAGTGAGAGAGGAATTTGTTGGAGAGAAAAATGTTTGCTTCTTTCCTGAAGAGGGATGTGGATGGGTTGCTTCTGATCTCAGTAGGGAGAGAGTTCCAAATGTTTGGGGCCATTCCAGAGAAGGATCGGATGTAGGTTTTCTTTTTCTAGAATTTTTGTGGCTTGAGAAGTAAGGTGCTCGTACTTCTGGAGGATCTGTTTCCCACCAGAAAGTGTCAGTTTCTGGGACAGGTAGGAAGAGGTATTATGGTGCAGCACGTTATGGGTCATGCAAGTAATTGGATCCTGACCCTAAATTGTAGCCAATTTAGAGCTCGAAGGTCACAGGTGATGTGCTCATTTTTTTTGGAACCCATGATGATTCTGACTGCTGTATTAAGTGTAAACTTAAGGAGAGCAAGTGAAGTTTTCGGGAGACCCACTAGGGAAGCACTACCATAGTCAAGTTTTGAAAGAACAAGTGCATGAGTTGCAAATGTGAGGTCAGCCACAAGGAGGAAACGTTTCTAGTTTCCTAGGGATACGCAGCTGATGGTTAGCTCCTCTATTGATGGCGCTGATGTGTTTTTGCATGGTGAGGTCTTTTTCTAGAGTAATACTGGCAGAGTCGACAACATGTGGGGTTAAATTCAGGGCGGAGTGGAGGGGGAGCCATTCTTTGCCGTTAGAGGTGGTAGTGGGCGGTGTGATCAGTAAGAATTCAGTTTTGAATTAAATTAAATTCCTATTTGTAAAGCGTGAATATATTACCCCCTTAAGGGCTTCAAAACGCTGGGGGCCATCTGGGAGATTAAGTGAGGTATTGCCCAAAGTCACATGATGCTGAGCTGCCGCCAGCGATCGCACCGTGAGCCACATGCTCCGGAGTCAGCCGCTTTAGCCGCTGTGCCACACCTCTCCCTCTTTAGTCTTAAGGACATTGAGTTTGAGATGAGTGCGTATCAGCCAGTTATTCAGGGTTTAGATGACCTCTGGGGAGGTTATTCTCATGTAGAGTTGGGTGTCATCAGCATAGATATAGTAGGAGATGTGGAAGCATTTGAGAATAACAGTTAGGGGCTCCATGTAGTGGTTCATTAATGTTGGGTAGAACATAGAGCCTTGGGGGATGCGATAGTGGGACCAGCTCAGATAGAGTGTGATTAATTAGGAAGCACTGCAACCTGTTGTGTAGAAAGGAAGAGAACCATTGTAGCACATGAGGTGCAGAGTGGAGTTATTTACAAGGAGTAGGCTGACTTCTTTTTTTGCCAATGTCCCTCTTGTTTTGTGCACAGCTGAGTTCATCCACAAGAAACTGAAATACTATGTGTGCAACTGAGCCCCTCTCTTATGAGATACCATAACCTATTGTTGAAGGATGGAGGTGGGAGGGTTGAAGGATGCCTGATGCTCTAAACTCCCATAGATAAGGCTATAGAGTCAATGCGTGAGAGGAGATCAGCAGTTTACTGCATTCGGAAATTGCATTTTCCTGCAGCACTGCATTGCGTTATAAGGGAGATTCTCACAAATGTCTGTCTGGGAATTGAGGAAAAGGGAGGAGATTGTAAAAGCCTGTTTCACCGATATCGGCATTTGTAAAGTAAAGTGGTGTAGTGATTTCCCTTTTGGGATGACTTTGGTTCTCCCTTAGTTTTGCGTATTAGGTGATTTAAGCTGCCACTTCTGCGCACAGCCACACATAATACATTTATTTTTGCAATATTTTTATTTTAGAAATACGCTGTATATGTAATTTGTCATTCAGTGACTCTTCTTGAGATTTAGTCTGAACATTTCATGCAAGGTCGAACAACATGGTTTACTGTTTTCTTGTGCCTGGTCTGCAACATCTCCTAATGATTTTAGACATAACATGGTAGCACAGCTATAGTTTTCTAACACAGTAGTTCTTATCAAATAAACCATGTCTTGCCCCTTTGGGGGATCGGAGAGAAGAGTTCTAGCTGAGAGACCGGTCCTGGAACTGAGGCAGCAGCCTTGCGTAAACTGAGTTTACACCTATGAAACGAACCAACTAACTACACACAACAGGTATGGGGTCTCTTGCTAATCCCAGAGATCACTAATATATTCCTGTTCTCACATAGTGAAGGTAAGCCTAGACAGATATATTAGTTGCCATGGATGGGTGGTTCATTGTATATAGCCTGCTAGTAATGTTGATTACATTGCTCAGTGGTATTTGTTTACACCTGCTTCAAAACCGACTATGATAGTTTCAATAAATATATTGTAAACTTCCTATGTGTCTTTCTTTTGTTTACTATTGACATTCAGAAGTGAGAAACAAAAGGTGATGATCTTTTTCCACGGTTCCCTTTGGGACTAGAGGTTCATGTTCTAGGTTTGCAGAAATCACCTGATACTCCGAAAACACTAAAAGTTCAGGTGAGGCACTGTGAGCTAGTTGGATTTGGACCTACATGTACTAGCGTGATAGAGAGACTCAGTCCCTACATTCTGACATCCTGTTATCCCAAGGCACGGTTCTGCTTCCCAGCAGAATCTTTGCAGCAGTGGTAATAGATGTGTATGCCCACTGTCAACACTTTTATTTGCATTGGAGCAACCCGAGAGGAATATAGAGAATCTGTAAATATGTAGGGCAATTTGAGGAGGTTAGAGAAACTGTCCCGCAATAAAATATTGAAATGGGGAGAAAGCAAATCTTTGCAAAAATATCTAGAGGTGGAGCATATCCCCAGTGGATTTAGCATTTTGATCGCTCGAAGTTATGAAAACTCGAACCCTGACAAGTTAAGGGAATGTGTAAAAAGTAACACCACGGCATCCACTCACATGCACTAGATATTATTCAAGTATGCGGACAGTGATAGGTAAGCCATCTTGGATGAAATTGACAAACTAATGTCAGAAGGGAGTGAAGAAGTTGTCTAGAAATTCCTAATGAAAACAAAGCTTGCAAAGCACGAAGAAGTAGTTAGAAATTGAAAGGTCCAGACATTCAGGCGTGATAAATTTGATTAGGAAAGATGGCAAATATTTCCATTTGTGAGAAAATCTGATAATATAAGGAGACGTGGGGCTTAATTATGACTTTGGCAGTCTGACCGCCGGACCGCTGAAGCCACATACGCTTCAAGACCACAGTGCTGGCGGTCTGAAGACTGCTGTATTTTGATTGAACCACGGCAACGGCAGTGTGCCAGCCATGGTTTTACGCTGTCTGATTTTTCTGCTCACTGAGTGAGCCTGAAGCTAATGCAGCAGCCCAGCAGCGCCTGCACTGTAATGCATGCACTACTGGCATGCACCATGTTGTGCATGCCACACTGCACGCACAACAGTGCAGGCATAGTGGGGGACAACATGTGCTTCCAGTCACATCACTGCAGGGGCAACGACACCTGGGGGCCCTGTTTGGCTTGCTGTTCTGCCAGCTTTTTCATAGCGGTTTCACTGCCATGAAAAGGCTTGTGGAAGGGCAAATCATACTATGGATATCGATGCCGGGCTTGGCACCACCTCCATTTCTCTCCACTCTGAACACTGCCAGCACCACAGGATTTAGGCTCCTGGCGGTGTTGCAGCGGGCTGGTTGGGGTCCAACCACTGCACTCATAACATGGCAGTCGAACAGCCAAGGTCATGGAGGGTAGACCACAATCACGGGTTCAGGGGTCTCAAGACCTCTGAACTCGTTATGAAGCCTGAAGATTATCAGACTGTTACAGTTACAGAAACCGCAATAGGTAGCAAACAGTTCTGAACTGAGCTCTGAGTTGTATACTGACTTGGAGGAAGATACTACTGGGGGCAATAAGGGATCAGCACTCTCTGTTCCTTCAGTAATAGATGAATTGCATTTTTTAAGATTGGACAGGAGAGCCAATCTGAGACCAAGAGGAGAATCACAAAAGAACCCAAAAGAAGGCCGATTGATGGCTAAAAAGAAGTAGGAAGAAAAAAAGGGTATGGAACTAGGCAAATCAAATGGAGACAAAAGAATATTGACGAAAATGGAAGGAAAAATCTTGTGGCTAGGCCTATCATATTGTGCAGAACAACCATTCCACTATTGCCAGCTTCAAATTTATTAGAAAATTAAAAGAAACTAAGTTCTATGAGACCCAACACAACATTGCCGAGCCACATAACAGTGCCATGTGGGGGCATCAAAAGCATTTGCAACTATCTGCTTTAAAGTTAATGCTGCAATTAACAGATCTTGAGAATGAAAGCCTTGCAATTTTTGAGACAGTGACAAAAGGTAACATCACCTCGGAGTGCTGTTGGACTCACAGACAGGCATGCCTCCTTGATGAATATATGACTATAGGTGCATGCCTCCCACGAGATGATCATGATACCTGAACCACTTGTAATCAGGGTTTTCTCCAGTAGTAATGTGCTGGAAGGTGAGAGGCTTAGGCCTCATATCTATGCATGGTACAGATGAGTAGACAGGTAGGGATGCTAACAGTCCTGATGAAGGCCTTAGATCTGAATGGGCTTTAAATGTTGGTCGAAACATGTTGGCGTATAGATGGAGCAAGTGAGCCATTGATACTCACATGGACCCCACAAACTGTTTTATTGGTGTCTAGGGTACCCAATCAATAAAGGTTATCTCTTTGGGTATACCATTAGACATTTTTATTTTTTCCTCTTCTCAATCCCTGCTTTAAAATCTAGCAATGATTTATATAAGAACACAAAATTCTGGTTGGATCCGCCCTGGTTGTTTCATCCTACCAGGATGTGACTAGGCGCCGATGATGAAGCATGCCCCTATTTAATGGGTGAGGCGTCTACTCCAAAATCTTTAGATTATCCCCAGGACCTCACCCTAACAATCCAGCCTAGTTGCCCATATGTGTATGAAGTTGTGCTTGGGAAGAGTAGGGCATCGGCACCGCCCCCATTTCCAACTCCTCTCACATGAGATATCCCTGTCCCTCGTCAGGATCATCTGCGTATCGTCGGTGTAGGAGATTATCTGAACTCCACATGATTCCACCAAGGATGCCAAAGGCGAGACATATACATTGAACAAAGTTGGACTTAGAGCAGAGCCTTGGGGGACCTCAAATTCCAGAACTTTAAGTTAAGGCACAAATGGTGGCACCCATACTGATTGTGATCTGCCCATCATAAAGGAACTAAGCCATTACAGGGCAGCCCCACATTCCCCCCGTTGCCCGCACAGGCTGTAACAGGATAGGATGGAACACTGTGTCAAAGGCTGCCCAGAGGTCTAACAGCAGTAGAGCCACTTTCTTCCCACTAACTTCCCACAAACTTCCTACTTCCTTTTGCAATGGGATGAAAAATACTGCACACACCTCCAATGACTCATTGGCTCAGTTAATCTCTCCTTACAATACATATAGCCACATACATCAACAGTCTGTTTCCTCACCATAATTGAATGTAGTTAGCCTGTTTTGGGCTTTCCATGTTTCAGTGATCTGTTGAAAAAAAGAAAAGAAAAATGTGAATGCAATGGTCTAAAACTGTGAATTATATTTGTTGACAACAATATGTCTGCAAAGGAAAAAGCGTGGTTGGTTTATTCTCTAATCCAGTGTGGTCTTAAAACCTCTGAGGTCAATTGTTCCGGTTTTCTGGTGTGTAGGGATGCCTGTTTCTTGGTTATCTATTTTAATTTAGAAGAAAAAAAGTAAAATACTTGTTTTTTTGTTGTTATTACTTTCGATGTATTTTGTATTTTTTAAAGGATGACTTACCTGTGTACTGCTGAATCTTTCCCAAAGATGGACTGTGATTTTGCACTCCTTGATTGTCTTTTTTTCTTCAAAGTCCTGTGGAAAAGAAAAAAGACAAGCACCTAGCAGAGATAGCATAGTACATTTTCCCCTAGTCATTGTCGAGCACCTTCACTGAGGTAAGTGCCCGGCAGAATTATAATAGTAATTTTGCCCCCAGTCTCTGTCCAGCACCTTCCCTGAGGTAAACACCTGGTGGAGTTAGAACATGAATTTTGCCCCCAGCCCCTATTCAGCACTTTCCCTGAGGTAAGTACCCGGCAGAGTTAGAATAGTAATTTTGCCCCCAAGTCACTGTCCAGCACCTTACCTGATGTAAGTCCCCATCGGAGTTAGAATAGTAATTTTGCACCCATGTCACTGTCCAGCACCTTACCTGATGTAAGTCCCCATCGGAGTTCGAATAGTAATTTTGCCCCCAAGTCACTGTCCAGCAACTTGCCTGGGATAATTACCTGGAAGAGTCAGAATAGTAATTTTGACCCGCAGTCACTGTTCTGCACCTTCCCTGAAGTAAGTATTCAGCAGAGATAAATAGTAATTTTGACCCCCAGTCACTGTCCAGCACCTTCCCTGAGGTAAGTATTTGGCAGAGTTAGAATAGTAATTTTGCCCCAAGTTACTGTCCAACACCTTCCCTGAGGTAAGTACCCAGCGGAGTTAGAATGGTAATGTTGCCCCCAAGGCAATGTCCAGGACCTTTCCTGAGGCTAGTACACAGCAGAGATAGAATAGTAATTGTGCTCCCCAGACACTGTCCAGCATCTTCCCTGAGGTCAGTACCCAGTGGAGTTGAAATATTAATTTTGCTCCCAGTCACTGTTCAGCACCTTCATTGAGGTAAGCACCCGGTTGAGTTTGAATAGTCATTTAGTACTCCAGACACTGTCCGGCTCCCTATCTGAGTAGGTGACACATTTTATTTTTATTAAATAATATTTTCATAATTTTCATATAAATAAGGAACATTTTTTTACCTTCCGTTGGTGTCAAACCTGAAAATCAACCTAAGTGGAGGGCTGTAGATAACTTTGACAATGTCTGAAAAATGTAAAACATGTTAAAATATATATTTCTTTCTGTACTATTGTTAGAGGACGTCAATGGTTAAGGTTATACTTACTTGTATTGCTAGATGACAGTGTTTGGAACTAGCTGGGGTTCTCCCTCCTGGTCTCAGGAGTGTGTGTGGTCACATCAAAAGGCAGTGTACCATTGATGACAAAATGGTGGATGGCTGCTTTCATATGTTTTTAGAAGGTAATCGATAATTTACAATAAAATATGTGTTGAAAAGTGTTTTTTTCTGTGAATTAAACTTGTGACTAAATGTATAATTTGTTTGTGGGAAAAAAATCATTTTTGATCTTCTTCACAGAATGCGACAGTTTGGTAGGAACAAGGGAAGTTGTTTTGCCGGAAATAAAAGAAAGAAAAATGTGTATATGTCGAACGTGTTAATCTGTTATATAAACTTTGTGCTATGTTGAGATTTGTTTTTAATATTTTTATTTAGAAAATGTGGAGAACAATTTTATAATGTTGCCTAGGTTTGCATTGTGTTGCATTGATTTGCAAAAATGTTTTTGTGATCTGAGCATTGTTGCATTGGTTTGGGATGGATTGCGTGCCACTAACATGTTGGAAATATTTTTGTGTAGCGCTGCGATGTATTGTAGGCTTTTTCAGCATATTGAGTGGCAATCTTTTACGTTGAGTCGAAATGTTTCACGCATTTATTTTTTATATTAATTATCAATTATTAGTATTTATTTTATTTGTATTTAACAACAGTTAACTATAAGGTATTAAAATGTGTGATAAACGTTAGCATGGTAGTGATATGTGTGGTAAGCGGATGCATGGTAATGATACTTATCATGTACCTCTATGTATGTTTGTGGTGATGACATGCGCAGTAAAGACGTGTGTGGTATATGCATGGGAAAGACTACATGGTATAGGCATGCATGGTAAAAGCATGCATTGTTCCGTCAGGCATCCATGTTATCAATGAGGTAATGAAACATGTAATGAGTGATGTACTATATGAGGACATAAGCCGTGCATGTGAGGGTGCGAGTTATAATTATTTTAGAGCACAAGTTATAGTTACTTGAGGTGCTTTTGTTTGTTTAAAATGGTTTTAAGTGACATTTTCACCTATCTATAACGTCTCTTTAACCTTTAGCTTTTTCAGTGAATTTCTAAGGTTTTGTTTAATATAAAGTGAGATATAATTAGAGTTCCTAACTACAGTGTCATACCTCTTGTTTTTTCAGTGAATTTATGTTTTTTTAATGTAAAGTAATGTTTTATTACCATATGTAAAGCTTATCCCCCCGTGGCACAAAGGCTTCAGCCATTCATGGCAGGGGGCTTGACCACAGGTCTAAGCATGCTGCCAGGGCCTGTGTTCAATCCCACTCTAAAACGCAACCTTAGCGCTCCTTCAAGGAGCAGTAAATAATTAATAAACAGTCTTTTTTATGTTAAGCAGCTCCCCTCACCAAGCCTTTACAGCCCAGGACCCCATCCGTCAGGACCTATCTTTTTTATCAAGGGGAGGGATGTGTGGCACCCACTCCCTGAGGCACTGCAGGCTTTGGGAGCCCCTCCACATTGGGCTTTTATTTTTTTTAAGGGGGGGCACACTTTTTTAAATACATTTTACCTTGGTAAAATCATAAAAAGAAATAGGCTGGGCGGTGGCTTTCCCACCAGGCCAAGAGAAGCAGGGTATCCCTACCCTGTCCCCTTTGTCTAGTCTTTACCTTATTTTCAGGACTTGGGATTGAGCCATGTGAACTAAGGTGGTGCTGCCACATCGTTGTTGATGTGGTGGGAGCCAATCAGATCTAATCTTGAGATCTCTCTTGTCCATGGATCCTCCGTGGTGTGAAATATACAACTTGATCTACCTTTAATTTCTCAAAAGCTACTGAACATATGTACAACAGATCACAAAAAGAACGCTTTCTGGGTCAAGATGTAGCATTCTGATGAATTTAATGAATTTGTGTTCAGCAGTTGCTGCAATATCACACTTCAATTCACCTATGGAAAAATTAATGGTAAAAATGTGCTTTGTGGACCCCGTTTTTCTCAACCCCTGCTTGAGGGATCAACCCGAAACTTTCCAGGATGGAGTTGAGGTGGCTGAGACTTGTTTTGGAAAGTTTTGTGAAGATTCATCAAACTGTGCTAAAAGTTATAAGGAAAACAAAAAATGTTTTTCCTTTAGAAACATGATCCTAACTATAACTACCCAGTGGCAACCACCACTCTGTTATGTATGTCTATAGGTTTCCTCCTGGGAGTTCACAGATCCCCTCATAATGCTTTTCACCTTAAATCTGCAAAAATAGAAATGAAGTCAAAACTGCGCTAGTGCTCGACAATTCAACCACTAATTATGAGCACTTCTGCTCCATTGCTGGTCATTATTTAAGTGGCAGTTGCAAAATGATTATATTTGTACCACATGACTAGTAAAGAAACCACTGCTTTTAACTTTTGGTTGGTGCAAATGTTGTTTAGGAACACGGATGCAAAACTACCCTGTTGAAAAGTGGATTGTCTCCTTAAAGATGAGTGGAGGCCTTGAAGTCTTGTGAAAGGAGTTTATTGAGTTCATGTCAGGAAGAACAACTCAGCCACCCAATAAGCTCTGCCCACAGATACCGTTTGAGTCACAGAACATTCCACAGCCAGCCACAGGTTGGCAAGCATTCTTGAACCTATACATGTGATGTAATTGATGTCATGAAGAGGCAAAGCAGAGACACGATACCACACATCTCCCTTACTAATGCAAAAACAAAAAGAACAACGGTTCAGAGCAAAACTAGATAACAAACATAAATTGATTTCATGTCAGGCAACAAATGTGAATGGAATCAAAATAAAAGAGCAGGTGAAGGTTTACACCACATAGTCATCCAAGTACAGAGGAGGGCAGGTTGCTCTCTCTGATTTTCTCAGAGAGACAATATCACGCTTAATCCCACCATCATCTCCATCCTCATCAATACTCTGGTCACTCCCTAACGTCCTCCCCCTGCACACAACAACACTACGAAGATTCCACACCCTATGGTCAGAGGTTTTGATGGCATTGTATAAAATCTTAATAACCTTCAAGGGTTTAGAAAACGTGGATCCAGTGACACACCATCCAGGTTTTTTAATTACCACAAAGTCCCTCACAGCAACCTTTGGGTTTTTGACAGCATGCCTTAAATCATACTGCCTTACTCCTTTGTGCCTACGGCATAAATCAGTTTCCCTAGGTAAGCTTTATTCACCCTCAAAAAACTTACAGCCCACCTCAAATGTTATCTTCCTGCAACCTATTAACTCAGTACCACTCTTCCAGTCCCCAGAATCTCCGTCCTGAAGAGACCCCAATTACGATAGAGGGGTGAAACGTCATTGATAATTACAAAGGATAGTCCAGAACACTAGAATATTCTGTAGAAAAACATGATTCATTCTGAAATCCTAAAGGTCATCCTTGCAATTCCAATAACCAATCTTTTTGAATAATTGTCACTTTAGCCTTAATCACCTGTTGGTTATGGTCACTCCACTGGGGTTACACAAGTCACTTTCTTCCAATGTAATGTATGTGTAAATAGTGTAAATACACAGCAAAGTTTATTCTTTATATTTTTCTATTTTGCATTTTGCTTGGTTGCTAATAAAGAGCACTCATTTCGGCTGATTTGAGTGTTGTATACAATTTCCTTTGTTAGTTGGGCTGCTTTTTTTCCCAGTCATATGTGAAGTCACAAATGAATTAAAATCATAAAGGCAACTTAGTAATGGACATATGGACTGCATTAGTGGCCTGGTGTGCTTAAATCACTGCAAGATAATTAGAACTTGCTTAAAACAGTGATACTTTTTGTTATGAAAATGAGTTCCTTGTGAACAATTGTGCTCAAGCTGACTAGCTATGCTCAGTTCACAGGGACATATGGGTTGCTCTTGTTTTTTTTAAATTAAATCATACTGCATTTTGCTACCAAAACACCTCTCATCTTCCCTTTGTTTCCAATCTTCCCTGTCAGAGCCGACACATTTGTCAGAGAGGAATTTATTTACCCATGGAGGTTCCAAGAAGGTATCAGGATGCCTTCCACGAAACAAAAAAACTGAGATTTTCCTGTAGTCGTGTGAGGAGAGAATCTGTATACCCCGACCCTTATTGAAACCTCCTCCTTGCAGTTGAGACAGTTGCTCTTAGCCAACCTTTCTACAGTCCCATTGGATTCAGGATGTTAGAGGGCACACTTCTTATGCAAAACTCAACACCCCAGAAGAAAATCCTCTATCTCCTTAGAGACAAGCTGTACCCCATTGTCAGTCAACAGTGTTTCAGGCAATTCTTCTCTGCTGAACAACACTTTGAGGAAATTGATTACTGTTTTTGTGTCTACACCCCTGGAGAAGCTAATTTCAGGACACCCGGAGAAAAGGTCCATCACAACAGTGACATATGTGTCCTGGCCATCACCATGTACAGGACCTAAAATGTCTAAAGCAATGTCCTTCCAGGGACCACTCGGGTGTGTTCTAGCTACCATGGGCTGCATCCTAGTTTTCATACTTTTTTCACTCAGCAAGCATTGTATACAGTCTCTCACCAAACGTTCAACCTGGAGGTCGATCCCAGGCCACCAGTAGGTGGAACGTAATCTCTCCTTGGTTTTGGATATGCCCAAATGTGATTTATGAGCCAGGTCCATTAGTTCCTTGCGTAACGTAACTGAGAGAACTAGTCTATGACCTCTCAACAACATGCCCTCACTAGAGGATAACTGGCCCCTCACACACCAAAAATCTTTACAACATGTGCCTCCTTGTTCTTTATTATGCCAACCAGCACAAATGAGCACCATAACTTCCTGAAGGACCTCATCCTCACGACAAGCTTCATGCTATCGTTCCAGTGAAATTGTCTCGTACTCAATCTCACAAACAAAATCATTGGACTTATTGAATGCCAGGTCACTCTGCTCACTTCCCCTCTGGGATTCTATTTTAGTTACAGGAACCAACCTAGAAAGTATATCAGCCACAATATTCTCAGAACCAGGAATGTATTTTACACAAAAGTCATATGCCTGCAGACGTACAACCCACTTAGAAATCCTGGGTGAAATTAAGTCAATGCCTTTACTGGTAAAAACCTCACACAACAGCTTGTAATCCGTCTTGATCAAGAAGGAAGTGCCCCACAAAAACTTCTTCACCATCTTGATAGCCCAATGGACTGTAACGACATCCCTCTCAATGACTGAGTACCTACACCCAGCCCCTTTGAGACTCCTGAAAATAAACATAATGGTGTTCTCTGGACTAGAACCAACTTGATATAAAATGGCACCAAGACCCTTGAGACTTGCAACAGTGGTGATGATAGAAAGTTTGCTAGTATCAAAGTTGCGAAGTTTGGGTGCCTGGGAGAGTTTGATCTTGATCCTCACGGAATTCACATTCTCAGCCCTCACTCCAATCAAAGTTAACCCCCTTTTTTAATAAATTCCCCATGTTAAAGGTGACCTCGGCAAAATCCTTTATACATTTATTGTAGTACTCCGCCATCCCCAGAAAATGCATGAGTTCCTCTTTAGATTACGGAGAGGCTAAATTCCTAATGGGATCAACCAGTTCTGCCTTGGGTACCACACCATCAGCAGTTATAGAATGCCCTAAGTAATCTATTTTTCTGAGACCAAACTTACATTTCTCCAACTTGATGGTGAGATTATGTGAACTTAACCTGTCCAGAACCTGCCTGACTCTACTACCATGTTCGACTCATCACACAAATAAACAAGTATGTCATCTTGATATACGCAGACACTAGGCAGACTGTGCAGAACCTTTGCCATATCTCGCTGAAAGACTGAGGCAGCCAACAACAGGCCAAAAGGCGTCCTAACGTATCTAAAAGTATCAAAAGGTGTAACAAAGGCCGTAAGGTCTTTAGACGACTCATCCAACAAAATGTTGTGGTAGGCGGTGGTCAGAACTATAGTGCTGAACATTTTTGCACTACCCACCATTGTCAGAAGATCAGAAATATTAGGAAGGGATATTAATCCACCAATACAAACTTGTTGAGCTGTCTGAGGTCCACACATAACCTCAAAGAGCCATCAGCCTTTCTTGCAGCCACTACTGGAGCCAACCAGGCAGTCCCCTCAACCTCTTCTATAATGCCTTGAGATTTAAGCTTCTCCAATTCACAGCACATCTCCTCTTTAACTGCGAAAGGAACATTGTGGACCTTACTTGAAATGGGAACAGAGCCTGATGCAAGCTTAATCTTGTGACAGTAACCCTTCAAACAACCTAGTTTTCCACCAAAAACTTGAGGGTATTCCTCCTTCAAACTTTCTTGCAAAGAGGTATCATGTCCTACAAGTTTGACAGGTTGCGTAGCCTCTGAATGATGGGGGGGCGTCGCTGTAGGGATCCAACATGACACCCAGGTCCCTTTGATGCCACCAACGCAAAATACTGTCACCCTTCTTTGATACATAGATCTAGCCTGAGGTAAAACGAGCCTCATATTCCAACAACCCTATGAAGTGCCCCAGCAGTTCAATGGGATTACCACCATAGGCATAGGGTTTGAAGTCAGGTTTGCATAGCATGACTTTTCCCTGTAACTTATGCTCATAAAATTTGTTGGCAACAATGGTAATTTTGGCACCAGAGTCAAATAAAACTTTAGTTTTCTCCCCTTCGACCATGATGAAATCCAAAGGCCCCTCACCTCCAACCTGGAGAACAATTTGTTCACACTCAAAGTCATAGGCATCTTCACCCGGGTCATATTCAACTTCACTCACCTTTTGTTTGAGTCTTTTCATTCTACACGCAGCCACAAAGTGCCCCTTCTTTTTGCAAAATGTGCAGACAGATTTAAGAGCTGGACATGACTTGCCATTGGCTAGATGTACCTCTTTATCGCACCTAAAGCATTTTATTTCCTTCTTGCCTTGGACTCTGGTAGCTTCCTTTTTATTGTGAGTTGCTTTGGTCTCACCACCTTTGGGAGGGAATTTACCTTTGGAAGTAAGGTTAGACCGTAGACTCACAGCAGATACCTCCTTACTGAGGTCTTTCTTGATCACCTTCACACATTCTAGAGAGTGTTCAATTCGTTTTTCGACAAGCAAGACTTCATCTAGACTAGGTTCATCTTTGAGCCATAGCTCATCACGTACCTTTTCTGTCCTGCAACCTAACATAAACTGGTCCCTGATCCTTTCATCTATTAAAGCACCAAACTTTCAGGAAGAGTCAAGACGCCTCAGGTCTGTGACGTAATTTTCGGTTGATTCACCTTCCCTATGTATCCTTTTACCAAAATGGTACAGTTCCAAAATAGTGCTTACCTTGGGTAAGTAATGCACATCAAGTTTGTGCATGAATATTTCATACTCATTGAGATCTACAGCAATACTGTCAGGAACATCGGGAAGATGGTCAAAAACATCCTGACCTTCAGACCCAAGGCAGTGTAAAAGTAAAGCTGTTCTCCTCTCAGCAAGGAGCGAGGTGCCACAAACTCGAGCGTACCTTTCAAATACTTTTTTCCACTTTGACCACTTAATGGGTGGATCACCAGGAGATTGAAGGAAGAAGGGGGGGGGGGCAGTAACATTCTGCATGGTTGAAAAATAATAATGTACAAAGTATCGAGGCAAGGAAAAACAGCACAGTGCCAAGACAATGTAAGTTGTACTAGAAACAAGAAGGCAGAACTTGTGGAAGAATTTTAAGATGCAAAAACAGAAATACTGTGAGGCGAAGCTGCGCATATCAGTGGAAAGCTGTGACACTCTGGAAAGTAGCTGTGCGTGCCAGCGAAGAATGGGGGTGTGCGAACTTTGACACACTGTAACCAACTTTAGTGTGTGAGTGAAACAGAGTACCAGCTGTGCGTGTCAGTGCAGAAATGTAACAAGCCGTACCTGACACACTGTAATATAGCGCTGTGTGGGTGAGCGTAGGGTTGCGACACATAATGAAACAGCTGTGCGAGTAGGCGAAACAAAGCACCCAAACAACTGACATGTATACCAGAAGATGGGTGTGAGAACAAAACTGTAAAGAACAGGATGTGCATGTCAGCGAAGAGCTGCACCCAATAGCTACAATGCACCTCTTGACACGTCGTAATGTAGCTGTGCTTGTCGTCGAAGAATTGCACCGAACAGCTGACAGGCAGGATTGCTGTTCACGTCAGCTTGGAGCGCCTCAGTAACACGGCCGTAATGCAGGACGCTGGGACTGGTAGCCATCTGACGTCACAGAGAGAGGCACGCAGGGTTGCTGTGCATGTCAGCGAGGAGTGCCTTGGTAACCAGGCCATAACACAGGACTCTGGGGCCTAGCAACCGTCTGACGTCACAGAGAGAGGGACGCCTCTTGCAACGTGTTACGTTGCAGCGTGAAGTGTGTCTCGGTGACGGTGAGGGGTAGAACACGCAGAGGTGAAGAGTCGAGGACACGTGCAGGAGATGGTTCACGAAAGAATCACACGGCAAGAAGATACCATTCAGAGAAGGAACACAAGTAAGGCAGGTAATCGCTCGAGCGCCTTGGCGGTGTTTGAATGTCAACAAACACGGGGCTAAGTGAAAGGCGCAGTCAAAAATTAAATCAAAGCTCACCACAATGCTCGCTACGGTGAGGACAGGCCCACAGTAGTCAGCAGGGGTCCGGCAGAATCAGGTGTGGAGCTTTCAGGTAGTGGAGCTCTCAATGAAACGGTGCTGCACTCCTCTTCCTTGATTAACACGGGGTTGAAGAATGGCACATCGTCCTCTGAGGCCAGTACGAGGTTTGTAGGATAAAACCGGCAGAGTGGTAGCAGAGCAGGCACAGATGTAGAAGCAGTAAAATCATGTAGTTGAGCTGTCCTTCTCTTCCCAGTCATCGCCAGTGTTGAAAAGTGGATTGTCTCCTTAAAGATGAGTGGAGGCCTTGAAGTCTTGTGAAAGGAGTATATTGAGTTCAAGTCAGGAAGAACAGCTCAGGCACCCAACAGGCTCTGCCCACAGATACTGTTTGAGTCACAGAATATTGCACAGCAAGCCACCGGTTGGCAAGCCTTCTGGAACCTATACATGTGATGTCATTGATGTCATGAAGAGGCAAAGCAGAGGCACAATACCACATACCCTGTTCCTGCACTAGTGCAAAAATCAGCTGGTTTCAATGCAAAATTACTAGTTGCTGGAGCATTTTACGTGATTTGACCCATAGTATATTTTTAAAGTAGCATCATGTCAAATGAGTCATTAAAATCTTTAATTAACAGAATTATTTATTAAACCGCTTTCCCATACTTAAATTAAACAGCTCCTTCCGTGAACTGGTTCACTTAATTACAGTGTACCATGAAGATGTTTAAAAGAACTTCAGCAACAATCAAGTTGCATATAGCATTGCGTACAATACTACAAAGGGTGGTCTTTGGGTCAGCACCCTGCTCTGGATTGAATTGCTTTCTTATCTATCTCAGTTGCCTGCTCTAGTTAGATTGGATGGAGTTCCTCTCCATTAATTTTGTTTGCCCAACCCCTTGAGCATTTCTTATTTATCCTTGATTTTGATTGAATGAGACATGTCCCTCCACTGCTGACATCATGTAGTAACTTTTTTTGTGTTTTTCACATTAATTTATCATGGGACTGCATGTCCTGCTTCTTGCTCCTTCCTCATTCAGTCTCTGTACACACAGAGCATGCTCCCACTTGTACCTCACTCTTCTAAACTGCACGCTTTGCCTCTTTCCACCTTACAGGACTCCAACTCTAAAAAGTACTGCAGCTAAGTATGCCCTCTATCTCTCTTCTGCCTCTCCCCCCAACCCTCGGTTTTCTCTCTTCGGTCACCTGCTCCTCTCCATCACCGCCCCCCACTTCCATGCTAACTGCCGCAATTGACTTTACCAATGCAGAATGCTTTTAAGAATATTCCAGTTTTGGCAATGCCAGTTGTAGCAACTGGTCATCTTGAAATGGTATACAATATACCTTCAAGAAAGTTGCCATACTGCGTGCTGTGAAGTGGCACCATGCAACATGCTGCCATCTTTAAAACTATATAAAATTAAAAAAAATTGATTTTAAGAAGGCGCTGTGTTGGCTGAAACAACATAATTAGACACAGCATGGCGACCATCTCAAAAGTGTGGAAACTGCACTAACAAAATGACCAGTCAGCCCTATTGGCATTTCCAGTGCTGGGACACTTAAAAAAACATTGACAAGCTGAAAGTGAAGACCAAACAGCATTACCAAAGAGAAACTGATTGACTGTGCTATTGCCTGTGTTGATATTGGAAGTAAAACTGAAATTCACTTCAAAAGCAGAATGTTCTGAATAGTGAAATTATACCGCAAGCGCTCTTTAAAAATTTGTGATTTACAAATGAAGTAGACAACTCTATCATGTAGTGCAATGTTTGGCTGGAATAGCTTTGCCCCTTTTAATTTTGCTTCAGAAACACTAAAAAACGCCATGGACTGAAAACTACTTGTTGGACTTGGACCTTTTTGCAGGGTCATCCCTGAACTTTTTGCCTTCCTCCTGTACTTTTTCTGACCTGTTTTTGTTGGTTTTATGACTCTGGGCACTTTACCACTGCTGATCAGTGCCAAAGTGCATATGCTCTCTGTTATAAATTAATGTGTGGATTAGTGACTCCATGTTTGGCCTATTTGATTCACTGTCAGACCCTAGTACAGTGCACTGTTTGTTCCCAGGGCCTGTGAGTCAAATGCTGCTGGTGGGCTTGCAGCACTGGTTGTGCCACCCACAGGAGCAGCATGTAAACTGTGTCTCAGGCCTGCCATTGCAGAGCCTGTGTGCAGTCTGGTACTGCCATGTCGACTTGGTAAGTGCACCCACTTACCAGTCCCCAAACCTTCCCTTTTCTGCATGTTAGTCACCCCTAAGGTAGGCCTGCGGGCAGGGGGCATTGTATGTAAGAGGTAGGACATGCCCTGGTGTGTGTGGCATGTCCTGTTAGTGAATTACAGCCAATTTCGTTTTTCACTATTGCAAGGCTACCTGTCCCCATAGGGCAGTTTGATTATAACATCTTATAATCCTAACTGACCCAGGGAACATGGTAGAAAAACGAATTTAGTATGCCTGGACTCAGAATGATGAAATACATCTTTTAGTGAAGTTGGTTTTAACATTCTGTGTTTGAAAATACCACTTTTAGAAAGTAGGTTTTTTCTTGCCTAACCATCGAGCCTGCCTCTGCTAGCTTGTGTATTGTGTGTCTGGGTTTGTGAGTTACAGGGGCTGGGGGACTCAAGGAGACAGGGTTAGTCAGCACTGGTCTGAATAGACCTATCTGCATGTAGAGTGGTGAGAGGGGTAGCACCTGGGTCTGAATAGGGCTGTGCCTGCCTTCCACAATGCTGGCTCCACCTCCTGGGGTGCGTCTGATGTCCCTGGCCCACACTGACAAAGGAAGAGGGTGTGCACTGGCAGAATGCACCCAGAACTGGTTTGGACTAGGTACAGGACCCTCTGCCTTCAGAGGACAAAGGATTTATGGGTATAAATACTGGGGCCCTGATCCCAAGACTTTAGATCACTTCTGGAACAAACAAGACAAACCTTTGCTGAGGAGAGGAACCAGAGAAGCTGAAGAAGAAGACTATCCCTATGCTGTGTGCTGTTTGAGGGATTGGCCTGCAGTCGTTGTCTGATTGCCAAAGAAAGGAGAAAGGAACTTTGTGCTACTTTCATCATCTTGCAGAACATCTCCAAGGGCTTGAAGATTGAGCTTGCCTCCTGCTGAAGTCTCAGGGACACAAGACTTCACCAAGCAGCTCCCCTGAATTCCCTTGCTGGGAATTTGAAGTGCCTGCTGTTGTGTTGGGCCTTCTGAGAGACTGCGTGTCGCTGGGAGCTGGAAGCGCGACTCACGAAGAAGAAGCGTGTCGCCGCCGCAGCCGCTGTCGTCGCATCGCCAAGAAAGCGTGCCGCCGCTGCCGCTGTCGCCATCGCATCACCGAAGCGCCTCGCATCACCGGAGAAGAGTGTCACCGTCGCATCAGACGCCATCGCATCATCGGCGAAGCGTGTCGCAGGGCCTGTCACGGCTCAGAACATTCACTGAGTCGCCACATGGCCGTCGGGCATGCACGCATCACCCCCTGAGTGTCGCATCAAGAAGAAGACGCCATTTTGTTTCATTGCACCAGGTCGTCATCGCATCGCGGCACTGCGGGTCGCATCGCCACAGAAGCGCAGTAAGAAACCGATGCATCACCTCCCCATGCGGTGAAGAACCGACACATCACCTCCTCTCCGGTAAGGAACTGACGCATCACCGTCCCCTACGCAGCAGTAGGGAACCGATGCATCACCTCCCCCGGAGCAAGGAACCGACGCATCACCATTCTTGCGTGTAAGGAACCGACGCATCACCTTCCCTGCAACTCTTTTGTTTGTATCGCGTTACGCATACATTGAACGTAGAGTGTCGCATTTATCATCTTTATTGAACTGAACTATTTTCTACCATTGACAGTCATATTTTTCATAGTGTATTGTGGATTTTTGTCGTTTTGGGTCTTGTGTTAAGTCTATATAAAAAGACTTATTTTTATAATACAACCTGTGTGGTGTCCATCTGTAGTGTTGTCACTGTGTTACTGTATGTGTTCACAAATGCTTTACACACTGCCTCTGAGATAAGCCTGCCTGCTCGTGCCAAGCTACCAAGGGGGTGAGCAGGGGTTATTTTAGTAGTGTATCCCCTTACCCTGACTAGACGCAAGGGTCCCTATTTGGACAAAGGTACCTACCTCTGCCAACTAGAGACCCCCAGTTCTAACACTACTGAAATTAGATCATTGTTTGGATTTATGTATTAGAAGCATGTGTGTTTCTTTTAATTGGACATCCTCTTAAAGTTATTTCTTCTTAAATAAAACTAAAGTTCTCTTGGTAAACTCGCTTCACATTATGAATGATGCTTTTTTTTACAGAAACATGTCTGAAGACCTTATTTATCTTATTCATTGATGTCTAGAAGTCACATCTTCCTAATTAACTATTTCTCAAACGTTTAATTGTAAATTAAAAACATATTCTGTTCTAAATTCCGCCTAAATAGATTGGGATTTTTAAGGGATTAAAATCAACGAGGAATAAAATATAACTCAAACATTTCAAGCATAAAGCAACGTTTGGGAAGACAGTTTATCCTTCCCGAAAGAGGAATTACATTAAAAGCAATATATTTTTAAGACTGCTCATCCATCATGTTGAATGCAGAGTGTTTGCAACCAATATCTCCTGAATGACTCGCATAAATCTCATAATCCGTGAACGTGACCCAGCACACTATTACTCTAATTTCGCACGTGGAGATTAATTCTACCGTTTTCTTTTTGCATGTCAGTGAATGAAGACTCACAAATAACGCATAGTAAACACATTCTGAGCTCACTTAATCTCTATACATACCTTTAATGTGACCTTTTCCTGCAATGCCCTTTAGCAAGTTTGTCGATGCCATCAAGGGTAGTGCCAAAGTGTTTCCACGCTTCGTCAAGGGTGATAAGCGCTATATAAATGCAATTGCAATGCAATTTCCTTATAAATGGACTTTTATACAATCAGCAAAGAAAAACATTTTTTTGTTATATTCCATTCTATTGTGTCCTGAATTCTTGTACTTGGTGCATTTCTCAGCAGGTTACTGATTGAAAATACGAGGTTCAAAACTGCATTTATAAAGAATGAACATCTTACATCAAACCAACGTGTTATATATTAGTTTATTTATTCGATTTGTAAACCGGTAAAACGCTGCCTGGGGTAACTTTGTGGAGCTGTGTGCATTAATATGTATGATCTGATGTCAGTAGGCAAATTACAGGCTCCTTTCCCATCCACTGCAACCCGATTGGACACAGTACTGCTCAGATCAGCAGGCACAGCTGCAGCAATGCTGGGTGGTCAAGAGGGAGCAATGGAGCAAGGTTGCTCAGGTGAAAGTGCACATCGCTAGAGGTGCTTGATGGAGCAGTGTGGCTGGGAGACTCACAGGGCGACATGGCAGAGGCTCTTACAGAATGGTAATCACCTCTGCTGTAGACTGAGGCCGATGGAACCACCACAATCTTCATGTGCTCTGTGTAAAACGGTACACCTTTCCCTCCATCACAGCAAACTGGTCCCAGGCAGCAAGTAAGTAGGCTCGAGGATGCAAGGATGCAAGTTTGGGAATGCAGATGCAGGGCCTCCATCCCTACACTTAAAGCCAATCACAGCGCAGTGCTTAATTTGTAACACAATAAGTGTCAGACCCCTCGTCAGGAGGCCACTGCAGCTTGCACCACCCCCTGCCCCTGCTAGAGCTGCCACTGATAGTACCAACACAACTACTTACCATAACACTCATACAAGCGTGATAATTCAGACTATTTCAGGCCCCGAAAGATACAAGGATGGCTTGGGTGGCAGGTATTTGTAATTATTAAATTATATTGAATTAATAAACAACTGTTGTTGTGCTCATCTCTAAATTAGACAAACAGCGCTACCATGTGCCAGACAGTCATAAGTGCTGGGGTTGACAATTAAGTGCCGGTGTCGAGCAATGCAAACCACCTGCTTAAACTAAGCACTACACAGGGATCTGCAAACTGCGACCTACTTACTTATTAATTTGGAAGCTTGTTTAGAAATCCTTAGGGAATGTTCAATTTGCATTTTCAACCTACTAGTTCATAGGTAGCATTGCAAATTGATTTGCAAACCAGCCAATATGCAAATTCTACATCCCTGGTTTGTGAATAGCAATAGTAAATTAGGCCCTATATTTTCTTGACTGTATTGTTTTTTGGTGTTATTTCACTTGCACTTAGTACATTTTTATGAGAATATCCTTGCTGTTCAAATCAAGCTTGCAGGGGTGAGCTAGCTATTTCTTACAGAAAAGAGTATTCCTTTTAGAAGTTAATTAGTTTGTATTTCATAGGAGCTGATTCACATCTGAAATGAACACTGTGACTAGGGGTGTGTGAAACTAGCATAATTTGCTTTCACATAATTAGGTAACATTTCAGGAAAATTATAGGAAATTATACGCAACTACGCAAAAATGCAAATCTGGCATATACTGCTATATTTTAGTGTGACATACATCCTTCTATCCGTTTTAGACGTGGGAAAGCATGTTTACTAAAAAATACTTCCAGAAACACATATATACAAACAACCAAGTTCATGTTTGGGACATTGGCATTGTTTGTGGTGCTATAATTTAGTGGATGGGCTGTAATGGTGTGATTTTGGAAATTCAGGATCAGAAGCACAACGCAAGGTTCCTAAAATTATGCAAATTACACCAGCGTATTTAAATTTCACCTGTGCATTACTGTACCTTCTGCAATAGCTTACTAACCTGATTTCCTACAAATGTTAACCCGAGTCACCACCACCACCTACAAGCTGACTGGCGTACGTGATCTGTCTTACAATATAGACAAAAGAGGAGGCATGTTGGGTAGTAAGGTCATGTGGAGCTCATCCTTCTGCAAGAGCAAGGATGTGAGCAAATTCACACCATGTTAGAGTGCCAAACAAGTTCCTGTCTATAAAGGATTCAGTCACCTAATGTCATTGACTCTATGAGAAGTATTGGCAATAATCGAGAAAATAGGCAGAGGATTGGTCAGAAGATACACCAATGCACTGTTACATTGCTTGGTGGCTGCCATTTGAAATTGTGGAAGGCTGGGAAGTGAAATCAGGGGCCCTATAGGCAGGGCTTACCAAGTGTCTGGGCAACATTGGAAGAGGTTCTCCTTCAAAATGTCTTTAAAGGATGCCAGGAGGAGAAAAACATTGCCTGCCAGGATCAGTTGTTGTGGGTTTCCCTAGATGATTTCAGTTCACATTCGCAGCGTGTTGTTGACGTTTCTTTTCGGTCGCTTGAACCGTTTGTCAGGGTCAGTAGGGATTTTGTCTCTTGCACCTTGCTCCCTCATTGGACATATCTTTTTGGTGATTTCTACAGTTGTTTTCCATCCTCCCTGAGAAAGGGACCAAGTCCAGGTGACCTAAACCTCTCTGAATGCAATTCTTATTGGAAGGACAGGTCCTTGCTCTAGTGAACCTCACCTGTACCTAATATGTATACCTTGCATCAAACGTATGCTTTGGGCGGTCCCTCTTATATTCAACGACAGTCACAAACATCTACCACAACAACCTCCTTTTCTATACTTTACCCTTTTCCCGTCCTCATTAACTTATCCACTGAGGATCCTTTCCTTGTCCTTTCAGAGTATCAGTGCAGATAGTGGAGGCTTCTTTGAAGTTCGAGACTTATCTGTTTACCCTGACACATTGGGAATAACCAACAATTACTAGGAACAGCAACAGAGAGATTTCTCTTTTGCTACCCACCAAACATAAAAGACAGCATTTATCGCCTCAGCTTTGCAATGATAATGTTGTTTGAAGAAAAACAAAAGCCCTAATGAATTTATGATACTAAAATCTCTACGCACAACATGCAAAGCAGTGACGATATTCAGGCATTGCGTCAACCCCCTCTGGCCCCACCTATTCCTCATTCCATTCCAACACTGAAGCTGTTTTAGTCACAGAAAGGGAAGTTGAGTTTGCCACTTTAGCTGTGTGGCCTCCCAACTTGAAATCATATTTGCAGTACCAGTGGATTCATGGGACTAGAATAGAAGCTCTGAGGAATAAAGGTGCCTGTGTCACTAGGTTGTGAGATATACTGGCTTCCCCAGAGCAATACCAGATTGAAAAACGTATCCAATCACCAACACTGACAGTGTTTCTACAGACCATGCCATGGCTATGGTAACATTAGACTGGGGAGGGGGGTGTTCCTGGCCTGAAACAGGTAGTGGTCTCAACAAAACTTACAACTGCCTGTCTGCTTGGAAATGACTTGGAGACCTCAGCATGTGGTGAGGTAGAATTGAAAACCCATGCAGCAATGCTGGACATCCCTGAGATTGTGAGTGTTAAGACTAGAGCACAGAGCTGAGCACAGGGTGAAAACAAAGTGTTGGAGTCTGGAAGAATGGCCTAACCTTCCAAGAGAAAAGGTAGGAAGACTGGGTAACCATCTTCTGGACAGCTAAAATTGCAGGACCCCCCTCCTCATGGAGAGGACTTATCAGCCCCAGGTGGAACTGAGCCCATGGAACTAGACCCTTACCAGGTTGAGCTCCTAGGCCCACGAGGACCCACTAGGGAACAGCTGTGCCTTGGAAAGCAGTCCTGTCTATCTCTTGAAGGCATGAGACAGCAAGCTGCTTCACAGGAACAGGGAGATGTTAGTGGAACCCACAGGGCCTATTGGGAGGAGGGACTCCTTTAGAGTGAAGCCAGAGACCCCTCCCCTGGTGCCACTGGGACAGTGGTAGTGCCTCAGATATACAGAGAGTTCCTACTCACATTGGTCCATGACATATCCTAGCTGGGCATCTTGGCCAGCCCAAAACTTGGGAACGGCTTGTTAGCCATTTCTACTGGCCCCAGACATCCCAGAAAGTAAAGGAGTTTGTCACCTCCTGTGCCACCTGCCAAGCCAGTGGCAAAACAGGTGGGCACCCAAAGGCCCCCTTAATTCCACTATTAGTGATTGAGGTTCCCTTTGAAAGGGTAGGGGTGGACATAATGGGTCCACTTGAACCGCAGCCTCAGAAAATACGTTTATAGTGGTGGTAGTGCATTGTGCCACCATGTATCCTGAAGCAATTCCCCTTAGGACTACTACAGCTCCTGCAGTAGCCAAGGCCCGTATTGGTATCTTCACCAGGGTAGGGTTTCCTAAGGAGGTGGTGCCAGACAGAGGCTCCAACTTCATATCTGCCTACCTGAAACACATGTGGAATGAGTGTGGAATGCAGTACACGGTTACTACACATTACCATCCCCAAACCAATGGTCTTGTTGAAATGTTCAACAAGACATTGAAAGGCATGATCATGGGACTCCCTGAAAAGTTCAAAAGGGGATGGGATGTCCTTTTGCCATGCTTGCTTTTTGCCTACAGAGAGGTGCCTCAGAAGGGAGTAGGGTTTTCCACCTTTGAACTTCTGTTTGGCCATCCTGTTAGGGGACAATTCTGTCTTGTTAAGGAGGGTTGGGAGAAGCCTTTCCAAGAACCAAAACAAGATATTGTGGACTATGTACTAGGCCTAAGGTTCAGATGGCAGAGTACATGGAAAAAGCTTCCAAAAATCTTGAGGCCAGCCTGGAGTTCCAGAAGCACTGGCATGACCAAAAAGCTGCACTGGTGGAATTCCAACCAGCGCGAAATGTATGGGTTTTGGAGCATGTGACCCCTAAGTGCCTCCAGGACAAATGGAGTGGACCTTACCCACTCTTAGAGAAGAAAAGTGAGGTCACCTACTTGGTTAGCCTGGGCACAAGCCGGACACCCAAGAGGGTGATCCATGTGAACCGCATAAAATTTTCCATGACAGGGCTGACATTACCATGCTGATGGTTACTGATGAGGATGAGGGACAGGAAGTGAACCTCTCGCTGACCTTTCTTGCAGCCCCAAAGTTGGGTCAGTGGATGGAGTTGTCTACTCAGACACCCTCACTGCCCAACAGCAAGTTGATTGTAGGCAAGTCTTACAGCAGTATGCTGGGCTGTTCTCCTTAACCCCTGGTCAGACACACTGGTGTACCCATGATGTGGACACTGGAGACAGTATACCTGTGAAAAACAATATCTATTAGCAATCTAACCAGGTTAAGGAGAGCATCTAAGCTGAAATCAACAAGATGCTGGAGTTAGGGGTTAGCGAACACTCTGAGAGTCCCTGGGCAAGCCCTGTAGTCTTAGTCCCCAAACCCCATCCCCAGGGTGGAAAGAGAGAAATGAGGTTTTGTGTGGACTACAGAGGTCTCAACTCTGTCACTAAGACAGATGCTTACCCCATACTTAGAGCTGATGAGCTGATAGATAAATTGGGTGCAGAAAAATTCCCTAGCACCTTTGACTTAACTGCAGGGTACTGGCAAATTGGCATGGCCCCAGGAGCCAAATAAAAAACTGTATTCTCCACACGTGATGGGCATCATCAGTTTACTGTTATGCCCTTTGGTTTAAAAATGCCTCTGCCATCTGCCAAAGGTTGGTCACTCAAGTCCTTGCTGGGCTGGAGACCTTTAGTGCAGCATATCAAGATTATATTGCTGTCTTTAGCTGCACTTGGCAGGATCACCTGGTCCACCTGGGGAAGGTTTTACAGGCCATGCAATCTGCAGGTCTAACTATCAAGGCATCCAAATGCCCAATAGGGCAGGGCACCCATGTATAATTGGGCCACCTTGTTGGTGGAGAACAAGTGCAATCCTTACAACCCAAGATCCAGGCTATTTTGAACTGGAGGGCTCCAACAACCAAGACCCAAGTCAGGGCATTCCTTGGCTTGACTGGGTCTTATAGGATAATACCATTGTGACACCCCACACAGAACTTATCTCCTAGAAAATGCCCAAGAAAGTGAACCAGACAGTTAGCTGTCAAAAGGCTATTGATACCCTGAAAGAGGCAATGTGCTCAGCACCCATTCTCATAGCTTCAGATTACACCAAATAGTTCATTGTACAGACTGATGCATCTGAGCTAGGGATAGGAGCGGTCCTATCCCAGACCAATGATGATGGCCAAGACCAGCCTGTTGCTTTTATAAGCAGGAGGTTACTCCCCAGGGAGCAGCATTGGAGTGCCATTGAGAGGGAGGCCTTTGCTGTGGTTTGGCCCCTGAAGAAGTTGAGGCCACACCTGTTTGATACTCACTTCACAGTTCAAACTGACCACAGACCTCGCAAATGGCTAATGTAAATGAAAAGTGAGAGTCCCAAACTTTTGAGGTGGTCCATCATCCTACAGGGAATGGACTTTACAGTGGAACACAGACCTGGGCTGCCCATGCCAATGCAGATGGACTTTTCAAGTCCTACCACTTAGACAAAGAAGACTCCCCTGGGAAGGGTTAGTTTCATCCTCTTACATTTGGGGAGGGTTGTGTAGGAAAGTACCCCTTTGTGCATGGTTACCCCCCACTTTTTGCCTGATGTTTGATGCTCCTTGACCAAGTGTGTGCAGGGTTCCTGCTAATCAGGTACCCAGGGCCTGTGTTCTTTCCCCAAAACTTTACCTTTGCTCCCACATTGGCACTTCTCTGGCCTACATATATGTCCCATGTAAAAGGTACCAGGGATACCAAGGGCCTTGTAGCCAGAGAAAGTCTCTGAGGGCTGAAGCATATATTATGCCTCTCTCAGAGACTCCTCCCCTGACCCATACACACTGCCAGTGCAGTCTGTATGCCAGGGGGAGACCCTAAAACTACAAGTCGACATGGCACACATCCCTGTGTGCTAGACCCACCAAAACACTGCCTGTGGCATAGGTCAGTCACCCCTCTAGCAGGCCTTACAGCCCTAAGGCAGGTTGCACTATACCAATGTTAAGGGCACAATAGCATGAGCCCCATGCCCCTACAGTACCTGTGTCATTCACTGGCATTGTAAGTGCAGTATAGCCATTTGTAAATCATGGGCTGGGAGTTTGGCACCACGAACTCCACAGCTCCATGATGGCTTTACTGAAGACTGATAAGTTTGGTATCAAACGTCTCAGCCCATTAAACTCACACTGATGCCAGTGTTGGATTTAATGCCAAATGCTCTCAGAGGGCATCTTAGAGATGCCCCATGAAAAATGACCTAACTAGCATCCTGGCTGAGTGGCTGCTCGCCAGCTGCCACCCCAGACATGTTTCTGGACCCACGGGTAGGGAGCGTCCTGTTCTCGGAGTCCTGAAACCAAGCACATCCCGGGCAGAGGTGTCGTGCCTCCTCCCCCAGGATGGGCAGGGTCCACGAAGGGGAAGCTTCAAAGGTTTGCCGCTTTAGTAAGCTGACCCTGCCTTTTACTGCTCCCAGCAACTGCCCCCCACTGGTTCTGACCCCACTTTGGGAGGGAGAATCAGCAGGAAAACCCAGATAGGAAGAGAGGTGTGTCCACCTTTGCCAACTTCACCCCTCAGGTGAAGGAGGTGAGGCAAAGCACACCTCTCAGTCCCTGCCATCTTGAAGATGGGGGGACCCGACCCAGCCAACCAGAGAGAGGCTTATGCCTCCCTCCCACTGGAGGGTGGCATAATAGGGTGGTGTACCCACCCCAAGGAAAGGACCCATTGGTCCCAACCAGTACCTAACGGAAACACCCCTAACTTTAGTATTTATGGGCGACCTGAATCTTGCCTCCTTAGACAAGCAAGAAGAAGAAGAAGGGCTGAAGAGCCCTACTGAAGAAAGAAAAGGAGGACACCAACTGCCTTGGCCCCAGCCCCACCGGCCTGTCTTGACCTCGACCTGCTCCAGCGGAAACCCCAGCGTGTTCAGCAGCCAGCAGCCCCCCAGAAGCTGGAGGACCTGCCCTGCCTTCCCTGCAAGACTCCTGTGAGCACTGGACTTGCTCCAGAAACGGACTCTGGCCGAATCCGCCAGACTGCACTACTCTGCACCCGATGCCCACGGGCCGAGTATGAGTGGCCCAACACCCTGAGGAGGTCTCCCCAGTTAACCTGACCTGAGATCTGGTGATCCCTGACCTACCTCAAGCCTCCCGATGATGCCTGCAGCCTCTACCTGAAGGTTCACCCCACTGCGACCAGAGCTGGTAAGAAGAACCCAATGCCTAAAGACACCCCTGCACCTGACGCCCATGACCTTGGGTGGCCCAACCGACGGTGTCCAGGCATCCCCTTGCATCCCAACTTACCTCGCCAGCCAGTGGTCGCCTCCAGGAAGCCTCCTTGCCTCAGACTGCAGTCTTTGTTCCGACCTGAGATCTCCCATTGAAAACAACAGGGCACCCGACGCCAACCCAGCACTCTGCACCCGGCCGCCCATATGCCGCAGTGGGTGCACCTTGTGTGCTAACTTGGATCCCCCTTTGCCCTGAGCTAAACCCTGGGAGCTTTGTGCCCACAACCCCATGGCTTGCTCGAGAGCAGCCACCAACCGAAGGTCCCCCTAGCTCCATTGGCTTACATTAGGCCTCAGCACTCTGCACCCGGCCGCCCTAGTGCCGCTGAAGGTGCTCTTGGAGTGCATCCTTGACCCTGGGGGGACCCTTGTTCCAACCCCAGAAACTCAACTCTCAACTCTGATTGCTTACCTGCAAACCGGTAATCACATTTTCTCCCCTAGGATTTCATTGAGGCCTCGGAGAACCAGGGGTCCTGGTGCTGGCTGCGGTTGGGTCACGGACGGGCGCAGACGGGCTTGCCTTAGGCACGCCTTTGGCGCGCCAGCGGCGCGACCACGCATCGGCCACCATTATGTAGGGGAGGGGGAGGGACGTGAAGCTGGGAGGCGGGAGCGGGGCAGTTAGGGGGTGGGGTCACGGGAGAAGCAACAGCGGAAATGGGGGAACGGTGGGAAAATGAGTGGAAGAGGGGAGAAAAAAACGGGCACAACAGTGAGGCACAATAGGCACAATACCAAGCTAAAACAGCAGTCAGGCACAAGAAGTACAAATAAGAGGCACAGCGTGGAAAAAAAAACAGGATTAACAGCGGTCAGGCACAAAGAGGTGGCATTAAGGGTACAGAGCGGACAAAACAAGTTTAGGCAGCAGTCGGCACAAAAAGTAAAATTAAGGGCACAAAGCAGAGAAAAACAAGTTATAACAGCAGTCAGGCACAAGGAAGTGAAATTAGGAGGAACAGAGTGGAGAAAACAAGACCAGAATCAGGGTAGATTCGAACCCTGCAATGGTGGGGCTGGCAGGCGACGCAGAGCACAGCAGAGCTGCAAGGGAAAGTGCGATCCTGAGACCAAAGACATGAAGCTTTTTTGTCTTTGAAATTCCACTTCGTATCCTTTAAGACACACACACACACTACGATCATACTATTGACAGCAGAGTTAATGTTTTGGCCTGACGAAGGCCATGGATCCATTTTGGCCTTTTTGCACTCACATGTCGAACAACATATGTGGGCATCAATAATATTTTACCAAACATATTCTTTTTGCCTTTTTATGTGTCGCCTATAGACAGCTTTTAGATAAAAAACGTTTTAAGGATCATGCTAAAAACTTACAGTGTGCTTTGTGCCAGTTCTTTTTCATATCATTGGTTGGCGTTCTTGTCACTTTCATTTGCTTGATTGTTATTAAATGCCTGTCTTTTCTCCCTTCTGTTTGTCCCTCCTTTGGAGCATAGGTTCTTGATCATTCTTTTGAATGGATCACTAATATCCTCCCACTTCTCATATGTATAGAACCATCTTTTTCTTTTTTATTCATGATTTCATGAGAGTATATATTTTTTTGCTTCCTCCCTTGTGTGATGCTTCCCCCACCTCAAATACCCACTCCCAAGCTTTCAGCATTGTTCCCCACCCCTCGCGGCTTGTCTGCAAAAGCACAGCAACAGTTATATTTATGCCAAGGCACGCCTAAGGCAAGCCCGTCTGCGCCCGTCCATGCCTGGACCGCGTCCAGCACCAGACCCCCTGGCCCCGCGAGCGCCATGACACCATACGCCGCTACGACGCCAACCTGCTCCACGCACTCAACGCCGGCCGATCAACCACCTGCTTCCAGGCCACCCCGAAGCTCACCCACGGACCCTTCACCTGCCGAAACTGCAGCTTCACCAGCCAGCAGACACCTGCACGTTCGGCCACTCCCACCAGAGCAGGTCGCAACCATCTCAGATGCATACTACTCAACACCCGCTCCATCCACAAGCACGCCGTCGAACTCTGGGACCTGCTCGACTCATCCTCCCCGGACGTCGCCTTCCTGACTGAAACCTGGATGAACCCCTCTTCAGCGCCTGACATTGCCATAGCCATCCCGGATGGCTACAAGATCACCCGCAGGGACCGCACCGGGAGGAGGAATCGCAATCTTCCACTGGAATACCCTTAGAATCTCGACCAGCACCGCAGACCCCCTCAGCACCACTGAACACCTGCACTTCCAGATCCACATCGATTCCAACACCACCCTCAGAGGAACCCTTGTCTACAGACCCCCCGGACCCTGACCACAGTTCAGCGACTCCATCACAGACGTCGTCAGCCCGCACGCATTGACCTCCACAGACTACATCCTCCTCGGAGACCTGAACTTCCACCTCGAGAACGCCAACGAGAGCAACTCCACCACCCTGCTCGACAACCTCGCCAACCTCGGACTCAAACAGCTCGTCACGACACCCACCCACTCCGCCGGACACACGCTCGACCCATCTTTTCCGCCAGCAACCACGTCACCTTCAGCCACACCACCGAACTCCACTGGACCGACCACCGCTGTGTCCACTTCTCCTTCGAGAAAAACACCTCACACAACCACCCGCAACGAATCCCCCACCGCAACTGGAACAAGGTCACCAAGGACCAGCTAATCACCACCCTCGCCCTAGACCCACCAACCGACCACACCGACATCGACACAGTCGCCCACAACCTCAGGCAATGGATCGACGATTGCGCCAACACCCTCGCCCCAATCAAGAAACCCTCAAACAGACGAACCGACAGAAGGGCCTTCTGGTTCACCACCGACCTCCAAGCATCCAAGCAAACGCGCCGAAGACTCGAGAAGAAGTGGCGCCACGAACAGACACCGGACAACCACGCAGCCCTCAAGAACGCCAGCCGCAAACACCACCAACTCATTCGAACCACCAATAGGACCTCCTTCAAGGAACGCATCGACAACAACGCACACAACAGCAAAGAGCTCTTCACCATCGTGAAGGAACTCACCATCCCCAGCTCCAGCTACAACGACATCCCGCCGTCACAAGACCTCTGCGACTCGCTTGCCACCTTCTTTCACCGCAAGATCATAGACATCCACGACAGCTTCAACACTCTGACCCCCCTGACAGCCGCCGACACCTCTGACCCACCGCCCCCCAGCCACACCGGCCTCCTGCTCTCCTGGAACCACATTAATGACGACAACACCATGAAGACCATGAACACCATCCACTCCGGCTCACCATCTGACCCCTGCCCCCACCACATCTTCAACAAAGCGAGCTCCATCATCGCACCCCAACTCCGGAAGATCATCAACAGCTCCTTCGAGACCGCCACCTTCCCGGAGAGCTGGAAACAGGCCGAGATCAACGCCCTACTCAAGAAACCTAAGGCAGACCCAACAGACCTCAAGAACTTCCGGCCCATCTCCCTGCTCCCGTTCCCGGAGAAAGTCATCGAGAAGATCGACAACAGACAACTGACCCGCTTCCTCAAAGAGAACAACACCCTGGACTCATCCCAATCCGGATTCCGCAGCAACCACAGCACCGAAACCGCCCTCATCGCTGCCACTGACGACATCAGGACCCTGCTACACAACAGAGAAACCGCGGCCCTCATCCTCCTAGACCTCTCAGCCACCTTCGACACCGTCTGCCACTACACCCTACGCACACGCCTCCACAACGTGGGGATCGGCGACAAAGCCCTGGACTGGATCACCTCCTTCCTCACCGACAGAACCCAGAGAGTCCGCCTCCTTCCATTCCGATCCGAAGCCACCAAGATCACCTGCGGCGTACCCCAAGGATCATCCCTCAGCCCGACCCTTTTCAACGTCTACATCACACCGCTCGCCAACATCGTCCGTTCGCACGACCTCAACCTCATCTCATATGCCGACGACACCCAGCTGATCCTCTCCCTCACCAAGGACCCCGCCACCGCCAAGACCAACTTCCATGAAGGAATGAAGGCCGTCACTGAATGGATGAAGAAATCCGCCTGAAGCTGAACTCGGACAAGATGGAGGTCCTCATCCTCGGCTCCACCCCCTCCGCCTGGGACGACTCCTGGTGGCCGGCCTCACTAGGAGCGGCACCAACACCTACCGACCACGCACGCAACCTGGGGTTCATCCTGGACTCATCACTGTCCATGACCCAGCAAGTCAACACCATCTCCTCCTCCTGCTTCAACACCCTCCTCATGCTTCGCAAGATCTACAGGTGGATCCCCACCAAAACCAGAAGGACGGTCACCCAGGCCCTCGTCACCAGCAGGCTAGACTACGGCAATGCCCTCTATGCGGGAATCACGGCCAAACTCCAGAAAAGACTCCAGCGCATACAGAACGCCTCCGCACGCCTTGTCCTCGACATCCCCCGCCACAGCCACATCACTGCCCACCTGAGAGACCTGCACTGGCTCCCCGTCAACAAGAGGATCACCTTCAAACTCCTCACCCACGCTCACAAAGCACTCCACGACGCCGGACCAACATACCTCAACAAGCTACTCTCCTTCTACACTCCCAACCGCCAGCTCCGCTCCGCTGACCTCTCCCTCGCCACCATCCCACGCATCCACCGAACGACCACCGGCCACAGATCTTTCTCCCACCTCGCCGCCAAGACATGGAACTCCCTCCCCATCCACCTGCGACAGACCCAGGACCTGCTGACCTTCAGGAGACTTCTCAAGTCCTGGCTGTTTGAGCAGTAGCGGTTTCCCCCCCCCCTAGCGCCTTGAGGCCCTCGCGGGTGAGTAGTGCGCTCTACAAATATATTGATTGATTGATTGATTGCCAGAGTATGGCTAGAAAAAGGCATTTAAGATTGCCTTATCTACAGTATTCCACATATTGCCCACAATTTCTGGTCTTGGCACACAAATGCTTTCATGTAGCTGTGGCAGTGGGGGGAGTGCTGCTGCACTTAGATTGCTTTTGATGCAGAAAGTGTATTTTTAATATGATTGAAAACAAAATATCTCTTCTCATGGGGTCTAATGAATCTATTCCCTGGGCTACTGCAGAGGACCACATGGCAGGAGCATGTTTCATTTCTGAGTTATGTTGAAAGTAAATTTGAGCTTGGCAAGCATCTGAATTTGAATGCCCTTTTATATTCTGTTCAGAGTTTCCTGAGTGAAAAGTATTTGAAAAATAAACCATGCTATCCTTGATTGAAAATATTGAATTATGTATTGAGTTGTTAGTCACCGTAAAATAAGTATTTACTTATCTTTTGTCTTCTAGTATTTAGAATTTTTTTTTCTTTTACTTTTTTAAGCAATGATTTACAAGGGAGCATTGGCAAGGCCAGTAGCCTGGCACTCTCAGTATAAAGAGGAGACCTATTTCCTCTGCCCTTGCATATTAATCTTACAGTGATAGTTGGAATAAAGGTGTACTAAGTTAGCGCAAAAGAACAACTAAAGAGTAAGGAAATGGAACAGGAACTTGTCCCTTTCCCAGAGTAATATACAAAAAACAACTTGGACAAGTCCTTAGTTGGTTAGGGTCATAATTGTTGACCTTCACCTTGATAGAGGAACGCAGACAGACATTAGTAGTCTTAGGAAACCCCTCACCCACCTACCTAGTAGGTGGCATGCTTCATCATCGGGGCCCAGCTGGATTGCCGAGTGCAAACCAGCTGTGCTTCAACGCCTGATTTACAGCGGAGCAGGTTATTTGTGAGAAAGAGGAAGTGCTATGTGAATAGTGAATTAAATGCTAAAAATGTCTCTAGGAAATCCCCTTATAAAAGTTTTAATAGAAGGGTCCTAGGACATGAGTAAAAACATGATAGGGATATACATGAGGTAACAATGTGCCTCAATATCCCTAAAAAAGTGTGGGTCTACTAGTTTCAGCCTTCTATGATATTCTTGAGGCTTTCGTCAGGACCAAAGGAGTGAGCGTGGCCAAAGAGGATTTGGTGGCCACTAGGGTGTATGTATCTCTATATCAGCGCACACCCTAAAGTGCGCTGTGAGTGTGGTGGGATCTTGTTACTTACAGATCCTGCGCGATGAGTATCTGTAAAGAAAAGGTACAATACGACAAGTGTATTTATAACAAACAGCATATATCATGCATGTCTTACGTATCTGCGCTCCTCCATGCGTAGAATAGAAGAAGCTTGACTATGAAGTAGAATGAATGCATCATGCATGTGACATCGTGATTGCATGCATGATGACTATCTGAAAAATGACCATGCGTGGTTACAATGTGCCGTAAGAACACACAAATATGTTCATGTGATGGATATCTACAAACTAATTCTTATATTTATGCGTGTTTATCAATAGCATGTATTGTATCCAACGTATCGCATTATGGCATCTTAAGAAATGGATAAAAGCCTTTAATCAAGTGATTTTTAAGGCGCGTGATTTAAAAAGAGGGAACACATTAAACATGGATGAGGTAACAAACGGGACAAACTCACAAACAACATGTAAGCAGGCTTACATTAACTCCGCGTGTGTACAGTTTCATGGATCCTGTCACACAGTGGAACTTCCTGTTATGAGGACCCTGCGCGGGTGGAGAAAGTCGTAACAATGGATGTAGTATAGAAATTTACAGGAAACGCGCTACAGGAGCTGTAATAATGGGCGCGAGTACTTACATTAGTCTCAGGATAGTTACGCCTGCAACCTAAGCTGTGGACCGGATCCCGCCGTAGTGGCGTGTATCTCGAGTCTCCATATTTGTTATTGCCAAGGGAGGGAGGAAATGGTCACGTAACAGCGTGCTTAATCACGTGACTTCATTACGTACGTGAACAGCTAGAGCGCTGACTTGAGGGGCGACGTGTCCAATACAGCTAGAGCGACTGTTGCAAATGCGCATGAGCACAGGATATAATGTCAGCATATGTGGGCACATATTCTCAAATTCAACGCAGTTGTACAAAATAGTATAATTAAACAGCCTTGATGTTTAGGTCAAAAAATGAAAAATTGAAAAAAGTGGTGTCACCCGATGGTGTGATCTAGATATTTGGGAATAATTCCAATGCCCAGAGTAGGGTCAAGTTAAAAATAAAATGATAAAGAATAAAAATAATAATAATACCTAGGGTTACCTAAAGTAAAAAGGAACAAAAGGAGTAAGGGTTCCAAATAGTCCCCATATTACTTGCATATTATTCGAAGGCATCCGAACAATGTATTATAATAGTGAAATATTTTGGGTCATAATACCCAAATATTGGCAAGTATACTACGAATGACTAGTTTGGAAATCTGATAGTAGACAAATGTATGGGAAATATTTGACATTATTAGGTTCATCTATCAATAGAGATGTTTAGAATCTATATATTGCATTCCATGGAGATGTTTAGTGGAGTTACTAAGTTCACATATCAGTTCACATATCAGTGGAGATGTTTTAGAATCTATATATTGCATTCCAAGGGACATTGTCATTAAGACCTGTGATATGGGTCGACAGTCTGTACACCCAACGTTGCTCTTTTTCTAAGAGTAAGTTCTGCAAATTGTTGGTATGTGCATCTAATTGTTCAATGACTACCCAGGCCATATCGTTGGTTGTATGTCCAGCGGTAACAAAGTGATCAGACATTTTGGTGGTGTTACGTTTACACCGGATATTGCTCCTATGTTCGCATATCCTAGTCTTTATTTTACGGCTAGTCATGCCCACATATCTCAGGTTACATGGGCATGTGATGAGATATACCACATTAGCTGAATTGCAGTTAGTGTGTCTGTTGATGTGCCATATTTTTCCTTGTTCAAGGTTTAGAGTTTTTGTAATTTTGGTGAGATGGCACACACTGCAATTGCCACAAGGAAAGTGGCCGGTGATATTTGGTAGACCCCATGCATTTAATACCGTGCTGTTTGAAGGGATATGTTGCTTAGGGCGTGTAGATACCAAACTGTCTCGTAAATTATGTGCTCTTTTATAGGAGAATAGTGGCTTTTCCCATTGTAGTTTGCCTGATGTTACTATTCTCCAGTTGCTTTGAATGATTTTGGTCACTTTGTTTGAAATGGAATTATACGTGGTCACACAAGTAAGTGGGGTGGTAGATACGTTCTTTTCTGCATTCTCCAGTAGGCTCTCTCGATTCTGATTTCTAGCTCTTTTTTGGGCTTTATTAATAACTCTGTCAGGATAACCTCTGTTTTTCAGTTTCTTACTTAATGAATCTGATTGGGATTTGAAATCCTTTACTTCACTGCAATTACGTCTCAATCTGAGATATTGGCCATAAGGCAAATTTTCCCTTAAAGGTCTTGGGTGAAAGCTTTCAAAGCGCAGCAGTGAATTTTTTGCCGTTGGTTTGAAATGTGTCTTGGTGGTAAGAATACTGCGTTGAATTTGAGAATATGTGCCCACATATGCTGACATTATATCCTGTGCTCATGCGCATTTGCAACAGTCGCTCTAGCTTTATTGGACACGTCGCCCCTAAAGTCAGCGCTCTAGCTGTTCACGTACGTAATGAAGTCACGTGATTAAGCACGCTGTTACGTGACCATTTCCTCCCTCCCTTGGCAATAACAAATATGGAGACTCGAGATACACGCCACTACGGCGGGATCCGGTCCACAGCTTAGGTTGCAGGCGTAACTATCCTGAGACTAATGTAAGTACTCGCGCCCATTATTACAGCTCCTGTAGCGCGTTTCCTGTAAATTTCTATACTACATCCATTGTTACGACTTTCTCCACCCGCGCAGGGTCCTCATAACAGGAAGTTCCACTGTGTGACAGGATCCATGAAACTGTACACACGCGGAGTTAATGTAAGCCTGCTTACATGTTGTTTGTGAGTTTGTCCCGTTTGTTACCTCATCCATGTTTAATGTGTTCCCTCTTTTTAAATCACGCGCCTTAAAAATCACTTGATTAAAGGCTTTTATCCATTTCTTAAGATGCCATAATGCGATACGTTGGATACAATACATGCTATTGATAAACACGCATAAATATAAGAATTAGTTTGTAGATATCCATCACATGAACATATTTGTGTGTTCTTACGGCACATTGTAACCACGCATGGTCATTTTTCAGATAGTCATCATGCATGCAATCACGATGTCACATGCATGATGCATTCATTCTACTTCATAGTCAAGCTTCTTCTATTCTACGCATGGAGGAGCGCAGATACGTAAGACATGCATGATATATGCTGTTTGTTATAAATACACTTGTCGTATTGTACCTTTTCTTTACAGATACTCATCGCGCAGGATCTGTAAGTAACAAGATCCCACCACACTCACAGCGCACTTTAGGGTGTGCGCTGATATAGAGATACATACACCCTAGTGGCCACCAAATCCTCTTTGGCCACGCTCACTCCTTTGGTCCTGACGAAAGCCTCAAGAATATCATAGAAGGCTGAAACTAGTAGACCCACACTTTTTTAGGGATATTGAGGCACATTGTTACCTCATGTATATCCCTATCATGTTTTTACTCATGTCCTAGGACCCTTCTATTAAAACTTTTATAAGGGGATTTCCTAGAGACATTTTTAGCATTTAATTCACTATTCACATAGCACTTCCTCTTTCTCACAAATAACCTGCTCCGCTGTAAATCAGGCGTTGAAGCACAGCTGGTTTGCACTCGGCAATCCAGCTGGGCCCCGATGATGAAGCATGCCACCTACTAGGTAGGTGGGTGAGGGGTTTCCTAAGACTACTAATGTCTGTCTGCGTTCCTCTATCAAGGTGAAGGTCAACAATTATGACCCTAACCAACTAAGGACTTGTCCAAGTTGTTTTTTGTACTAAGTTAGCGTTCACATAATTTTGTCTTTACTTTTGTTGGATCTCTCCCATTCTATCAAGCAATCCGCCTTCCAATGACCTTGTATTGATATGAGTTCACGGCAAGAGATCTGCAGGAGCCGATTCGGGCAGGTGATATGCTCGTCCCGAATGATGAGGGATCCTAGTGATGAAGCATATCACCAACGGTGGGTAAGAGTTCCATGTCCTAAAAAAGGAATTTCTTTGCAGTAGATTTCCTAACTTTCTGTATATCAGTTACGTTTGCTTCAATCTTGTTGTGTTTATGTTAGTGTAATTCTTTAACTCAGAGCGTGCTATTTCATGGCCCCGGTCTTGTAAGCTGTTTGTGATGCGTGCTTGTTAATCTCACAAGCCTTCTTTAAGTGTTGGTCTTTAAGTTCTTCTGATCAACACATTCTTCACTCGCATTCTTACCAGAACATTTTGGGGCAGATTTACGAGCCCCTTGCGGCACTTTTGCGCCACTGTTGTGTCACTTCTGTGACGCAGCGGTGGTGTAAATCATGCGCCACGTTGTGCCCTATTTACAACGTGACGCATCTAGGGAGATGCATCAAGTTGTAAAGCCCTGCGCCACATGAAACCTGTGTCAGGTTTCATGTGGGCGTTCCGGCGCAGGTGGGGGGGCGTTCCGGCGCATTAAAGCCTCGGAAAAGTGCCTGAGTGAAATCTACAAGATTCCACTCAGTAACGTTTCCGACGCCGCTGCGTCAAAACCTTGCGCCTGCTTGAAGCAGGCGTAAGGCGTGACGCACCACGTTATGTATGGGCAGACCACGAGCATTGCTGAAGTTGCGTCGCGCTTGCGACACGAATCCAGCAATGCGCCACCCTTCCGACGGGAGATGCGTCACGCATCTGTTTATCCTTGCGCCATGATGCGCCGCATTGTAAATGCGGCGCATCTGTGGTGGTGCAAGGGTAAACTTGCGTGACGCATCTTACATGGCGCATCCCTGCTGATTTGTAGGGATGCGCCAGTCGTCATAAATCTGCCCCTTTGTTTTGAGTTTCTGCACCAATGAACATCCAGACCCGAATGTTCAAAATTGAATGTTAATCAACAACTAAATACCTATAGTGTTATTGCAACTACTTTTAATCCTAATGCTTATAAGATCACACAGGTATTTTGCACTCATCTGAGTACTGTGCTTCCTGTTTTTCTTTTTTTCATTTTGGTTGCAGATGTTGATTAACAACCAATGATCCACCAATCGGTGATACCAGGAAATGGGAGACCTCAATGTGTATATACCACATGCCTGTAAAAGTTGCATAAACCAACCTTGTATAGACCTTGGATTGAATATGAACCACAATTTATCTAAGAGCAAAGGGAAATTAAATTTCCTAAACCTTGATTCTACCATCAGAAGATGCATTCTTCCTTTCTTTGAGCCAAGCCTTCCAGTCTCAATTCGTTATGCTTTTATCCAGTTAAGTGTGGATCACAGGAACAGTATTAAGCTATATATATGCCTGCAGCGCCTGTCGAGTGCCACAGAGTCATAGTTCAAAGTCATCATCATTTCCTAATGTGGATAGCCTACTTCATGCCCATATTCCTTATATAAGACGAGCTAAAGCTGGGGGTCGCACTTTCACGCATATAGTCATTAAAGCTTGGAACGAGCTCCCTTTCTGCATTAGAGCTGTCTGCTCTGCGCTCACATTCCTCAAGAAACTGAAAACCTGCTTTTTGAATAGGCCCTCCAAAGACACGCCAGGTCATTGCTTTTTCAGGTACCAGGACACGCTCACTGGTGATATGAATGCTCTGCAATTCCGAATTACATAACATGACATAACATAGCATAACACTCGCACGACACTCACACATGAAATGCCAGGTCTGGACTATCTCCTCCCAAATCATTACTCAACCCTCCCTCATCATTATGTACATTTTTTTCAACATCTCTTATAAAATACCACCATCTGCAATACGCTCTCAATCCACTTATCTACCCTCCTTCCCTACAGTACTCCACCTGTCCCCTGCCTTAAGTCATTCCTACTTTGGCTGAGACTCCTCTTTTGCATTGACCTAATTCACATAATCAATATTACCAGCCTATGCTTGCTGCCTGACCCTGACTTAACACTCTAAGCCATCAAACATTTCACTTTTGTCCTCCAGATGTCTCTAATGTCTAAGCCCTATTTAGCAATCTTTGTTCAATAGCAACTGTCTAATATGTCTCAAAACTGCTGTTCTACTTTCAGTGGTAAATCCATGGTTTAATCTTTAGCCCATTAAACGACCTCACTGTCTCCCAACTATTGTTCTTTTCACGTTTCAAATTTGTTAAGCATTTTTTGCTCCTCGAGCCTTTCTTCTTTAATCCATAAAATAAAGAGAAACGGAGGATGACTATTACTTTGCCTTAAAGAAAGAATTAGGATATAACAATATCTTAAAAGCACATAACCAAAGTGCTTAATTAGTGCCGCCAGTATGCAGGTGATGGGCACAGCACTTATTTTTCATCATCAGACTTTGACCTAGAGCAAGTAAGAGAAAAGCAGCAAACAAAAAATTAATATGGAAAAGAAAGATATATGAAAGCAAAAGGAAATAACTATTAAAAGACAGATAAGGGACAGCAAGTGTGGGGTGGTGGAAAACAGAGGCATGTGTTAGAATCCAAGCTAAAATAATTTAGGGCACTTGATCTTTTTTTTAAATTCAGCACTGTCATTGCAGTGTTTAAACAACTACAATGTGCACAGGGACGTAGATTGAAATTTTATGAGAAAATAAATAAGCATACTAAAAAGGCCATTGCTTCTTACTGCTTCTCCTTGGCATCTGTGGCAGATTTATTGAATCCCAGCCTACGATAATATAATTTTTGTTGGACTCCATTACTCAATGCAGACTCTTTTCAGCATCTGCTACTCAGACAGACTCAATCCTTAGACAATTTTACCTCTTAAGTAAGTCACAGGCTTGTTTCTTAGTACCTTCTATGGTCCATTAGCTTTTGCTTTGTTATGTTTCAATGGTCTTCTAAAAAGGCAATTAGTCTTCCATGTTCCTGTACAGTTTTAAAATTGTGTTCTCACTGATAAATGTGGATTGGTAAAGCTCTGAGACAACTGTATTAAGTTTGTTTAATATTGGAATGTGTTTTCTAACTGAAGGAATTGTGGGTTGCAACTGCTGGTAGGCTCAGAGAAGAGAGCACAACAAATGTCTCTATAGACTTTTTTTTTTAAGTTTGAAAAAGGAAGTTTATTGAGATGATACAATGTAAGATAGCAAATACAAAAGTAAGGAAATACATTCTTAGCGGGGGAGAGGTACGAAAAATGGGAAAAGGGAGGGATAAGAATTATAAATGAATATATTCAACATAACCACTTATATAGATATCAATAATTGCAAGAAATATAACTTTTTCCTTTTAAAACATAGAATTTAGATATAAGATAATAAATCACAATAAAAACAAATCATGGAGGTTTGGGAACTTCTTCAATACGAGGATTGTGTAATGGTATGGTGTTGGCGGACTTGTCTAAAAAACGGGTAATGGGTGACCATAAATGTTCTCGTTGTATTGCAAGGGATAGGGGATGGACATATGCTCTATCTAACCTGTGATTGTAACAAACACCATACCACCAGGCTTGATAGGAGATGTTTTTGGTGTTCTTCCATGCCTTAGTAATTTGTTGAAGGGCTACTGCAAGAAGGAGATCAACAATATGAAAAGTCTCTGGATAAGAGTTCCACGCTGAAGAGACGCTGCCCAAAAATAAGTTAGCCAAGGTAAAAGGTATTTGTGTATTAAAAATATGATTAATTTGATTCCAGACTTGCAGCCAAAAACCATGAACAAGAAGACAAGTGAATAACATATGATGCAAATCAGCAAGGGATTTGTTGCACGACCAGCAAGACGGAGAAATAGTAGAATTGATTTTATGCAAGGACTTAGGGGTTAATAATAGCCTATTGTATATATAGAATAATGTCTGGGTAGTGTTAGCAGCCCTAGAAGATTTCCTTATTTTAATCCAAATCTTGTTCCAAGTATGAATTGTGAGGGATAGTTTGAGATCTGTTTCCCATAGGATTTCTATTTTCGTTTTATCACGAGAAGCTGAAGAAGAAAAAAGATGCTTATAAATTTGAGATGCAGATGGAGAGAGAGATAAGAATTGAAGAGAGGTGGGAGGAGAACCGGAAGAAGGAGAAATGGAGGATAAATTAGTATACGTTGATTGAAGCAGCCTGACTAAAGAAGTGTATTTAAGCAAATAAGAATCCGGTAGAGAAAAACGTGTCTGAGCGACTAGAAAAGAGATACGTATGTCATTCTCAAAAAGTTGATAAACCCAGTGAAGTCCTTTAGCGTACCAATCCTTCCAGAAAATGACTCTATGATTAAATTTAAGAGATTGATTATACCATAAGGAGGATTGCAAAAATCGGTCTCTAGGAGAAAGGTGATCAATAAGTAAAGGCTGAAGAATCTTACAACAATTATTGAAAATAGGGAGAGAAAGAGATGATGGACGCTGAGTAAAGGACAAAAATTCTCGAAAGGGAAAAGGATGAAGGAAATGTTTCTCAATATCAGTCCACAAAGGTACTAACAAATCTTCGTTGGTTTCGTGAAGTAAAAGAGCAGTTTGTTTAAGAGAGAAAGTGGTATGATATGCCTTAAAATCTGGAAAGTTGTCGCCTCCTAATTGTTTTGGCCTCTTTAGTTTACATAAAGACATACGAGACTTCTTATTATTCCACAGGAATTTTGATAATATCGAATAGATTATTTTAAAATGTGAATTAGGAATATTTATGGGAAGATTGGAAATGTAAAAGAGTATTATGGGAACAAGCATCATCTTTATTGTGTCGAGACGACCCCACCATGATAAAAATAGAGGGTTCCATCTGGATGTCGCGCTTCGTAACAGAGTCTGTAATTCTCTTAAATTAATGGTGACTGTCTCTTTAATAGAAGGTTTAAACCATAGGCCCAAATATTTTATCTTATCCGGGTTCCACCGAAAACCAGAAGAGATAAAATCTGCAGAGAAACATAATGTATTTAGAGGGAGGATTTTGCATGTGTCGGAATTAAGTTTGTATCCTGAGACATTGGCAAAAACCTGGACTTCCGAGAGGAAGGCTGGTAAAGAAGACTGGGGTTGTGACAAAAAGAGCAGAATATCATCGGCATAAACAGAAAGTTTTAACTGGTTAGGGCCATAATTAAAACCTTTAATGTTTGAATTTGAGCGAATCTTAATCAAAAAGGGTTCAAGGGCTAATATAAAAAGAAGGGGGGAAAGAGGGAAGCCCTGTCGGACTCCGCGATGTAAGGGAAAGTAAGGAGAAATAAGACCGTTAACCAATACAGAAGAAACAGGAGAAGAATAAAGTAAGGAGACATAATTTATGAATTTTTGGCCAAAACCAAACCAGGACAAAGTGGAAAAAATAAAAGGCCAAGCAACTCTGTCAAAAGCTTTTTCCGCATCTAGAGAGATGGCTGCTAAAGGATCTTTACATGATTTAGCTTTAGTAAGAATGTTAAGAAAGAGTCTGGTATTGTCAGAAAGATGCCTTCCCTTTACAAAACCACACTGTTCTCTGCCAATTAAGTGGGGTAAAAATTGTTCTACACGAAAGGCCAGAATCTTAGCAAAAATTTTGTAATCCAAATTAATTAGGGAAATAGGTCTGTAATTTTTACAAAGGCTATGATCTTTATCTCCTTTGGGAATAAGGCATAATAGGGCTTCTTGAAAAGATCCCGTGGACCCTTTGGAGGAATTAAAAAAGTGAAATAAATGATATAATTTAGGGATAAGTAGACGGAAAAAATGAGAATAAAACTCAATCGTAAAGCCATCAGGGCCTGGAGCTTTGCCTCGTTTAATTGAGCGAATAGCAGAAAGGATATCTGATTCCCGGATATCTTCATCCAATACCGAAAATCTAAATCATGAGATGGAGGAGGGGTAATAGAGGATAAATATTGGAGTACAAGGTCTTGGGATATCGAGTGTTCAGGGGTGTAAAGGTTTTGGAAAAAAAAATCAAATTCCGTCAGAATCTCTTCATTTTTGTGAACTAAAAGATGATTAGAGGAAAGAATGGAACTAATTGTAGTGCGTTCTTTTTAAATTTTAAGGTAGTTAGCTAAAAGTTTCCCTGATTTATTTTGACCCCCATAATATTTAGCTGAAGACTTAAGCAGAAACGAGTTGGCATTATCTGTGGACAATTTGTTGAATTCGAATTTGGCTTTGATTAATTGATCCAAGCACGTTTTAAAGCTTGTCTGGAAAAAAAAGTGTTCTAGTTGTTTAATACGCGTCTGAAGAGATTGTAAAATCTGTAACGCTGATTTCCTTTTCTGAGACACATATGTAATAACAAAGTCTCTGGAGACAGCTTTAAAGGAATCCCAGACAATCTGTGGGGATACATCAGGGGTATCATTTTCAGAGAAAAAGGTAGTAGCAAAAGACTCAAACGTATTAGTAAATGTGGAATCCAACAAAAGAGAATTATTGAATCTCCATCTGCAGGCGCCTTGGTTAGAGGGAAGAAGTTCAAAATCTAGAAGGACGGGTGCATGGTCAGAAATCAATATTGAACCAATTTCAGCATGAGTAATATGTTGTGTAAGCGCCTTTGAGGTGAAAAGATAGTCTAACCGAGACTGAGAAGAATGTACTGGTGAAAAGAAAGAATACTCTCAAAGTGTAGGGTTACATAATCTCCAGGCATCTACTAGGGATCTTTGTTGAATAGTGGATACAAATTGAGAATGCATAGGAGAGGGGGAGAATCTAGAACGGGAGTTACGGTCAATAATAGGATCCATAACTAAATTACAATCTCCACCAACCAACACATAATCATCATGAAAAGAGATCAATTTAGATAAAATTGTAGGCCAAAACTAATATCTGTGGCAGTAGGTGCATATAAATTAAGGAGAGTCAATGGAATATTATTTAATAACAATGAAAGGGAAACCCATCGACCTACATCATCGGCATCCTGCGAGAGAAATTTCAAATCAAGGCGTTTATGGCAAAAGATGACTACACCATTGCGGTTACCTGTGCCCGAGCAAAGACATGGCCAACCCATTGACGTTTAAGCGTAGGTATTTCTTTGTCTAAAACATGGGTTTCTTGCAAGAATGCTATGTTACATTTAAATTAGATAAATGAGAAAGAACCCGTTGTCGTTTTATAGGGGAGCCCAAACCTTTAACATTCCATGAAATAACTCTCAGGGTGATCTACAATAAACAGTGAGATATAGAACATAAGTAAGTGGCATACAATAATTAAAGTCTTGCAGTAAGCGATATGTGACAATAGTTAATTTAAACTTTAAACTAGCATATTGAACAAAGTGAGAAGCATAGAGGAGGAAATAAATGGTCATGAGATCAGAGATAATAGAAGAAAGGAAAATGACAGATTGACAACAGGGAAAAATATAGATTTGAGGATAAAATAGAAAGATCATCTTTGAAATATAAGAAGTGATTAAAAACAGAGTAATGATATAATAGAAAAGAGGGAAAGAAAATGATGTAGATAAGATATATGTAACATAGAAGTTAGAAATATAAGAATTCTGTGCAAAGAAAATAAAAGAAATAGAGAAAAGAAATCAATAGAAGAATATGCATGGACTGGCCAAATAAAGGAGAAAAGAAGACAGAAAAAAGCATAAGTACTCCTAAAATTTGAAAAAGGAAAAGAAACTGACAGAGATTGATTGAAAAGAGATAATGTAGAATAAATAGGAGAGAACATTGATGAGAAAAAGATATAACCTAGGAAAAGGAAAAGGAAAGAAAAATGGGGAGGGAAAGAGACAACATAATCAACCAGTAAACAACACATATTACGGAAATTCTCAATATAGTAACTAATTACATACAACAGAAACAAAAACATAATGAGGGTGGTGAAGCCACACAAGGAAAACAGCACAACAAACCGGGTAACTCCGGGCGAGTCGGGAAGGGAGAACATCATCGAAATGGACCAGGAATGACAGAGACTATAAAAACAGGAAATGCCGCACCTAATAAAGACGAAAATACAATAAATGAATAAAACAAGAATACAACATATGAGGAACAAAAACTGCAATACATCGGTGTCTTCCAGTATCATTGTGGGCAACAATACAAGTCAATTAAAACATAACATGAAATTAAGCAATAACTAAATCATTCCTACTCAACAAGAGGGAACAGTATGTAAGTACACTATAGCGAGAAACAAAACAAACAGGATCTAATACAACAATATCTAAATCGAAAACAGTCGATTATATGAATTCAGTACGATCATACAGTTAAACTCCAGCTTGTCGTGTCAAGTCCATATCTTCTTCAGCACATTGATCTAGGAACCGCTGAAGCAACACAGGATCCTCATAGTTCGTGGTTCTATTTTTATAAGTTACTTTAAATAGACACGGATGAAAGATACCAAATCTGGCATTGAGAGAATGAAGTGCTGGACACATATCCAGAAATGTTTTCCTTCTATCTGCAGTGTCTTTGGCATAGTCTTGAGCTAAGAAGAGATTGGAACCTTGCCATGAAATGCGACCTTTGAGTTTGGCTGCTTGCAGAACCTTTAATAAGTCCATATACTCCAAGAAGTATATAATCACTCCTCTGGGTTTGGTTGAAGGAGTTGCCATGGTTGGAACACGTCCTAAACGATGAGCTCGCTGAATGTTTAACACAGGAGAACTAGGTAGACCAAACAGCTGAGGAAGAAAAGTCTTGACGAAAGCAATGGCATCTGAGCCTTCCAACCCCTCTGCCAAACCGTAAATACGTAGATTGTTACGTCTATTACGATTTTCAAAATTTTCTACGTGTTTCTTAAGTAGTGAGATCTCAGATTTGACTGAAGGGATCTGATTCGCCACAACCTGAACAGATTCGACTTGCTGCTCAACCTGCATAATCCTACTGTCCATCACAGACCACCTATCATCCATCACTTGAAGTCTCTTATTTGTCTCCTCCATATAGGGCCGAAGAGCTCGGATTTCCTCAAGAAGAGTATCCAAAGTGATTGGAGGAGGAGACATAGTAGGAGACGGAGGATGTGTTTTAATGCGTTTCCCCGAAGTTGGTAAGGACGGAGTAGGCAATTTGGAAGTCAATTTGTTGGTGGAAGACGACATGTTAAACGGTGATAACAGAATATCTGCCCCGGAAAAAGAGGGGCCACCTTCAGGGTTTTCCATATTCGTGGAAAGGCAGAAAATGGGTTGTGGTCAGCCAAAGATGATATTGGTACAGAGGGGTCAGTAATACGACGAGTAGATTTTGTTCTCCCCATAAACTGAACACAGGAAGTTCCCAACCAGGACACTAGAAATTATTTATGAACTTTGTTCAGGGCAGTTCATTTTAGTTTATCCTGTCTTGACAACAAAAGGAACATGTGAGATCCAGTAAACCAACTACAGCGCTAGGAAATGTGTGGGATAACAAAATTAGGCTGAAATTATTTATCAAATGACAGCAGTGCATCACGTCACCAGGGCTTCATAAAGATATTGAATTCAGTACTGGCGGCATTTGCAAAGCATTACAAATCCCACAAAATGCTCCAATGTATGTTACCATCAATGGCATAAGAACAAATGATTTCCTCTTGCAGTTTTAATTAGAAAAATGTGGGCCAGCGCTTGTGTTCATTTAATATTGCCAGCATCTGAAAGGCATTGCGGGTTCCACAAAATGCACCAGTATCTGTTGCCATCAAGTACATGAAAACAAATGTTTTCCTCTCATTAAGTTGGTTAGAAAAATAAAAATACATGCGAGCGCTCACATTTTAGTCAGTGTTACCGGTATTGAAATGCAATGTAGAGCCACAGAGTATACCGGTATGGATAACTTTAATGGCGCTGAGTAAATGCTGCCACCTGCCGCCATTCAATGAAGAGAGCTGTGCGAGGGTGCGATACTGAAAAGGCGCCTCCGTAATGAGTCTTGTTGAACGTGGGTTTCCCCTTTAGAAAAAACAAAACAAAATGGCGGGCGCTGTTCCCATGAAGGGAATACTCCGGCGTCAAACAAATGGGTATAAACGCTCACCCATATCTCGGCGGGTTCGAAAAAGGCATCTCGAACTCCTTATGCCACGAAGTCCTCCCTTTGCAAGCAACAGGGTAGCGCTGGTCCGCTCAAAAAGTCCGCCGACTTCACGAGTCGCCACGGAGCCCCCTCAGTAGGCGGCCATCTTCATTCGGTGTCAAGCCACGCCTCCCGTCTCTATAGACTTTAATGAAGTCACTTATTTTTTAAACTTTCAATACCCTCCAAAAGTTGTTAGTAGTTTATTCACCTTAACGGGATCATCCTCCTAACAAGGCCCACAAGTGTGAGTCAAAGTGCAATCTAAGGTATCTGAACCTGATGCAGAGCGAGAGCTGGAGGAAAGCACTTGAAATTCAGTGGATTGGCCTGAATTCTCAATTTCTTTGCCCGTTTCCCTCTATTTATTAAATAATGGAAAATTGCTGCAAGAGTTTCCAACATTTTAGGGTAGACTTTTCTTATACGAGAGGAACAGATGTACTAAATAGGCCTCTGTATATTAAACTTAGCTACCTAGTAGATTGAGGGACATTTCGAGCTGTAAAGTAGGCTTGATGGAGAAATCTGAGCTTTTAACTCATTGGCTTCTTGATGTACTGTTTCCTTTTTGTGTATTGTAAGTATGGTTATTGTGGTGAACAGTAGTGAAGATAATGCAGTGTTGTATTTTTTCAGTTTCTATTCAGTTCATGCATCATAACACAAAGTCTTAGGGGTATATTTATTAATAAATTATGCAGCGCAGCAAGTCACCTTGCTGTGCTGTGCTTCGTGATAGTTATTTTTCTTTTATTGTATTTGATTAAAAAAAACCTTTTACACATTCTTTATAAAAAGCTCACATTTCATACTCAGATCAATTTTTATAAATAGATAAATGTAAAAAAAAATGTAAGTCCGTTTTTATATAGCGCAGCTACTCACCCTTACGGGTCTCAAGGCGCTGGGGGCCGTAGTGGAAATTAAGTGAGCTATTGCCCTGAGTCACATTGTGCTGAGCTGAGCTGCCGCCGGAGCCGGGGATCAAACCGTGAACCCTGTGCTCCGAAGTCAGCTGCCCTGGCCGCTGCACCACACCTCTCCACCAGATAAAACATTGAAGGTTAAAATTTAGAATTAGAATGGTAAGAGATTAATAGAAACGTCTTAGCCTTGTGTTGCATAGTTCTTCCTTCCCCGCTGAACGTGAGAGTCCCCAATGCCCTTGGTTCTTCCATTTTATTATCTATAATATAATAATGTGATAGGGAAAGGGCAGGAATACGCTGTATCTAACATGATATTGACACATTTTTTCTCTTTTCCCTGTGCTGGCGCACAATGTGCTGCCTAACTGCAATGCAGGCACCTTTGCACCATGGTGCAATGGTGCCTGCGTTGTAATCAAGATTGTTTTTGTGCAGGAAGGGAGACCTTCCTGCACAAAAACAATCCTGAGAGGCAATTTCCTCTTTCTATGTGTGCTGCAGAATACAATGGGGTGGAGAGGTGAGCATTTCAAGGCATGATTATCCTTGAATGCTTGTGAACTCCCACAAAGGTGGTATTTTTTAGTATTCACAAACATCTCTTCCCCCGCTCGCCACCCTGGAAAGAGTCAGATGTTTTACTTCAGCTAAGACTGACCTAAATCTCTTTCCAGTGTGGTAAGGGGAATGGATCACCCTCAGGTTTAGAGGGAAGGAAAAAAGTACTTTCTGAACAGAGGAAAAAAAAACATGCTTTTGTAAATGGGAACCTGTTCCCCTTGTATGTTGGTCTCCGCTATAGACACAGTAGAAATAGAATCTCTATAGGAATGGACCTATCCAGGAATACACATAAAAAAATCTGCACTTGCACATTTCTCCATGCATATTCTTGTGGATATATGTGAATTCCAGAAAGTTGTAAATCTTTCCACATGCTTAGGTGTAAATCTGTGAGTACAGACTTGTTACTTCCTTTGTGAATCAACCCTGTGTGTCTGAATTGAATTTATTTATTAACTGTTCGATTAATTAAAATCATTACAGTAAGGACAAACACCATTAAAGGAATAGTAATTGGACTTAGCAAAAGTACCACCCTCCTTTCCCCGGCACCCTCCCGATCCAACCCACACCTGGATTTGTAGTCGCCCATGTGTCCTTAAACACACATTTGCAGTCCCCAGTGTTCTTTAAAACTGAATTTGATTAAAACACCTCATTAGAAATTTAAAAACACAGTCTTAAAAAGGACTAGTAAAATGGGGACCCTCTCCTCAGGGCCTGTCATGGACCAGTCCGCTTGCTTCCGCAGGGTTTGGCGTACCCGTCGCCAAAGTCGGATTGCGTTCATTCGAGGCCTTTAAGGCAACCCTGATCAGATGCGTGAATTTCCCCAGTCTTGCTAAGGTCATAGCATTTGTTTTAGAAAAGCACAAGGCTGACGCTTCATTGCAGGTCTTTGCTCCGTTAACAATACAGATCGGGCGCAGGAGTCGCCAACGTTCGTTGTGAAGATTGGGGCAGCAGCATCGGAGGTGCAACCAGGATTCCATTGTGTAGGAGCACAGCCTACATTATATGTTTTCCCCCTTGCGGGCCCATGCTGTATTGAAATCAGCGATACCTAATGTGGTAAGTCTCATAAAGAGTATTTTGCTTTGAGCTTGTGGTGTTAGGGCCTCGCTTAGGTAGGGTTGGGCTTTGCCGGGCGTGTATGATTTATAAAGTGGATCAAGATTAAAGCTTGAGCGGAGAGACTTGGTATCTTGAGCAAAAGATATTTCATGCACTTGTCTATTTATCGCTTTTTTCCAAGCATTAATTGGGATTTCCAGTGACTCTAGACTTGCTTCCTCTGTCTTCAGTGTGTTGATGGCACTGCCAAGGCCGGTTTGCCAGACCGAACCTGTCTCCTCAAAGATTGATCTCAGCTGGTGTCTTAATGAGTCGACTGGAGCCCTCAAGATCCTTAGATGTAACTTTATGAGCTCTCCCTGACACGTCAGATCAGGCCTCACGAGGCCTAGCTCCAATCTCAGCCTTGATTTCCTAGCTGACCTCGGGATAAGGAGCACTGATTTATATGTTTTAACTTGAGCTGAGTTTAAAAAGGTGTCCAGCGACCCTGGGAAGGCCAGATGCCCATAAGTAATAGCTGGAAGCAGTTTCGCTTTTAGGACAGTCAATATTGATCCGGCAGAAGGGCTTATCAGATGTTGGCTCAGTTGTTTTAACAGATGCGTGACGTTACTGGCCTTGGAGGTCAGATGTTTCTGATGAATGTTCGCCTTGGCCCTTTCTGTGAGCCAAACCCCCAGATAGTTGTATGAAGCCACTGTGCTAATTTGCAGATCACCCAATAGCCACTGTGTTTTCCTTTTGAGATTGTAGCTCCCAAAAATAATTACCTTGGTCTTCCCCTGGTTCACTGTCAGGAAGTTGTCCTTGTTAAAGCGGTTCAGTGCATTTAGGGCTCTTTGTAGGCCCACTTTTGTATGGTCCATTGGAGCTGTATCATCAGCATATTGTAATACCGGCAGCCTCACATTGCCTAGCCTAGGCGCTACTAAATTAGCTCCTTTCAGAGAGTCCCCCAGATCCGCAGTGTACAAATTAAAAAGAATAGGGGCCAGCACACAGCCCTGTTTAAGCCCGTTGTTCGTGGTCAATTTGGATGACACTGTACAGGCGCTAGTTTTGACCCGCACCCAGGTATCTTCATAAAGGGATCTGATTGCCTTCAGGAGTTTAGATGGAATTCCCCATTTGTCTAATTTCCACCATAGCCTTCTGCGATCAACTTTGTCGAAAGCTGTGCTGTAATCAATGAAACAGCAAAACAGTGTGTCTGTATTTCTCTCCTTTATCTTTGCCTCAGCTGAGGTGCTTTGTCTGTAATCTATGTTACATGGTGATTGAATGGGAAGTTCCTAGAATCAAAGACCCTCCCGCCCATGGTAAAAAAATGACAGCCTTATCTAGTCTAAACTGAAGCATTTTGGAAGTCACAATATTTCCACGCATTAGTAATCGTCAATGCTGTGTGCTGTATTCTCTCTTGAAAGCAGCAGTGTGAGCTATATACGTATTTGGCTGTATTACAATGTAAAGAAGTAGGCTGTGGTGTTTGAAAAACGTTTAGAATGGTTGTGCTGGCCATCAACATCACATTACCAGAGACATAAGAGTTACTTGAAGAGAGAGTGCAACGAAGTGAGCCAAACCCAGTCAGAAAGAGTAGGGCAAGTCAGTGGTGCATTTTGGAGCAAATACTACAAATAAATGGTTGAACGTTGTATGGCCTTCCCATTTATAGAGCGCACTTTCTCCATAAAAAATGCCTCTTTAGATTTGGGAAATGGTGAGGTCTTAATTGCTTTTCACAATGTTTGATGGCCTGGTTTAACCCCTCACCCCCAACCCATGTCTTTTAACACTCATAGACACTGGACAATGAGCCCTGCCCCTCTAGATAAATGGGTGATATCACAGTCTGTACCAGTGATTGCTTTGACATCAGGTAAGTTTGTTTTGATTGTTTGGGTATTCGTGCACCCCATCACAAAAACCTCCTTGCCAGTGTGGCATAACAAAAACCTGAGCTGATTGTTCCACAGCTATGCAGATAAGGATAATGGCGGTAATTAAAGGAATTTCCCTCGCTCCGTGTTATGCAAACCCATCGCTTCCTCAGTTTTTAAATCAAAGAAGGTGCAGCAAATAGGAGTGAGGCCGCTTACTATTCCCACCGCAATCGGGGGATGCAGATCTTATGGTGAACATTTAATATTTCTTATACCTTCCTATCAGGGTCATCTCCAGAGCACACACCAATATTCCAAAACTTTGAAAAAAGACAAATCTGATACAGTATCGTACATTTGTTATTTTTAAATATAAAACACAAAATGACCCATTGTGCCAGACATACACTGCCAGCAGGCATACTGTGTGCCGAGCAGAAAAAATATTCCATGAATTCTTCAATTCAATAGAATACTATACCTCGAACCTGTAACAAAGAACTATGCTTCTCAGATTATCTACCAAGATTAGTCACATAAAATATTGCATCGAGGCTCCTTTTAATTAAGCAGAAGTTTTTGACATCTCTCACTTTCTATTTAGGTTTTCCCGATTGCGCCTCGTTGGGAGGGCACCTTTGATGGGGCCAGATTCCACTTCCTAGATTTACTTAGGAACCCCTGGCCTTTATTGCCTGCTAAAGAAGTGTAGAAGGGAGCAAGATAAAATTACCAATTACACATTTTCCCTTCCCGTCTGACTAAGGGACCACAGACTCTGGATTCAGGTTTTGTTAATTTATTACAAAGCCAAAATAACAGAATATAGACACACCTCAATATAGGAGTATAAAGATACATGAATACTAATACAGAGCCAAGCCTACGGATATAGTTCATTCGGCACAATAGGCATAACACAATGAACTCCAAAATCAGAATACAACTAAGTATAGACGCTGTGTCCAAATCCCTTTTCATTTGTACTTCAGGAATTAAAAGAATAGTCTGTCCCTACTCTACCTCTAGAGTGACATCCCTAGCTAGCTTCCCAGTTGAATTCCCTTCAAAGGTGTCAGGACGTGTTGACTTCCTAAGAAGTACACTCACGTTAAATGGGTCAAGTAGCGTAAAGCCACAGAGCTCATTCTAAGATGCTCCCTTTCCTCAGTCCAAAGCAGAAGTCCTGCAAATTTGTCCCTGTGCCTAATACAAAAAGACAAAGTTACACCCCTAACAAGTCACATGGTAAGCTATACCGTGAACACCTTCTTTGAGTAACTTTCCACAGACTCCAAGTAATTCGAGTTCTTCTCCAACGACCTTGGTTCCCAGATTTCACCATGCACAAAAGGTGTCCTCCCTTCTCTCTATTAAAGTTCTTCAAAGACATTCCTCTCCTCCCATGTATCTTCTTAAATCTAAAATAATGAGGTCGAATTCCTGCACTTGCAGTAGGGGTGAAAGGAAACTTTCTACACATGCATAAATTCTAATTAACTCAGAACTTGAGAACAAACGAGGAGAAACGAAACTTAAGAAAAACGAAAGTTAAGCCTACAATTGGCTAACCTAAGAACGTTCTTTAATGTGCACCCATTACACAAGCCTCTATACGAATCATTTAAAAACAGTGAATACATTTATATTGCCTAATATTCATAATGCACATGCATGATTAAATGATTTCTCTAAACACATGCAAAATCCTGATCATTCCTCTAAATAACATTACAATTTCATTCTACTGGTTTAATATGAAGATATAAACTTCTTTCTAATAACACGAATTACAGCAAAAGAACAGAATATATGTAAGTGCAGTTCGTACATGAATATAATGCACCCTTACAATTTTAAGAGCGTCGTGCTCTCTATCACCTTTGCATGTACAATGAAGAAATACAGCAGCAAATGCTAATTTTTCAGCTTTTGGTGCCTACTTTTGCACCAATCCATATCATGGTTGTAGTTGTGGCACATGTCTTTAATTTAGTATTGGTGCATTTGTTTCAACTTGTACAGTACATATTTTTGTTCATGTTCCGAATACATATTAATAGTGGTGTTGCTAACTGATTCTGCTATCAAAATGTGTGTTCAAATGCGTGCCCATCAGTTCACATTGCGCCTTACACAGTGAATGATGCATCTGACTGCGCATGTGTTTGGACATTGGTGCATTTGTACATTTTAAACCAGATTAGCAATGGTGCACTCCGACTGTGTGCTGTGTTAATGTCCATGCCTTAAACAGCCCAATGTTGGCAATCTGATTGAAGATGATCTGCACAAACTCCAATCAAGGACAGTTTTTTGCATTTCTGCACTTATAGTGTCAGGACGTGCACTGGTGCAGTTTTATCAATGATATACGCTATGTCATTAACCTACCATGCCCACTCACATAATAACCGGATTTATAATTGCAATAACATTTATTTTAATACATTCATGTGCAATGGCTTTTAAAGTGAACGTTTCAAGTGTAAGTGTGAGCAATACGCCTGCGAGCGTAATAAGTTAATGGATTCTTCATGTGGAAAATAGTTCTTCCGGATAAAGCATGTATTCAGAAATGAAAAGGAAATTTCCCATATGATAACTGCAAAAGTGAAGACAACGCACTTAATATGCACTCATCAGCTACAGTAATATGCAATTTTGACCAATTTTAGACTTTCGAATTAATGCATGGCCTTGCAACATTCACAATTTGAAAGCGCACCAGTGCTGATAATTGTGCTGCATGGACCCCATATACCTTACATCTGAAACTGCGGGACAAGACAAATAACATGGGTCAAAAATAACACAATATATAAGCAAGATGAAAGCTTGTGCACTGTCCAAGATTATGAAAGTAAAAGAAGCACACTGGTGCTCATGGGAGCACATAACTTAGGGCCACATGTACAAAATCGCTTGTTTGCCATTTCCTAATAGCGAATTTTAGCAATTCGCTATTAGGAAATTGCAAACTGCGATATACAACAGTGCGTTTGACACTGTTAGCAATTCGCAGTGGGTCAAAAATGGCCTCAATATTCATGAGGCAGGTCACAATTTGTGACTCATTGTGAATGGCTACAATCACAGGGATGGTGCCCTGCTGGGGTCAGCAGACCACCATGTCTGTGATTGCTTTTTAAATAAAGCAATATTTTTTTTGTAATGCAGCCCATTTTGTAAAAGGAAAATGGGGTGCATTTCAAAAATAAAAATGAAAAGCTACCTTTTCATTTTTTAAGAGTAGGCAGTGGTCTGTGAGACCACCGCCTGCTCTTAAAAAATGTTGACGTCCACAATCACAAAGAGGAAAGGGTCCCTTGGGGACCGCTTCCTTTTTGCGAATGGGTTACCACCAACTTAAAGTTGGTGGTAACCGCGAATGTTTTGCGACGGCATTGCCGCTTGCAAAACATTCATACATGCCAATGGTGTTCGGTATTAGGAAGGGACGTCCAGTAGAATGCTTCGTACATCTGTCCATAAGGGCCTCATGTTTTAAGGCATATCACGAATAGTGGGTGAAAATTGCACAGCAAAGTTTGTTGTGAACTGCCCAGCATTTTGTGATGCAACTGATACATGAATCAGTCTCATTTAAAAAATATATCTTCATGGAGGGTCACAAATTTATTGTGACTCTGTTTAAATGCAGGGATGGAGAACTGTGAGGGTCAGCACACCAACGTCCCTGCATTAACATTCCAGCTTGTCAACATTCTTTTTAAAGTAGCTTGTGCCCCCCTAAGGGGACAGGTTGTGCTTTAAAAAATATTTACATGCTGGGAAGACATCTAGGGGAGAAGGGAATGATCCCCTGGGCCACTGCTTTCTCACGCTGATGTCGTCTTAAACAATTACAAGAGGGAAAGCGATCCCACAGGGAAAACTTCCAATTTGCCAGTTTCCCCTTCGGGAAAAACATACTGTCACAACTTGGATGTCAGTATCTGTTCAATGGTTTGCAACTGCAATTGCGGTCACAAACCATTGATACATGCCATTGTGACTCCCAAATACGAGGGAGATGCCCCCTTTCCACCTCCTCCTATTTTTGATTCATACTGACAAAACCCCCTTTGCGAATCAGAAATTCTTTCAGAGTTGTTAAAGGGATTTTGGGCCAGATGTACAACCATTTTTTGTGGTAACAAATTGGAAATCAGGCCCTTTGCGACCACAAAAAAGGGTCCTGGCATGTACAAACACTATTTTGCGAGTCTGTGACCTACAAATTAGTGTTTGTGACTCGCTATTAGGAAGGGGCATCTCTTCCTAATAGCGAATCACAATGGAATGTACCATTGTTTTGCAACCGCATTTGCGGCAGCAAAAAACTCACAGTTTACCACCTACTTCAAGTAGGTGGTAAGCCACTCGCAAACAGGAAGGCGTCAGATTGTGGGTATCTACCCACAATCTGACGTTTTCATCTAAACCTGGCCACCAAAAACTGTTCTTGAGACGTTTCCACGTAATGGTTTGTCCTAGATAACCTTCAAGTGCCAGAAGAAACAACTTCTTTCTGAATACTCTAGGGGGTACAAATCTTTCACCCCTTAAAACTAAATCATCCGTCACACCAATACTGAGCTCCTCCTGCAGTTTGACAAAATTCCTTAAGGCTGGCTTGAGATCACCTTCACGCGTCCATCCTGACCTGATGGAACTAACCAGCTCTCTATAATCATCATCATTATTGACTGCTTCATGCCACTCATACTTAGTCACAGATTTGAACTCATTTTCAAAAACTTCCTCAACACTGGTTACAATACATACCATTTCCTCCTCATTCTCTTCACTCTCCTCCACACCAAGTGGTAGTCTAGATAAACTGTCCGCCTAAACATTTTTCCATCCTGATATATACTCGAGTTTATACATGTACTCTTGCAGTCTGGCCGCAAACCTCATTAATTGCAAAGAGCTTTACTTGCCCCCCCAGGACTCAACATTCTGATAAGAGGCTTGTGGTCCATTCTTAAGGTGAAGTGTGCACCCCAAAAATAGGTACGAAAATATTGAACACCACATGCCGCAGCTAAGGCCTCTCTTTCAATGACCGCATAATTACGTTCAGATTTATTAAGTGTGCGTGATGCAAATGCCACTGTTTTCTCTACACCATTTTTCATTTGTGATAGAACAGCACCAATACCATGGGCACTGGCGTCAACAGTAATAAAGGTATCCTTACCAGGTTCAAATGGAGTAAGAATTCCAGCACTCACTATTTCATCCTTAATACTTTGAAATGCCTTTTCTTGTGCTGCACTCCAATTAAATGGTGCCCCCTCCCTCAACAATTCCCTCAAGGCCTCAGTTTTGTGTGCGAAATTAAGAACAAACTTCGAATGATACTCAATCAATCCCATAAAGTATTTGAGTTGATCTTTAGTAATGGGAATGGCAGCCAGCTTGATAGCTTTCAACAAGTCTTCTTTAGGTTGAACACCACTCTCCGAAATGGTGTGCCCCAAATAATCCACATCTTTCAATAAAAACTTGCATCCTCGTCGACAAAATGTTGAAGTACTGGAGAAGAACGACAGACACCACGAAGTCCGAAAGGTAGGTTTATTATGGCTCTTCAACAGGAACGGGAATCCCAGCCTGCTTCATCTATCAACCGTCTCACGGAGAAAGCCCGGCCTCCCTGGAATGCTGATAGCATTCCACGGAAACCACAGCAACCCCACGAGACTCGTTGGTACAAGATGAATTCAATTCCAGTTTGAACCCAGCCATATGCAAATCAGTCTTGACGCTGTGCCCAATGGGAACAGTCCAGCCCGAACTGCCAGGCCAGGTCCTCCTGGACTGGAAACAAGAATCCTAGGAGTGGTTTTGGGGTTTCACCCCTCATCAGCCAGGATAGCTTGACTCCAGTGGCATGGAGAGCACAGGACCCACGTCTGGGCATTCCCGTCCCACTCGGGGTGAGAAATGCAATAAGAATCTCTTGACTGGGGGTGAATGTTTTGATTTGTTCTGCATTCTGTCCATCAATTGTGTGTCTTTTGCTTCTCACCCTAAGTGCGCCGGTTATGCCCAGACATGGGTCCCGGGCTCACTGTGCCACTGGATTCAAGCTATCCTGGCTGATGAGGGGTGAAACCCCGAAACCGGTCCTAGGATGCTTGTTTCCAGTCCAGGGAGGACCTGGCTTGGCAGTTCAGGCTGGACTGTTCCAATGAGGCACAGGGTCAAGACTGATTTGCATATAGCCAGGTCTAAACTGGGGTGGCATGGTGAGCAAAAGAATTATGGATTTAACCCAGATCTCTTGACTGATGGTGAATGTTGTGATTTGTTCTGCATTCCGTCCATCAATTGTGTGTCTTTTGCTTTCTCGCTCTAAGTGCGCCGGGTATGCCAAGACGTGGGTCCTGGGCTCACTGTGCCACTGGATTTAAGCTATCCTGGCTGATGAGGGGTGAAACCCCGAAACGGGTCCTAGGATGCTTGTTTCCAGTGCAGGGAGGACCTGGCTACCTAGCTGAGTTACCCTACTGTCTTCTGTTCTCCTGCCTTGGTGAGGACTGGACCTGCATCATTTGAACCCAGAGTGACTCCAAGGGCTTGCTGGCTTGCCTCCCGTTCCCAAGTCTCAGGGATATAAAAGACTTGAACCACAAGCATGTGCACCTGGACTCTGAAAGCTGTGAGTCTGCTCTGCCAAGTGGCATCACCCCAGTCCTGGACCCTAGGAAGTGAGGCCTAAGGTGCTTCTTCATCCAGAACCCATGCATCCTCATATGAACCGGTGCATCTTCGTTATTGCGTGGGTCGGAATTAGCACATTCTCTTCATTGCGGGGGGTGTACCAGGTGCATCGTCATTGGAAATGGTGAATCTTCACCTTTGAATGAGCCAGAACAAGTGCATCCTTGTCGTTGCAGGTAGCGCACTGGGCACAGTGTCATTGGAACCGGCGTATCTTCGGCTTTGCGTGAGTCGGAACCAGCACATTTTTGTCATTGCGGGGAGCAGACCTGGTGCATCTCCTTCGGAACCAGAGCTTCCTCGTTGTTTCGGGGAGTGGACCCAGCACATCATCCTCGCAACCAGAGCATTGCCTTCAGCATCAATGCGTAACCTACTGCAGGAGAACCAGGACTCCCACTCAGAACCGCTGCAACACCACAGTGGTGTGGAGAAAATAGACGCATCCCGTCAAATAAGTGGCTCAACACCGACACATCGACTTGGCTGCGCTGCACATCCTCTTCAACGAAGACGCATACTGGATCAAGGTACTTTGGTTCAGTGGGCTCAAGAGGGTACCTGTATCTGGCCCGCGCTCCATCGCAGTCAGCCTGATCTTTTGACTTTGCCCCTGTTTAGCACAGCCATGCGCTATTTTGACATTTAATCTTTAAAAATTCATATTTTGATTTCTACATATCGGGTATTTCTCGTTTTGGTCTGGTTTTATATATAAAATAATAATCAATTTTTCTAATTTGGTGTGGAGTCTTTTTGTGGTATTTTCACGCATGAAGTGTTGTACAAATACCCATTGCCTCTTAAGTTAAGCCTGACTGCTCTGTGTCAAACTACCAGAGGGTGAGCACAGGATAATTTAGGTTGTGTTGTGATATTTCCTAATTAGAATTGTGGTTCCTGCTTGGACAGGATACATACCTTTGCCAACCAGAAACCCAATTTCTAACAGTGCTTCTATGATATTTAAAGGAAAGTAAAAAGAAAATATTCCTTGTTAAAACAATAACAGCAGTTTGTCTGAAGAAACTGCCTGACATTAGACGGTCTGTCTTTGAACATGTAGTAAATGCTTAAATCAAAAACTCACACTAGAATGCTTTACATTGCCTATTTTCCAAATTGACTTCTTCAAAATTATCTGGGACAGTACCATAGCCAGGATGCCATGGGGCCTGGTGCAAGCAATGAAAATGGTAACTTTGACTACTGTAGCAGTAGGAAAATACAGCAATTATCAGTGTTTAATGAGCCCGTCAGGACTCTTGGACCCGGTGCCACTGTACCTGCTGCACCAATCGTAGCTATGCCCCAGATCTGCAGGTTTGTAGCACGTCTCATACCCCAACTTTGAGTGCCACTGAAAGGGAGATGGCAGGAGGATCTGCCACGTCTGCTTCCCGAACTTAACACCTAATCTTCTTCATCTACCTTTCTTCCACCGAAATCTTTGTTTGCATTCCTGTTTTAGTTCAAAACTGCAAATGCTCTTGTATTGAACATTAACAAATTTGCTATGTATAATGCTTATTTTGAGCCCGTGGGGCCCCTCAGCACTCATTTTTGGGGAACAGCAGTTATTTTTCGTCATTGGACATTTACTAAGATCAAGAGAGGGAAAACACACAATAGGAAGAGAAAGAGGAAGAGAAAGAGGAAGAGAAAGAGAGAAACCCATTATAAAGGGAGACGAAACTGCAACAGTAGTATAAAAGGTCAGGGAGTGTCTGGTAGTAGACCAACGCGGCAAGAGGTGGATTTATGGCTTTGTAACCTTTGTGCTCAGCGCAACAACATTTAATAGCGCCAACTGCGGGCTTCTAAGCAGAATTTGGGCACTGGCACTCATTCATTTACAAATTAAGCAGTAGCAGTGTTGTGTGATATACTTCCACAGATTAGATAAAATAAGGTTCGAGAAATGGAACCTGAACCATTTAAAAGCAAAGTTATGCAGAACATGAAAATTGTGTTGATAGTTCTGTATCATCTACCTTCATGCACTGGTTTAACAGTGTATCCTATTTTCAGGATAAGGATTTATATTTTGCTTCATATTGTGAACGTTATATTTCTGTCATTGATCACCACATCCAAACGAGTGCTGTGATGTTACCACTGGTGGTTTGTAGTCATGTATCAAAGCCTAAAATCAAATAAAATAAAACAAAGATATTATTACTTCACAATGCCAATTTAAAGAATGGAGAAGCTTATGCACTGGTTTGTCCAGTCCATTTTCCACATCTCCAGTTCATACCATAGCTTGTGAAAATACAATCTAATACACTCAAATTTATATAATCAAAATGTTCCAAACTCTAGTTTTGCTTTTACAGCAAGCTATCCAAAACTCCTTAATCTTAATAACGATCTTTTTGGTCTGTCATGGTTTTTCTAATTCAGAGGTCAGAACAGACATCCCTTCGGGAGCGGTCCAGCTGTTCCTGTTTTGTTCATGTATATTTATTTGCATGGCTTTTTAACCCCATTAGCCAGCAAGAGATTGTTGTTTTTTGTTAATGGAAATGCTGATAAATTTCCAATAAACCGACCGGTGGCTTTGAAATTGACGCATTACAGCGCCATTTCTTGCTTTGCAAGGTTGCATTGATTTGCTAAGAGGTACTGGCACTTGGTGGCTTCACAAATAGCTAAGTATGAAAAGAAAAAGCTTAAACTTTGTACCCTAGAAAAAGTTTAAACCTTGTAGGCTAAAAACAGAATGAAACACAAAGTGGAGAATGCAAACGGTCTTGTGCATAAAATATTGAGAAGTGATGAAAATTTTACCCATAAACCTGTAGTTCACTTTATCACACCTGTCCTCTTTTAATGTCTAGATATTTTGGAATCAATTTAACTTGAACCACGTTCCATTCAATTAAAAGCAAACACACACCATTACTAAAACGAATGTAAATTTACAAGAGGAGTGCGCCAGGCTCCGGTGGTGCAGACCTCTCAGTTATAACTATGAGGCAACACAAAGCCACCCTGGGTAACCTCATAGATATGTATGACCTCATAGATATGGAGTAAAGCAAGGCAGCGCAAAACGCTACTTTGCCTTACTTTGCTGCTTTGCCTTACTCTGTGTCAAGGAGGCATTCCATGGGAGTTGCGGTGGGTGTTCCCATGCAACACCATGGATTTTGATGCTGCCCAAGACTTACAAAATCACATAAAGCTGGGGCAGTGCCAAAACCTTATGGCTCTCCAGAGCAGGTATAACGAGGAGAAATGTTTGCGGTACACCAGATTTTCCAAGCCATGCGGGGCTACGGAGGGTGGCCATGTACTTCAAAATAATTTCCCTTGAGAAACAGATTGCCTGGGGCTACACTCCTGCCCTAAAACTAAGAGTGCAATTACAACTACTACCATTACTACTAAAAGCACTTACATAGGGTTCGTTCTTTACTTTACACACTTTGTGACTTATTTATGAGAGTCCTGCATTACTTTTGCCCCAAGTAAAGTGGTACATGCGCGACGCAGGGCTCCAAATCAGATTTATGAAGCCACACAAAGGCACCCTATGTGGGTTTGGGTGTCCTCACAAATCCTGAGTGAGACAACACAGCACAAATCGCTGCGTCGCCTTACTCTGTTCCATGTGTGTTTCAGTGGGTTTTCCCATACACCAGCAATGGAGTTTGATGCTGCCCCAGATTTATAAAATCATGTAAACCTGGGGAAGTGCCAAACCCTTATGCCTCCCAAGGTGAGGCATAATAAGAAGAAATATTTTTATTTTTCCTTGGTTTTTTTCCTCTTCTTTCTGCAGCACACATAGAAACAGAAAAATGCCTCTTAGGATTGTTTTTGTGCAGGAAGGCCCCCCATCCTGCACAAAAACAATCCTGCATGCAACTGAGGCACCCTTGCACCATGGTGCAAGGGTGCCTGTATTGGTGCTAGCCTGCAGAAACTGCGCCAGCACAGAGAGAAAGGGCAGGGATGCAGTGTATTGGTTGAATAAGGTGCACTCCAACCCTTTCACTTTGGCGTAGGGCAGTGCAGCCAGGTAACATGCTGTGCTGCCCTATGCCAAAATCCCGTAAATGAGGACCTTTCTGTTTTGCTCCCACAGCCCATTTGTCCTTCTTCATCTGTCCTCCTTTCTTCCTTTATACCTCTTTCTTGTTCTTATTGTAGAAAGATATGCCTGTAATTTTGTTTCAGGTTTGCCTGCAAAGCTGAATGCTTAACAAACACTGAAACGTGAACAAACCTAGCAATTGATTCCTACTTGCTGCGCTGCAAGCTATCAAAGCAGACAGCTTTAACCTCTTCCATGCTTCGGATGCAAGGGAGCCGTCTGACGCAACAGTGCTCATGTGCGTCGGACTGCTCCCGCACATCCCCACACATGGCACTGGAAATCCCTCTGGTGCGGGCACCAGTGTTATGAATCGCAATGTACCCCAATATAGGCTTGGGTAGTCTCCTAACCTTTAACCTATATTTATCCTGCCATTGTACTACATAATGGTTTTTAGTGCTGACCTTTTACCTAGTTAGATGCTGCATAAATGTTGTGTGGTTTTTACCGACAACTAGCCTCATTTATTATGCATGAGGATTCTCAGAATCACAGCCGGACTACCATCTCTGCATAATAACTGTGTATAAGGTTCATCACCATCGTCATCCTCGGCCGACATGACACAGCAAGGTAGAACACCCGAGGGTACCTTTTTTGGGAATATAAGCACCATATCTTTGCTGGGGCAGGCAGAGGTGAAAGACTTCCATGCTGACACACTGACGCGAGACAGTGAGGTTCCTGCATGCAGTTACTCAAGCACACAGTGGTCTGACATCCCTCGTGGGGTGTCCATTTGAGACCAAGACAGGGTCCTTCACTCTCTCGCACCAGGTAATGGGGTTGGTTCTTTCCTAGGGGTATTCTTGGCTCTACACCTACATACATGCTAGGTACATGTCGATACATCTAGTTAGGGTTAGCATCGTAGATGTACGTATTTTTCCTGTCATGTATCTATATACCTGCATATATCTCCTGTTTTAGCACTATGGCATAAATCTACCTTCTGTTCACTCTTTTGGTGCTTATAATCATTTATATCTGTTTCTGTCTTATGGTTGTTGCAGCACACATATTTTAACAACTACATCTAGTAACAACTAGTTGAACTGCAGCTCTTTGTAGAATTATTTTGATATTGGATACTATAATATTCACTGCCCACTGCTAATCTCGTCCCATAATGCTTTGCAGGGCCTTTGGTTGGGATTGTATTTTTGCCAATAACTGTGCTTGGGGTGGTCCTAAGAGGATGGGACCACCACCGAATCGTTCAACAAGATGTGCGTTTTGTTTTCAAGGCATCTGCTTGGTTCTCTCCCTAGGTTAGGGAGGATCCCAAAATCATCACCTCTCTCACTGCTTGTTAATTTATCACTTTTGTGAAATGACTATATGCATTTTAGCATATAAAGACAGAGATGCTTATTTAATCTTAACTTGCATTGTGCAAGATGCTGTTGGCAATTATTGCACAGTGCAGACAAGTACACAGCTATGCAATTTGCGTAGCTACGCGTAGTTCAAAGTGTACTACGCGTAGCTATGCGTGGTGCTACTACGCAAACTACGTCCAGGGTTACTCACATCCCTCATAACTAATTTCCCAAATTCTTATGGTAGCTGTTGTTTATTTCTAGCAGTATCGCTTAGTAAGCCCCTCCTTCATGTTTAAGAAATCGTAAAGGGTGTTGCACACATCACTGTACTTGCTCTGTACAATATAACAGGTATAAAACATGCATATTTATAGCAAGATATTCATTTTAATATAAAAGGTTACACCTTTATATTTCTAATTTAAACTTGAAATTGACCCACAAAGTGGGTGCATGTTTTTCCTAATTCCTCTTATTTAAAAGAAAGATTGATCATATATTTAAAACCTGCCTTCTTCTGTAATGTTAGGCACCTTGAATTTCAGCATGACCTTCTCTGTCATCAGGCTAATACATAGAAACATTTATTCTAGAATATTGGTTTTAAACCCCTTTTCATAAAAAAAAAGTTCCAGGGTTTAAACTAACCTCATGAAACCCTAAATACACTGAAACAATGTAACAGGCTCATCTGCATTTAATATTATATGTTGAGGAACTGCATAAATACACTGCGGATTTGTCCTTTCAATACATAGCACTGCTGCTAACGTTCCTATAAATAAGCTAAATAAGCACAGTAAATTTACATCAGGTAAAGTGTACCTAAAATAGGTCCAGACATTGTAATGGTTTAATGCAAACTTGCTGAGTTAAAATGTGTCAGCCATAACCTGGAATGGCAATGGCATAAGTCATAAAATGAAGAGTACAAAAACTGCTGCAAAAGGCATAAGAGACATACTTCATACAGCAAATGAGCCAAAAACCTTACTCTGCCAAGCACATTGACAGGGCAGGGCACCCAGTGAAATCATGGAAATCTCCAATATTTGTGGGAAACTGTTCAGTTCAGATGCCCCCCCAAAATTTTTGTAGGTGAAGCATCAAGATATCCTTGAGTTCTTTAAGTCCAAAATTACCAAACTCTACTAATCTATCATCTACTTCTAACTAGTGCCTCCCTACACTCCCACCTCACTTGCGACATAAATAGGAGTCTTTTTCTATCAAATGTGTGTCAAACTCCAAATAATCTTTTCCTTCTTTAGTGTAAGTCAAGACATCACACTAATGTTCCCCAGAATTTCTGGATGAAGAGAAACATACATCATATAGGGTATAAAAAAGAAAACAGCACAGCAAGGTGGGACCCTAAGAGAGGTAAAAGCAAGGATGCATTAAAAAACCTCTCACAAAATGTTGAACAACTCAAAGAAAAACATGTGATACACAAACACAAAAGCAAGCACAATGGCAATGAATTTAAAAGAAATATGAATGCCAAACAAAGAATTTTGAATAGAACAAAAATGACAGATTAAGGGCTCAATTACTCATCTGGTAGTCCACAGGCTGCCAGACTCACGGGGGTGCGGTGTGGTGGTCTCCCGACTGCCCTATTACAATTAGGCAATTATTCCGTGCAAGTATTATGAACCGCCATTGCCCTGCCACAGCAGCTAGGGAACTGCAGTTCCCTGGTGGTATTGTGGCAGTCTTGAGGCCGCAATATGCTTGGCAGGACTGCCGCGGTCCTGCAAGCATATTACGAGTTTCCTCTCCGCCACTTTTTTATGGTAGCTCCTACTCCATGAAAATCATGGGAGAGAGACAACAAAGGGCCCACTTGTGCCTCTGGGCCATGGGGCGCATGCAGGGGGGCACAGCATGCATCAACTAATACAGCTATGTTGCACCAATATGTACAGTATCAGGATAAAGGTGACATGGAAATGCTCATTTCACACTGTTAACACTTCCCAATAGAACCTTCCTCATATGTCCACTGTCAGAATAGTCTCATGAAAGCTGTACTTAAGTAGCTTCACTATGTATCACAGGTAGCACAGAAAAGTATACTGGAGGCAATCTGGCCCAAATTTCTGGGAGATTTGTCCACAAAACTCCACAGCATAATGAATCAGCTAGGCCTAGGGACATCTCCAGCCCAGACTGGTATTGATGACACCATTCTTAGATTGCATACTAAAAGCCAATAGACCATTGAAGGTTGTTGAGGCTCAGGAAATCTCCACTACATGAAGAGGTAGTTTAACCTGTGTCCTAATGGGACGGCACATTACTGTACTTTTTTGTCTCATAAACACAAATTCCATTGTATTACTGAGTGTAGACACTCGCATTAATCCCAAACTTTTCTGTATGTCACTCCCTGATGCATGTCAACAGTCAGTGAATGAGCCTTAACAAATCAACATGTGCAATACACATAATTGAATACTCCCACATCAATGGCATGGAAATTCACAAGTAAGTTTACCTGTCTTGTCGTTCTTTGCTTCATCCATTGGACCTGACTAATAACATTGAGTAATGGCTTAGGGTATGTGTCACATAACCACCAATTCTGCACATTCCTGTCTGTGGTAACACATGAACGGTATACCCATCACAAATAACTATTTTCAAATACAATTTGGCCTACACACATTTGTGATGGAATCAGACATCAACCTATGAAGGCACGTAGATCAGGTATGAAGCAGTAGTGCAGATGATATTACAACAAGGAAAGGTACAAATGCCAACATGTAGGCACTAATACTGATGGCACTGGTGATGTTAAGTACACAAAGTACACTTGATACACAATCCATGACATGATTGTCTTATGTAGGAACCACAAAATGTTACAACAGTAATCTGAATTCACTGTGGGACACAGAGGCACTTTGTAGCCTGTGGGAATGAAAAGGATGGAGCTAAACAGAGTAACAAAATCTATGTTAGATATTTACCTGCTCCTCTGGATAGCCATAGAGCAGGCCATATATGGGAAGCACTTTATCAACCAGTTTCTCCAGCTCCTTTGGAGAGAAGGCAGGGGCCTTGACACCTGCTTGGCCTGGCATGATTGCTCCCAGAGGTGGCAAACAGCAGCTAAAATGGATGAGGTGTTGCTAGCAACAGTGTCAGGAGGCAAGTGAGTTATTTTTCAAACAGCAGCGTACATGTACGCCATGTACGTGGTCATCAGCGTAAACGGACAAAACCATTGGGCCGCTACCATCACAGCCACAGTGTCTGACGTGCATAAAACTGCCCACCGCACAGTCAACTTCCGCCGGCGGAGGCAGGTTCAGAATGACCTATATTCAAGGTCAGGCATCCATCATTTTAGCGGTTGGAACTACAGTATTGGTGACTGTTAAGTGCATCACCACCACTACAAATGTGTTGGAACATGTTTACATATGTATTACTTCATTGCTCTATAATTTGCTTTACACAAACATCAGTGTAGTGCGTTACTGTACATAAATGCTATATCACCGTGGTGGACGGTATTTTAGGAGTACAATTCAGACTTTACAGTATTACATTAATATTTACAATATTTGGGTGCTCATGATACATTTTTGGATGTATGGGGTGTACATTTCTTTTACAGACAATTGTGAAGACCAAAATGGGCATTATGGGTGGATGTTGGTAAGTAGACAATTATTATGTGAATTATGTATAATGCTTTCTGAACCAGTTAACTTTTATCACATTACTTTAGGCTTATTCTACATATATGTTACCCTGGACATTGTGACCAATGTTCCAAATTGTTTCCACTCCACACATAGGTACTCTGGGAGAGGGAGGAGATGAGAGTCCCCAGTGTACCACCCATTTCCAGACTTTCAGACCATGAAAGAAAGGCATGTCATCAAGAAGTTTAATTTAAATAGGCAAACAATACAGGATTTATGTCATCAGTTGGAGCCTTACCTCCTTCCTCAGAACACCAATCCCACATGTTTCCCACCTATTGGGAGACTTATGGCAGCATTGCATTTTTTTGGCCACAGGTTCCTTCTAGTACACTGTGGCTATATCTGGTGGTATGTCACAACCAATGTTCAGTGGTTTACTACAACACGTGCTTTCAGCAATGATGAAACACATTGACAGCTATATCCAGTTCCCTATACTTGAGGATTTAGCCAATGTGAAGGGGGATTTCTATTGATTTGGTTGCAGCCACATGTAATTAGAGTTATTGATGGCACCCATATTGCTTTAGTTTCACCGCAAGCGAGAAACTAAATTTATCGGAAGAGGAAGCACTTTCATTCTATCAACATGCAAGTTGTCTGCTTACCGGATTTGTACATCTCAAAAATCTGTGACAGATTCCCAGGACCAGCTTATGATTCCTATAAACTCTGGAACATCAGCATAACCCAGCTGATGTCACAACTATTACTGGAGAGAGGGCCTGGCTTGTTGGTAAGTTTGATCTGTCCTAACTTTGTGTGGTTGATGTCAGGTAGCATGATCAGAAAGTGTGTAACTTATATTTGCAACTATGTCTGTCTTCCATCTATGAGACTCAGCATATCCCAACCGCCCATGGTTGTTGGCACAGCTGAGGAATACAACAACGCCAGGGGAAGCTCACATCAATGAGGCCCCTGGAAGAACAAAGCGGCCAGTGGAGCGTGCTTTTGGGCTTCTGAGGACTAGATTCAGATGTCAGGACAAGACTGGGGGGCCCACCTCTACTCATCCAGGAAGATATGTCAAATCACCGAGACCTGCTGCATGTTTCACAACATCGCCCTGAGATGGAACATCCCTTATATCGCAGAGGATGGAGACCATGAAGTGCCACCGGGTGAGGATCCTGTAATGCCAAATGAGGATGATATTGGGGAAGTGGAAGGAGCTGACTTGCGTCAAGATCTCATTGACAACTTCTGTCATGAGTGTAAGTATGTTGTAAGATGTCATGACTGACTATTTAAGCAACTTTGTGATAATGTGAGGAGTATGTTTAGAGAAAATATTGGTAAGCTAAAGCTCTAGCAAATTCTGAGGAAATGTGTTTGCAGAAGAAGGTTTTGACACATTCTCATTTTGTTAGTGTTGCTCTGTTTTTGTGTTTTGAACTGCGTTCTCCAGAAGCTGACTATGTAAATTGTGACATATGTAATCTATCTAGTTAATCTCTGTGTTTTGGTCTGTTTTAGGTACCTTCACCATGGTATTTTCATTTGGACATTTCAGAGTTGTGACATTAGCAGGTGCATGATGCTATTTGGATGTATGACGTGGACATGGTTTGTTTCTGGGAATGTCTGTCACAGACTTTGGGTGTGCAAAACCTGTATCAAGACAGCTTGCACAGCTGTCATATGGTAGATAAGAGGAATCCATTGGACTTGTTCCATGTTGTGTGGTGGTTCTAATGCAATATGTGTGCCATCATGTGCTCCAATAATATGTTGCTGTGGGTTCAAATCATGCTAGTCTCCCTTCACATTGGCTAATTCCTCACTGTGTATAAACTGTATGTAGCTGTTGATGTGTCTACTCATTCTAGGCCTAAGTGCTTGTGGCAAATTACTTGCATTTGTTTATGACATTCCACCAGATGCAGATAACACTGGAGTGGAATGAACCTGTGTCCAGAAACTGTTGTACTGCCATGTGTCTGTTTATTGGTTTAAATGATGTGGATTGCTTTTGTGCGGTAGGCAATATGGTTCCAGCTGATGACAAAGACCAACATTTATTTTGTCTATTCTGTAGGAAATTGTCTGATGTATCCCCTCCTTCCATGTTGTTAAGGTCTGTACCTGAAAATGTGATCAATGACACAGAATATTTGTATCATGTATGATTTGCTCTGTTTCTGACATCATCACAGCTTATGATTGGAACAATGAAATATATATGTTATGAGACAAGACACTTGTATGTATGTGTTGGTGTGACATGGTTGTGATCCTGAGCTTTCACAAGTAGCTTGTTTTGGCATTGTAAAGTTCACATGGGAGTGTATATATACATCACTCGATGTGAGAGTTAACACAGCAGACAAAGAGTTTTTGACTTTTGTATTTACTAAAGTGAACAAGGAGAAAATGAACACTGTGAAAAACCAAACAGGGAAAACCAAAACTGAAGAAGTTAGTCATGGTCAATAAAACCATGGTTGTAGATGTGAAAGTCCAAAATACTACTCCCATCAGAAAGGGAACAGTTTTCAGAAATAGTCCACAAAGTGAATGTGTTGCACACACTGGAGGAAATTAAGGTTGAGGCTTCTTATTGGTGGTGGTAGGTGTCTTGCCATCGCTCACCTGCTGGTTTTTTGCATGGACATCACCTCCTGCGGGGGATGGGGGATCTGCTGCTGAGTGTCTGCAGATGTGTCTTCCTCTGACAGGGCCTCCCTTCCTGTGGCTGCCAAATGTAGATGAGCCAGATGTAGTTGGACCACAGGTAGATGGTGGTGGAAAAGCTCTGCAGAGGGTTGTGTTGATGTCCCGCAGCATCCCAATGAGTTGGCCCATGTTGGTGTTGTGGGTGGCCAGCTCCTGGTGTATTTCCTTCTGCAGCTGCTTCATCTCCTGGATTTCCATCAATACCTGGCCCACCTCATCTTAGGAGTCCTGATAGGCTCCCAATACTTGGTCGATGACAACCTGGGTGTGAGTGGCCCCTGTGGTCTCACTCAGCACGCCCATAGTTACCCTCCCCCAAACCATCCCCCCAGGGGCCTGGCCCTTGTCCCAGGGTGCCCTCTTCAATTGGTTACTGGTTGCTCTGTGACTGGGTTGGTCATTGTCACCTCAGGATCCAAGACTAGGGGCACAAGATGGTATTGACTGTGCTAGGAACACAGCTTGGGGGGATGGGGTTGGCTGAGGTGTTGCAGATGGGGTGAGAGGTGTTGTTCTTGGCACAGTGAGACTCACTGTTGCTCTCTGCCCAGGCTGACCAGATGTGCCAGGATGGTCATCCATGTCCACATCTCCAGGAGTGTTTTCATCACTGAGGACTTCATCCAGGGGTAAAGTGAGAGTCTGTTCTGTAACCAAGCTCTGGGCAGGTGCTGTTCCAGATCGAACATTGTGAAATAGAGAACATTGTTATTGGTGGAATTTACATCCAAATGTTTTGAGTCACAGTAAGTAGAGACCTAGGAAAACAAAGTTGGCAGAGATTATTAGTGTGATATATTTAAGTGGTATTAAACTTGTTAACAAGACATTTGGAGACATTCAATACATGTACTAGAATTGAGCAGCTCATTAGATGTGCTGATAGGTTGTATTTTGGATTAGGGAATGCACATGACATTTCCCAAACACAGTGGAGATGTAGCATGTATATTTGGCCATTCCAAGGCCTAGTTGTGTACAATAGAGACGAACACACAACTTGGTTGTATATTTAGCACTAGTCATCCTGTGAGCAGTGCAGAGTCAATGGGTCACCTGACACTTCTAATCAGCTGACTTAACTTAATACCTTATAAATATTTGAGGTACACACTTGGTATGGTGTCACTCATGCCATCAATAGTTTCAGTTGAGGAGACCAGGACAACATCAAGCGAAGTACACAGACATGTCTCTGAGTAGAGCATTGTATGTAGATTGCTCGGTCCATGAGAAATGAACATGAGTTGTAACATGGCAGACAAGTGAGAATAGAGCAAAATCAATATTGCATCTTGTTTTGAGTTACAGAAACAGGGACTCATGGTAGTTGTAGTTGTTTCAATCTCTGCTTGCCAACACTTGACAAATGGTTAACTCCATGAGAAATTAAAAGCAGTTGTAACATGTGCGACAGGTGAAAACTGGGTAAACTCACAATTTAAACTTCTTTCTGTTACAGAAACGGGGCCTCACAGTAGTCGTAGCCATTTCAATATCTACTTTTCAATACTTGACAAATGGTTAGTGTTATTGCAAAAATGCAGTTGAGCTGGACCATACATTTACATATTGGTACATAAAATTGGTACTAGGATGACAATTTCACTGTAATACATCTACAGACACCATTCCAACATGTGGTATTGTATGGACATTGATACATGTGATCTTATATGCAACAATACACATTGAAACTGACAATAAAACATCTCTGATACTTTGAGAACTGCATGTTAGGAAAGTAGCTAGAGAACACAATAGCAAAAGCTGGGATGAGAGCAAACAGGACATTGAAGTGTTGTGACAGCGAGTGAGGTGTAACTTATCAGACTCCACTCCCCCATCTATTCCTGTCATGCCCTCAGAATGCAGGATGGCCAAGACCTCATCCTCCCAGGGAAAAAGTTGTAATTGGGTGCTGGGAGGACCACCACCAGTCTTCTGGGCCTCCAGGTTTTGCTTGGAGAACAGGACATGCACCTTCGCCCTCAAGTCATGCCACCTCTTCCTAATTTTCTCCGTTGTGTGCAGGATGCTACCTATAGCATTCACTTTGTCATCTATCCTGGACCACATTTCTATTTTCCTACCGAGAGGAGTATGTTGGACTTGGGTTCCAAAGAATTGTGACTCTACTCTTCGGATTTCACCCACCATGACTGACAACTCAGCCTCTGAAAAACTTGGATTTTTTTGACGTAATATAAGTGCAAATTAAAGTGGGTGACAATGACTAACAGAAAATACCAAGGGAAATTAATAAACAATGCAAATCAAGTGTGTGGAGAGTGTTAAATGGGGTAGGAAAAAAAGAGAAGACTTATGTGACCAAAATGTCTGCTCTCTCTTGCTTTGCTGTAGTAGAGAGGCAAAGGATCATGGTCTGGGGTGGGGTGACTGATAGATATCAGCTGTGTTGTTTTTGCATTCATCCAATGGGCACTGTTCTGGTGCCTTGCTCAGAGTGTACCATTGTGGCCTATCATGGTCGGGGAACTCCCGCTAAGGGACCGCCAGTACAACTGTGTATTTGTGATCATCTCAGTGGGAAACCACGGTCCTGATGGCGTCGGAGTATGAATACCCAACATTGCAGAATGTGCTGGCCATGGCGGACACACTCCGTCAACCTCGGTCGGCGGTTCAAACTGCATGCATTCTGATACGGCAGCCTATAGACTGCCAGCCCAGTGGTCTTTTTGGGATCGTCGCTGATTTCCCTAACGCCGGTTATCGCTGAATTAAATCACCGAGTTAGCGCGTTATCATCAACGCATAACTCAAGGGCGATATATAATCCAGCGATAGCGGGGAAATCGCCGGTTTTGCAGGGAACATCGCTGGTTTTCCACCGATGTTCCCTGCAAAATGGCGATATGCTTGATGATACGACCCTGTGGTCGTAACACATCAATCCACCTCCCATTGTCAACATACAATAGTCATGATTTTAGCAGACCTTAGCTTTCGGCGAAAACCGCGGTTTTCACCAAAAACTAACGTCTGCTAAAATCCTGAGGGCCACCTTGTAAATATTGCGATGTGCATTTAGCGATATTTTACAAGGTAGTCCGTCAGGGGTACGCCCAGTGACGCCCACTTTGCATCTCATTAGAGATGCAAAGCGAGGCGTCGGCAAAACAGCTGATAACATGCGCTAATGCATGTTAGCACCGGCTTGCAAATAGGGCGAAAAGATTTTCTCTGCTTTTTTGGCTTTAAAAGCCAAAAAAGCGGAGATAAGGCCCTTGATAATATGCCCCTAACTTCTTTGTATTTCTGCCATTCCTTCTAAGAGAGAAACCTTAATTTGAATAGCTATAGTCGATTAGTTGTTGCAAAGTGCCAATTCATCTTTATTTCTTCCCTCAGACCACAATGATGTAAGAGAAATCGAGGGGCATATTAGCAAGGGCACTATCGCCGCTTTAGCGGCACTTTTTGCCGCTAAAGCGGCGATATTTTTATCGCCCTATCAGCAAACTGTCTCTAACAGCAGTTAGCGACAGTTTGCGGGCATTAGCGCCCGTTTTTTTACCGCTTTGCATGTCAGCGATATTTATCGCTAATGACATGCAAAGTGGGCGTTCCTCACTAAAAATACACGCAGACAGTCGCAAACACAACTTCACACTATTAGCAAGGCCCGCGAAGCGATAAAAAATGTGCGTTAACCCCGATTAGCGCTGGATTTTAACACCTGCTAGAAACCTGACTTAGCCATTATAGTCTATGGGAGGTGGATTCTACGGTTAAGTCCCCACCTGCCTATTAGCGAGTTTTTCCTTAGCGATAGGAATTTATCGCAAGGAATTCTCGTGCTAATGCTGGGAATCGCCGCCATCGCTGGATTTGTTTCGCATTGGAGATAAAACGTTGCTAATAACGCGTTATCTCCGCAAACGAATCCAGCGATAAAAAAAACGACGCTAACTGTGGTTTGCGTTAATTAACGCACGCTGTTGGTAATAGGCCCCCAGGTCTTTTTAGACAAAGCAGTCTCCAAGGACATTTGTTTAAACTAAGTTACGTAGTAGAGCATATCAAGAGAATGTTATTAGAAATTCAATAAATCTTATTCATATACATATACAGTACCTGAATGGTCAAACATGGCCTCATTTCTCTGTGAAATGGTTGGATAATCATCTGGGATCCAATCCTCTGAAAATACAGAAAGTGTGGCCTACGTTAAGGCATTTCCAATGAGGTTACTAGTTAAGTACTCTACTTTTAACCTGTCAGTGCCAAATGGGTGGGTATGGAATGCAAACTAGATAGTGCAGGTGTTTATAAAATATGTATAATACCAAGTACAACCTGTTACTGGAGACTTAAGGTCAATATGACTGAGGGTGAATGACCAAAATATTGTGGAAAAAATACAGCGGTACAAGGATACTGTGCTAAAAAGATCATTAAACTAAAAATACCATGGGCAAAATATAGAAGATACGAATATTAGTTTTTAGGTATAGTCTATTGCTTTTTAATATAATTGTACATAATATTGTTTATCTTAATATAGTTGTATTAAATAATGTTTAAATAATGAGTAATTATGAAAAATACGTTATTGATTAATAGTTATTTTTTATTATTTTAGTATAGTTTGTGTTATTTAGAGTGTAATTTACATTAAATAAACAGATTTAGTACATTTTAATTTAGGAGCATTGTATGGCTTTCCAGCATATTCGGGTGGGAAGTTATTTTAAATATAAATTTTCATTTTTATTTTAATGCTTTTTATGCTAATTAAATAATTAATTGGCAATTATTTAATTGATTAATTATCATATTTAGTTGTTTTAGTATAGAATATGACTGTAAAATTGCAATTTAAATTGTCTAAAGTTTAATAAATAATTCTCAATTCAGTAGTGGTTTTTAGAGGAGTAGGGAAATAATTCCAACTCTTTCCCTGCTTTGGTTACATTGGAATGGGAATATACTTTTCACCCCTCCAAAGTCCAACACTTTCCCTATTTTTGCTAAGATTGGAGAAGGAATAATATATCACACCCCTCCAAAGTGCTTCATTTTCACTACTGTTGTTCAGATTAGAGTGGGAATAGTAAATGTACCCCCTCCAAAGTCCAACACTTTCCCCCCTGTTGCTCAGATTGGAGTGAATCATAGCCCTAAAAGTCTAACACCTCCCTTATGTTTGGTCACGTTAGAGGGGGAAAAGTAAATGTAACCCCTATAAAGTCCAGCATTACCCTGCTTGTCCTCAAATAAGAGTGGGACTAGTACTTTAACTTTAAACAGGGGAGCAACCGAGCCTTAGCCTAGATTTTACTGTGACCCAAATTGTACTTGAATTTGAATTTGAAACTGAACTCATTTTAATAAACGATCGAATTTTGCTTCTTTGCACATACCTGCTCACTCTGACTTGATTGGGAGGGCGCCAAATCACGCTCAAAGTACAGCGCAACCGGAGGTCCGGAAGTTGCGCTTCAGGAGGGGCAGCGGTCTAGTTGCCATCATGGGGGACTACAAAAACGGGGCAGGGGCGCTGCCGGTGCCCCAAAGCCATGCCAAAGGCAAGCCCGTCTGCGCCCATTTAAAGACTGCTTCACCTGTCTCCCCGAGTCAGTGGCTTCATTAGGTGAGCACAAGATCCTAGCATTCTCAGTGTCCAGTGGCAACCACAACATCCTTGGGGGAGCAGTAGTGTACAATTCCCCAGAATACAAACTGGATTTTAGTTCTAAACTGTTGTCTCAACTATTCCCCTCCTGTCTAAAACACAAGCATTTTCTAGCCATAGGTGATTTGAACGTTCATTTTGAAAATTCTGATGATCCTGCAGCTAAACACTTGGAGAGCGATATGCAGACACTGCTGCTAAAACAGTGGATTAAGGGGCCAACTCACATTGCCGGTCATACACTTGACCTGCTGTTCTCCAATATAGAATCCATTAACATTTCAGAGGTTGCACCACTGACCTGGACAGATCACTCCCTAATTTCCCCTTTCCTTTAGTTTACCCACTAATCTCACCTGGCTGACCGCACCCTCTTCAGCAACGAAAAGGGCATGGAAGCTCATCACTCCTGACTCGTTCGCCTCTCACTTCTTCCCAAATGGTAAAAATACTCCAAGGACACCTCCTATTCAGATAGAGGCTGAAGTTCTACACTCCGAAATTACCAACACACTGGACCTGTGTGCCCCTAGGCTAGGAAGCAAACCAAATAGGAAAACACCATCGGAAAAATTGTATTCACTAGAACTTAATCTACTAAAAAGGAAATGCAAATCACTAGAACACAAGTGGAGATTGTCTAAAGAAAGCAGTGATAAACAGCTCTATAAAGGAGAACTGAAGTTCTGCCACAACGCCCTCAAATGTGCTAAGAAAAATTACTATGCAAAGCGCATAGAGGACAACAGCAACTCACCCAAAGAGTGAAGGAACTCTGCAAGTGAACCAGTATGTCCCAAACAATGACCCTTTCAATGGACAACTAAAAAGTGCCTAAAGACTAATAAAACAATTTGCAACTACAAGGACGACATTCATGATGATTACAAAAAATATATACTTTTACAAGAAGAGACAATGTTAGGAATATTACTGCAAAACATTATAAAATGTGACTCCTTCAAAATCTCCTACAAACACTTCCTTTCATAAGGAAAAAGACAGACAAACTTACACAGACACAATATGTTCAACGTGTTGTTGAAAAAGCATTTGATGTGAAAAGAAAACTGAACATTTTCATAATGAATCGCTGTTAGACTTGTCAGCCTTAGAGTGATCTTCCCCCAAATGTTTTGCCTTCACCTCTATTTTTTCTCATCTTATTTGTGCTGACCTTAGGACCCTGGGCACTTTACTAATGCTAACCAGTGCTAAAGGGCATGTGCTCACTCCCTAAAACTTAGCAACATTGGCTTATACCCAATTGACATATTTAATGTACTGTAAGTCCCTAGTAAATGGCACTACCTGTGCCTAGGGCATGTACATTAAATGATACTAGAGGGCCTGCAGCACTGATTGTGTAACCCACTGAAGTAGCACTTTAAACATGTTTCATGCCTGACATTGCAGCCTGTGTGTGCAGCTTTAAACTGCCATTTTGTCCTGGCAAAATAACCCATTTGCTAGGCCTAAACCTTCTTTTTTAATACAGGAACATCAGCCCTAAGGTAGTCCCTGGACAGCCCAGAGGGTGCAATGTATTTAAAAAGTAGGACACATAGGGGCCGATTCCGATTCGGGCCGGAAATCTCTCCGACCGAGCCGGACCCGGAGAGATTTCCGACCGAATCGGACCCGTGCAGTCCGACCGAACGAGTCCGATGCATTCGTATGCCACCGGACACGAGTCGGTCGGACTCCCATTGAACTCATTGGGAGCCGGTCGTACAACGCGTACGCGGGCTCCCATTGCCTCAATGGGTGCGAGGCGGACAAGGGCGCCCCCTACAGCGAGTACGCCGCTAAGCGCTTCGCGGCGTACACGCACAGGTAGGGGGGACCCATGGGTCCCCCCTGTGTGCGCCTCGCACGGGTACGCGTACAGGGGGGTCCGACACGGACCCCCAAAGTACGGCTCCGACAGCGAGTTCGAGTCGGACGGCGCGAGTCGGTCGGAGCGGTCGAGGTGCGCATCGTACTTACCCGGCCGGAAAACGTCTCCATTGCGCGGTGCGAATCGGGTCCGAGCGGAGTCGGTCGGAGCGGTACGATCCGGGTACGAGTCGGTCGGAGCGGTCGGGTCGCCCGGACGAGTCGGTCGGCGACGTCGCATCGTACTCGCTCGGCCGGACCCGCGTACGATTCGGTCGGGAAAAAGGGCTCCGGATCGTATCCGGTAAAGCCGAATCCTATTCGGAGCCCTACCGGCCGAGATCGGAATCGGCCCCATAGTTTTAAGTTATACATGTCCTGGAAGTGAAAAACTCTTAAATTAATTTTTCACTACTGCAAGGCCTACGTCGCACATAGGATAACATTAGAGTTACTGTATACATTTAATAATCTGTAATTTCCAAATGGGAACAGATAACCAGTTCAGGTTTGGTGTCTTTGGTATTATAATGAAAAATCCAAACTTATGGTGAAGTTGGATTCTAAATTGCAACTTTGAAAATGCAACTTTTAGAAAGTTGGCATTTTCCTGTCTTAACCATTTAGTGCCTGCAGACTGTCTCTGGGTCACATGACTGCCTGTATTTGACAGCTGGGCTTTGTATATTCCTCCTAGAGAGTCATACACAATAGAGAGCTAAGTGTGCCTGGATGGGCCATCGCTGGCAAGATGGGAGGGAGGAACTGGGCACAGCCCTACTTATACTTAGGCTGTGTCCTGCCTCCACACAAAGCACTGCAGAGCCCCTGTAGTTAGTCTATAGCCAGGGCAGGGGAGGCAGGGCACCCATGCACTTCAACGGAAAGCATATAGAAGTTTCTTCCCCAATTCAAAGGCAGAACTGGGTATAAATACTGGACCTCTGTGAGAGGCTGACTCAGTATATGATGTACACTTATGTAAGTGGACACCTTGCACTGATCCAGACAACCCTTATGGTGATTTTAGTGGTCTTAGACAACCTTAGAAAGCTCTCTAAGTGGTAGCTGTGGAGAGCATCCTTCAGGCTTAGTCCAGAAGGAGTGTAAAGCAGCTTGTTTTACCAGAACACAATTTTATAGGTATAGATTAAAAAAGAACCACACAGTGTATTTATTCAAATATGTATTTATTAGAAGACACTCACACATACGGATATCGCCTAGCCAGAGATATACACAATGCACACAATACTTTGCAATAGAAACAGGTAAGTAGCACAGAATACACAGTGGTCACCAGGGAGGGACCAAACCATATACTAAAATAGTGGTATGCAAACCACGACTCGAGTCAAGACAATAGTCAGAAGACGTAGAAGTGCCGGGGACCCAAGGAACCACCCAAGTTGAGCATCTAAGAGCCCCACATTGGTCGTGTGCAGTGTAGGAACACAACTGCATCCTCCATACAAATCAAATGTGTAAGTCTCGGTTGCAATTTTAAAGAAGAAACCCTGTGGAAGACAGAAGGTTGGAGAGCCACCCCACCCATGGATACCTTAGGAACCAGGATACCTGCCCCAGGTGAGCAAGTGCATAGGTGTGAAGTGGCATCAGAAACCGTCTTTGAACTCAATTGGAGACTTCAGAAAGATGTCACTGCTGGAGAAGGTGAAAGTGTCCGGTGGAACCCAAAGGTGGATTCAAGATGTGAAGAACCTGCAAGCAGAGGGGATAGATTCTATGCTACTCAGGAGTGACCAGGAGGCATGGAAGATGAATGCTCACAGATGTCGGGTGTTGCATGAGAGCTGACGGTGACCTTGAAACTGCAGCTGTGTGGACCAGGTGATGCTGGAGAAGACCGGGAGCCATACACGAGCTGTCCCATGTTGAATTTCGAGAGTTGAGGGGTCAGTGTCCGGCGGAGCACCAACAAGCCTTGGCAACTACAAACAATGTGGAAGTGGAAGAAGGTGCAATGTCGGGACCGGCAAGGTCCAGGAGACTCACCACAAGTAGGGGAGTCAGGGCAGGCTCAGAGAAATCATGGGAGTCCAAAACAATTCAAATGTGACCCTTGACAGGACCCACAGGCCAGAGGCACTGGAGTCGCAAGAGGACCTCGAGCAGCTACCAAAGAAGCAGGCCCACAGTGCAAGCAATGTGGTGTGGTTGAAGATTCTGGTCGTGTAGTTCCTATAAGAAGTATACAGGATCTGCGTGTTTAGACAACATACACTGTAGGATCAGTGTCAGACTGACTCTGAACACCCCCACCAGGTATGTTGGCCCTTCTGTACCAACTAGCTCACAGTGCCACTAGAATCTCCTCTTACCAAGGAGAGAATAGTTCCTGGCAACCATCGAACATGACAACCCTGATCCCTCGGGCCGTGGAAACAATATACCACCTTTCGCTCAGTCACTCGCGCTTACTTAGTCTGTCTCAGAGAGATACACCGAATAAACAGGCTGGGCATTTTTCAATAAACATTTATTGAACAGTTGTTATTCTGGTGTAAAATAAATGAGCCTCAACAACCGTTAGACAGTATAAGATATAAATGATTAGCAGTACTATAAAGGTAAATGGATGGTATAGCTCTACCATCTTGCAATAATCATGAATACATTAGAGTATCTAAAACACATGATAAAAAGATGCATACTCCTACGTTGCCTCCCTAACTAGATGTACCTAAGTGTACCCTAGCATGTATGTAGGTGTTGAGCAAAGAATCCCTCTAGGATTTAGTCAACCCCATTACCTGAAGTGAGAGACTGTGGGACCCCATGCTGGTCTTGAGTTGGACACCCCACGAGGGATGTTAGACCACTGCGAGCTGGAGTGTCTGCATGCAGGAACCTCAGCGTTTCTGGTCAGTGTGTCGGCCGGGAAGTCTCGATCTCCTCTGCTCTATCTTAGCAAGATGTGATGTATATATACCCATAGGTCTCCCCAGGGGTCCTACCTCGCTGTATTACTGTGTCAGCCTAAGGATGACGTCGGGCATGAACTTTGTACATAGATTTTATACAGGAGATGGTAGTCCTGCAGTGCTTCCAAGAATCCTCATGCATAATGTATGAGATTTCGAACTAGGGAAAACCTGCGTTCTGAATGCAGTGTCGTATCTAGGTAAAAGGTCAGGCCCTGTAAACCGTGACAAGTGTAATGTAGGGAAGAATATAGGTGAAGGGTAATGAAGTTACCGGGGCCTATTTTATGGTACCTATATGGAATATAACACCCACTCCTCTTCCAAATGGATGACATAGTTAAATTCTAACCGTACTACTAGGAGCACTAGCTACTTGTACGCAAATAGTTAAAACATTAGTTTCTCGTTGTGTTAAAAAAAACATTGTTTTAAAAATTGTTAAAAGGTGGTTCTAAAAAGTGTTAAAAAGAAAAATATTAGAAATTGACACTTAAGCTACAGCTCTAATATGTCCGTAGGTATAGTCCAAACTACTACAAGCATTTGAAAGCCATACATGCTCAAAAAGAATGTCAATTTTGATATGGAGTTCTAATTTTCCATTTGTCTTCCCCCCCAAAAACAATTTCCCCAGCACATGACGGGCCAAATGAGTCAAATGTTTATGTGTCCTGGCTGGTAGATGCAACATTTCGTTGCTTGCCTCCGCAGTCGACGGTCCCTGTAAAACCTCGCAGATTATGTCAACTGAGCACAGATGATCTTCCGTACTGTCCACATCCGGTGCTATCCAAGGCCTGGGTGTTAGAGGAGGAGCCGGTGTCCTTAACCAACAGGAGCAGATACTACCTGTGGTGCCTCTAGGAATGCCGTCATCAACATGGGAATACGTTGGGGACACTGCAAAACATGGGCCGTTATCGGGTCCAGTAAAGCATCAACGTCCGGTTGCGCGCATGATGGGAGTGTCAGACAGAGATCTAACACGCATTCTTCTCTGCAAAACAGGCATTGGAGGACAGGTAAGATGCAGTCCATCCAGACTGGTCTAAATGACAAGAACCAAGAAGCACTTAGTTCCCTTAGGCGAGGTGTGCTTAGAAGTTGTACCATGCGATCACGGTATTTTCGCTCCAGGTGTACTGTTTTCATCTCCTTGGTGACTGGGACGTCCATTGCGTATCAGAAAAACGACAATCAGGATACCTGCTATTAGAAACAGGATCAGCGGCAGCCCTCCAAATATGCTCCCAAATACGGAGTGTATAAAGTTTGGTATAACTCCGAGGACCGTCTGAAAGGTGCTTAATAGTCCAGAACCTATGGTCTTAAATAGGTGGACGATGCCTGTCGTGTCAGACATGTTAAAGATCCGATTTACCATTTCTGCTAAATGGAAGGGGCAATTTGTACGTATAAGCGCCTGTATCTCTGCTGAAGACCTTGCAACTTGAAGATCAAAGGTCTCTCGAGCGGAGGTTAAGGGCACAGATTTCTGTAAAAGCATGGCTTTCATTCTGCTCAAAGCATCAAACCGTACTAACGAAACATTTAGTGAAGGCCATAACGGCGCCTCCCTGACTGTATGTGTTGGTGGAAACAATACTTGCATACAGCAAGAAACCCTGGATTTCACGGTTACCAGATATGCGATGCCCGGAAGCATCCCACAGCAGCCTTGATCGTTCAGCATCAAGTAACTCCTATTCGAAAGTATCCTGAACACTGGAGTGATCACGGCAGCTGGGGCACCCTTTAAGTGACAGGATAAGTTTGCTACCGAACCGTTACAGGCCCCATGAAGCATTATATCCTGGCATATAAGTGATCCACTTAAAGTATTCTCGCAGTTAGTACTGCTTAGAAACACTTCCCAACTCTGGCATCGAAATCTGTACGGTAATTCCCAGGATTCCTTAATGAATTCCCTACCCATTTCTTCATATTTGCCTGCCTGCATTTGTTCAAGGCAATATTGGAATTGAAAGGTAGTGACCGGAAGAGTTATGTGGCCATGGATTTACCATTCCGTGGACGGTGACTCTGCCACTGTAAATGCTAGTCTATCCAGTTTTTCAATACGCAGCATTGTATATTTTGCTCCCCTTTGTGCCATTTCTATCTGTTTTTCTGTCAGATTGTACGAAGAAAACAGAGACGTACTGTTTATGAAACGCCAAGGCACATAGCCTGCGCGCAAAGATTGCAGCGTCCAGCTTAATAACATAATAGAACGCAATTGTGATTGCCCGTGTTGTAATATGGACAGATCCTGTTCTAGTACAGCAATAGCAGAAGATACACTGTTGCCTAGAGAATATATCCTTGAGGTTAGTGTCGTTAACCCATTGTCGACCACTGCTAGAGCTTTCTGTAGATTTATACGATCTATTTCTCGTATTCTTTCGGCGGCCTCTTGTTGTGATATTTTCCAAATCTCATTGTAGACAGCATAATAGAAACGTTTCTGAAGTGGCTTCCTAGGGCCTAATAAAAACTCCCATAGGTCCACATCCTCTGTAAGTAAGGATAAGTGTTGTTTCACATGTGTAAGTGATGAGGTCTTTAGCCAATCGAGGCATAACTTCCCAACACTGTATGATGTCACTACCCCTGGGTGTTGTCTCTGTACATAACGTGGATCTGGCCTATTGATACTAAATCCTTTAGTTTTACCCAAGAATCTTTATTGACAGCTATTGGTGTCTGTGGGCCAAATCAACCATCCCTTCCAATCGGGGTCTGTTCTATTGTATTGCATGATGGCATATAGTGTAACCTCTTCTTGTGATGTTATGTTACCCTCAGTGTGTGATGGTGCTGGCACCCGAGGTGTATTCAAATCTTTATTTTTGGCTAGTCCAAGACAGGTCGTTTGTTGCACCATTTCATTCAAAAACATTATTTGCTGAGGAATAAGGCATGCTCTAAATAGTGCCTCTGTTCCCTGGACCTGCCAGTCCCTAGAACCCCAGACAGATTTTAAGTCTATGGTGTCTTTCCATAAGTCGAAACCTTGTTCAGAGAACTGGGTAATAAAGGAAGCAGAATAAATCTGTTTGGTGTTTGTCAACATATTTTTCTGTGCTGTTGTTGGTGCAACCTTATAACAATATGAGGCTGGGTCTGATGTGTTAAACCCTTAAAAATACGAAAATTTCTGTGCAAATGTTTTTGAACTGCTTTTCGGCAGTGTCGGGCAATGTTTCCATTGGTGGTATGTGAAAACATTTCTGTGATTAGCAGATTTATGCAGAAAGTGAAGACCATAATGTTGATAGCAATACATTGTTTCAAAGTCTGATGTGTCTTCCAACATTTCATTATTAGAAAATGCAGCAGATTTTTGTAAATCAGACAACATAATATTTACAGTTTCATAATCCCAATCATCGGAAAATGTACTGGAGGTAATGATATCACCCAATGAAATTTTAAATAAATGTGGTATTTTTAAAAGTTTTGTTGGGCCAAATAGATCGTAATCAACCTTGTCCCACACTATACCATCAGGTATAGGAACTGCTGTAATGTTCACTGATGATAGGTCTCTTTTTTCACAATGTGATGATAGATGCAGTTTCAGAATCACATTCACTTTTTGTGCTGCAGAGCTTTCTCGAAGATAAGTTCCATTTACAAGCATACTACAGACAGTTACTAGGCCTATCCAGAAAAGAAAGAAAAGTGTTCCGGTGGATAGACAGAGTTCCACCCAAGGGGATACCAGGTAAGTATTTTTAAGAAAGTTCAGGAAATCTTTGAATCGCTGTACACAGATTTTTTGGGCTGGCATCGTTTCAGGTTCACTTGGGTCCAGTGAAAAGGTATCAAAGTCAATGAAATAGCCAGATGCAGTTCGATCCATTTTCGGTAGTTCCGCAGGTTTTATGGAAACTGTAGCTTGCTTTTGTTGGGGCATGTTGACGTAGATATCCGTCTTTGGCCGAATTGAAATGTTTCTTTCAGTGGAGTTCTCATTTTGAACTTCAGTTTCAAGAGGAACTAACTCCATTGCATTGTTGCTTAGTCCATCATTCTGTGCAGGTGACCCTTCAAACATGATGAGTCTTTCTGTTTGAACTTCTTGTATAGTTGTGAGAGGAGGGTGTCTATTACTCCGGAGTCCACGCGGCCTACTACTCAGTATCGGCCACATAGTGTGGTTTGATCAGGTCTATTGAGACAAATCTTTCCTCCTTTTTACCAGCAAGAGGTGGCAGAAGTACTGTTCTTGTTCCTTCAACTGCCAGGACAGGTACAGGCTTTCTATATGATGGTCCAAATTCTTATTTGTCCGCTATCTTCTCTCTGACCAGATCCCCAACTTTAGGGATCCAGACAGGTCTTGCCGTGACACTTTTTACTTTCCCAGTGGCGGTCCTTTTCACCTGGACATTACTCTATAGTGCCCTGGATTCATTCAGGTCCTGTAAAACAGCCAAACGTTTATGGATGTCAAAAGGATTATCATCCACCACTGCGCCTTCACAATCAAGATCAGGTACCCACATTCTTGTCCCAAATAGGAGCTCATAAGGAGTGACACCCCCTAGAGAGCTTCTAGGCTGATTATTTAATGCCCTTTGAACTCCATACAGATGTTTTATCCAATTTCCACCCAAGCCTAATACTCTAGCTGTTAAAGACTGCTTTAAGTCCAGGTTTTTCCTCTCCACAACCAAATTTCCCTAGGGATGGTACGGAGAGGAGTACCACAATGCTACACCCAGACCTCCCATGGCTTCCTTGTAAGCCCTAGAGCTAAACGCAGGGCCACGGTCAGAATGTAATGTGCCAATTGTGTATGTCCCTATAAAGACTCGCAAATCTTTTATAACAGTTCGAGCATTAGCTGGGCGCTGAGGCCACACCCATAGGAACCTAAAGCAGGAATCCACTGCAACCATGATATGTTTGTAAGCCCCATCCAATTGTAGGGGGCCTCAGTGGTCCAAATAAACACACGCCAGTGGTCTGTCTGATATTAGTAATGGTGTCTGCACTGGACGTGTTACTGTGGAGCCTTTCATCTGCTGACAGATGTCGCATTTCAAGACGTAGTCCTTAGTCTGATTTCTTAGTCCTGGCCACCAATAGCGCTGTTTCAATATGGAAACAGTTGCTGTAACTCCTACATGTGCAGAACCTATACCCTCGTGTGCTGCTAGAATTAATCCTAACCTACAATCCATATTTGGTATTACTCTATCCCCTACTCCAGGACTTTGAGCAAATGGAACGTTGTTTGCATCTAACTTGTAGGAGTACTTGAGTGGAAATCTTTTCGGTACTGCCGTCTTATTGCGTGTAGCAACAATCGCACCCATAATCTCACCGTCTACTCTTGTTTTTGAATGAGTGATTGCAGCTACGGGAGCCGTGTGTACAGCCCCCTTTGCGGTTTCATCAGCCAATGAGTTCCCTTCAACGTGAACGCCATCACATTGATGACTCAGTGTATGTATCACGTTAGCCCTTGGTAGTTCATTTTTCAACTTTACTACCTGTTCCCATGGCATTTTGTGCTTAACTGTGCCACCCTTTGCATCTTTAAACCCGTTTTGTCCCCAGTGATGTAAATATTCATTATATGACTGTACACAGTAAAAGGAATCACACACGATTAGTGTGGGGAATTCTCGATCCGTATTTACCAGTGCCAGTATTAGTGCTTTTAGTTCTGCTAGCTGTGCCGTGCAGTTTCCTAGACACTGTGTTTTTGTACAACTCGGATGAAACTTTCCATCCTGCATGCGACCTTTAACGATAGCACATGCTGCACTGTATTGCTGTTTACTCCCTATGGCCGGTTGAGCAGAACCGTCAGTGTAAATTATGTATTCATACTGATCTAGAGGCATTATTTCATTTGGTAGAGGATATTCTTGTTCGTATTGCAGAAATGCTTGTGTTTTTAGATTTGGGTCGTACCTGTATTCTACATCTGTTGCAGTGAGAGAATTAGCCCATTGTATCCATCTTGGATGTAAGGCTTTAGCATTGGGAACGCTTGCCTTTGTCACAGCCTCTTAGGCTGGAACTGGGGTAACGACTATTATACGCTTCCCTTGAGCCAGAGCTCTTTCTCTTACTACAGCAGTCTGTACTGCTGTTAGAATTTGTTCTGTTAATGCAAAACGTATCTCAGCATTTGTGTACAAATGTGATTTGTACGCTATTGGTACTGTCTCACCTTCATTATATGTTAGATAGCAGTGTACCCAGATTGACCCGCAACTATATGGATCACCAGGTTGGGTACATTTACGCGTGTCTGTAAGTGTTTTGAAGCTATCATGTCAGCTTGTAAGGATCGAAGGATATCTGTGTGTTCCTGTGTCCATTGTCTGATTGAGAAATCAGGTTTTATTAAATCGTAGAAAGGTTTTACTCTTTCTGTGTAATCTAAAATGTATGTCCTGCCAAAGTTCGGGAATCCCAGGATTGATTGCACATTTTTTAATGTTTTTGGAGGTTGGAGCAGCTCACATTTTTCCCAAAAATTAGCTGCTAGGCTTTTCCCTTCACTTGAAAGCTCATATCCTAGAAAAAGGACATTAAGGTGGGCAATCTTCGATTTTTTGAAGTTGAATTTGTAACCTTAGAGGCAAATCCCAAAATTATGGTGTTTACTCTGTTCAAGTATTCCTCCAGGTCATCATCCGTTAGATAAATATCATCTACATAGGATAATGCTTCTTCATCCAATTTTTGAAGTAATTCAGTTACTCTGGCTGAAAATAACCCTGGGCTGGTCTTATACCCCTGCGGGAGTCGACAAAATGGACGCTGTGACCCTAGAGCTGAGAATGCTGTTAAATATCTGCTCTCAGGCGCTATATTCTGGCAGAAAAATCCATTTGAGATATCTAGTGTGGTCTTGTATTTTTTCCACGCAATGTTATTCATTAATGCGGCACTGTGTGCATTTTGTACTGCAAATGTTTTAGTGAAAGTGTTTAAATTTCTGTAATCCAAAACTAGACGGTATGAACTGTCTGGTTTTGATACGGGAAACAAAGGGTTATTCATTTGAGAAGTGCATGTTTCAATCACTCTTTGGTATTCAAGTTGATCTAAGATCTCCCTGACCTGTTTTTTAGCTTCTTGTTTTATTGGATACTGCCTTTGTGCAGTTGGAGTATTTTTTAATGGAATTATGTGGTGGGTTTAATCCTCATCCCATCCAACATGGTTTTTGTATAATGACGGAGCTTGGGCTACCGTCCACTCCTGCGCATATGTATATTTTAAATGTTTGGGAACATGTTCAGAGAATGCTGGTAAAATTACTGTTTCTGCCCTAGGGCAATCCATGACGAATGCTGGCGGCCAATCTTGTTCAGCTAACAAAATGTCATAGCCAAATGTTAGGTTCTCCCAAAAGAGACCTCTAACTGTCTTGCATTTGTCCCCCTCCATTTGGAGTGTTATTTCATACAATTTATGTGGGACACTTACCCTAGTATCAGGTGTTTCCACCGTATATAATCATTCAAGTCCGCTGTCACCAGAAATTCCATCAGGTTCTGGCGAGCTATTGATACTACTGCTGCACTGTCTAGCATCGTCAGAGCCCATTTACCGTTCATTAGTCGAGCCCTCAGAATTCTGGGCATGTCTGATCTTTAGACCTGCAACCTTCTTTTTCTTGAACTGTGGCTTTTGTTTAGGTTTATCTTCTTTTTTGGAAGTATATTCTTGAGCGTGCTGCTTGTCTCTGGACCTTGTACGCTCTTCTTGTCTCTCTGACCGTCCTTCCGTCTCTGAGTTTTTCGTTGAACCCTGAAAGGAACGAGAGGAACGTGTATCAGTATCCTGATACCTGTCAGGTTTCCTAATGTTGTCCCTATTCCTAAGGTAATACCTCCTTTCGGAGGGCTCCTGTGGAGGAGATCTACCTCTGGATTTAGATCTGTTCTCTTTAACTTTTTATTTTTTGTTATTGTCCCACTTCTTTTTTGAAGAAGCAGGTGTCTGCTTGATGGTCTCCTTTTCAGTATTACCCATCAGTTGTGGTTTTAACGCTTTCCACCCAAACTGTCCCTGCCTAATTCTGCATATGCAGTTTCAATTATTTTAGGTAGTTTGTGCTCCTGTTGTAAAGGACTGAACCCCCTTAGGCGTTGGCGGATAGCCACTGATGCTGCCTCCCCTTTAATATTTGCTAATATTATGGCTGATACCTGGGCATAATTACCTAGTAATTTCATCCCTAAGTTCAGAGCAGGCTCTGCTCCGTACTCATTTTGTATTTGTCTTAATACATCTGGTATTACTGCTAAGGATGGTATACCATGAGTTCTGGTATATATGGCAGTGAAAACTGTACCCCGAGAGGTACAATCCTCTAGTGGTGTTATCTCCATGGGCAAGCAGATTGTCAGCATTCTGTGTTTCTCATAAGGGCTAGTATTTGGAAATACTGCTTCTAGCTGCGTTATTTTCTGAGCACCCATAATGGCATTTGTTCACGTTTTGCGGGCATTTTACCCATTACTGCGTGTAACGTTTGAGGTGTAATCTTAGTTGTTGTGTTTTGAACATTAGTTGTATTTGTTGTTACCATTGCTGGCTGGACTGTAAGTGTCCTCATGACGAATTGCGTCATGTTTCTGTAAAGTTTTATTAGTTCTTTGTGAAGAACGAGTAAGTCTGGTCCTGGCATTGTTTCGATGTAAGGTTGTGGTGTGTAGGCTGCTAATATTGGTCATGTTGCCCCTTCTCTTCCGAGCGGGCCGAGTCTTACTCTTCTTCTTGTATGGGGTAGGGCACCTTTAAACCAGTATAAGTGTTACTGGTACGTGAGCGGAACCTCAATGTCCTCATATGGATAATATTCCGCTGGTGGTTCATCTTCTGTGTAAAAATGAAAGGATTTTGTTCTTGCATTTGCTGCTGGGAATGTAACCCATGAATAAAATACCTCTGTTCTGTATGATTCGTGTGCCTCAATCACGAAAGCTACTACGCCACCCCTAAGTGTTAAACCATGCGCAAGCAGTTTCAGGGTGACTGCGTTTCTAATGTTTGACGCAATGTCTATTGCGTTTGCATCGTCCTCATCTTCCGAGAGTGGCAATGGCTGGTTTAGTGGGTCTAAGACCTCGTTAGTCATTGTGTTTAGAACACAAAGTAACTTTTCAAGGGATCTAAGATAAGGTGTTTTGCACAATTTTTAGGAACACTGTGTCCTTCAAACTTGATTAACCAACAGCTAATAAATAGGATTTTTCTCCTACTCAGCTGTGGCAGAGTTTGTGCCCTCCCACTCCAGACGTCTCTGGGTATTTGTGAGAAGGGGTCTCTGAGAATAGCACGACTGAACTACTCAGATTCTACTGTTAAATAAGTACCCAACCAACGTTGGAGGCGCCATGTTGTGTAGTTCCTATAAAAAGTATACAGGATCTGCGCATTTAGACAACATACACTGTAGGATCGGTGTTAGACTGACTCTGAACACCCCCACTGGGTATGTTGGCCCTTCTGTACCAACTAGCTCACAGTGCCACTAGAATCTCCTCTTACCAAGGAGAGAATAGTTCCTGGCAACCATCGAACATGACAACCCTGATCCCTCAGGACCGTGGAAACAATATACTACCTTTCGCTCAGTCACTCATGCTTACTTAGTCTGTCTCAGAGAGATACACCGAATAAATGGCTGGCCATTTTTCAATGAGCATTTATTGAACAGTTGTTATTCTGGTGTAAAATAAATGAGCTGCAACAACCGTTAGACAGTATAAGATATAAATGATTAGCAGTACTATAATGGTAAATGGATGGTATAGCTCTACCATCTTGCAATAATCATGAATATATTAGAGTATATAAAAGACACGATAAAAAGATGCGTTCTCCTACGATGCATCCCTAACTACATGTACCTAAGTGTACCTAGCATGTATGTAGGTGTTAAGCCAAGAATCCCTCTAGGATTTAGTCAACCCCATTACCTGAAGTGAGAGACTGTGGGACCCCGTCCTGGTCTTGAGTTGGACACCCCGCGAGGGATGTTAGACCACTGTGAGCTGGAGTGTCTGCATGCAGGAACCTCAGCGTCTCTGGTCAAAATAGTGAAGGAATTCTCCAACCCAGCAGCCACAGAGAACACAATGCAGCCCTCTCAAGAACTCTTCAACACCTGCTCGGATAGCTTCCAAAGCAAGATTGCAATCATCTACAACAACTTTGATCACCAACCCACCCCTCTCATCCTCAACAGACTTGACCAACACTCACACACCAACCACATGATCACCACTTGGTCTATGCTCCCTACTCAGGCCACCACTGCCAATGATGTCATCCATTCACTCCGGGGCTCCCACCAACCCCTACCCTCACCATCGTTTCAAACTGGGAACCGCCAACTTAGCAGGACAAAACGTACTAGCATCATCAACATCTCCGTCACCACAGCAGCCTTCCCATACAGATGAAAACACGCAGAGGTCAGAACACTCCTACAGAAAGCCTCTGCCAACCCCACCAAACAAATACAAATATCAACCAATCTCCCTGGTGCTCTATCCAGCCAAAGTACTTGAGAAGACCATTAACAAACAGCTCACCAAATACCTGGACCAAAACCATCTACTTGATGCCTCCCAATAAGCATTCCGTGCCAACCACAACACTGAGACCGCCCTGATCGCTGCCACACATGACATCAGTACCCACCTCGACCGTGGGGTGACTGTGGCCCTAATCCTCCTCGTCCTCTCTGCTGCTTTCGACACTGTTTCCCACCACACCCTCTTCAACAGACTCTACATCATCAGCATTCAGCAAAACACCCTCAACTGGATCACCTCTTTACTCACAGGATGAACACAGAGCATCCGGCTGTATCCCTCCACGTCTGAACCCAAGGACGTCATATGCGGTGTACCCTAAGGATTAACCCCACCTTGTTCAACACCTACATGACCCCCCTCACAGACACCATCAAATCCCATGGCCTTAACATTATTTCCTATGCAGATGACACTCAATTCATCATCTCGCTCACCAAAGACCGCTCCACCACCGGAATCAACTTCTGCGACATCATGACCAAAGTAACTAACTAGATGAGAGAAAACTGCCTTAAACTTTACTCCGACAAGACAGAAGTACTGATGTTTGGGAAGAGCACAACCTTATGGAACCACAGCTTGTGGCCAGCAGAACTCGGGCAAACACCCATATCTACAGATTATGCATGCAATCTAGGCATCATCTTCGACAGTGAACTGACCATGAATTGACAAGTCAATGCAATCACCTCCTCCTGATTCCTCACCCTTTGCACCCTCTGCAGAATCTTCAGCTGGATCCCAGTCAACACCAGAAAGACCATCTCTCATGCCCCCATCACCAGCCGCCTTGACTAAGGCAACGCTCTCTATGCTGACTTTTCCACCGATGTCCTCAAAAGACTCCAGACCATACAGAATGCTACAGCCAGGCTCATCCTGGACTACCCCAAATAAACCCACATATCCCCCACTTCAGAAACCTCTACTGGCTCCCCATCCAGAAGAGATGCCAGTTCAAGATCCTCACGCACGTCTAAAAAGCTCTGCCAGATCAAGGACCAGCCTACATCAACCAATGACTTAACTTTCACCTACCCACAAGACACCTACACTCCTCCTCACTAGCCCGTGCGCAACCCCCACATCCGCTCTAGCTCTTTGATGGAGACATCGCACCCACAGTGCCCAGATACCCCTGGGGGTGACAGTGCTGTGCTATACAAATGCTGGCTGATTGATTGATTGATTGAATACAGTTGATGAAAGAAAATAAACAGTAGCAAGTTGAGTGAGTAAAAAGGGGTCATAAGAATCAGCTTCAGCATGCAAGATCTAACTGGGAGACAGATGTGTGGGAAGATATGGTTAATGCAGTGAGAGCTGGGGATAATAAGCCTTTTTAGAACATTGTTGCCCATGGAAGTAAATCTGCTGTGACTCATCTTGACTTTTTTCTTCAGCCTCAAACTTGGGTCGAGCATTTTGCAGGGCTTTATTCTGAGCCTGATGCGACCCTTGGTAATATATCTACTTTAGGTCCATATAACCCTAAGGAATTGATATGTCCTCCTAAAATATCACTTCAAGAGTACCTTGAGACCCTCGCAGCCATTGACCCTGGGAAAGCCCCAGGCCCCGATGTTTTACAGTGTGATCTGTTTGTAGCTGAACCTGCAATATGGGGCCCCTATCAATTTACTTATAAAATAAATTTTGAGGGGTGGCCTCTCCCTAAGTCAAGGCACCATGCCAAGGTAGTTCCCATATTCAAAAAGGGCAGTCAAGAAGACTCACATAACTATAGACCTACAGTTTTACAGATGGGATGCAAAAACTCTTCTGTCACCAAATTTTGGGAAACTTGCTGATTGAGTTGTTGAGAATAATATTCTATCTATCCAAGCATGCTTCCAGCAGACCAGCACAAGGGATGAGATATTTCGTTTCTGCACTTTATATTGGAAAACAGTGTTAGTGGAGAAGGACCACTTGTACGTGTTTTTTTTGGACCTGAAATTGGCCTTCAACTCTATTCCCAGACATAAGTCAAGGGCTGTTTTGGGCAATATGGGGGTCCCTGATGGAATCCTATCAATTTTGATAAGGTTTCATGAGTTTAATTTTGCCTGGGTCAGGTGAGGTACGGAGGGTGAGTTGACTAATAGTTTTAGAATTCAGAAGGGAGTGCATCACGGCTGTGTGCTGGCCCCCAAACTCTTCTCATCATATATAAATGATTTAGTACACTATTTGGATTTTGCTGGAAATGATGTTCCAAAATTTGGGGCACTCAAAATCCAGACATTATTGTTTGCGGATGATTCGTTGCTGATATCTAAAACTCCATCTGGTCTATAGGCCCTAGTGGACTGTTTTCTATCCTTCTGTGCTGAGAGAGGACTGGAATTGAATATAAAAAAGACAAAATGTATCTCTTTTGATCCTTACACATGTAGGAGGTGCACTATTCTGAATTGCTTGATCAAGTAAAAGATTTGGTTTACCTTAGAGTTAGATTGACTAATAAGTTAACATGGTCCTTGCATAAAGAAAAGAGTGCACTTAAGCTTCAGCAGGACTCTAGGGCGATTCTAATATTGACAAAGAAAGTTAGGACTAGGTTGCTTTCTCCAGCAGTTGAGATATACAGTGCTAAGGCCAATGAGTCTGCCCTTTATGGTGGAGACCTTTAGGGCCATGCTATTTTCAAGAGCCTTTCAGTAGCAGAACATACATGTATTAGGTCCTTTCTGAATCTTCTGCAAAGTATCCCTTATCTACCAGTTTTTAGATGTGGGTGTCTTTCCAATTGCTTTATTAAGCAATTTCAGTCTCCTACTGTACTGGCATAGATTGTGTTCCAATGATGAGCTGGACCCGTATAGGCTTGCTCTTATGAAATTAGTGCATTCCAATGTCTGCTTTGAAATCCTTGGCTAAGGTTTGTTAAGGAAATGATCTTTAGGCTTGACCTAGCTATTCTTTGAGACCCTCCTGCTGATCCTGCTCTTATTTCTAGATCTGTGGTAAAACACAGACTAAAGGTTTTTTGTGTGATGAGAATCTAGGAAAATGCAAACCTGGCGGTCGTAGAGAACGTTTTCTAGATTTCAAAGTGATTATATCTTTGGATCCTTTTCTTAGACAAGATTGCCAGCCCTCTAGCCAAGCTGTTGTTTACGAGATTCAGATATGGACTGCTTCCTATTAATAGTTTCTGTAGCCATTGGGGGGGGGGGCTAGTTACTGTGCCAGCACTTAAGTCCTTCTTGCAACCTGGAGATTGAAACTTTTCATCATTTCTTTTTTTTCTCATAAGAAGTGTATCAAACCAATGTGTTTCTCTTTAAGTATTAGGGAAATTGAGAACATATGGAAAATAACGTGATCTGATATGAATGAAATGATTATTTGAGTTTCTAAGTTTTTACCCTCTGCATGGATCATTTGTAAGAAAATTATTAGTGGTCAAAGTTAATCAATAATTCACTGCATTTTGATTTTTAGTTGTGGCCTGAATTCTTGGAATTCAATGCGTTTTTCACTTTCTGTAGTTTTGTACTTTATGACATCTTTGTGCATTATTATTGCTGACTGGTGATGTTTAGAATCTGACTATTATATTGCAATTGTTTATTGATTCAGTGCAATTGATTTTTAGTTATGGCCTGAATCTTTGGAATTTAATGCATGTTTTGCACTTTTTCTATGTTGGCACTTTATAACATCTATGTACAATATTATTGTTGATTGGGGATGTTTCTAAATTGATTACTATATTAAATTTGTTCTTGATGATAATTTATATCCATTAATATTGTGGCTTGGTGATGTTTACAAATCAATATTTCATTCTGTTTTAATTAGGAATATATTGAATATTCTTTATATTCTTTGCAAATTGTGATTGCCTTCCATTGTCAAGGTGATTTATGGTCCTTCTATTTGTGTGTAAAGGATGTAGTGTTATGTGACATTTTATTGCTTATGTGATTTCATCATGATTGTAATGGTCTACAGTAGATTGTTTTAATGTAATTGATGTTTGTTTTTAAGGATTTTGAATCTGAAATAAACTATATTAAATGATTGAGAAAACAACATTGATGGAATTGGAACAAATAAGGTATGCTCTCCTTCACTACAATCCAGACAAAGTAAAAAAAGAAAAAAAATTAATTTCAATCTAAATACTTATAATCACTCTCAGGCAACAATTGTCCAGAGATTGCTTTTATGGACAATGACTCATACAATCCTTTACAGGACTTATTCAAATACGAAATGGATAATCTTCAATTTGAAAAAAACAATTTCTGAAATACCTAATCAGATTTTTGCACATTACAAGAAGCAAGTAAAACAAATTGATATTGTCTGGTGCAAAGGAAAGTATAAGTTACGATAGTTTGGAATATCATGTCATCTGCAGTTACTGTGCTGGAAATCTCAACCATAACCTTATGCCTTCAAGTGCAATTGATAACAATTTGGAATTGTATCTAATCCCATCAGAACTGTAGCAACTGAATGTATATGAAAGCATTCTAATTCAAGGTGTTCATCCTTTTCAAACCTTTATTAAAATGCAACCAAATTCAGGAAAATGTCAGCTGCATAAATTAGTACCCGCAATAAAATTGAAAAGTTGTTTTCCTACTACTAGATGTTAAGAAAAACATAACCACTGTTGAAATTGAATGCAAAATAGAGGAACGTTTAGTGGTTTTATTTGAAGGATTGCCTACAAAAGACAAAAAATTGGCACCAATTAATAAGAATTGGCAAAGTTCAGAAAGCAATACATTACCTTCGGGAAAACTACATCTGCTAAAAGAAATTGGACATTGCTAACTTCATTTCCTCTACATACTCTTCATTTGAAAAAGGACATCCAAGCAGATAATGTCAACTGATTACTGAGGAAGAATCTGAACAAATATTTGAACATTACAAAATACACCTAGTACACTCCAGAGACATGATGGGTGATGCAATAGAACTCTATCAGATGTAGGAAGCTAGAGGAGAACCAATTGGTGAGTGAGGAAAAACACTAGAAACAATTCTTCACTGAGAAAGGTGGATGATATGATGATGGTCCAGTCCAAGTTTCTTCATTGGAGTACTGAGCAACAAGATTATATTCAGAGGATGCAGGATTTCATAAAGACATTCCTTACATTTTTACACTACTATATGAAAGTGAACTGTCTGTCACTTCTTATGCAGTTGCACATGTGATGCAAACTGGAACTAGCATTACTAATATAACAGCCTAGGATTTTCTTGAAAAGGTGCACAACAATGACGAGAGTTCAGAAAGTAACTTGATCAACATTACAGCATGTCAGCTAGGGACAAATGGATATTGGTTTAGAAGACATGGAGAATTCAAATGTATGCTCACAAATTTAGGACCACCTACTTGGTTGATTACTTTAAGCTGTGCTGATAATGCATGTGACAATTTGTATCAATTTCTAGTTGAAGCAAATGCTAATATTGCAGACATTAACTGCAAAACAAACACAAGGAGATGATGGACGGAGTGCTGAAACGTTTCAGACACTCACCGCCAGTCAACTGCAAAACACCAGCTGAATTATATTCTTTGGATCCTGCCAATATTTGCAGATATTTGAACCACAAATTATAAACTATCCTTAATTACTTAACCAACAAAAAGAAAAATCCAGTTGGAGAGGTACTATATTTCTTTTGGAGAAAACAATATTAATTAAGAGATGCACCACACATTCATATGCTTTTTTGGATCACAGCTGGCCCTACATTTAGGTACGACTTTGATGAATTCCTTTTATATTTTATTGAACGTTACTTTACTTGGGACATCCCAAAAAAAACAGTGTGGTAAATACCGCTCAAACAAATATCGTAACAAATCCAAACATTACTCAAAATTTCCCTTTGGATTTCCACAATCAATTCTATAAAATTGAAGAGTGAATAATTTAATGTCATTTGGAATACATGCTATTACTGGAAAATCACCACAAAGTACTTATAATCTTAGGGGACTACAAGCATCACAATGCTTTGAGACTACAGCCCTTTAATTCCATGTATGTGTGATGCTATCATGGGTATACACGTTGTTGCAAATAACTCTACAGTGGTTGCATGTTATGTTACTTCCTATATTACAAAGGCTGACAAAACTGATGTGAAGGAAGTATGGAAAGAAATGTCTGCTGAGCAATCTTTTTGTAAAAGATTACACCAATTTAGTCTCCAAATATTATCTCATTGTGAGATCAGTAGCTATGAAGTCTGTGATCATTTCAGTTCTTTAAGCTTATGTGGCAAATCCCAGGCAATCATATGCCTTAGCTAAGAATAGGCAGCAGCAAGACAAAGAGTTCTGAAAAGCCTATATGAAATTGAATACCTTGCACATCTTGAACCCACCAGCAAAGGCATTTTGAATGGAGCAGGTGATGCAGGAGCGGCGTGAGGCCCTTAGGACGGCAGCCACGATACGGAACTCTGGAGTCTTGGGAGACTCGGATGTCTACTTAGCGCGCTCCCTTAGTGAGGACAGTTCATCCGCGGTGTGACTGGTGATGACTCGCAGAGACTCCCAACAGTGACTCCTCAAACTGCTGATGACTTAATATGATGGCCACTGGGAGCTCCTGCACGATTCCATGCTTGGTCATATCAATACATGCACCACCGGCACCCACACACAATACACACGAGTCAGGATAATGTCTGAGTCACTGTGCCTGATCGATCGCAGGCGTGGCCCTCAGCCACGACCGAAAAACATGCATCACATCACAAAATGCGTGCCGCTAAGTGAGTCCACCCACACGCTGAGACATGGACCAGGCGCTCGCAGATCCTCCAACCGCCTTAGCCCACCCCCCTGATAGGAAGCGCGGAGCACAAAGCCGATACTTGCCACTGTTTTAAATCTGTTTTATATCCCCATGTTTATAGCTGTCCAAATGGTGTTTGAATTTTTTTAATTCCAGAATAACAGGGTGATAAACCCTCATATATCCTTTTAGAATACTGGAACTTATGCACTTTATAATGTTTTTATATGGTTTGATTGCAATGATTTTAATAAATTGTGCAATAAAAATATCTATCTATCGATCTATCTTGCCATTTGGCACAGTTCACAGTTTGGGCAGAAACACGTTGTCCCTCTGCTCGTTTTAAGTTGCAGAGCGAAATGCTCACCCCCGTTAGTTGACCCACATGATGTTATTGTATCACAGAAGCCGCTAAAGATGCGTCCCCCGCCCAAAATGTATGTACGGTACCCATGATCTGACCCCTGTGTGCTGCGTTCCCCGAGCCTGCTTTCGCTCCTCATTAGTATTCCATGCCGCCTACCACTATAGTTACCTGGAACGTTAGAGGTATGCATACGCCAGCGTGTGGATATGAAACATAAGCTTACATAAAGCGCCATATCGACCACATAGTACTATTACCGGAAACGCACTTAGCACAGCCAGAAGTTCGTAAGCTCCATCATAGGTGGAGGGGCCAAGCATTGGCTACGGGCTATTACTCTTATACTCGAGGTGCCCTCCTTTTGATCCGCCCGGGTACTCCATACATGCCTGAAGAGACAGAAATAGACATTTATGGACAATATGTGTTATCATGGGGCAGACTAAATGGGAGGCAGATTAGGCTATGGTCCATCTACGCCCCAAATACTGATCAGGCAGCATTCTGGCAGATGCTTTCTAGCATATTATCCCGCTGGTGCAACATCCCCTGGTTGATGGGGGAGTCTTCAACGCAGTACTAGACACAAGCTTAGAAAGGTCCTTCCCACCAGTACAACTTACCGCTGCCACATCAAACGCTAAAGCCCTGGGGGAGTGGAGGTGCCACTGGGGCCTCGCTGACGTATGGAGGGCATTGCACCTGCGGGAGCGCCTATACTCGCACTACTCTCATCCACACAGGCTGCATGTGCGTATTGACCGATTTGTAGAAAATGCAGCACTTCTTGCCAAATGCACCCAAGTAGAGTATCTAGGCCGCACACACTTGGACCACAACCCACACATAATACAGATTCTCTATGACCAAGCTGCACAGGTCGCCCGCATGTGGGGGCTGCAACCTGCGGCACTGGAGGACCCCCCCTTTAGGACTTTAGTAGCAGCTACTATTGAAAATTATTATGAAGCGAATGAGTATTCTGTCCCGGATGCGGGTGTCATGTGGGAAGCATGCAAAGTGGTGGTCCGGGGTCAATGCATGGGACTCAATTGGAATTTGTGCCGACAATTAGACCAAGAAGCCGACGGATCAGAGGCAAGATGGCGTCGGAATAGAATCCTCCGGCACCTCTCTCCTACCTGGTTTAAGTGTATCCCGGGAGTTCGGCGGCGGGAGCGGCATGCGAGATGCTGCGGGTGGTGGCAGGACTCGTGGTGCCCTGGCATGCTAAGGATCGGCTTTGATGTGGGGTATACACAGTGCGCGTGGCTGTTGGAATCCCTGGCGGGAGCTCAGGTGCCGGGAGAGACTAGCGCGGCTGCTGCTGACGGCAGTCGCGGGAGGCTGGCGTGCATAAGCCTCATCGTGGTTGCCAAGGATACACAGCGCTTTCCCGGAAGAGCTGCCGGCTTCAATGGCAACTCGAGGCAGAGGGAAGCGAGTAACGGCGGTCGTTTCGGGATGGCAAGACGGAGTTGAATTCAAAATGGAAAATAAGAAAAGTGATCCCCGTCCTTCCAGATCCGAAAAACAGGTTAAGGCCATACCTGTATCTGAAAAAAATGACCCCTCGACGAAAGTATTCAGCCGTAAAAGCAAAACACCCTATGAGCTGGGGAAAACTCAACCGGCCATTACAAGTCTATTTTTACCTGTAGGTGATATAAAAAACGTATGCCAAGTGGAAAAAAATGCTACAGGGTGCCCAGAGACGGAGACACATCAAACACTAACTGATAATTCACCGTTAGGGGCAGTACAGATGATGGTGGTGAATACCGGTATGATAGAGGGCTCACAAGAGGAGAAATTGGCTAGTAACCTAGGTGGGGCAGCGAAGAATATAACAGTCGAACAATAGTCAACCTTAGACTGTAATCTGGATGACAAAGATGGAACTCCAGAAGTTGCAGATATTTATGGCAACTTATTGCCCCCCCAGAGTGCAGTGGTTAAAGGGCTGATTGAACAATGTGAGTTACCCCTGGATGTAACAGGGGAAAAATTATTTTCCCTCACGGAAGAATCTGATCTGTCAGATATTAATATATCTAATAGTGGTGAGGACGAAGGTTGTTCAGCCTCAGATGACAGCATCCCAGCAGGAAAGGCCACTACAGCCAAGAAAAAATCCAAAAGAACATCAAGGGGTAGAGCCCGACGAAATACCCCTCAAGAACAAGAGAAACTTGACGAGATGGGTTGGGACTATTCCGCTTCATCAATACTGTCCCCAGAGACCCAAGAGGAAGATAAGAAGCTCTCAATTGCCCGAGGAGGAGAACTGGAGCGAAGTAAGAGAGGGGCACCCCCTGACCCTTCACTTGCTTTAATTTTACAATCCTTGAGATACTTTCAAGATGATGTCAAAGCAGACAATCGTCAAGCAAGGCAAGCCACAAAAAATTTACAAGGATCCGTACGGAAAGTAGGGAAGATCTGTTCAGACATCGCAGAATGGATGAGTATGGAGGAATCACACACAGAGGTTTTGGAAACATCAGTGGAAACCCTTCAGGTACAGTCCACTTTTCAGGATAAAACTATCAAAGACGTTATGTGGAAACTGGAGGACTATGAGAACCACCAGGGGCGGAATAACCTGCGGTTGCTCGGTGGTGCCTGAGAAACTCGAGGGTAACGACACGAGGAAATTTGTGGCCAAGATGCTGAAAGAATCCCTACCGGAATTATCATCTTGGGATTGGGAGAAAAAAGTGCAAAGGGCTCACCGATTTCCACTAACTCAAGCCAAACATGTGTCCGAAACAAAAGTACTACCCCGGGCCATATTGGTATATTTTGGCAACTTTTTACTTAGACAGGCTGTCTACGATATAGCCAGACCCAACGCCAAGAAACAATTTGAGGGCTTTGCCTACTTTGCAAAGCCGGATTTTGCTCACGCAACGGTGGAGCGTAGATGGCGACTTAGGCAATTAATGACTCCATTTCAAAAGGCGGGAGCGTTGGTATTTCTCCAAAATCCGGCTAGGCTCAAGGTGGTATTTAAGGGGCATAATTACAACTTCAATTCAGAAATACAAGCCCAAAAAATGTTGGATGATATTGTGTCAGAAGCTAGGGGAGCCAAAATATGAAAGCTGTGAGTAATTTCATCATTAGAATAGTTTTAAAATAATATATAGCAGTTAAGCTAACACGGGATCAAGGTATATCGTGATGTAGCTGCAATTGTAGGAGAAGGGGTAGAGAGGTGGATGGATTCAGACGTCCTCACACAGGCTCATGCTGGAGCCTGATTGCCTAGAAATTGGTGGAGGGTGGAGGGGTGGGAGAGGGTGGGGGGAAAGGCTGTCAGACAGGCGATTAAAAGGGATATGAGAAACGTACGTAATTTGCTATAGGCTGGAAATTCTGGTATAATCATGTATGCAAGAAGAATAGGGATATCTGTGGATAAAATTTCTATACTGATTGTTGGAAGGGGAGCTATATCTGGAATACAATATTTAAGTCTATGGGGTGGTAAAGGTTATGTTAATGAATATATGTGTTTTGAATTATATAAAAAAGACAAAAAGTGGCAGTAGGGTTACAAGCATTGGGAGTTAATATTGTATGTCTTCAAGAAACACATATAGAGGGTTCTCAAACACATGTTTTTAAAAACACTAGGGTTTAGGGTGATAAGTGCAACGTCACAAGGGACTAGGGTCCGAGGGGTTGCAATTCTAGCTAAAGGTAGTGTGTTATCATTTAACTGATCTAAATCTGATAAATTTGGACGCTGGGCAATTACGGAATGCCAATATGGGGTCGGGCAGAAACTAACACTTTGCACATTATATGGAAGTAACAGTGATGATGCAGCGGTGCTGGATGATATTTCAAGTGAACTTACCCATTGGCCTTTACCACTGATGGTCTTTAGGGATTTTAATATTAACCTTCCTAGCGATTGGTCTGTGGAGGAGGGATGGCGATATGTGGGTCGGAAGCCTAAAGTATTCAAGGCATTAAAGAACATGTGTCAGACACATGGATTAGTGGATGGCTGGCAGGCTGCAAATTCAAAAGACCCAGGGTACACATATTTTTCTAATCCACACTCCACCCACGCCAGACTAGATTATGAGTTCATTTCCAATTCTTTAAAAACAAAATGTTTAATAGAGAAATTGCCGCGTGTCTTATCAGATCATAATCCATTAATTTGTAATCTAGAAGTAGAAACGGGTAATTCCAACATAAGGTCTTGGACATTTGAGAGGTCCCTGCTTTTAGATAGAGAATACTGTACACATATGAGAAAATGGATTCCGAACTTTCTGGAAGATAACGTAGGGAGCACCACAATTGAAATAGTGTGGGATGCCTTAAAGGCTGGAGTCAGAGGTGAAACATTACGATACTCCCTAAATGCTAATAAACAAGCCAGGGAATGCTTGAAGATATTACAGGATAATCTGAGGTTGGCAGAAGAGGAATTGGTGAGGGCGGTTATAACAAACAATGATCTAGAGAGAATACAAAGACAGGTCGCAATTGCCAAAGCAGCGATTAGTAATATATTCACCGATAAAGCTGTAAAAAAAGCTACAGCGCAAAAAGAGATGGTGTATGAAGTAAACGACCAAATTGGTCACCAACTTGCTGCGCGTACAAGGCAACTGACCTCTCTAAATCTGATCCGAGAGATTAGCGATCCTATGTCAGGCCAAATAACTGACCCTGAACTCATAAGAGAAGCTTTTGGGAGATGTTATCAAGATTTATATACAGCAGATGTGGTGTGTGGGCAGCAAGATATTGAAGGGTATCTAGATAATATATTAGGTGAAACATTTGATGTTGAGGATCAGGAAAGTCTAGAAGAACCACCTGATGTGGAAGAAATCTTAAGGACTATCAAAGGTTTAGCAAATGGGAAAGCGATTGGAATGGATTGCATTCCGTCTGAATTTTATGTCACCTTTATAGAGCAAGCTAAAACTATCCTTTCTGACCTTATGTTACATATTTTTAATGGTGGTCAACCTCTGAGTTCCTGGTCAAGGGCGAACATTGTAATCTTTCCAAAAAAGAATAAACCTCCAGAGCAATTGGGGTCTTATCGCCCTATCACACTAATTAATGCTGACTCAAAAATATACTCCAAAATGTTGGCCAATAGAATTGCACCTATTATTCATAAAGTGATTTCCAAACGTCAACATGGATTTGTGCCAGGGAGGTCCACCATAAACCATATTCAAAGAGTTATTACTCTATTTGATACTATGGATGTTGGAGGAGACCCTATGGCTTTGGTTTTACTAGACGCCGAAAAAGCCTTTGACAGGGTCTCCTGGCAATATTTGTGGGCTACCATGTCTAGGGTTGGAATTAAGGAAGGGTATATTCAGGCAGTTCAAAGGTTATATGTCAAACCAACAGCTGCAGCGATGGTTAATGGTATGTTATCAAAAGCATTTACAATCTCCTGAGACACGAGGCAGGGTTGTCCCTGCTCTCCGCTTTTATTTGCGATTTATATCGATCCTTTTATCCGTAGATTGGAAGAAAACATAGAAATAGCACTTATATGGTCACAGAATAATCCCACCAAAACCTTAGCCTAGGCGGACGACATAGCTCTGGTAACAGCTAATCCAAACACTGCGGGCCTGATTCACAGAACTAACTTACGTCAAAAACGTAAACGTAAACGTAAAGTTAGTACTTTTTAGGTATTCACAGAATACACTTACTCATTTTGGTATTCACAGAATTAACTTACTCATTTCGGTATTCACAGAAGTTAGGAGTCCTAACTTTAGGACTCCTAACTTCTGTGAATACCGAAATGAGTAAGTTCATTCTGTGAATACCAAAATGAGTAAGTGTATTCTGTGAATACCTAAAAAGTACTAACTTTACGTTTACGTTTACGTTTTTGACGTAAGTTAGTTCTGTGAATCAGGCCCAACCATGATAGCTATTGAAGATGAGGCCAAGCGCTTTGGACAAATCTCTGGCTATGCTCTTAACCAAAGCAAGACACAGATTGTTTTGAATGACAAAGCAAAAATGAATGATATACGCGTAGTAGAAAAGGCTATATATTTAGGTGTTTGTATATCATCTAAACTAGATAATGTGGTTAAGTTAAACATAGAACCAATTATGGATACAATGCAAAAAGATCTTCAACGCCTTGATAATTTGCATCTCTCTATTATAGGCAGAGCTAATGTCATTAAGATGGTGTTTTCCCTAAGATTTTATACTTGTTTAGAGCAATATGTCATGAATTTACAACACAGTGGTTTAAATCAATAGAGCGAATGTTTTCTAGATTCATTTGGGCTTATTTGCAACCACGGCGTGCTTATAAATTTCTTACCCTATCTAGGGACAGGGGCTGGCTGGCACTCCCAAATTTAAAAGCATATTATTGGGCCTCTGTATTGCTCTATAGCAGGGAGTTATTACAGAATGTAAGGGAGGAGGTACAGCCGGATGCTATACCATCTATTTCTGAGCTTGTGCTAGGCAGTGAGAGTAGAGGCTATCTTTGGCGTCAACTGCATGATAGCTACCATAAAAAAGTCAGATTCAAAACACTGTATAGTGGGTTTAAATCATGGAGTTCAATAAGAAGAATACTTGGGATCGGTAGAATTTCTTTTTATACCTCTTTAACCGACAGCCAAATTCTTCCAGAGATTTTTAGAGGAGCTTGTATACAAAAATGGAAGAATGCAGGAATTGTTCAGTTAGGCTGTTTCTTCACCCCCACAGGGATACAATCTTTTGAAAAACTAAAAAAAGATTTTAATTTAGACTGGCGGGACTTTTTAAGTATCTCCAAATTAGAGATTTTTTGTCACGGAAGGTAGGGGGGAAGGCTCAATTTGGGAAAGTCAGAATTGTGGAAAAATTACTCCAGGATAAAATAAGCACTATTGAGAAAATATATATACTTATTAATGCTGCACTACCAGATGATATGGATAAAGTTTCACAGAAGTGGCAGGAGAAAGTAGGAATTTCAAATGAGGAATTTAATTATGCATATGTGATGTCACAAACTATTTTAATGTCCACAAAATTACAAGCACAGTTTTTTAAAACATGTTTTTTTTGTATTACACTCCTGATAAAATTGCTAAATGGGGGAGCGGTAAGGGGACATTCTGTCCGAGATGCACCTTGTTTAAAGCAGATAGTATCCATATCTTTGCTGCTTGCGATCAGTTAACAAAACTGAAGAAAGATATTGGAAAATTTCTGACTGAAGTGCTGCAAACCGAAATAATGTTGACCAATGATGTCATTTTATTAGGGGCTGCGGATCCTAATGATGTAAAAACAGGACATAAATTGATTTTTATTGCCATGGCAGTATTAAGAATGTGTATCGCTTCCACCTGGCTGGACCCTAATCCCCCAACCTTCCAGCAATGGCTAGCCAGGATGTTGGCAATTTCTAATCTAGAAATGGCTATATATATAAACGAAAGGGCAGCAAACTATGTAGAAGAGGGGTGAAGATATGGACTCCCCTGCTTGAATGGAGTCAATCTCAAAGCAGCGAGTAGATAGAGGGAGATGATCTTCTCCAGGGAAGCAGTGATGTATAGAATTATTTGTTAAGAGGATGATATTGTAACTGTTATTTTGATCTACAATAGACTTAATCTGTGATTGATATGTTATGTAAATATGTAATGAATTTGAGTGTATATTCCTGTCTGACGGGGGGAGGGAGGGAGGGCAGTGGCCTTTTTTTGGGGGGGGGGAAACCAAATAAAGATTGTTAAAAAAATAGACCAAGAAGCCATACGCATCGAGAACGCCCTCATCCAGCTAGGGTCAGATGTAGAAAACGCGACTGGTACCAAGCGTGCGCTAGATGAACTGAAGCATGACAATTCCAAAGTCATGGAATGGCTGCGATGCATAAACTATGTTGCATATGCAGCGCGCACCCATGCAGCAGCAGAGAGAGCAGTTAGGCTGCTGGCGAGACTGATCAGGCAGGAGCATGACCGGCTTCCGGTCCTCGCTCTGCGATCAGCGTCAGGGCACCTACTGACTCGCCAGCATGACGTACACAGTGAGTTCACAGTCCACTATGCCAAACTGTACAAGTCAGTTCTTCAGGCTGCGCCCTCAGGCCAAGATTCTTATTTGCTCCCGCTGCTGCTGCCAGCAGTATCGGCAGAACAGCGAGCAGAACTAGAGGAGCAGATCACACTCTTAGAGGTGCAGGCGGCCATACAGGCACTGGCAACTGGTAAGGCGCCCGGCCCTGACGGCTTCTCCGCTGAGTACTATAAAGTGTTTCAGACGATCCTATCCTCACGCCTGCTGTCAATGTATTACAGTGCGCAGGAGTCGTCTGTCCTCCTGAAGTCGCGTCGCGAGTCGCTGCTGGTCTCGCTCCCCAAACCAGACAGGGACCCGGAGCCGCTAAGCTCCGACCGACCGCTGGCGCTGTTGAATACAGATTACAAGGTGTTGGCCAAAATGCTAGCTTGCCGATTGGCTCCCCTGGTGCCACAGTTAGTGCACACAGACCAAAATGGCTTTGTGCCTGCTCGCTGCACGTCACTGAACATACGCCGTTTCTTCAGAGTGGCCCGTTTCTCCAGAGAGAGCTGGGCGCACTTTGGTTGTCTAGTTCTCGACCTGGAGAAAGCGTTCAATACCCTGGAATGGGACTTTTTATTCGCTGCCCTTAACAAATACGGGCTGGGGGAAAAATTCCTGGGTCTGGATAAGTTGCTATTCACGCAGCACACAGCCAAAATCAAGACAGGCCCCTATGTGTCTCAGGCGATCCCAATTGAACGTGGCACCGGGCAGAGATGTCTGCTCTACACGTTGCTATTCTCGCTCGCCATGGAGCCACTGGCCATGTCTCTCCGCCAGACCGGTGATGAGTGGGGTATCCCCCTGGGTGATGGCATGCATGAATTTTCTCTGTATGCGGATGACCTACTGATCTACCTCCGGGATGTGCATGGGCTATGCTCAGCGGTTGAAAGGGCGCTGCTAGAGTTTGCCTCGTTGTCAGGGCTGCGAGTAAACTGGGGGAAATTGTGCTTGTACCCTTTCATCAAGACAACCCCTGATCCAGATTTGGTGCTGGGTGGTACACCAGTGTCGTGGCAGAATTCAGCTTTCCGTTATCTGGGCGTCCATGTTTATCGCCAGCCGGAAGACCTTTTGGAAGGTAACCTCGTGCGGGCCGTGGGCCAGATGTCCTTCTGGCACACCCTGCCACTAGCCACCACGGGCCGTATAGCGCTCCTGAAAATGGTGGTGCTCCCTCGGTTGCTTTACCACTTTACAAACTTGCCAATATATGTCAGACCCTCATTTTTCCACGCTCTAGAGCAAGACCTGAGACAGTTCATATGGCATGGTACACGAAGCAGAGTAGCGCTAGCGAAAATGTACCTACCCGTTGACCGAGGCAGATTAGCCATCCCCAACATGGAGCATTATTATTTTGCTTCGCAGGTGCAGTGGGTGGCTCGTTGGATCAGTGGCATGCAGTTGGCAGACACTGCCACACAACAAACCCAAATCATAGCCCTGTTTCATCCCGGCAGGAGGGGTGCGGTCCTGGTTCAGTTCCTGGCATCGGTTGCCCACAAACGCTTTCGCCGGAGCCTAAAGCTCACAAAAGAGACTACCCCATATGCTCCCTCCCTACCTTACTTGGCACATCAAGTCACCATCACACAGTCTCAACTGCGGAACTCACTGCCTGGGAGGCGGCAGGGTTGTAGACCCTGGGAGACCTGTATCAGGACCAGCAATTAGTGCCATTCCACATGCTGGCAGAAGACAGTGGCCTGCTGCAAGGCCAATTCCTCTTATACCCCTCATTGATGCAGGCGCTGCATGTTTTGTGGGGAGACATGGCTCAAGAGCCCATGACCCATCTCACTGTTCAGTATCTCCACGAACTGGGCACTGGCAGACATCTTACTAAATGGTTCCCTGAGTCCCTACGAACACACTCGGCACACCCACTGGTGTCCCTTAGGGAGCGCTGGGATGCAGACTTACAGAGGCAATGCACTGACTGCGAATGGTTAGCCAAATTAGAGGGGCCTATGCATATCCAGAGGAATGCCCGGTTCCGTTTAATACAATATTACATCCTTCAGAGGGCATATATGGCACCAGTCAAGGTCAACAGATACTTTAATCAGGCAGATGCCAAGTACCCTAGATGTAGATTGCGGAATGCAGACCTTTTGCACATGCTGTGGCCCTGCACAACTCTCACCTTCTATTGGAGAGCAGTCACAACGCATTTGGCCGAGTGCACAGGCCGCACAGTAGAATGCTCCTGGGATTCCTGCCTACTGGGCCTGTATCGGGGAACCAAAAAGCATAAAGTAACGTCCTGATTTATAGACCTCTGGCTCATCGTACCCAAGCGCTTAATCACTAGGCACTGGAAGTCACTGGAGCCTCCGAGTGTAAAAGCCTGGTTACAGTCACTGACGTGCTTGGCACAGGCAGAGAGCGTGGCATTGCATCGAGAGGACGCGCTCGGTCTGCGGATGCTCCCACTGGCGGCGGCATGGGATGTGATACTGGTGGATCTTCGGAGCTCATGGCAAGTTGACCCACAGTCACCCAAGACCCCCACATGACATAGCTGACTAGTAAGATCCAATGGTACACGCAGAGCATGTTGGCCGCAACTGAGTATTCCGCAATGCAGGGAGCTATGTTGCCTCGCTCGCAATGCAGCTCATGTACATAACCAGGTCACGGTATATCTATCTACTCAGCTGCGGCTGGAATCTCATACCTCAAGCAGATAGATGAGAAGCGCATACAATTGTAGCACACACCGGTTATCAATAGTACATGTCTTATTGTGCAATATGCGCATGCATGCGATTTAAGCAGAAGCTTGTCAAACTGTATCAAAAATGTTAAAACTCAATTAACAAATTTAAACAAAAAAAAGGCATTTTAAAAACCAATATGTTGGACACATAATACCAAAACAAAAGTATTTTGTTAGAAAACCACATATTGAAATAATATGGGAAATATATCAACATTGGAAAACTTTAAGTTCAAGGGACCAATTGATGTTTAATATGTCATTCTAAATCTACTCTTATTAATGATACAAAACTGAGTTGTGACACAGGAGGAAAGACATAATTCTACTATCTAGCACTTCTTCAGCTGGTTAAACCATTGCACAAAGAAGAAGAGATTATAGGCCCATTTGATTTCTATGAAGATCCATTTAATGTGTATAAAAAAATCGATTGTAGTGCATTAATTTGACACACACGTTGAAATGCTAGAACAAGAAATAGCAGAAGAAAATAAGATAAATGCAGAAATTCAACACAATTCTACATCAACTAATAATCCTTCCACTTCTATGACAGTTGACCCACTTGGGCAACCAGTGGCAGATAAAGAAGCTACAATTGCCATGGATGAAGTGAAGCATGCAGTGGATGAAGTCCAAAGGAATTTAAAAGTTTTGGATTACTTAGCATTGCAATTAAATTCAGAACAACGACAAATATACCAAGACATCAAGCACTCAGTAGAGGATGGATTTCTACCTGGCAATAGATTATGTCAATGTACTACTTTTGAACCTACTTGATTTTATGTGTGAGGCCGATCTGGAACTGGGAAAAACTTCCTTTTTAAAGTATTAACTGCTTATGTGCCTAACGCTACAACTACAAATGTATCTTGTATAGTTACTGCTCCCTCTTGATTAGCAGCACATAACATCAAAGGAATTACTTTACATCATCTACTGCTACTGCTTGTGAAGCATGAAAACAAATTTGGAATTCTTAAAATTCAATAATGTTACATGTCAAAATGTTGGAAGATTTCTAAAAAATTTAAAAGTGTTAATCATAGATGAAGTCAGCATGATTTCAAAGTTCATGTTGGCATTTGTTTATTTGTGGATGCAAGAAGTACTCAGAAAATCTTTTGAAGCTCTCTTTGAAGGAAAGCGTCATTGTTTTGTAGACTTATTACAACTAACACCTGAAAAAGGTGAACCAATTTTCAAAACACTTCTGCAGGAGGAAACAATGAAATCTTTGGAAAGTATATGAAATATCATCATTTGGTTGCATTTTCAAAATACAGAACTAACACAAAATTTGAGGCAAGCTAATGATAAAAAATATGTAGAGATATTACAAGACATTCGTCTTGGCATTGTGAAAAAAGAAGGAAATATCCTAAAGGAACAAAATACAAGTATATTGTTTCCTAACCTTCATTCACCGGCTGAAGTGATGCATTATCTTCTTTCTCAATCACAACCCCTGGCTTGTTCATTGCCAACTCTTGCAGAATGTGCAAAATGTATTTCTGAAATGCTGCATCTGGAAAACCAAGAAATTGCATAGCTCCCTTGTAAAGATAGGGTAGATAGTCAAAGAATGAACATACGTTTCAGCAAAAGGTTAGCTAAAAAATTACAAAATATGGAAAAATCTGTGTCACGTACAGCGGGATAGGAGAAAGATTGGCATCTGTGTAAAGTTTGTTGTGTTATTTTACATCGCAATTTACATGCAGAGGAAGGACTCATAATGTAGCCATGTGATTTGTAGTGGACTTTCTGGTGTCAGCAAACAATGAAGATATTTTTTTTAATTCTGCTACATTTGACAACATTGCAGAGTAAAAAAATGATCTTGCATTGTTCAGAAAGATTCTCACTTTAAGCAATTACAAAACACAAATCACAAGGACTAAGCTTACAAGTATTTATTGCAGACAGTTGCTGTGTGAGGGAATACAATTGTTTGCAAAATACATATGCTCCTCATCTTGGAGAATATCCCATTTTTGCAAAACCTAAGTGGTCTTTAAAAAAGAAAAATTACAACAAGCTACAATTATGAAGAAGATTTGAACCAACCAAAAAAAAGAATAAAAATAACATTTGTTGCAGTAATCTTTATTTGCATGATTTACTAAAACCATTGCAATAATGTTTGCATTATAAAAAGTTAAATAGTAATCAAATGTGCAACTTAGTCAACAGTGCTTAAAATGTCATTTCCATTCTGCCTTATGAACCAATATTACAATAACGACATAACTTTTTCTAAAATATCGTGTGTGGATAAGACTATGAGGAATGGTTGAGTAAACGATAAAATCAGCAATTGGCGGCTAACAATTTTTAAAACGTGATTTCCATTCCCCATGTATGCCAATATGAAAACGACATCATATCTTCTTGAAAGCTGTGCATAGTTGATACAGTAAGGTGTAATTAAATAGACAATAAAACCAAAATTAAATGGCCAGCAGTTTAGATACTTCTCAGCAGGTTCATGACAGTCTCAAGTGGCTAGGAAATAACTATCAATGTGCAAAATAGACAACAGTGCTTAAAACGTGAATGCCATTCTGCCAGTGCTAAGCAGCTTAGATAATTCACAGCAGGTTCCTGATAGTCCCCCATGGTTAGGAAACAACAATCAATATGCTTAAAACATGAATTCCATTCTGCCAGTGCTAAGATCACAGTATTTACTAGGACGTTATGCTTATATAAAAAATGAGTTATACTGCAATAGACAAAAAAACCTACATTAGATAGCCACCTAGATGAGTCCTGGCCAATTCATAACAGGTCCCTGCAATTAAAGTGCAGAGGTAATTTCCTGCCGGATGGGTGAGTGGTTAGTAAGATGCATAGAGTCCCGTAGTTCCATTAAATCCTTGAAAACATTTTATTATACCATACCCCCAGTCCTCTCCAATTGCCTGGTGTCCCCTTCTGGTATATTCTTGCTATTTAATCTCTTATCAGCTGCAGTCAATAATTTTACAGAGCAGCAATTTAACGGTACATCATCACCGGCAAAACACATTTTTACCACCTGCCTGTAGGTTCGGAGTCCTTTGTGATTGAAGAGAGGCCTTGACAGTGCTCTGCGTTTGCTCATGAGTTCTTTGCATACACATAGCAGATGGATTATGTCTTCTCTCTCCTCCCCACACAGACGGCAGCAGACTGTTGCTGAAGTGTGTTTCCATGGAGGAAGGTGGAGAAAGGAAGGGAGGATATTGAGTCGATACTGTAGATATTTCTCCTTAGTGATTTTGGTAAACCAAGTGCAGAGGAGCTGCCTTGGTTTAGCTATGCAGGATAAACCATCCATGCACCCTACCCGACAGTACTGCTTTGTTCTCTGCCAGGGAGACTCATTGAACTGTTTTGTTAACTAGCTGTTTAAAGCTGTCATGTGCTCCTGGCACTTCCCAAAGACCCTGCAGACCCAGTTGATCTATAGAATCTTGCAAATAGACCCTTGCTGCACTTTTCTTCTTAATCGACGGTTTGGCCTATAAGCAATCGGTTTGGGTCCAACATGACATCAGCTTCAAAATCGAAATGGCATTACTGCTATAGCAATGTGATTGTTAATCTACTTTTATACATACCATCACTTAAAGAAGTAATACAACAACATAAACAGCAACCTTTGGGCAAGATCTTAACAAATCTTCATCAACAAATTGTGCCAGACAAACACATGTGCCACTCTACAAGTGGCATTAGAGATATGGTAGATATGTGTAGAGGTACTGTTCAGTTTTCTATAAATCAACAGCAAGATGCTCAGTAATTCTGTATGGCTGTTTTACAAATAATAGCTAACAAAACTCACCTTTGTTTGGACTTCTTTGGTGTCAAATACTCTTGGGAACATAAATGCTTGCATTGTCTACATTCAAGCAGCGCTGTTACTGAATTTGAAAGATTTGTATGCTGTTTAAAAATTTGATATGTAAAGCTACGCAACCAAACTTTTGTCCAACCTGTAAAGCAGAACTTTACTCAATCCCTAGTTTAAGAATGGTAACTAAACATGTAATTGTCATGATTTAAAAATGTACTCTGAATAAAAGAAAAATAATACTTACATTTCTATCTTTACTGCTTCTCACATTTCAATTTCAGGTCAGGCTTTAACTTGTTGTGCTGTTATTTTTCATCATGGAGAGTCATCAGCATCAGGATACCATTCCATCTACTTCAAGAAGAACACAGGATTGACTGAATGTCATGATAACAGTCTTACTTTTAAATACAGACTACCAAAAAATGACAGTTACCTCTTAATTTTGCATCCAAAATTCTAAGTTATAATGTTAACACTGGAATAAACATGCAACACAATTTATAGTTACACTTCTAGAAATCAGTAGATATGTCATAATGTAACCTCACAAAGTTGATGATATTTGCAGACTTTTACTGTAAATATAGGATTGTTCGAAAGTTTAACATGTATTATATACTATAAAGAGATGTTTTAACAGTTGGACACGCACAGCATAGATATATGGGTTTTTCAAAATCCAAATTATTTGTTTTTATAAAGAGGAAAATACTAAAATATGTAATTAGTTTGATATGTAGCCTGTATATCATTTTATGTGTCTCTGTACTGCATGGCTCTGAATTAAAATTTGTGTGACTCTACAACATCACCATCCACCATACTATAGGACACATCTCTAAATTATATCAGACCTCACTCAACTGAATATTGAAACAAGTGTCACTAAAATATAGAACATCCAGCTCCTCTGTACAGTACTCCACTGTACACACCATCACTGTAACACATCAGACTTTAGTATCTTACCAGACACTTCAGTGTACATCACTCCACTCATGAACAATGTAATTACTCAAAAATATATAACAACAGTACACCCAAAATTAATCCTGTCAACAACACTTAACTTCACTAGAGATGTCTTAACTACAATGAAGTTAGCAACACTTCAGTGTATTACACTGTACTATGCACGCCACATTTTTAAATTTAAAGGCACATATTTAATTTACCTTTCACCTACCTATTATCTGCCTATTTCCGTCTGTAAATTTTTTTCATTTACCTGGGAAAAATGTCTTTGTGATTAACAGAAGCTCTTTATTATTAGAAATGTTTGGTTAGTTCTAAAAGATCTTTTTTCTTCATATTGCTTGTAGGATTCTTTCTGTAATTACCCCAAAAAAAACTCCATGGCCAAGGACAACAAATTGGAGGTAAAAGAAAACAAAGGCCCTGACTAAAAGTATCGCTGGTATTTATCGCACATGATAAATAACAATACCATGGGGTATGTTATTTATTGCATGCAATAAATATCACCTATTATGAGTTGCTGAGGAATAGCATGCAGATTTCAGTGTTTAATGCACTAAAATCTGCATGATACAGTAAATACTGTATGGTTTACCCCATTAAATTTCAGCAGGTTTAACCTGCTGAACTTTAACGCTGGTTGAATTATTTAACACATCCAATAAGTTTTGGCTGCATTAAATACCTAACAACTCATAATTCCAAGTTGTTCATAAACAGGCGTTTAGGCAGAGATCAGTATTAAGCACCCAACTCGTAATCACTAACCCTGGGCATAGTTTGCATAGTAGCACTTCACGTAGTTACGCGAAGTACATTTTAAACTACACATAGCTATGCAAATTGCATAGTACGTAGCTGTGTGCTTGACTGCACTGTACAATAATTGCCAAAGGCATCTTGCACAGTGCAAGTTAAGATAAAATAAATATCTCTGTCTTTATATGCTAAAAATGCATATAGTTATTTCACAAAAGTGAAAACGATAAATTAACAAGCAGTGAGAGAGCTGATGATTTTGGGATCCTCCCTAACCTAGGGAGAGAACCAAGCAGATGCCTTGAAAACAACAAGCACATCTTTTGAACGATTCGGTGGTGGTCCCATCCTCTTAGGACCACTCCAAGCACAGTTATTGGCAAAATATAATCCCAACTGTAGGCCCTGCAAAGCATTATGGGACAAGATATAGTGGGCAGTGAATATTATAGTATGTAATATCAAAATAATTCTACAAAGAGCTGCAGTTCCACTAGTCGTTACTAGATGTCCCTCATGAGTCAAATGCAAAGCTTCATGAAAGGGTTTCAATGCTTTTGCATTTGACTCGTGAGGGACATCTAGTAACGACTAGTTGAACTGCAGCTCTTTGTAGAATTATTTTGATATTGGACACTATAATATTCACTGCCCACTGCTAATCTCATCCCATAATGCTTTGCAAGGCCTTTGGTTGGGATTGTATTTTTGCCCATAACTGTGCTTGGGGTGGTCCTAGGAGGAAGGGACCACCACTGAATCATTCACATGATATGCTTTTTGTGTTCAAGGCATCTGCTTGGTCCTCCCCCTAGGTTAGGGGGGACCCCAAAATCATCACCTCTCTCATTGCTTGATATTTTATTGTCAAAGTTCACTTTTGTGAATTGGTTATATGCTTTTTAGCATAGAAAATTGCTTTATCAAAGCATTTGAAGGTGTTTATTATACTGCTGCTATGCTATGCTATGCTACGTCACGTCAATTAACACATGCTACGTGCAATTTGCGTAGTACGTAGTAGCACAAACTTTGCATGCTCCGTGAGCATAGCAAAGTATTATGCCCAGGGTTAGTAATCACGGCATACGTATTCTGAACACTGCTTTATCACTTATAACCTATCATTATCTTTCTCTGGACAGACAGACAAAATCCTTTATTGTTTGAGTCCAAAGTTTGAAACAGAAACAAACATATAAAACTATCAACTCCCCATTATTTACATCAAGGTGTAGGCAATAGGCAGACAGTCATAAAAAACAATAACATTTTCTGTGACAGTGAAATTTGTAAGACCACAAAAGGTGCTTAGCAATTGTTTATAATTAATCGATTGTTTAAACATGCACATGCATTGCCCCCCTGCCTTTTACGACATAGCGGTGTGCATAGCAAAATATTAAATATCTTGTCACATAAAAGTACGATTAGTGTAAGGGATCATAAAATTAAAGTTCAATCCAAATTTACATTACATTACATCCAAAAAAATCAAGCAGCTTGTTGCATGAAAGCGTGTAAAACATCATAAAATCAAAATCTAATCCAACATCAGTATACATTTTAAAAGACTAGTAAGACATTTTAAAACAGATGATTATATTTTCTGGATTATCATCATCATTAATACTTTATTTCGGCCGCTAGGGCCATCAAAGTGCATCAATAAAACAAACAGTATATACATCTGTATTAAAAAACAATAAATACTCACAAAGGATTTCATATACAATGATCAACCCACATAAGAAAGTAGAGACAAAAACACATAGCACAAGCTTCATAGATACAGCAGGGATGAAAGTTGTATATATTAAAACATAAACAATTAAAATACAACCAGCCAGATAAAAAGACATTAAAAAGAATCACATCGAGTGCATAAAAATATCCAGACAGTAAAATCTTATACTAAAATCTTATGATAAAATAAAACTGTGTGACATCAGTGCAAGGCCTAAAACTCAAACAAAGACCTACTCACCCAGTCACCAGTTCCCCTAAACCCCCAGAAATCACTTTATGTAAGCCCGACGGGTGTGCCACATACAGTTTAAAAAGCGTGATACGGCAAAGACAATTGGGGGATGAGTGTCATATTTTAGAACTCTATAAGCCTCTATGGCGCGCACAAACCCTAAATTTTTACATAGTTGGATTAACCAACGCTTGCGCGGCAGCCGATAGGCGGGGCAGAGGAGCAGAACATGTATTTCAGACTCCACCTTATATTTGCACGCAGGGCATTCACCAGTTTGGTCTCTCAGCCATTTGCTGGAATATGCTGCAAGTGGGAGGGTCCGCAACCTCAATTGCATATACAATTTCCTTGCAATTGGGGGTTCAACAAAATCTAAAAAGGTTTCTCTGCTATATACATCCTTTATCGCTAAAAATTCTACAGTTAAACGACCACTTGAGGTACTTTCTCGGATGGCCCTTAGCTTGACTACTCTGTAAGAATTGACTAGGTCCAACCTTGAGAGCTTGGCACACGATGTCTCAGGCGTGCTCCAGAGGTCCGGCTTGCCCATCTTGAGGGCAAGGTCCCTTATATGGCAGAGCCATGTAATTTTCTTTATATTACACATAGATAAAAACTCGGAGAGTTCATCCCTAAAAACAGACAGCTCTGGAGTCACCCACATCCTCCGCCAAAAAGCTAGGGGTCTTATAGCAATTTCTTCATCCAGCGGCCTCAATCCGAGGTCCATACGAAGGGGAATTAAAGGGGTGCTGCGGGGTAAACCTAGTACTTGTCGCATGAAATTATTCTCTACCTTTGTCAGGTTTCCAGTTGGACAATGTCCCCACAGCTCTACCTCATAGAGTGTAGCACCCCTCGCCTGGGCTTTATAGATTTCCACAACAGGGGCAGCTGGTTTAAAAACAGAAGATCTATACAATTTCATTATACCACCAACTGTCTGTGTTAATCTAAGCCTCGCTTTATCTATTTGAGGGCCCCATTCAAATTTCTCAGCCAAGGTAACTCCCAGGTAGTCAAATATCCTAACTCTTTCCAAGGCGATACCATGCAGAGAAGGGTTTGGCCGGGTTTTAAGAGGAGGGTTGAAGACCATATATTTAGTTTTATCTAGATTGATCTCCAGCCCTCTTAACTTACAAAAGTTTGCAAAACCATCTAAAATGCGCTGAATGCCCATAGGCGATTTCGAAAGCAACAAAGTGTCGTCTGCGAACGTCAGCGCAGGAACCTTCCCTGAGGCTAACTTTGGAGCATCATTGTCCACAATTAATTTAAGATAATTAATAAGATCATTAATAAATAAACAAAATAAAGTAGGAGCTAAAACACATCCCTGCCGTACCCCCTTTTCGACTGGGAAGCGAGAAGTAAGTTCCCCGTGCCTCCCACAGCGCACTTGTGCAAAATTATCAAAGTGTAGGCTCTTAATAGCTTTTAGAAGATATGGAGGAATCCCTAGTTCACTCAAAACCCTCCATAATTTTTCTCTGGGTACAAGATCGAAGGCCGACTTCAGATCAACAAATATCAGATAGAGGCTGCCACCCTCTATAGTCACTGTTTTCCAGTAAAGTAGTTGGAGTCTGAATATCTGGTCAACAGTTGACATTTTTGATCTGAAGCCGGCCTGATAGGGACTTAGTATTCGCTCTTCTTCCAGCCAACTCTGGAGACGGTCTAAGAGCACCCGACCATAAAGTTTTTGAGGGATATCAATTAGACTAATCGGTCTATAGTTGGAGGGTGTAAGGGGGCAACCTTTTTTAAATATAGGAACAATCTCAGCCCCACGCCAAGTATCAGGGGGGTTAGATCCCTGCAATACCGCATTGAATAGAGCACACAAATATGGGACCCATATTACAGGTTCTTTACGAAAGAGATCCCCTGGAAGTTTGTCTAGGCCTGGGGCTTTATTGCTATGTAGCTTATTAATGGCATTCCTCACTTCAGTGCTAGTGATCTCCATCTCCCCCTCTAGTTGTGTCTCGGAAGTAAATACTGATGATGCTAGTGCTGGCAGAGCCGGCATCCCGATGGGAGTATAATGTCCCAAAGTGGGTCTCCCATGCTTCTGACGCTATGTTAGGCTCAATGGCCGGTCTCCCTTCCCTATCACCCGTACTCACTATTGCCCAAAATGTTTTCAAATCCTTGTCATCCAGGGCACTCCTTAGCATTTCCCACCTTTCTTGCTCCCAGTTCTTTTTCCCCAGCTGAATAGACCGGTTGTATCTGGCCCTGGCAATTTTAATTTGCACCCTATCGTTATCCTTAACTGCTTCCAATAAACCCCGCTTGTCCTTACGGCACTGGTCATTAAACCAGGGGCATCTGTTGCGACTGTTTGCTCTAACACGGCTCACCGGGTAGAAAACCTCCCCCAAATTGAGGGAGAGCTCAGAGTGTATTTCCCCTACCTTGTCTAGATCCATATTTTGACCCACCACATAAACTGTCTCCCACTGGATTATATAAAAGTGCTCTTGCTTTGATTACGGTACTGATGCTTTTTTGGAAGAACAGCAATTTTAAGATTTTTACGCAGGGCCTGTGCAACGCGGGGCAAGCAAAGGCTACATTATAGAAATCTAGGATACAATGAGTGCTTAAGTTACATATTTGCTCATTTCTGCTAACTCTTTCCCAGGCTCCTGTTATACTCCTTAGTGGTAGAATTTGGAACATAACCAGAAATATCAATCGTCGGAATTTATGTTCTATGTTCCATTGAGAAGTGTGGCTCAATGGTTAGAGCAGCAGACCCTGATGCAGAGATCTGGCCCGGGACCAGGGTTCAATTCCCGCCTCGGCGGGTCTTGGGCTCAATTTCCTCGGACCTGATAATTCTCGCCTCGGTGCCTATTCTAATCATGGGTCCCACTCTGCAACTCTGGGCAATAGCTTGCTTAATCTCCACAATGGCCCCAACAGCGCTGGGATGCCTGGCTTCACCTTGGGGGTGCCCAGGAGTGGACATTTCACAGGGAAAAGCCAGGAAGGGTTCCACAGCGGTATGCGTACAGCGCCAGGACACCCCTTTGGGGGTATAAGTGCGCTTTACAAGTACAAATTTCATTTCATTTCAGATATGGTTATCATTTCTTCATCCTACACATATTGTGAACTATGTCGTATCTACCATTTGAGAGGCAAAAAAACATTTCTAATTCCATGTAAGTGCTTGGCTTGAGTTGTTAAGAAATCGGTTAATGGCCAACATGGACATAGATTTCAGTGCCTCTCGTTTCAATTTAAAATTATCTCGGGCAGCATGAAAATTCCTCCTACAAATCTTGTCTTTGCTCAATAAAAATATCCCTCTGAGACAACATCCTTAAAGAACTGGTATCGGATGGAATCAACCGGATGCCCCAACATAAAACTGCCGCCAAACCCTACACAAAAGTACTTACGAAAGCTAGTTCCAAATAGATAGCAGAAGTGTAGGCTAAGGTGGTCTAACTACATAATCTTCTCCCCGTAAACAAACGGTGCCAGTTCAAACTCCTCACCCACACCTACAAAGCCCTCCACTACACAGGCCCAGTGTAGTCCATAAAAGGCCAACTATTAACTGGCATGACCTCATTTGCATATAATAAGCTTGGAGAGATTTTTCGGTGGTACAGCTGAATTTAAAAAGTAAAGTGTCTATGGCCGAGGGCATTAAAGAATATTCTCAGTCTATAGTATGGCACATTGCTTTGGTGTATAAGTGGGATATCTGGTTTCATTCTGATAAATCGTAACTAAAAAGTTTCCCTAAATATACATAGGACTTAACCACCTCTAGATTTTGAGTCCCCAAATGCCATGAATACTATGTTTAGTTTAATTGATGTTTAGCTTTGAAAACAAAAATGTTACTTTTAGAAATATTTATTTTTAAAAGTGATCTTCAACAAAGGTTTAAGGAGGTCCAACCTTTTTTATAGTTCCTAGGCATCAAGTCTAATATTGCTACATCATCCGCATACAGAAGATAAATTATTTCCTTGCTACCTACCTCGGGAGGATCACCCCTGTATGAGGAAAGACTTGGGGTAAATTGACTACATATTTGGGAAAAAAGCAAGGGCGCTAGAAGGCATCCTTGTTTTAGCCCTCTTTTTGTTAATATCTCATTTGAAAAGCCTTGATTTCCTCTCAAGAACAATTGACACAAGGTAGATGAGTAAAAGGCCACTATTAGGTGAAGTAGGGAATAAGGAATTCCTAGTGTAGAAAGTTTCTTCCACAGGGTGTGTCTGTCAACCCGGTCAAACGTGTTTAAGAGATCAGTAAACTTTGCATGGATAAAATAACCACTTGTCTTTATATACTCATCTGTGATGGCCTGGATAATTAAAATATATAACCAGGGTAGCGTAGTTAGCCTTAAAACCTGCTTGTTTCCTAGGAAGAACACCAATGTCAGCTGCCCACTCTTGTAAATGGTTCAATAAGCTTTTGGCAAAGAACTTTCCTGTGGCTTCTAAGAGCGCTATTTGACGATAACTGCTGGGAACAATAATGCTCATGTTGCTCGAATTTGAATTTACTTTAAAAAAATGAAAAGACAAGAGGCATTTGGTGAAACAGAAAAAATTGGTTTAATTAAATGCAGCGGTGGTGAGAGTATCAACAGAGGAGCGTCTGAAGACAGTCTTGGAGTACAGAAGTTTTGGCCACACAGATATACATTTTGTGGGTACAATAAAACACTTTGCCATTCTTTGAAAAGCATCATAGTCAGATACAACAAGTACAACCATCTGATAAGGGGGACACAGATGGCTCTCGACGGAGAGCTAGTGTGGGCCAGTGTTTGCGTGTCCAGATGCCCAGTGTGGTGAGTGCGTGATCACCCCGTGGGTTGTACATGTTGTGTCCTGATTGGCCTAGTGTTTCTAACAACATGTGGCATCTAACTTTGTGGTATTTTGGGAATGCACACCTTTGGCCTTAAGTGCTTTATTGGGGGCAATCTCCTCAGTCCTGTTTGTGGTGTGACTACCTATCTGTGGGATTGATCATGGCTTTCCCTGGTGCGTGTTTGTCTCTGTGCTAAGTGTAACCCCACCTGTGACCTGTCAATCTATAGGCTTGGGTTTGGGTCGCAGAGCCTGTCTGACCACGTTTCTCTGTCTTGCAGCTGATGGATACATTTGACAGCATTGATACAAGTTTGTTAGTGCGTGCACGTGTAACATGGCGGTCATTGATATCATATTTACCGATATTCTCATTATTATACATACAGTTATTACGTCGTACATCAACGTTGCATTCACTGAGATTGACTTCATTATGCATGCATAAGTTACGGTGTACATCAACTTTTGATTTACTGGTATTGACATTATTGTGCGTGCATAGATTACAGCTTACATAGATATCGCATTTACTGGTACTGCCGCTGCTAGGGTGTACATTGCTATTGTATTTATCGATCTCAACAATCACTTTCGAGAAGGGAGCACCTACACCATATTCATTGCAATATTTAAATATTGCAGCAAGAAACAGGGACCAAAGTGAGGCCTCTTGTTTTTAAGACTGAGAACAGAATATCATCAGGGCCCATTGCAGTCAAGCACTGTGATTTCAAGATAACGTTTTTATCGAAGCTGCTGAGGGGGATCATATTTGCAGGTATCATTTCCATTACAGGACTCCCTTGAGACAGTTGTACTGGAAGGTTTATTATTGGCAGCATACATTTCATTTTTATATTGCGTCAATAGATGATGGTGTAAAGATTTTTCAGGTCTCACAGGATTCTGCGACCAAGTACCAAAACCTGTTAGTGTTTTAGAGACTACTGTCTCTCTAAGAATAATCCATTTTGAATCAGCTTATTTTTGTTTGTGGGACTGCTCGATACCTGTTACTTTTTTTGTTTTAGGGCTTAGGGCTTTAGGGACTTAATTCATTTTCCCCTTACTTGATAATGCAATACAATTGCCATCCAATCAACAACACACTCTCGGAGAACTTCCACAGCAAGATAGCCACCATCTACAACAACTTCAACCCCCAACCCACCAACGTCAATTTCATCATCCTCAGCCTACCCACAGACACCACCTCCTTGATCACTGCATGGAGTCTGACCACCATGCATACCACCAAAGCCCTCAAGGCCTCAATCTACTCCATATTACTCACAGACCAGTGCCCTCACCATTTCTTCAACCTCAGAATCCAAAAAATCAGCACAGAACTCATCAACATCCTCAATGCATCCATCACCACAGCAACCAATGAGATAGATGGAAACACGCAGAAGTAAGACTGCTCCTGAAAAAACGCTCTGCCGACCCCAGCAAACTCAAGAACTACTGCCCCATCTGCAGTGGCGGCTCGCACAGGGAGTGCTGCGGGGCGGTAGGGCGGGGCAGGGTAGGGGCTGGGTGGGGGGGTCGTGGAGTCGGACATACGAAGGTCAGGAGTAAAGTAAGTAAATAAATTAATAAAACTATTTAGCTTGCGCTCGCTGCATCGCCAACTCATCAACAGACTCAACCACATCAGCATGCAAAGAAGTGCCCTCAAATGGATCTCACTCTTCCTCACGGGACAAACTCAGAGAATCCGCCTGCCTCCCTTCACCTCCGAACCCAAGATCATTACCTGTGGCATCCCCCAATGATCATCTCTCAGCCCTACGCTGTTCAACACCTACATGATACCCTTCACAGACCTCGTCAGATGACCCCTCAACCACCAGAACAAACTTCTGCAATACCATGACCAGCATCGCCGACTAAATGAGGACCAGCTGCCTAAAGTTCAACATGGACAAGACTGAAGTGCTGATCTTTGGAGAGAACACCTCCCTGTAGGACAGCAGCTGGTGTCCCTTCGAGCTCGGACCGCCCCACACCCACAGACCACTCATGCATCCTCTACACCAAACTCACCATGCATTGCCAAATCAACGCACTTGCCTCTCCTTGCTTCCACACCCTTCACATGCTCTGGAAATTCTTCAAATGGATGGTTCGCTGACAAAATATTGCCACCCAAAATATCCCCATACCAAAATATTGTGACCAAAATATTGATGTAAAAAATATCTTCATCCTATACATATAAGGTAAGTACAAACATTTTGAAAAAAATATTGTTATAATAAAAATCGCTGTATTAAATATAGGGGGTTATTTTGATGGCAGTTGGACCATTTTCCGATGAGCTCCGTGAGCCCATCGGACCATCGGAGGGTCAGTAATCCCTACAATAGAGGCAGTGCCTTCTCAGGCACCACCGTAGGGATTGCAATGTCCATTTCCGATTGTCCTTTCATGGCAGTTCACCCGCCGTGAAAAGATTGGCTGAAAGTGACTTTGGGAGCCCCTAGCTGGACCCACTTTTCCCCCTGGACCTCTGCTTTGAGGCCTGGGTGGGCACCTATGGTGCCCTCCTAAACTTCCCAGCACAATGTGGCAGGCACCGCATGGTGCCTGTCACACGGTGCACAGATGTTTTCAAAGTGTAAATTTTCTATTGCGGCTTGTGCTGCAACCCACAGCACAAGCCCCAATAGGAAATATACACTTTGTGACCTCCGTGTAGGTGGTCAAATTGTAATTAGGGCAGGGTGACCACCGATTCCTATGCTCAAACATGCATTGATCTGTACAAATTCGTACGAAAACTAAAATTATTCAAAGTATACACCTTACGGAAAAAGGACACCCTAGCAGCAAACATTAGACTGGACAGAGGACTACCGTCCCCCCTGTCAATTGAAGACATTGAGACATTACGACTTTTACATGACATGAGTGGTCAGGTTCAGGGCTGCACTATGGACACTACATCAGATTCTTTTGACCCGACACATCTCAGAACACTACCAGAAACATTTGAGTAGGGTTGAGACCAGGTTCAGGACACCTTCTAAGTGCATGCCACAGGCAGCTAAAGACAACATAGATATAGCCTACAAAGCTATAACCCACGACACACTAAAACTCATGCACAGGGTACCAAAAGAAAGAACGTTACAAGAGACCAGTGTAAAGCAATTGCTGTACTACAAAAAGATGAAAATCTTATCATCAAACCATCAGACAAAGGCGAGAATATAGTCATAAGGATCAGAAACAAATACATATGCGAGGCACATAGGCAGCTGAATAACACTACCTTCTTTGTGAGGGTTGACAAGACATACTTGACACAGCTAAAAAGGAGATATTTTGATCTATTACAGGGGTGGTACGATAGCCAACTATTGAGTTGGGATGACCGAAAGTTCCTTAAAATTGAGACACCTATGATACCTACTTTCTACCTACTCCCCAAAGTCCACTAAAACATGATGGATCCACCGGGACGCCCCTTAGTGTCCTCAAAGAACATCCTAGTAGAAAAATCATTGTTTTTTGTAGATCACTTTCTATTTCCATATGTCAAAGATTTGAACTCATATGTGAGAGACACAAAAGATTTCTTACAGAAGACACAAAATTTATATTGGGGGCATGAACACTGGATGGTATACCTAGATGTAGAAAGTTTGTATGCCAGTTTAAGACACACAAAATGGTATGAGTGTGTGTAAACATTTTCGCAAAGCACGTAACACCTGCTGTAACATACCCATATGATCCTCCAAATGATTGAGATTTGCTTCACAGAGAATGCATTTATGTTTGACAATACGTGGTATAAACAAAAACAAGAAACTTCCATGGGCACCTGCTTTGCTCCCAGATACACCAATCTAACGGTGAGCTGGTGGGAAAAGCAGGTGCTCTGGTGCAAACAAATGGAACAGTGGACTAACAAGGTTAACCTATGGCTAAGGTACATTGATGACATGTTCTTTGCATGGGAAGGCAATGAACGAGATCTCAAATCATTTTTGACAGAACTAAACAGTAACAAAATGAACCTTAGGTTTACCATGCACTACAGCCAAGACACCACAGACTTCCTTGACCTCAGACTTACGGAACTCAATGGAAAACTAACCACTGAGCTGTATAGAAAACTGCCAGCAGATAATTCAATCCTCGATATGGTCAGTTGCCACCCACCGAATTTTAGGTGGAGCATTTCCTATGGAGAGTTTTTTCGAGCCAAAAGGAGTTGCAGCTCAGAAGACACCCATGAGAAAACAAAGGAAGAGATTATCAAAAGGTTCAAAACTAGGAAGTATCCCCAGAAAGCCCTACACCACGTGAGTAAGAAGGTAGCTAACATCAAAAGAGAGGAAGCCCTCTTTCCACCCCCACATCCTAAAAAAGGGAAAGAAGACGATGGAGGTCCCATAATATTCATAACCATATTTAACAACCAGGCAGGAGACCTGAGATAGAATTTTAAGAAAAAGATGGGATATCTTAATTCAGCATCCCGTTCTAAGAGAATAACTGGGAAGGGCCCCTTTAATTACCTACCAGAAAAGCCTATCCCTTAAGGATATGTTAGTCCATAGTCACCTCACACCCCGTAAAACCAACTGGTTAGACCAAGGCGGAGGCTTCCGCAAATGTGGAAAGTGCAAGGTCTGTAGTCACAGCAAAAACATCAAGGAGGTAACTCTACAGAGAGTGAACAGAAAATGGAGGATCCCCAGAATAATAAACTGAGGGACTGACTTTGTTGTCTATGCCATAGCCTGCCCTTGTGGAAAATGGTATATTGGGTCCACTCTGTTCCCAGTTAAAAAATGTGTGCTTGAACACTGGAGACCTATAACCAACAGAGATTTTAGTTACAGCACTGCCAGGCATTTCCATGAAGCACATGACGGGGACTGGACACTAGCCAAATATTTTGACCTGGACACAGTTCCAAAACACCCGAGAGGTGGAAACCGCCTCTCAGTATTACACAAATTGGATTCACGATTTATCCTACAAGCTGGTACTATTTTTCCTAATGGAATGAACATTGATGAAGAGCTACATTCACACCTATGAATAGCCAGATATCCATCCCGAGCCGGACTCCAAGAGTTCCCTCTAGTTTTTAGTTTTTCATTTTTAATAATTGTATTTACACAATGTTTGTTTTTTTTCATTTATTTTTTACATTATTTTCTGGTAAATCTTACGCTTAGAAAAGTGCTATAATGTTGGAGCCTATTCAAGATGACATTGACCTTATGAGGACAAACTAGAGCACACTAATATAAAACAATACACATAATGAGATTGAAAAACCTGAGTCTAACTGGGGATATATTCTTTTCCTTACAGGATGATTATGGTGAAGCTGACATGAATCGAAGATTATCCACTTCTAGAGAGTTAAGAGCACCAGAGGAACGGTGATGTTCTACATAACAGTCACCTCTCCCTTTTAGAATAATGAATAGTTGTAGGATGCTTTATTTAGAACAAACATGCTGTCTTAAGTTATGCTACTATAGGATCATCCTTACATGACTGCACCACCATGACCAAACTCTTTGTCTTCGATTGCCTCTTGAAGTGTGTGTGTTTTTGATATATACATTAGGATGTCATTAGACAGAAACACTTAAAAATATCAGAACATAATACAGTTCAGGGTAGCAAACCCAAACGTGAGCTATGCTTCCCAGTTTTCCCAATGCAATGTTGTATATTTCCTAGGGTGTCCATAAACGGGCTTTCCAGACTCATGTCCTTATATAGGCACAATTCGCCTTGCCCTTATATAGGCATAAAATCCCAGACCTTATTTAGGCATAAACCATGCACTCCAAATACAGGCATGGATTCCGACATCCGTCCACCCTAGCCTCACAACGAGTTCATGAAAAAACAGACCCTTAGGCTGCGGGAGTTTCCCTTGCCCAGGACTATTGATTTCTTCAAGGACTCATATATTATGCATGAACCATTATTCCTTAGGGATTCATTCATGACGTCTTTCGCTGCCCAACTCACGTCAATGCTAACATTTTCAGGTATAAATATACCTTCCCAAACCCCTGTAAATCAGAGGAGACCTCGACTTCAGAGGAGCCCGATTCCCGGCCGGACGCACTGAGAAGACACTGTCATTCCTGCACGCAGAGAGTCCAGCTTCCAGTGATCTAACTTCCCTTGCGGGGTGTTGGAGTTCGAGTCTGGGAAAGAGATTCCTACCTCTCTCATTCTTCAGGTATGGAGCAGACTAGAACCTAGAGGGACTCTTGGCATACTAGACTCTTGGCATGCTAGGCGCAACATACTCTTAGTATACTCTAGTCAGGATTACATCACCTACTTCTACTTCTCCCTACACCTAGGATAGGTTAGGTACACTGGGGTAGAACTAGGCTAGAAACGCATCATATGAGTACTCGCATTTTTAGGCTGTGTCATTTTATGTAAATGCATATATGCTGAAAAGATAATGCTAACGCAGTATTATTTATTTCTACTGCTCACTCTGTACATTATTTATCTCGCATACTGTCTTGTGATTGTAACAGCACATTTAACTTACAACAGAAACAAGACTGTTCAATAAATCTTTTATTGAAACGCCCGTCTGTTATTTCTGTGTAACTTTGAGAGTAACCAAAATATGCACGACTGAGCTGAGTGAAATAGTTATCTATTGTTTCTACGACTCTGGGACACATCCTGATTCTGTAAGGGAAACACAGTAGTCATGTTTTGCGGCTGCCAGAAACTACTCCCTTCTTGTCGTCAAGAAGTTTCTAGTGGCCTCTGAGCTAGCTGGCACAAGTAATTAAGTTTAATATACTCGATAGGGACATACCGACCTTAGTCCTATGTCAAACCTATAGGATATATTATTCCAATGCGCAGAGCCTATAAGGGAAATAGGAGCTACACTACATGGCGCCCAACGTTTGGTAAGGCAGTAATTCAACGTTAGATACTGAGTAACTGAGCCGTGCTTCTTCTTTTTCTCTCAGAGACCCCTACCCATATACTCCAAAAGACGTCTGGAGTGGGCAGGGTTAGTATCCGCCATGGCTACATAGGGCAGTACCCTATATATTAGCTGTTTGGTTTGCTCAACGTTGAAGGATACAGTGTTCCACAATATTGTGCACCTTATATTTGTTTCCTTGAAACTTGTTCTACATTTTTCATATAACAAAATGTCCTTAAACGGGGACAATCCCGCCGGAAACAAAGGAGCTGCGGCTGATCCAGCCCAGCCAGCACTTTTTAACAACACAGGTTTAAATGAAGCCGAGGAGGGTGTCATCGACATCGCTCCAAACTTAAGAAGAGCCATTACTCTAAAACTTATAAAACATGGCCTATCACCGAGAGGAGGTAGAGCAGTTTTCGTGATTGAGGCACATGAATCCTTTCAGACAGAGGTATTCTATTCATGGGTAATTTTTCCTGAATCCAATCCAGTAACACACATGTTTCACTTCTACAAAGAAGATGAACCACCAGAGGAATACATTCCTTTCGAGGATATAGAAATTCCATTAACATACCAAGAGCATCAGCTCTGGTTTAAAGGCGCCCTAAAACATCACAAAAACATAACCAGGCTCGGTCCACTAGGTAGACCAGGAGCAACATGGCCGATTCTAGCCGGCTATACACCTCATCCCGACATCGAAATAAAGTCAGATGAGGAACTACTTACTCAACTCACAGAGTTAATAAAAATCTACAGACAATTGGTTCAATATGTCATCCAGACTTTTACTGTCCAACCACCATTAACAATTCCAAATCAAACCCCTCACCAGGGGAATACTCTAAAAATTACACCACAGACTCTATACGCAGTCATGGGTAAAATGCCCACTAAGCAGGAGCAAATTCCATTTTGGATAGCTCAAAAAATTACTCAAATCGAAGCAGTATTTCCAAATACTAGCCCACATGAGAAACACAGAATCCTAACCATTAGTTTACCAATGGGGATCACACCACAACTGGAAGACTGCACCACTTGGGGCTCAGTCTTCGCTGCCATCTACACTAAAACACACGGCATTCCGTCAATTGCGGTAATACCTGATGTCCTAAAACAAATTCAAAACGAATACGGGGCAGAGCCTGCTTTAAATTTAGGTATGAAATTACTGAAAAATTTTGACCAGGTCTCAACAATAATATTATCTAATATTAAAGGAGAGGCAGCAGCAGTGGCGATCCGACAAAAATTAAGGGAATTTGATGTTACAGAACATCAAACAGAGCTACCCAGAATTATAGAACAATCTTATGCAGAATTAGGCAGAGATAGTTTGGGTGGGAGACCAGTTAAACCGAAACTATCTGAAAGTCCTGAGAAGGACTCAATTAAACAAACTCCTACATCCTCTAAAAAGAAGTGGGAGTCTAATAAACAAAATTCAAATGAGAAAGGTTCTCAATCCCGAGGTAGGTCTCCTCAAAAGGAGCCCTCTGAAAGGAGGTATAACCTCAGGAATAGGGATAATTTGAGAAAACCTGATAGGTATCAAGATACTGATACACGTTCCTCTCGTTCCTTTCAGGTCTCATCACAGACTTCGGAAAGAAGAGGACGAACAGAACATAGAGAAGAACGCGTGAAATCAAAAGACGACAAACACGCTCCAAAAACTAAGGCAAAACCTCAATTCTCCAAAAAGAAAGTAGCAGGTCTGAAGATCAGAAATGCCGAGAATACTGAGAACACAACTCAAGAACGGAGAATGGGCTCAGACAATGCTGGACAGTGCAGCAGAAGTCACAATAGCTCGCCAGAACCTGAAGGAACTTCTGGAGATAGTGGACTTGAATGAGTACATTACGGTAGAGACTGTAGACACCAGGGTTAGTACTCCACAAAAGTTATTTGACATAACACTCCGGATGGAGGGAGACAAACCTAGACAGGTTAAAGCACTCTTTTGGGAAAAACTATCAAAGGGTTATGACATACTTCTAGCAGAAAAGGACTGGCCACCACAATTTGTCAGGGAGTGCCCACATGGCGAGGACATTATTATGCCTGCCTTCTCCAATCACATACCAATTCACCTAAAATATACATATGCCAGAAAATGGGCAGTGGCCCAGGCTCCAGCATTATATAAAAATCATGTAGGATGGGATGAGGACTCACCTCACCATAAAATAAATCTGAAACATGAGCCAACTGCACAGAGGCAGTATCCTATTAAGCAAGAAGCTAAAAAACAGGTCAGGGAGATCTTAGATCAACTTGAATATCAAGGGGTGATTGAAACATGCACCTCCGCAATGAACAATCCTTTGTTTCCTGTCTCCAAACCAGACAATACATATCGTCTAGTTTTGGACTACAGACATTTAAACACTTGTTCTAAAACTTTTGCAGTGCAAAATGCACATAGCACAGCATTAATGAATAACATTGTGCGTAAAAAATACAAAACAACATTAGACATCTCAAATGGTTTCTTTTGTCAAAATATAGCACCTAAAAGTAGGTACTTAACGGCATTCTCCATAATGGGGACCCAGCGTCACTTTTGTCGACTCCCACAAGGGTTCAAGAACAGCCCAGGTTTATTCTCAGCGAGAGTAACTGAGTTATTACAAATTTATGACAACGAGGCATTGTCCTATGTCGATGACATTTATCTGACAGACGATGACTTGGAAAAACACTTGAACAGGGTGAGCACCATTATACTGGGATTCGCCTCTGAGGGCTACAAGTTCAACTTTAAAAGTCCCGAATTGCCCATCTCAATGTCCTATTTTTGGGATATGAGCTTTCAAGTGAAGGCAAGAGCTTGGCAGCTAACTTTTTAGAGAAATGTGCGCTGCTCCAACCTCCAAAGACGCTAAAAACTTACAATCCATCCTGGGTTTCCTAAATTTTGGAAGAACATACATACTAAACTATGCAGAAAGGGTTAAACCTCTCTATGCATTAATCAAACCTGATTTTTCTATCAAAAACTGGACACAGGAACACACAGAAATTTTGCGTTCACTCCAGGCTAACATGTTAGCAACCAAACACTTACAAACACGCGTAAGTCAAAGAAATTTGGTGATCCGAATAATTTCGGGTCAATGTGGATTCACCTACTTAACCTTCAATGAGGGTGAAAAAGTACCAATTGCGTACAAATCACATTTGTACACACAAGCGGAAATGCGATTCAGTTCTACTGAAAAAATTCTAACAGCAGTTCAAACAGCTGTAGCAAAAGAAAGAGCCTTAGCCCAAGGGAAACGCATAATTGTCGTAACCCCGGTACCAGCTTTAGAAGCGGTCACAAAAGCAAGCATTCCAAATGCTAAAGCACTACACCCGAGATGGATACAATGGGTTAATTCTCTTGCTGCACCTGATGTTGAATACGTTTTGATCCAGATTTAAAAACACAAGCATTTCTCCAATATGAACAAGAATGTCCTCTGCCCACTGAGATTCTGCCTCTCGATCAGTATGAATTCATAATTTACACTGACGGATCCGCACAGCCCGCAACAGGGAGTAAGCAAGCTTACAGTGCAGCGTGTGCTATCGTTAAAGGTCGCATGCAAAATGGCATCTTCAGACCTATGGTCACAAAAACACAATCACTAGGTAATTGTACAGCTCAGCGAGCTGAACTATAAGCATTCAAACTGGCACTTGAGAGTACTGATCGAGAATTCCTCACACTAATCGTGTGCGATTCCTTTTACTGTGTTCAGTCGTATAATAACTATATACAAAACTGGCTTGAAAATGGTTTCAAAGATGCGAAAGGTGGCACAATAAAGCACAAACTGCTTTGGGAACAAGTAGTTCAGTTGAAAAACGAACTACCAAAGGCTCACGTGATTCACACACTGAGTCATCAGCGTGATGGCGTTCACGTTGCAGGGAATTCATTGGCTGACGAAGCCGCAAAGGGGGCTGTGCAGACGGCTTCCGTAGCTGCGATCACTCATTCAAAAACAAAAATAGACGGTGAGATAATGTTAGCTGTCAATGCTTCGAGCAAAGGCAGCAGTGCAGCGTTACCAAAAAGTTTCCACTCAAGTACTCTTATGTAATTGATGCGAATAACGTTCCTTTTGCTCGAATCCCTGGAGTGGGGGATAGGGTAATTCCAAACATGGAACGAAGAGCAGCTTTGATTTATGAAACACATTTGGGGGAGGGTCTGTCACACCAAGGGATCTCTAAAACAATTTTGACGTTAAAAGAGATGTACTGGTGGCCTGGAATGAATACACACATTCACATATTTATCAACAACTGCTTAGACTGTAAATTACAGCGAGAGAGCCACCAGACACCATGCTGCGAATGCGGCAACCCAGTACAGACACCACTGTTAGACAGCATTCGGCTATCTACTCGCCGGCGTCCAACTGGACAAAGGCATTCCCGCAAATACTAAATCTAGGTTCCTATGGTTATGGCCTCAGCGCTCGGCTGACGCTCGAACTGTTATAAAAGATTTGCGAGTCTTTATCGGCACATACGCAATAGGCACGCTACATTCTAATCAGGGTTCTGCGTTTAGCTCTAGGGCTTACAAGGAGGCCATGGCCAGTCTGGGCGTTGCATTGCGGTACTCCTCTCCATTCCATCCTGAGGGAAATTCTGTTGTGGAAAGGAAAAACCGGGACATAAAGCAGTCTATAACAGCTAGGGTATTAGGTTCGGGTGATGGGTGTGTCAAACACCTCAATAGCGTACAGCGCGCTCTCAACAATCTGCCAAGAAGTTCTCTAGGGGGGGTCACTCCATATGAGGTCCTATTTGGGACAAGAATGTGGGTTCCAGACTTAGAACACGTAGGCACAGTGGTGGAAAATAAACCATTTGATATCAAAGATCGTTTGGCTGTTTTACAGGATCTTAACAAATTAAGAACGAAACAAAGCAACGTATCCCTACAGCCAACCACCACTGGGGAAATATCGGCGGTCACAGCAAGGCCTGTCTGGATTCCAAAAGTTGGGGATCTAGTCAGAGAAAAATCGCGGACAAGAAGGAATTTGGACCTTCTTACAGACAACCGGTACCTGTTCTAGCTGTTCAAGGAACAAGGACAGTACTTCTGCCGCCCCTTGCTGGAAGAAAGGAGAAAAGATTTGTGTCCATCGACCTGATCAAACCACAGTATGTGGCCAATACTAAGCAGTAGGCCTCGTGGACTCCGACCTAGTAGCAGACGCACTCCTCTCGCTACTATTCAAGAGGTTCAGACTGAAAGACTGATCACGATCGAGAATTCAGCTGTAACAAATGAAGGACTAAGCAACCAAGCCATGGAACTCATCCCTCTTGACAACCAAATAACAGTTCGTCCAAATACACCTGTCTACACCAACGTGACACGTGATGAACTGTCTCCTGTGATTTCTACAAATCCTGATGCAATTCCAACAATTGACAGAACTGCTTCTGGCTATTTCATTGACTTTGATACATTCTCAGAAGATCCAAGCGAACCTGAAACGACGCCAGCAACTTTCAAACTAAAGCAGCAAGTACAAGACTTTATTCACTTTCTGAAAAGACTTATCTGGTTTCTCCATGGATTGAACTCTGGATTACATCTGGACTTTTTGTTTTCCTGCTCTGGTTAGCTTTGGTAACAACTATAAGCGTGCTTATAAGTGGCAGATACATCCATGTGGATAGTGAAGGAAAAGGCGTTAACGTACTTTTGAAACCACATAAATCTTCCCATCGTGAAGCAAGAGACTTGTCATCAGTGAACATCACAGCTGTTCCTATACAGGATGGTATAGTGTGGGACAAAACAGATTATGAAATTTTCGGATCGACGGAACAATTGAACATTCCACATTTGTTTAAAATTTCACTAAGTGATTTAATTACGTCCAGTACCTATTCAGATGATTGGGACTTTGAGACTGTGACTGACATAATGTTTGATCTAGAAAAATCTGCTGCATTTTCTAAAAATGAATATTTAGAGGGTTCATCAGACTATGAAGAACTGTATTGTTATAACCACTATGGTCATCATTATTTGCATAAAACTGCATATCCAAGAAATGTGTTTATGTTTAACCAATGGGAACATTGTCCTACACCACCACAAGGTAGTTCAAAAACTTTTGCTAGTAAGTTTCCGTATTTTTAGGTTACAATACATCTGACCCAGCAACGTTTTACTACAGAAATGTAAACAAAACAGGACTGAAAATTATGTTAACAAATACGAAACAGATTTACTCTGCAGCATTCATTGCCCAACTGTCAACACAGGGTTTCGACTTATGGAAAGACACAATAGAGACAAACACTGTCTGGGGTAGTAAAGATTGGCAAGTTCAGGGTATAGAAGCTTTATTTAGAGCCTGTATCATCCCTGAACAAATACTGTTTTTGAATGAAACCGTCCAACAAACATCTTGTCTTGGATTGGCCAAGATCAAAGAGATTAAATCACCTTCTGTGCCAACAGCTGCCAGTGATAATAATACAAAGGCAGTGGTGACAGTTGACAATATACTTCAATTCAACAGATCTGATCCAAATTGGAAGAAATGGTTGATCTGGCCCTTAGACACAAACAACTGTCAGGAAAGGTTCTTGAACAAAACTCAGGGCTTTACTATTCATAGGCCAGACCCAAGATATGTCCAAAGACAACATCCGGGGGTAGTAACAACATACAGTGTAGGAAAATTATGCCTTGAATGGCTGCATAGATCTACACTACAGGATGTGAAACAACACTTATCCTTACTTACAGGAGACGCAGATCTTAGGGAATTCTTGCTTGGACCAAGAAAACCGCGTCAAAAACGTTTCATATATGCCGGCATTTATGCTGCTTATAATGAAGCATGGAAACTGTCACAGATAGAGGCCGCAGAACGAATACGTGAACTTGATCGTATTAATTTAGAGAAAGCGCTCACTGTGGTCGACAATGGGTTAACAACTTTGTCCTCCAGAATATATTCATTGGTTAGCATTGTATCATCTGCTATCGACATTCTGGAACAAGATTTGGCTATGTTACAACAAGGTCAATCTCAATTACGTTCTATAGTGTTATTGAGCTGGACGCTGCAATCTTTGCGAGCGTGCTATGTGCCTTGGCGTTTCATCAACACGTCGTCTCTGTTTGCAGAATACAATCTCACTGATAAACAGATCGAATTGGCACAAAGGGGAGCAAGGTATACAGTGCTAAGCATTGAAAAACTGGAGAAGTTACCATTGACAGTGGCAGAAAAACCAGCTACAGAATGGGTTATTCATGGCAAAATAACATTACCGGTGACAACTTTTCAGTTTCAGTATTGCCTCAGACAAATGCAAGCAGGCAAATATGAAAGGTTGGGTAAGGAATACATTAAGACATTTTGGGATTTACCGTATACACATAGATGTTAGAGTGGGGATCGTGAAGTGTTTCTTAGCGGTACCAACTGTAAAAATGCACTGACCGGTTCACTTATGTGTCAGGACATTTCTTTACACAGGACTTGTAATGGTTCAGTGGCAAATTTGTCTTGCCATCAGCATGGTACACCAGCTGCTGTGATTAATCCAGCGTTTGGACAACTTTCTAACGGGAGTTACCTCATGCTGAATGATCAGAGTTGCTGTGGAATGTTGCCAGGCATCCCATATCTAGTAACGGTCAACTCCAGGGTCACTTGCTGTATGCAAGTAATGTTTGCCCCAATAGACACAGTCAGGGAGTCGCCGCTATGGCCTTCGCTGAACGTCTCTTTTATAAGATTTGATACTTTAAGCAGAATGAAAGCCATGCTTTTACAGCAAACAGTGCATTTGACCTCGGCCAAAGAAACCTATGATCTACAAGTAGCAAGGACTTCGGCTGAGATACAGACTTTAATACGTACAAACTGCCCTATACATTTCGTAGAAATGGTATCACGTATCTTTAACATGTCAGATACGACCGGAATTGTACATGTATTTAAGAGCATTTGCTCCGGTCTGTTAGCATCTTTCCAGGCTATACTCGGAATCATCCCCAACTTTGCACATTCGGTGTTTGTTGGCATACCATTAATTCTCGCACTTGTTGCCGGAATTTTATTCATCTTTCTACTATTGCGCTATGGCCAGCCTATTCGCAGACATCACTCCGAGCGAAATGGAGAAAGCTCTCCTTGAAAGAAAGTGCTGTGAGCGAATAGTACAGCTATTGGGCATGACTCGTCTAAGGGACCTTAATACAACTTGGTTCCTGTCATTCAGACCAATCTGGCAAGATTGCATCTTACCTGTTCTACGATACCTGCTATGCGGTGAAGAATGCGTGTTAGACAAGCGTCTAACATATCCATCAGCCACGCCAAAGGACGTCGATACTTTGCTGGTCCCGATAACAGCCCATGCTTTGTGTTGTCCCCAGAGGCTACCAATCCTGATGTCAGCATTCATTGAGATCTCACAGACGCTTCCGGCTGCTGCTGAGGTACGAGAGACAACTCCAGGTACACAGGTAACAACGGACGCGAACATTGCTGCGGCGACCTATGCTGAGAGCGATGCTTCACATCTTTGTGCGGTCAATCTCTTACACGAGGTGTTCCAACTTACACCAACGACTGTGGATGATGTTTTGTCTATTGAAATAGATGATCTCATGTTTACACCAGACCCATTAACTGACTCTGAATCAGCATACTGTGTTACAGAGATGCAGTAACAATTTGGCCTTCATTTTTCAAACACTTGGAACTCTACCAAATTTGAAATTTTGTCCCATTTTTTCGAACGAAAATGGCACTTTGATCTGCTTAAAGTAGAACTAGCTTTATAATACGGACTTGGCAGTACTTCCAGGGACACTTAGTCATCTTGTGTGTCTAGAACAGTTCATTTAATTTTTATGACAGGAAATAACTTCGATTTTGTATTAAGTTATCGATCATTTTCGTCATATGTAATTATTGCTTTTATGTTTCATTCCGATTGCATTTATTTCGAACTTTATGCTGGAAATGAAGACATTGCTTAATGATGTACGGAAACATTTGCATTTTCAATATGTTTTTTAATGCTTTTAGAAAATATTTTTAATATGCAGTACTCCATTTTAATGTTTTAGCATTTTTTATATGTTTAGCATTTTAGTATTATCGTACATACGAAAGAGGAGTGGGTGTTGTATATTTCCTAGGGTGTCCATAAACGGGCTTTCCAGACTCATGTCCTTATATAGGCACAATTCGCCTTGCCCTTATATAGGCATAAAATCCCAGACCTTATTTAGGCATAAACCATGCACTCCAAATACAGGCATGGATTCCGACATCCGTCCACCCTAGCCTCACAACGAGTTCATGAAAAAACAGACCCTTAGGCTGCGGGAGTTTCCCTTTCCCAGGACTATTGATTTCTTCAAGGACTCATATATTATGCATGAACCATTATTCCTTAGGGATTCATTCATGACGTCTTTCGCTGCCCAACTCACGTCAATGCTAACATTTTCAGGTATAAATATACCTTCCCAAACCCCTGTAAATCAGAGGAGACCTCGACTTCAGAGGAGCCCTATTCCCGGCCGGACGCACTGAGAAGACACTGTCATTCCTGCACGCAGAGAGTCCAGCTTCCAGTGATCTAACTTCCCTTGCGGGGTGTTGGAGTTCGAGTCTGGGAAAGAGATTCCTACCTCTCTCATTCTTCAGGTATGGAGCAGACTAGAACCTAGAGGGACTCTTGGCATACTAGACTCTTGGTATGCTAGGCGCAACATACTCTTAGTATACTCTAGTCAGGATTACATCACCTACTTCTACTTCTCCCTACACCTAGGATAGGTTAGGTACACTGGGGTAGAACTAGGCTAGAAACTCATCGTATGAGTACTCGCATTTTTAGGCTGTGTCATTTTATGTAAATGCATATATGCTGAAAAGATAATGCTAACGCAGTATTATTTATTTCTACTGCTCACTCTGTACATTATTTATCTCGCATACTGTCTTGTGATCGTAACAGCACATTTAACTTACAACAGAAACAAGACTGTTCAATAAATCTTTTATTGAAACGCCGTCTGTTATTTCTGTGTAACTTTGAGAGTAACCAAAATATGCACGACTGAGCTGAGTGAAATAGTTATCTATTGTTTCTACGACTCTGGGACACGTCCTGATTCTGTAAGGGAAACACAGTAGTCATGTTTTGCGGCTGCCAGAAACTACTCCCTTCTTGTCGTCAAGAAGTTTCTAGTGGCCTCTGAGCTAGCTGGCACAAGTAATTAAGTTTAATATATTCGATAGGGACATACCGACCTTAGTCCTATGTCAAACCTATAGGATATATTATTCCAATGCGCAGAGCCTATAAGGGAAATAGGAGCTACACTACAGCAATAACATGTGGCACTACAGCCATATAGTTTATTGTTATTCCTAATGGTAGGTATGGTCTGCATCTAAATGCTGGTGAAATCTACATTCCAGCTGGTGACAACGTGACCACCGCAATTGTGTCCTCAACATGCATCATTGTTTTGAAATCATGATGGTAATTCAATCTTGCCTTTTTTTTTTTTTTCAAGTGCCGTTTGGCCATATGTATTTTATATGAATCCTTTCAATTCTGTGAACAATAACAGAATGAATATGAAAATGTATTCAATGAAACTCCAAGAGCACCCTCTTTTCTTTATTTCTATCTTAAAAGTCGCATCATGTCTGACGCATTTACTATATGTAACCCGGAGATGGTCATGTGACCAAGACCCTGCGTGAGGTTGAAACGTGTCTTTTTATTGCTGAAAAAACATCTTGAGTGGCTTGTTATTCTTACCAAAACCATTAGGAATTCTTCAATTGCATATATATATATAATAAGTTTATCACGCTGTGCAATGAAAGAAAACACAGAAAAGAAAAGTAGTTGACACAATGCGCTATTGTCTTTCTTGTATATTTGTTTATATGTATAAAGTTTTCTGATATTACATTGAATGTTAAGAACACTACAACTCCCATAATGCCACTTTGAGGCAGAGATGGTAGTATAAAAGTGTAACTGTAGAAAGACTCAATGACCGTGAAAAAAGCCGAGGTAGGCTGAAACGCGTTGGTGGAGTGAACGTTTGCTAATAAATTAAGCAAATAATCTGCTCAAGAGTGCCGCATCTTTTGTTTTATAAATCAATTTGGGCCAGGATCCGGCCCCTATGCAGAGCACCCGCTGTTGAGCGCACTCGGAGCGAAAGGATCACTTTGTGGACAATTTTAAGTCGGGATGAGTATAAATTTGTTAAAAAGGAATATCCAATGGTACCCCATATTTACTTCATACCCAAAATACACAAGGACATGGCGAAACCACCGGGCAGGCCAATTATTGCGGCGTGTGATGGGCCATTGGAGAATCTCTCAAGATACATTGATTATTTTTTACAGGTGCACATGAAGCAGTTGAAATCATACATCCAGGACACCAGTGATTTTTTAACAAAAATTAATGCAATTGTGTGGGAATCTGATTTTTTGTTAATCACAATGGATGTCTGCTCTTTGTATACCTGTATCAGGAACCAAGATGGCTTGAGAGCAGTGGAGTTCTTTCTTAATACTAGATCCATAATATATGCACAACATACTCGTATGCTCTTGGATATGCTGCTTTTTAATCTGGAAAATAATTTTTTTCTTTTTAACGGGCAGTTTTATCAACAAATCCAAGGTGTAGCTATGGGGGCCAGTTTCTCCCCAGTTACGCCTGTCTGTTCATGGGCTGGTGGGAGGAACTGGTCCTCATGCGCAAATATGAACATGTATATACTACCAATATTGTATCTTGGATGCGTTTTATAGATGATATATTTATTGTGTGGAAGGGGAGGGAAGAAGGTGCGTTGAAATTTATCAATGAAATCAATGAAAACAACTTCAACCTCAAATTTTCCTCGAGCATCAGTAAACATACAGTGACCTTTTTGGATGTGCTGGTTTTAATTAGAAATGATGTTTTAACTACCACCCTTTTTACCAAACCAACTGCAGAAAACACACTTTTACACGCGTCGAGTGCACATCCCCCACATCTCATCAGGAGCATCCCCTACGGGGAAATGCTCCGTATCCGCAGAATTTGCAGTGATTCAGAGGATACAAGGATGAGGCAGATGGAGAGCCGTGCTAGGTTTTTGGCTAGGGGATACAGCAGCGAATCAGTAGATTCTGCGATTAGAAAGTCTCAGGCAAGGTCGAGGAGGGATCTCCTCGCCTACAAAATAAAAACGTCCCAGGTAGAGGCATACACACAGCCTGTCAGACTAATCCTAACCTATTCAAAACAGGAAAAACAGTTACGGAGTATTATGAGACACAATTGGCACTTTATTCGTGAGGATCCAGTAATAGGTGATCTGATGCCTGTCAATCCATCAATCTCCTTCCGCAAATCATTAAGTATGGGGAATATGTTGGTTCAGAATAGTCATGACAGTAGTCACAAAGACATGTGGTTAACAATAAGAAAAGGTTTTTTTAAATGTCTCTCTTGTAAGGCTTGTCAGTTTGGAATAAATGTCAAAACGTACACAACTGCTTTTTCAGATACAGTCAAAGAGATTAAACAGCATCTTACGTGTAAGACAGAATATTGTGTAAACGTATTGGAATGTGACTGCCAATTGAAATATATAGGCAGCACAAAATTAGCAGTGCACAAACGTGTCCTTCAGCATATCAGGGCGATCACTAATAAGGATCAAAATTACCCTGTTGCAAGACATTTTCAAACTGTACACAATAGCAATCCACAATTTTTACGCTACTATGCTATTGAAGCTATACCTATCATGAAAAGAGGGGTGACAGGGAAGCCAAACTGAGACGCCTGGAAACAAGTTATATTTTAGAGTTTGATTCTAAGCATCCAGGCGGGCTCAATATTACAGAAGATTTACATACGTTTTTATAAACGTAGGCAGTCAGTCTCCCATAGGTTAAGCATGTACAGCGGGCAAGCTAATTAGAACATTGCAATGAAGGGACACCTTTTCTTGCTTGCACTTAATGTCTGAAGAACCTTGGGCAAGAAGCAAAACTATATTTATCCAATCAATAAAACCAGTATGATTTTTAGGAATGGTTTTAGAATTAGGGTGGTATTTTATAGTGATTTCTTAAAGCCCTTTTTCTAATGTTTTTTATAGATCTACATCTGGGTTCTTTGTGTTAAGACTTTAAAAGCCAACAATTTATTGACAGTCTTAGAAACCTCCCTTGCAATATGAAGTAATGTATGAACTTTAAAGTAGGATGTATTTAATGAATTTACTATGACAATTTGTACTTGTATATAATGAATTTATTTATTTACGTATGATAATCTGTATGTGTATATAATGAATTCATTTGTGTACCCCTTTAGATATTTAATATTTATAGCACTATTGGTTTTTAACTCTAAGTAGTATAGCACTGAGTCACTTTATCTGTCCATTCACAGCATGTCGACAATGGTAGCAAATGATTTAGAGATGTGCACGGATGCATTTAGGCAAGTATAAATCAAGAAAAGAAAGTATTGCATAACTAATCCATTGGCACAATAGAACAATATTGAATTTACAGATTTATCTGTGGTATATTTATATATATAATAAGAATAAATATATGTATTAAAAAAGACATGAATAGCAGATATTGCATGGTGCAGAGTAATCCGTGAAATGGCAAAGTATTTAAACTTAAGGACACAAAATAGGAAATAGGTGTTTCTTTAAAGAAATGTGTCCTTTATACACAAATTTTTACAGCACATAGTGGTAGGTGATAGGTTTGTTTTCACTTTTATATTAAGATATGTATTTTTTATATGTGGATGATGTCTTTATTCCTATATATGCTATAATTTTAATGGAAATCGTAAACAGGTGTCAGGAGACATTTAAGTAGATATTTAGCCTGAATCAAAACATATATATATATCAAAAATTATTTTGTAACATTGTTTCACTATAATGTGGGCAATCATATAGGAGGTTGAATATTAATCATGAATAACAACTAAATGAATAACCAACTATATTATGTAATGGAACATGAGTTATCATGGTATGTAAAGTATGTAAAAAAACTCTGTAAAAATTCTTTAATATGTTTTCTATTTCCATGGTTTTAATTAAGCACGGGCACTTTAAATATGGGGGTAAAGCTGTTGAGCGTTGTCATGTGATCAAGGCCGCTTGTACGGCCGAAACGCGTAATGGCAGAGGACTGGTAAAAATAAAAAGAATATTGGCACTGAATGAGGTCTGCACTCGTTTTTCCGGAGGATTGTGGCGAGGAGAGGAATATTTACCGGCATTGGACTGTTGCCGGTCAGCAGACCCCCTCCCAACAAGAGGGCTTCGTAGCAAGCAGTCTGTTTTGCCCCGTCAAGGTTTCCCGTACTAGGGCATCCAGTCACGGGCTCGTGGCTCTGCTTTAGCGGGGACCCCGGGGGCATCCTAAAGAGGTTTTCACCAAACGGACGGAGCTCCCCAGCAGCAGCAGTATACTTGGAGTCCAAGATGCGGAGCACATAAGGAGGCAGTGAAACGGTGGAAACACCGCTCGGCTGAGCAGGGACGCGACGAAGAAACTTCCCAACACAGTGAGTGCATACAACAATTTCAAGCATCTGGCGAACAAAAACGCTGCAGGGGTGGGAGGTGTGCATACTTCCCTTAATCTGGACTGTGATATCGTATCGTTAAAGGATTGGAGGGAATAAATCTTAAGCATTTAAACCAAGTCACAATGTCTGCCGACGCGCTCAGAAATCGCGAGCTTGCAGCAGTAGAAATGTTCACGGATTCCTTGGGGGATCAGAGTGCAACAAACAAAGAGGGATTAGAAACCCCGAGTATCAGCATCAATGGGCTTAAAGAAAATTTTAAATTGCTGGAAAAATACAAACGGCAAGAGCAATCTAAATGGTGGGAGGCGTGCTCATTAAAAAGGTATCTGGATGTAGGGAGAATCCCTAGGGGGCTACGTATTATGATAGCCCCCAGTTATGAGACGCCGAACCCCCTAATGATGGCTGAGTGAGGTGAATGCAACCTCGAATCGTCAAGGAGGTTAGTACAAATACTCGTTAAATACGCCGAAATAGATAGGGCAGATTTACAACGCAAGATTGAAGCCCTCGAAGAGAAGATTAAACAACAGGAAGGTGACTCACGGCAAGCACTGAAAATGAGGGAAGAAATGATGAGTAGACTGGCAAAAGAGGAGGATAAAATAAAGGCCCGTAAAACATATAAATTCAAGAGAGACCGGGAAGATTATGCTAATGGACAGATCTTCACATTTGCACGCCGGTATGATTCACTAAGGGCAGCGACGGCCAATAAAAGATTGCAGGGAGACAAAGGAACAAAAATCAACATGGTGAAGCATCCTCAATGTCGGAGACAAGCTCTGTTCCAGAAAGTGAATCAGAGAATGAAGGGACAAACAGAAAAAATGAAGAGCATGGAATAAGGTTGACATTGGGGGAAGAATTGGGAATTTTAAAACAGGGCAGGAGAGAGACATTAAGACCACGCAAACAAGACATGGCAATAAAACCAAATCCCAGAGGAGACGGGGGAGACGCCAGGCCCGCAGGATACGGAGAATTAAAGAAGCGGGGCCGAGGACGGGCCAAACGGAACTAAATAATAATGTAAGAAGTGTACAAAGAACTGAAGGGAAACAAGGCAAACAAGAGGCAAATACAATAATAAATCTTGCCAACATCAACCTATCAGAATCAGAGGCTCAAATTTTATCCCTGGGACTGTCTTTTTGCCCTAGAACAGATTTCCAATACACCAGAACTAGAGCGGATGTGTATCAGTTTACGCGGAAATTAAAACTTAAAAAATTTCATCTATTAAGGCCCACTGCTGAGGCCGCTACGACAGTCTCTGCAACAAGATTGGAAACAGATATGTTGGGCCTACAAGTCTCGGATGTAGATCTATACCGGGACATGTGCCAGTTGGAAAATGGGGGATCATCCAGTAGTCAGACCATCCCCCTTGCAGGCACTCAAGCCAGGCCTCAAACACCATTTAAAATGAAATCAAAATGTGTCCCCATATTGGTACGAGATGGTTTAGATGCCTTTAGTGATCATGTGGTTAATCAAATCAAAAAACTAACACATGCAACGAATAGATCTAAAAGAGTATATACCAGCAAAGAGACTAGATATAATCAGTTGATTTTAAGATTAAGAAAGGAAGATGTAGTTATTCGGACATCAGATAAAGGCGGAAATATAGTCCTTTGGCCCATGAAAGACTATTTAGAAGAAGCATACAGCCAGTTGAACGATGTCCAGTGTTACAAAAAAGTACTCCAATAAAATACAAAAACACTCAGGATTCTCTTTTTAAGAACTTGCTTGCCTGGAAGAGTTTGGGCCTTTTAAGTTGGGATGAGTATAAATTTGTTAAAAAGGAATATCCAATGGTACCCCATATTTACTTCATACCCAAAATACACAAGGACATGGCGAAACCACCGGGCAGGCCAATTATTGCGGCGTGTGATGGGCCATTGGAGAATCTCTCAAGATACATTGATTATTTTTTACAGGTGCACATGAAGCAGTTGAAATCATACATCCAGGACACCAGTGATTTTTTAACAAAAATTAATGCAATTGTGTGGGAATCTGATTTTTGTTAATCACAATGGATGTCTGCTCTTTGTATACCTGTATCAGGAACCAAGATGGCTTGAGAGCAGTGGAGTTCTTTCTTAATACTAGATCCATAATATATGCACAACATACTCGTATGCTCTTGGATATGCTGCTTTTTAATCTGGAAAATAATTTTTTTCTTTTTAACGGGCAGTTTTATCAACAAATCCAAGGTGTAGCTATGGGGGCCAGTTTCTCCCCCAGTTACGCCTGTCTGTTCATGGGCTGGTGGGAGGAACTGGTCCTCATGCGCAAATATGAACATGTATATACTACCAATATTGTATCTTGGATGCGTTTTATAGATGATATATTTATTGTGTGGAAGGGGAGGGAAGAAGGTGCGTTGAAATTTATCAATGAAATCAATGAAAACAACTTCAACCTCAAATTTTCCTCGAGCATCAGTAAACATACAGTGACCTTTTTGGATGTGCAGGTTTTAATTAGAAATGATGTTTTAACTACCACCCTTTTACCAAACCAACTGCAGGAAACACACTTTTACACGCGTCGAGTGCACATCCCCCACATCTCATCAGGAGCATCCCCTACGGGGAAATGCTCCGTATCCGCAGAATTTGCAGTGATTCAGAGGATACAAGGATGAGGCAGATGGAGAGCCGTGCTAGATTTTTGGCTAGGGGATACAGCAGCGAATCAGTAGATTCTGCGATTAGAAAGTCTCAGGCAAGGTCGAGGAGGGATCTCCTCACCTACAAAATAAAAACGTCCCAGGTAGAGGCATACACACAGCCTGTCAGACTAATCCTAACCTATTCAAAACAGGAAAAACAGTTACGGAGTATTATGAGACACAATTGGCACTTTATTCGTGAGGATCCAGTAATAGGTGATCTGATGCCTGTCAATCCATCAATCTCCTTCCGCAAATCATTAAGTATGGGGAATATGTTGGTTCAGAATAGTCATGACAGTAGTCACAAAGACATGTGGTTAACAATAAGAAAAGGTTTTTTTAAATGTCTCTCTTGTAAGGCTTGTCAGTTTGGAATAAATGTCAAAACGTACACAACTGCTTTTTCAGATACAGTCAAAGAGATTAAACAGCATCTTACGTGTAAGACAGAATATTGTGTATACGTATTGGAATGTGACTGCCAATTGAAATATATAGGCAGCACAAAATTAGCAGTGCACAAACGTGTCCTTCAGCATATCAGGGCGATCACTAATAAGGATCAAAATTACCCTGTTGCAAGACATTTTCAAACTGTACACAATAGCAATCCACAATTTTTACGCTACTATGCTATTGAAGCTATACCTATCATGAAAAGAGGGGGTGACAGGGAAGCCAAACTGAGACGCCTGGAAACGAGTTATATTTTAGAGTTTGATTCTAAGCATCCAGGCGGGCTCAATATTACAGAAGATTTACATACGTTTTTATAAACGTAGGCAGTCAGTCTCCCATAGGTTAAGCATGTACAGCGGGCAAGCTAATTAGAACATTGCAATGAAGGGACACCTTTTCTTGCTTGCACTTAATGTCTGAAGAACCTTGGGCAAGAAGCAAAACTATATTTATCCAATCAATAAAACCAGTATGATTTTTAGGAATGGTTTTAGAATTGGGGTGGTATTTTATAGTGATTTCTTAAAGCCCTTTTTCTAATGTTTTTTATAGATCTACATCTGGGTTCTTTGTGTTAAGACTTTAAAAGCCAACAATTTATTGACAGTCTTAGAAACCTCCCTTGCAATATGAAGTAATGTATGAACTTTAAAGTAGGATGTATTTAATGAATTTACTATGACAATTTGTACTTGTATATAATGAATTTATTTATTTACGTATGATAATCTGTATGTGTATATAATGAATTCATTTGTGTACCCCTTTAGATATTTAATATTTATAGCACTATTGGTTTTTAACTCTAAGGGGCCGATTCCGATCTCGGCCGGTAGTGCTCCGAATCGGATTCGGTTTTACCGGATCCGATCCGGAGCCCTATTTTCCAACCGAGTCGTACGCGCGTCCGGGCGAGCGAGTACGATGCGTATTCGCCAACCGACTCGTCCGGGCGACCCGACCGCTCCGACCGACTGGTTCCCGGATCGTACCGCTCCGACCGACTCGCTCGGACCCGATTCGCACCGCGCAATGGAGACGTTTTCCGGCCGGGTAAGTACGATGCGCACCTCGACCGCTCCGACCGACTCGCGCCGTCCGACTCGAACTCGCTGTCGGAGCCGTACTTTGGGGGTCCGTGTCGGACCCCCTGTACGCGTACCCGTGCGAGGCGCACACAGGGGGACCCATGGGTCCCCCTACCTGTGCGTGTACGCCGCGAAGCGCTTCGCAGCGTACTCGCTGTATGGGGCGCCCTTGTCTGCCTCGCACCCATTGAGGCAATGGGAGCCCGCGCACGCGTTGTACGACCGGCTCCCATTGAGTTCAATGGGAGTCCGACCGACTCGTGTCCGGTGGCATACGAATGCATCGGACTCGTTCGGTCGGACTGCACGGGTCCGATTCGGTCGGAAATCTCTCCGAGGCCGGCTCGGTTGGAGAAATTACCGACACGAATCGGAATCGGCCCCTAAGTAGTATAGCACTGAGTCACTTTATCTGTCCATTCACAGCATGTCGACAATGGTAGCAAATGATTTAGAGATGTGCACGGATGCATTTAGGCAAGTATAAATCAAGAAAAGAAAGTATTGCATAACTAATCCATTGGCACAATAGAACAATATTGAATTTACAGATTTATCTGTGGTATATTTATATATATAATAAGAATAAATATATGTATTAAAAAGACATGAATAGCAGATATTGCATGGTGCAGAGTAATCCGTGAAATGGCAAAGTATTTAAACTTAAGGACACAAAATAGGAAATAGGTGTTTCTTTAAAGAAATGTGTCCTTTATACACAAATTTTTACAGCACATAGTGGTAGGTGATAGGTTTGTTTTCACTTTTATATTAAGATATGTATTTTTTTATATGTGGATGATGTCTTTATTCCTATATATGCTATAATTTTAATGGAAATCGTAAACAGGTGTCAGGAGACATTTAAGTAGATATTTAGCCTGAATCAAAACATATATATATATCAAAAAATTATTTTGTAACATTGTTTCACTATAATGTGGGCAATCATATAGGAGGTTGAATATTAATCATGAATAACAACTAAATGAATAACAAACTATATTATGTAATGGAACATGAGTTATCATGGTATGTAAAGTATGTAAAAAACTCTGTAAAAAATTCTTTAATATGTTTTCTATTTCCATGGTTTTAATTAAGCACGGGCACTTTAAATATGGGGGTAAAGCTGTTGAGCGTTGTCATGTGATCAAGGCCGCTTGTACGGCCGAAACGCGTAATGGCAGAGGACTGGTAAAAATAAAAAAGAATATTGGCACTGAATGAGGTCTGCACTCGTTTTTCCGGAGGATTGTGGCGAGGAGAGGAATATATATATATATATATATATATATATATGTATATATTATCTACTGGCGGTCGCCAGTAGATAGTTATAGTTAGGACCTATTTTCCATAGGAAATCCGCGACATTCTATTTGAAATAAATCTTGCGTCGGTTTATGAATCTTCGCGAAATTTTCAAACTTGATGGCCCGCTACGGTCCGCTCCTACCCTGAAAGTCTCGGGGTGATTCATCAAGTGGGGGCCGAGAAAAAAGGGGGGTCCCAAAACGTGTTTTCCCCATTCATTTTCCCATAGGAAACTTTAGACACGGCTACAGCCCGAACTGCTGAACGGAATTACACCAAATTTGGCAAAGAGGTAGTTCTTGGTACAGAAAGAACCCTTTTTGTTAAATGGTGTAAATCCGTTCAGTAGATCCTGAGAAAATCAAAATGAAAATCACATATATATCTATGGCCGTGTCGGATTCGCGCACCCTCCCGATCACGAGCTGCATGCTAATTGGCTGTCAACACTCCAAATCAGGAAGTGTTGGCAGCCATTTCGTCCCTCGGTAGAACCGAGGGACAGAAACAAGTGCGCAAAACGCACAAAGGGGGCAGGGTAGAAACACCCTGACCCCCTAGGTCTGCTCAGGGGTCCCACAAGGACCCCTGGGCAGAATTTTTAAATCGGCAGGATGCGCTCAGGGTGCGCGGATCCTGCCGAAAAAAAAAAAAATCAAAGCGCGGTCTCCCGCGCTTCGATGCAAATTTGCCCCCGGGTGGCCCAAGTCCCGGGGGCATGTGGGGGGTGGGTTTATTGTTTATATGGGGGGCCTCTAAGGCCCCCCAAGCCCCGGGGACCGCCACCCCCAGGACTTAATAAAAAAAAATGGTGCGGGAGGGCTCTCCTGCCCTCCCGCAGCACCGGGGACTGCCACCCCCCGGGGCTTCTTTTTTTTTATTTCAATAACGTGTGTGGGGGGGCTCCAGCCCCCCCACACGCCCCGGGGACCACCACCTCCCCAGGGCACATAGAAAATAAATGTGGGGGTCCGTTACGGACCCCCAGAGCCCCGGGGACCACCACCTCCCCGGGGCTGTGCAATTCAAGGGAGGGGGGCCTTCCTGTTTTTTTTTTTTTTATTAAAAAAAAAAAAATGCTCAGGCCCCAGGGGATGAGGTCCCCGGGGCCAAAAGTGGGCAAGGGAAGGGGGGCCACGCAGCCCCCCTCCCATTAAAAAAAATTAAAAAAAAAAAAAAAACGACCGGCATCGTGCCGGAGGCCCCGCCCCCCTCCCTGCAGTACTCTGCAAACGCGCCCCTGGCGCGTTTTAAGAAGGGGAATAATTCTCCTTGAATACTGGGGTCCCGGGGGCCAACTAGCCCACCAGGAACCTCCAGTATGCGCCAGGGGCTGCGTTGCAGAGAGGTGTACAGAGGCCACGCCCCCTTTTACACCTCTCTGCAACGCAGCTCTGTGGCGCTTTTTGAAGTACATGGTGGGCTAGTTGGACTCCAGGGACCCTCAGGATTCAAGGGGACTTAATCCCCCAACTTAAAACGCGCCACGGGCGCGTTTGCACAGTGGTGAAGGGAGGGGCGGGGCTTCAGGTGACTTGTGTGCAAACAGGCCCCGTGGCGCGTTTTAAGATGGGGAATTAAATCCCCTTCAATCCTGAGGGGCCCTGGGGGCCAACTAGCCCACCATGTACTTCTAAAAAGTGCCACAGAGCTGCGTTGCAGAGAGGTGTAAAAAGGGGCGTGGCCTCTGAACACCTCTCTGCAACGCAGCTCCCTGGCGCATACTGGAGGTTCAGGGTGGGCTAGTTGGACCCCAGGGACCCTCATGATTCAAGGGGTCTTAATCCCCCAACTTAAAACGCGCCACGGGGCGCGTTTGCACAGATGTCACCTCAGGCCCCGCCCCCTCCCTTCACCATTGTGCAAATATTCCTCTAAAATCAGCTGAACTACGAATTCCGATTTACTCACCTGTCATCAGGAGAGAACCCAGTGCTGCATCTTTTAGCCCAGCACTGACCTTGAAAAGTAATTCTAACCGTACTTACCAGTAACTTGAATTTCCTTCCATAGGCTAACATTGACTGGTTTCACTTGGAAATTCTTCTAAGTGTGGAGTTTTGGAACTTTATAATATTCCTCTAAAATCAGCCGAAATACGAATTCCGATTTACTCACCTGTCATCAGGAGAGTACCCAGTGCTGCATCTTTTAGCCCAGCACTGACCCTGAAAAGTAATTCTAACCGTACTTACCAGTAACTTGAATTTCCTTCCATAGGCTAACATTGACTGGTTTCACTTGGAAATTCTTCTAAGTGTGGAGTTTTGGAACTTTATAATATTCCTCTAAAATCAGCCGAACTACGAATTCCGATTTACTCACCTGTTATCAGGAGAGAACCCAGTGCTGCATCCTTTAGCCCAGCACTGACCCTGAAAAGTAATTCTAACCGTACTTACCAGTAACTTGAATTTCCTTCCGTAGGCTAACATTGACTAGTTTCACTTGGAAATTCTTCTAAGTGTGGAGTTTTGGAACTTTATAATATTCCTCTAAAATCAGCCGAACTACGAATTCCGATTTAGTCACCTGTTATCAGGAGAGAACCCAGCGCTGCATCTTTTAGCCCAGCACTGACCCTGAAAAGTAATTCTAACCGTACTTACCAGTAACTTGTATTTCCTTCCATAGGAATCCATTGTCTGGTTTTCAGCAGAAAAGTTTCAAAGTGTCAATTTTCACAAACTACAAATATTCCTTAAAAATCGCCTGTATGACTTAAACGCATTCTTTCAACTGTTTACAGGAGATGCGCCAGTGCTGGATACAGGATCCACCACTGAGTAAGAAAAAGTAACGATAACACTACTTACCTGCTAAGTGAATTTCCTGCCATAGGATAACATTGGTGATTCTATGTGAAAAAGTTTCTGTCAACTTTTAAAATACAATAATATTCCTTAAAAATCAGTACTGTAACCAAAACGCTTTTACTCAACTGTTTACAGGAGATGTCCCAGGACTGAATCTAGGATCCAGTCCTGTGGTTAGAAAAGTAATCCATAAAGTAACTAATTGCATTTAACTTGAAATTCACATTGAGCTCAATGTTGCATTGTGTTTGAAATTGTGTTGCCTATTGCAACAACTGTAACTACTGTACTTAAAAGTCTATTACCTATTTGCAAAGTATTTAAACTAAAGTAATTCATTCTGAGAAAGTATATTTGTAATGTAGTGTATAATGTAATTACAATGTAATTTAAAAAATAAATAGTTAAAAAAAATGTAGTAAATCAGTATCAAAAAAATAAAGATAATTAATACATTTAAATATTGTCATTTACAAAACCTTTGAAATTCACTGAAAAAAACCATAGGTTTCAGACATGTTATAGTTAGGAATTAGCATTTAAAAAACCTTTAAAATTCACTGAAAAAACCATAGGTTTCAGGCACGTTATAGTTAGAAATTAGCATTTAAAAAACCTTTGAAATTCACTGAAAAAACCATAGGTTTCAGACACGTTATAGTTAGAAATTAGCATTTAAAAAACCTTTGAAATTCACTGAAAAAACCATAGGTTTCAGGCACGTTATAGTTAGAAATTAGCATTTAAAAAACCTTTGAAATTCACTGAAAAAACCATAGGTTTCAGACACGTACGTACCCAGTGGTACATGTGTGAGTAACTACATATGTGAAAGGTAGTATATATGTGTGTTGGAGTATATAAATAGCTATAAGCGAGAGTCTGTGATTGTGAGAGTGACTGTATGGATGAGTGTGTGCTTGTATCAGTGATTGTATAAGAGCGTAAGAAAGTGCTAGTATTTGTATGAGTAAGTGAGCTGGTGTGTGTATAACTGTATAGGTGAGTAAATGGCAGTGTGATTAATTATTTGCATGACTGACTAGGTGTGTGAGTACCTCTATGGATGAGTGGCGGTGTGTGAGTGTCTATGTAGGTGTATGAGTGCATATGATAGTCCTGTACTGAGTGACCGTAAGTATGAGTGACTTTACGGGTGAGTGAGTGGATGTGTGTGTAGACCTAAGAATCAGTGAGTGGGTATGTAGTTATTGGTGTTGGAGTGTCTATGGTTTTGAGAATGGCAGTCTGTAATTTACAGTGGGTGTATCAAAAGTTATATTAGGGTGTGAGAAGATGAATGAAATTATCACATGGATGATGTCATCAGTGATGTCATTTGAGATGTCATCAGTGATGTCATCAGTGATGTCACTGACCATGTCATGAGTGATGTAATATGTGACGTCATCAGCAGTGCATTGCGGGCGCGAGTTATAGTTAGCTGAACTAACTATAACGGGGGAATTTCTATGGTTTTGTACGAGTGAAATGTCCAACTAACTATAACTGTCCCTAAAACCTATGGTTTTTTCAGTGAATTTCAAAGGTTTTTTAAATGCTAATTTCTAACTATAACGTGTCTGAAACCTATGTTTTTTTCAGTGAATTTCAAAGGTTTTTTAAATGCTAATTTCTAACTATAACGTGCCTGAAACCTATGATTTTTTAAGTGAATTTCAAAGGTTTTTTAAATGCTAGTTTCTAACTATGCCTACAGAGGTAGGACATGTGAAGAAAGAAGAAAAAACGCACAGAAAGAAGCAAAAGATGTGCAGAAAGAACCAACAGAGGAGCAGAAAGAGGCCTTGTTGCAAAATCATCCTGTGCCCACAACTTTTTCAGACGGGTACTGGTGTTAACTGACTCTGACTAACCAGAGCCAGTGCTATGCTAAAAGACACTTAGAATACAGTGAAAACACCTACATACACTAGGGAACACTATGTGTTGGGGTACCCCTGTGATTAGCATGACCTCCTCTGCAAGTCCCTAGTACATAATAGGGCAGGGGGATTAAAACTACCTCTTAAAACGCGCTACAGGGCGCGTTTGCACAGTGGTGAAGGGAGGGGGGCCTGAAGTGACATGTGTGCAAACGCGCCCCGTGGCGCGTTTTAAGTTGCGGGATTAAGTCCCCTTGAATCCTGAGGGTCCCTGGGGCCCAACTAGCCCCCCAGGTACCTACAGTTAGGACCACAGAGCTGAGTTGCAGAGAGGCGCTCCGAGGCCACGCACCTTTTTTCACCTCTCTGCAACGCAACTCTGTTGTGTTTACTGAAGGTACCTGGTGGGCTAGTTGGCCCCCAGGGTCCCTCAGGATTGAAAGGGAATTGATTCCCCAACTTAAAACGCACCACAGGGCGTGTTTGCGCACATGTCACCTGAGGCCCCGCCCCCTCCCTTCACCACTGTGCAAACGCGCCCCGTGGAGCGTTTTAAGTTGGGGGATTAGGTCACCTTGAATCCTGAGGGTCCCTGGGGCCCAACTAGCCCACCAGGTACTTCCAGTAAGCACCACAGGCCTGCGTTGCAACGCCTGTAACAAATTGTGCAGTTGTGTTTAGGTAGTGAAGAGGGTCGTGCTGGGGGTAGTGTTTTAGGGTTTAGGGTAGTGCAGTGGTGTTTGTGTAGTGTAGGGGGTCATGCTGGGGGTAGATTTAGGGTTTAGGGTAGTGCAGTGGTTTTTGGGTAGTGTAGGGAGCCGTGCTGGGGGGAGTGTTTTAGGGTTTAGGGTAGTGCAGTGGTGTTTCGGTAGTGTAGGGGGTCGTGCTGGGGTAGTGTTTTAGGGTTTAGGGTAGTGCAGTGGTGTTTGGGTAGTGTAGGGGTAGTGTTTTAGGGTTTAGGGTAGTGCAGTGGTGTTTGTGTAGTGTAGGAGGTCGTGTTTTAGGGTTTAGGGTAGTGCAGTGGTCTTTGGGTAGTGTAGGGAGTCGTGCGGGGTAGTGTTTTAGGGTTTAGGGTAGTGCAGTGGTCTTTGGATAGTGTAAGGGGTACTGCTGGGGGTAGTGTTTTAGGGTTTAGGGTAGTGCAATGGTGTTTGGGTAGTGTAGGGGGTACTGCTGGGGGTAGTGTTTTAGGGTTTAGGGTAGTGCAGTGGTGTTTGGGTAGTGTAGGGGGTACTGCTGGGGGTAGTGTTTTACGGTTTAGGGTAGTGCAGTGGTGTTTGGGTAGTGTAGGGGTTCGTGCTGGGGGTAGTTTTTTAGGGTTTAGGGTAGTGCAGTGGTGTTTGTGTAGTGTAGGGGGTAGTGTTTTAGGGTTTAGGGTAGTGCAGTGGTGTTTGTGTAGTGTAGGAGGTCGTGTTTTAGGGTTTAAGGTAGTGCAGTGGTCTTTGGGTAGTGTAGGGAGTCGTGCGGGGTAGTGTTTTAGGGTTTAGGGTAGTGCAGTGGTCTTTGGATAGTGTAGGGGGTCATGCGGGGGTAGTGTTTTAGGGATTAGGGTAGTGCATTGGTGTTTGGGTAGTGTAGGGGGTCATGCGGGGGGTAGTGTTTTAGGGTTTAGGGCAGTGCAGTGGTGTTTGGGTAGTGTAGGGGGTCGTGCTGGGGGAGTGTTTTAGGGTTTAGGGCAGTGCAGTGGTGTTTGGGTAGTGTAGGGGGTCGTGCTGGGGGGAGTGTTTTAGGGTTTAGGGCAGTGCAGTCATGTTCGGGTAGTGTAGGGGGTCGTGCTGGGTGGAGTATTTTAGGGTTTAGGGTAGTGCAGTGGTGTTCGGGGGTCGTGCTGGGTGTAGTGTTCTAGGGTTTAGGGCAGTGCAGTGGTGTTCGGGCAGTGTAGGGGGTCGTGCTGGGGGTGGTGTTTTAGGGTTTAGGGCAGTGCAGTGGTGTTCGGACAGTGTAGGGGGTCGTGTTTCAGGGTTTAGGGCAGTGCAGTGGTGTTTGGGCAGTGTAGGGGGTCGTGCAGGGGTGGTGTTTCAGGGTTTAGGGCAGTGCTGTGGTGTTCGGGCAGTGTAGGGGGTCGTGTAGGGGGTGGTATTTCAGGGTTTAGGGCAGTGGTGTTCGGGCAGTGTAGGGGGTCGTGCTGGGGGTGGTGTTTCAGGGTTTGGGGCAGTGGTGTTCGAGCAGTAAAGGAGGTGATGCTGGGGGTGGTGTTTCAGGGTTTAGGGCAGTGCAGTGGTGTTCGGGCAGAGTAGGGGGCGGTGCAGGGGGTGGTGTTTCAGGGTTTAGGGCAGTGCAGTGGTGTTCGGGCAGTGTAGGGGGTCATGCAGGGGGTGGTGTTTCAGTGTTTAGGGCAGTGCAGTGGTGTTCGGGCAGTGTAGGGGGTCATGCTGGGGCTGGTGTTTCAGGGTTTAGGGCAGTGCAGTGGTGTTCGGGCAGTGTAGGGGGTCTTGCTGGGGCTGGTGTTTCAGAGTCTAGGGCAGTGCAGTGGTGTTCGGGCAGTGTAGGGGGTCTTGCTGGGGCTGGTGTTTCAGGGTTTAGGGCAGTGCAGTGGTTTTCGGGCAGTGTAAGGGGTCGTGCTGGAGGTGGTGTTTCAGGGTTTAGGGCAGTGCAGTGGTGTTCGGGCAGTGTAGGGGGTCGTGCTGGGGCTAGTGTTTCAGGGTTTAGGGCAGAGCAATGGTGTTCAGGCAGTGTAGGAGGTTGTGCTGGAGGTGGTGTTTCAGGGTTTAGGGCAGTGCAGTGGTGTTTGGGCAGTGTAGGGGGTCTTGCTGGGGGTGGTGTTTCAGGGATTAGGGCAGTGGTGTTCAGGCAGTGTAGGGGGTCTTGCTGGGGGTGATGTTTCAGGGTTTAGGGCAGTGCAGTGGTGTTCGGGCAGTGTAGGGGGTCGTGCTGGGGGTGGTGTTTCAGGTTTAGGGCAGTGCAGTGGTGTTCGGCCAGTGTATTTGGTCTTGCTGGGGGTGGTGTTTCAGGGTTTAGTGCAGTGGTGTTCGGGCAGTGTAGGGGGTCGTGCTGGGGGTGGTGTTTCAGGGTTTAGGGCAGTGCAGTAGTGTTTGGGCAGTGTAGGGGGTCGTGCTGGGGGTGGTGTTTCAGGGTTTAGGGCAGTGCAGTGGTGTTCGGGCAGTGTAGGGTGTCGAGCTGAGGGGTGGTGTTTCAGGGTTTAGGGCAGTGCAGTGTTGTTCGGCCAGTGTAGGTGGTCTTGCTGGGGGTGGTGTTTCAGGGTTTAGTTCAGTGGTGTTCGGGCAGTGTAGGGGGTCTTGCTGGGGGTGGTGTTTCAGGGTTTAGGGCAGTGCAGTGGTGTTCGTGCAGTGTAGGGGGTCGTGCTGGGGATGGTGTTTCAGGGTTTAGGGCAGTGCAGTAGTGTTTGGGCAGTGTAGGGGGTCGTGCAGGGGGTGGTGTTTCAGGGTTTAGGGCAGTGCAGTGGTGTTCGGGCAGTGTAGGGGGTCATGCTGGGCGTGGTGTTTCAGGGTTTAGGGCAGTGCAGTGGTGTTCAGGCAGTGTAGGGGGTCGTGCTGAGGCTGGTGTTTCACGGTTTAGGGCAGTGCAGTGGTGTTCGGGCAGTGTAGGGGGTCGTGCTGGGGCTGGTGTTTCAGAGTTTAGGGCAGTGCAGTGGTGTTCGGACAGTGTAGGGGGTCGTGCTGGGGCTGGTGCTTCAGGGTTTAGGGCAGTGCAGTGGTGTTTGGGCAGTGTAGGGGTCGTGCTGTGGCTGGTGTTTCAGGGTTTAGGGCAGTGCAGTGGTGCTCAGGCAGTGTAGGGGTCATGCTGGGGGTGGTGTTTCAGGGTTTAGGGTAGTGCAGTGGTGTTCGGGCAGTGTAGGGGGTCGTGCTGGGGCTGGTGTTTCAGGGTTTAGGGCAGTGCAGTGGTGTTCGGCCAGTGTAGGGGGTCGTGCTGGGGCTGGTGTTTCAGGGTTTAGGGCAGTGCAGTAGTGTTTGGGCAGTGTAGGGGGTCGTGCAGGGGGTGGTGTTTCAGGGTTTAGGGCAGTGCAGTGGTGTTCGGGCAGTGTAGGGGGTCATGCTGGGCGTGGTGTTTCAGGGTTTAGGGCAGTGCAGTGGTGTTCAGGCAGTGTAGGGGGTCGTGCTGGGGTGGTGTTTCAGGGTTTAGGGCAGTGGTGTTCAGGCAGTGTAGGGGGTCTCGCAGGGGGTGATGTTTCAGGGTTTAGGGCAGTGCAGTGGTGTTCGGGCAGTGTAGGGGATCTTGCTGGGGGTAGTGTTTCAGGGTTTAGGGCAGTGCAGTGGTGTTTGGGCAGTGTAGGGGTCGTTAAGGGGGTGGTGTTTCAGGGTTTAGGGCAGTGCAGTGGTGTTCGGGCAGTGTAGGGGGTCATGCTAGGGGTGGTGTTTCAGGGTTTAGGGTAGTGCAGTGGTGTTCGGGCAGTGTAGGGGGTCGTGCTGGGGATAGTGTTTTAGGGTTTAGGGTAGTGCAGTGGTGCTTGTGTAGTGTAGGGGTCGTGCTGGGGGTAGTGTTTTAGGGTTTAGGGTAGTGTAGGGGGTCATGTTTTAGGGTAATGCAGTTGTGTTTGGGTAGTGTAGGGGTCGTGCTGGGGGTAGTGTTTTAGGGTTTAGGGTAGTGCAGTGGTGTTTGTGTAGTGTAGGGGTCATGCTGGGAGTAGTGTTTTAGGGTTTAGGATAGTGCAGTGGTGCTTGTGTAGTGTAGGGGGTCGTGCTGGGGGTAGTGTTTTAGGGTTTAGGGTAGTGCAGTGGTGTTTGTGTAGTGTAGGGGGTCATGTTTTAGGGTAATGCAGTGGTGTTTGGGTAGTGTAGGGGGTCGTGCTGGGGGTAGTGTTTTAGGATTTAGGTTAGTGCAGTGGTGTTCGGGCAGTGTAGGGGGTCGTGCTGGGGGTGGTGTTTCAGGGTTTAGGGCAGTACAGTGGTGTTCGGGCAGTGTAGCGGGTGGTGCAGGGGGTGGTGTTTCACGGTTTAGGGCAGTGCAGTGGTGTTTGGGCAGTGTAGGGGGTCGTGCTGGGGGTGGTGTTTCAGGGTTTAGGGCAGTGCAGTGGTGTTCGGGCAGTGTAGAGGGTCATGCTAGGGGTGGTGTTTCAGGGTTTAGGGCAGTGCAGTGGTGTTCGGGCAGTGTAGGGGTCGTGCAGGGGTGGTGTTTCAGGGTTTAGGGCAGTGCAGTGGTGTTTGGGCAGTGTAGGGGTCGTGCAGGGGTGGTGTTTCAGGGTTTAGGGCAGTGCAGTGGTGTTCGGCCAGTGTAGGTGGTCTTGCTGGGGAGGTGTTTCAGGGTTTAGTTAAGTGGTGTTCGGGCAGTGTAGGGGGTCTTGCTGGGGGTGGTGTTTCAGGGTTTAGGGCAGTGCAGTGGTGTTTGTGCAGTGTAGGGGTCGTGCTGGGGATGGTGTTTCAGGGTTTAGGGCAGTGCAGTAGTGTTTGGGCAGTGTAGGGGGTCATGCAGGGGGTGATGTTTCAGGGTTTAGGGCAGTGCAGTGGTGTTCGGGCAGTGTAGGGGGTCGTGCTGGGGGTGGTGTTTCAGGGTTTAGGGCAGTGCAGTGGTGTTCAGGCAGTGTAGGGGTCATGCTGGGCGTGGTGTTTCAGGGTTTAGGGCAGTGCAGTGGTGTTCAGGCAGTGTAGGGGGTCGTGCTGAGGCTGTTGTTTCACGGTTTAGGGCAGTGCAGTGGTGTTCGGGCAGTGTAGGGGGTCGTGCTGGGGCTGGTGTTTCAGGGTTTAGGGCAGTGCAGTGGTGTTCGGACAGTGTAGGGGGTCGTGCTGGGGCTGGTGCTTCAGGGTTTAGGGCAGTGCAGTGGTGTTCGGGCAGTGTAGGGTGTCGTGCTGGGGCTGGTATTTCAGGGTTTTGGACAGAGCAGTGGTGTTCGGGCAGTGTAGGGGGTCGTGCTGGGGGTGGTGTTTTAGGGTTTAGGGCAGTGCAGTGGTGTTCAGGCAGTGTAGGGGGTCGTGCTGGGGTGGTGTTTCAGTGTTTAGGGCAGTGGTGTTCGGGCAGTGTAGGGGGTCTTGCAGGGGGTGATGTTTTAGGGTTTAGGGCAGTGCAGTGGTGTTCGGGCAGTGTAGGGGTCTTGCTGGGGGTAGTGTTTCAGGGTTTAGGGCAGTGCAGTGGTGTTCGGGCAGTGTAGGGGGTCGTGCTGGGGGTGGTGTTTCAGGGTTTAGGGCAGTGCAGTGGTGTTCGGGCAGTGTAGGGGGTCGTGAAGGGGGTGGTGTTTCAGGGTTTAGGGCAGTGCAGTGGTGTTCGGGCAGTGTAGGGGGTCATGCTAGGGGTGGTGTTTCAGGGTTTAGGGCAGTGCAGTGGTGTTCGGGCAGTGTAGGGGGTCGTGCTGGGGATAGTGTTTTAGGGTTTAGGGTAGTGCAGTGGTGCTTGTTTAGTGTAGGGGGTCGTGCTGGGGGTAGTGTTTTAGGGTTTAGGGGAGTACAGTGGTGTTTGTGTAGTGTAGGGGGTCATGTTTTAGGGTAATGCAGTGGTGTTTGGGTGGGTAGGGGGTCGTGCTGGGGGTAGTGTTTTAGGATTTAGGTTAGTGCAGTGGTGTTTGGGTAGTGTAGGGATGTTGTGCTGGGGGTAGTGTTTTAGGGTTTAGGGTAGTGCAGTGGTGTTTGTGTAGTGTAGGGGGTCGTGCTGGGGGTAGTGTTTTAGGGTTTAGGGTAGTGCAGTAGTGCTTGTGTGGTGTAGGGGGTTGTGCTGGGGGTAGTGTTTTAGGGTTTAGGGTAGTGCAGTGGTGTTTGTGTAGTGTAGGGGGTCATGTTTTAGGGTAGTGCAGTGGTGTTTGGGTAGTGTAGGGGGTCGTGCTGGGGTAGTGTTTTAGGATTTAGGTTAGTACAGTGGTGTTTGGGTAGTGTAGGGGGTCATGTTTTAGGGTAATGCAGTGGTGTTTGGGTGGTGTAGGGGGTCGTGCTGGGGGTAGTGTTTTAGGATTTAGGTTAGTGCAGTGGTGTTTGGGTAGTGTAGGGATGTTGTGCTGGGGTAGTGTTTTAGGGTTTAGGGTAGTGCAGTGGTGTTTGTGTAGTGTAGGGGGTCGTGCTGGGGTAGTGTTTTAGGGTTTAGGGTAGTGCAGTAGTGCTTGTGTGGTGTAGGGGGTTGTGCTGGGGGTAGTGTTTTAGGGTTTAGGGTAGTGCAGTGGTGTTTGTGTAGTGTAGGGGTCATGTTTTAGGGTAGTGCAGTGGTGTTTGGGTAGTGTAGGGGTCGTGCTGGGGGTAGTGTTTTAGGATTTAGGTTAGTGCAGTGGTGTTTGGGTAGTGTAGGGGGTCGTGCTGGGGTTAGTGTTTTAGGGTTTAGGGTAGTGCAGTGGTGTTTGTGTAGTGTAGGGGGTCATGCTGGGAGTAGTGTTTTAGGGTTTAGGATAGTGCAGTGGTGCTTGTGTAGTGTAGGGGGTCTTGCTGGGGGTAGTGTTTTAGGGTTTAGGATAGTGCAGTGGTGTTTTTGTAGGGTAGGGGGGTCATGTTTTAAGATGCAATGCTCCAATACCTTACCAGTCTGCACTACATAAAACTGCAAAAAAACTAAAAATAAAAAGTGTTTTGCACACTTTTGTCATTGGGCTATATGTGGGCTACATCTGGGTAGACTTCTTTGGTATGAAGTTTCCTAATTTCCTCATTTACTGCAGTCTCCTCAGTAGGAAATGCTTTCAGTTTTTTACTTTGATTCCATCAAGAAGGCATTCAGATGTGTCTCACATTTGCCATACATTCAGAATGTTAGCACTCTAGTTGCTCATTAGATCACTGTAGTAAAGCTAGTGCTCACCAGGGAGTTAACTGGAAGTCTGCTGCTGGTATTGAAAGTGATTGTTTCAGTCTGCATGTCTGATTTTTCTAATGAAATAGAAGAGGATTTGAGATCTCACTTAAAACATGCCCTAATTTTTCTTTCTGCAGCACTAACCATCATTTCTATTTCAAAAAGAACCCCTCATTTTGTTCCTTTTTAAATTAAATGTTTTAAGTGTTACCGGTTTATTCCAATCAAGATGGCTTCAGGTGTGCCATACTTTTGTCATAAGTAAGGCTGTTAGCGCTCTAGTTGTTCTTTAGAACACTCTGGGAAGCTGCAGTAGAACACAAAGGAATCAACTGGCAGGCTGCTCCTGTTGAAATATAACAGGAAGATATTTGAGATCACACTTGAAACATGTCCTAATTTTTCTTTCTAAAGCACTAACCATAATTTCTATGAAAAAATGAACCCCATCATTTTGTTCCTTTTTAAATTAAATGTTTTAAGTGTTACCAGTTTATTCCAATCAAGATGGCTTCAGGTGTGCCATACTTTTGTCATAAGTAAGGCTGTTAGCACTCTAGTTGTTCTTTAGAACACTCTGGGAAGCTGCAGTAGAACACAAAGGAATCAACTGACAGTCTCTGCCCTTGTTGGATGTACATGTTTTACTGAGAATGTCAGACTTCATTCTCACATGACTGAGAAAGATAATGTGAATATACAGAAATATGCTCTCATTTTAGCTTCTGGAGCACCTTCCAAAACTGTATGGTACAAGCATGTGAAAATAGTTTTCTCTCAAACATGATTCATGATATCCCAGCAGAAGGTTTTTCACAGGGTAAAATCACCTTAGAACACACCACAATTCCTGAAATTAGTATGGTACCATCAACAAATGAATTCTAATGTAACTAAAGTCTGTTATCACCCTTTATAGTTCTCCTTTTGGTAACCCTCAAAATCTTTGATTCACTACAATGCATTTCAATGGGGTACTATCATTTATATTGGTCCCAAGATGTCTGCCAGCAATTCCAGGATGAAGTGCTGACAGCCAATCAGATCTCACGATGACATGTGTGGTTAGGCTCCGCCCAGATATATATGTGATTTTACTTTTGATTTTCTCAGGAACTACTGAACGGATTTACACCATTTAAGCAAAAGGCACGACACTGAACCAAGGGCTACCTCTTTGCCAAATTTGGTGTAATTCTGTTCAGCAGTTCAGCTGCGACTAAAGGTTCCTATGGAAAAATGAATGGGGAAAACACGTTTTGGGACCCCCTTTTTCTGGCCCGCTGACGTAATCACCCCGAGACTTTCAGGATAGAGCGGACCGGAGTGCCCCAACAAGTTGGAAACTTTCGCGAAGATTCGTCAACCGGCGTCAACGTTATTTCAAATAGAATGTTGCGGATTTCCTATGGAAAATAGGTCCTAACTATAACTATCTACTGGCGACCGCCAGTAGATAATATATATATATATATATATATATTTATATATATATATATATATATATATATATATATACATTATCTACTGGCGGTCGCCAGTAGATAGTTATAGATAGGACCTATTATCCATAGGAAATCCGCAACATTCTGTTCCCAATAAGTTTGGCGTCGTTTGACGAATCATCGCGAAATTGTCAAAACTAGTGGGGCGCTCCGGTCCGCTCCTGTCTTGAAAGTTTCGGGGTGATTCATCAAGCGGGGCCGAGAAAAGGGGTCCTAAAACGTGTTTTCTCCATTTTAATCCTCTAGGAAATTTTAGCCACGGCTACAGCCCGAACTGCTGAACGGAATTACACCAAATTTTGCAAAAAGGTAGCGCTTGGTTCAGAAAGCGACCTTTTTTTTAAATGGTGTAAATCCGTTCAGTAGTTGCTGAGAAAATCCCCCAAAAAGTTTCGATATCTATGACCGCGGTGGATCCGCGCACCCTCCCGATCACGAGCTGCATGCTAATTGGCTGTCAACACTCCAAACCAGGAAGAACCGAGGCACAAGAAAGCAGTGAGAAAAACACGAAAAACACGAAAAGGGGGCCGGGTAGAAACACCCTGACCCCCTAGGCCTGCTCAGGGGGTCCCACAAGGACCCCCAAGGCCCAAAAAAAAAATATATTTTTTTTTAAAAATCGGCAAAAACGCGCTGGGTGCGCGGATCCAGCCGATAAAAAAAAAATCGATGCGCGGTCTCACGCGCTTTGATGCTATTTTGCCCCCGGGTGGGCCAAATCCCGGGGGCATGCGGGGGTGGGTTTATGTTTTATGTGGGGCGCCTCTAAGGCCCCCCAAGCCCCGGGACCGCCACCCCCCGGGGCTTTAAAAAAAATGGTGCGGGAGGGCTCTCTGCCCTCCTGCAGCCTTGGGGACCGCCACCCCCCGGGGCTTTTTTTTTTTAATTGCAATAACCTCTGTGGGGGGCTCGAGCCCCCCACACGCCCCGGGGACCGCCACCTCCTGGGGCACTAACATGAAATTAGGGGTCCGTTAAGGACCCCGAGCCCCGGGGACCACCACCTCCCGGGGCTGTGTATTTGGATGGGAGGGGGCCGCGCGGCCCTCCTGGAGCCATTGATGGCCCTGGGGACCGCCACCCCCAGGGCCGGCTCCTGCAGTGTCCCGGGGTGCCTACCCCCGGGACACTAAAGTTTGCAATGACAGGACGGGAGCCTCGCGGCTCCCGTCCTGCCATTGCAAACTGCTTCGCTTCAATGAAGCAAAGCAGATTGCTTTTCCACATGGGGAGATGCATGTCAGCAGCTCCCCATGTGGAAAAGCAATGCCGGCTCCCGAGGGACGCGGGGAGCCGGCTGGGACCGTGGGGGCAAAATGTGCATGCCTACAGCATTTAAGGAGATAATGTATCCATAAGAGTCTAACATGTGACTGGATAACAGGATTGAACTGCAGACAGAAAGAATAAAATTGGAATAAAACTTTTGACTAAATGGATTAATTTTGGCATCAATGCTATGCGTGAATTAATGCTGTGCATCCGGATTGGGGCGTCACTTCGCCCCATTGTTTCTAGTGTTTTACAAGTACGTGCAAAATGGGCAGTGCACGATTCCGGGTTTGCACGCAAACAGATGAATAATGAACTACAGATGAACTTTTGGATAAACAGGAGTGCACTCTGTCATTCTTTTTTGATGAGGCATTGGGGACCCCCCCACGGTCCCCAACGGAGAGGGCCAGCCCTGGGGGATGGGGTCCCCGGGGCAAGTAGTGGCCCGGGAGGGGGGCCACGCGGCCCCCCTCCCCCCCAAAAAATGAAATAAAAAAATAAAGGCCTGCCCCGGGGGATGGGGTCCCCGGGCAAAAGGAGGCCTGAGGAGGGGGCCACGCAGCCCCCTCCTTAAAAAATAAATAAAAAGAGTGGCCATGCCCCGGGGTAAGGCCCTGGGGGATGGGGTCCCCAGGGCCCAAAAAAGGAAAAGGAAGGGGGCCACACAGCCCCCCTTCGGAATGTTTTTTTTTAAAGTGCCGTGTTTTAAGATGGGGAATTAAATCCCTTCAATCCTGAGGGTCTCTGGGGCCAACTAGCCCACCAGGTACCTCCAGTAAGCACCACGGAGCTGCTTTGCAGAGTGTTGTAAAAAGGGGGCGTGGCCTCTGAACACCTCTCTGCAACGCAGCTCTCTGGCGCATACTGGAGGTATCTGGTGGGCCAGTTGGCCCCTAGGGACCCTCGGGATTGAGGAGGAATAAATTCTCCAACTTAAAACACGCCACAGGGCATGTTTGCAGACATGTCACCTCAGGCCCCACCCCCTTCCTTCACCATTGTGCAAATATTCCTCTAAAATCAGCCGAACTACGAATTCCGATTTACTCACCTGTTATCAGGAGAGACCTCAGTGCTGCATCTTTGAGCCCAGTACTGATCCTGAAAAGTAATTTTAACCGTACTTACCAGTAACTTGAATTTCCTTCCATAGGATATCATTGCCTGCTATTTGCTGAAAACGTTTCTAAGTGTCGATTTTTGAAACATACAAATATTCCTCTAAAATCAGCAGAACTACGAATTCCGATTTACTCACCTGTTATCAGGAGAGACCTCAGTGCTGCATCTTTGAGCCCAGTACTGATCCTGAAAAGTAATTTTAACCGTACTTACCAGTAACTTGTATTTCCTTCCATAGGCTAACATTGACTGGTTTCACTTGAAAATTCTTCTAAGTGTGGAGTTTTGGAACTTTATAATATTCCTCTAAAATCAGCCGAACTACAAATTCTGATTTACTCACCTGTTATCAGGAGAGACCTCAGTGCTGCATCTTTGAGCCCAGTACTGATCCTGAAAAGTAATTTTAACCGTACTTACCAGTAACTTGAATTTCCTTCCATAGGCTAACATTGACTGGTTTCACTTGGAAATTCTTCTAAGTGTGGAGTTTTGGAACTTTATAATATTCCTTTAAAATCAGCCGAACTACGAATTCCGATTTACTCACCTGTTATCAGGAGAGAACCCAGTGCTGCATCTTTTAGCCCAGCACTGACCCTGATAAGTAATTCTAACCGTACTTACCAGTAACTTGTATTTCCTTCCATTGGAATCCATTGTCTGGTTTTCCGCAGAAAAGTTTCAAAGTGTCGTTTTTCACAAACTACAAATATTCCTTAAAAATCGCATGTATGACTTAAACGCATTCTTTCAACTGTTTACAGGAGATGCACCAGTGTTGGATCCAGGATCCACCACTGAGTAAGAAAAAGTAACGATAACACTACTTACCTGCTAAGTGAATTTCCTCCCATAGGATAACATTGGTGATTCTATGTGAAAAAGTTTCGAAGTGTCAAGTTTTAAAATACAATAATATTCCTTAAAAATCACTACTGTAACCAAAACGCTTTTACTCAACTGTTTACAGGAGATGTCCCAGGACTGAATCTAGGATCCAGTCCTGTGGTTAGAAAAGTAATCCATAAAGTAACTAATTGCATTTAACTAGAAATTCACATTGAGCTCAATGTTGCATTGTGTTTGAAATTGTGTTGCCCATTGCAACAACTGTAACTACTGTACTTAAAAGTCTATTGCCTATTTGCAAAGTATTTAAACTAAAGTAATTCATTCTGAGAAAGTATATTTTGTAATGTAATGTATAATGTAATTACAATGTAATTTAAAAAATAAAATATCTAAAAATAAATAGTTAAAAAAATTTTTGTAAATCAGTATCAAAAAATAAATATAACAATTAATACATTTAAAAATTGTCATTTACAAAACCTTTGAAATTCACTGAAAAAAACTATAGGTTTCAGACATGTTATAGTTAGGAGTTAGCATTTAAAAAACCTTTGAAATTCACTGAAAAAACCATAGGTTTCAGGCACGTTATAGTTAGAAATTAGCATTTAAAAAACCTTTGAAATTCACTGAAAAAACCATAGGTTTCAGACACGTTATAGTTAGAAATTTGCATTTAAAAAACCTTTGAAATTCACTGAAAAAACCATAGGTTTCAGACACGTTATAGTTAGAAATTTGCATTTAAAAAACCTTACAAATTCACTGAAAAAACCATAGGTTTTAGGGACAGTTATAGTTAGTTGGATATTGCACTCGTACAAAACCCGTGAAATTCCCCGTTATAGTTAGCTCAGCTAACTATAACTCGCGCCCCGCAATGCACTGCTGATGACGTCACATATTACATCACTCATGACATGGTCAGTGACATCACTGATGACATCACTGATGACATCTCAAATGACATCACTGATGACATCATCCACATGATAATCTGATGCACCTCCTCACACCCTAATATAACCTTTGATACACCCACTCTAAATTACAGACTGCCATTCGCAAAACCATAGACACTCCAACACCAATAACTACATACCCACTCATTGATTCTTAGGTCTACACACACATCCACTCACTCACCTGTACAGTCACTCATACTTACGGTCACTCAGTACAGGACTATCATATGCACTCATACTCCTATATAGACACTCAAACACCGCCACTCATCCATAGAGGTACTCACACACCTAGTCAGTCATGCAAATAATTAAACACACTGCCATTTACTCACCTATACAGTTATACACACACCAGCTCACTTACTCATACAAATACTAGCACATTCTTACGCTCTTATACAATCACTGATGCAAGCACACACTCATCCATACAGTCACTCTCACAATCACACACTCTCGCTTATAGCTATTTATATACTCCAACACACATATATACTGCCTTTCACATATGTAGTTACTCACACATGTACCACTGGGACATACATTCACTCACTAATACACTCTTACACACACTTACCCACCCATACAGTCTATCACAGATGCACTCTTGAAACCATCCACCCAGTGAATCACCCACTCACACATCTATGCACAGAGTCGCACCCACCCCACCCACACAAACACTCAGGCACCCATACAGATACTCAGACAACCAATCAATAACTCATATAGACACTCATGTAGCTATTCACAAACCCAGGCAGCCACTTACACAGCAACAGACAGACGGATACAGACATTCACCCAGTTTAGTCACTAACCCATGCATTCAGTAAGATACGTTTAATCACTCACTTATAGAGTTAGTCACGCACCTACTAAATCATCCATACAGACACTTATACACCCACTCATTCTTCAATACACCTTTCCCTATATATATTAAAAATATTTAAACTTTACAGAAACACACAGTCACTGGATGATGTCATCAGTGATGTCATTTGAGATGTCATCAGTGATGTCACTGACCATGTCATGAGTGATGTAATATGTGACTTCATCAGCAGTGCATTGCAGGGCGCGAGTTATAGTTAGCTGAACTAACTATAACGGGGGAATTTCACGGGTTTTGTACGAGTGCAATGTCCAACTAACTATAACTGTCCCTAAAACCTATGGTTTTTTTCAGTGAAAATATATATATATATATATATATATATATATATATATATATATATATATATATATATATATATGTGAAACAAAACCCTTTCACTCATAGAGTGATGCATAAAGTATGCAAAAAAAAAGCAGGGAACTCTGGGTAGTTCTCAAGTTTGGGTGGAAAACAGCTCTCAACACCAGCGACACTCTAAATCCGCTCACCTCAAATGTCTGCTTTTCTATCAAGGTCAAAAGAGGGCTGTAATCCACAAGTAAACAATGCATCCATTTTGAAATGTGTAAATACATACAGTCTTAATGCCAATTACTTCATTTTATTCTGCTTGGAACACAGTTAATGATGTGCTATGTGAATGGATGCCTTGTTTACTTGTGGATTACAGCCTTCTTTTGTCCGCCTTCTATTCCTGAAATTCTGTATGTATTCAGCCATGTAACTCACATCCAGTGTGTGAGCAAGACTGCAAGACAGTCAAAATGCGTTACTGGATAATACAACTCCCATTGAATTAACCCCATGAGTGATCATCTTATTTTGCTGTGTGGTTATAATTTGAAGTCCGGAGCGCTCCGCCGGCAGGAGTGATCCTCTACCCAGGGCGGGGGGAGAGGAAGGAGCACCTTTGGATATTGATATATATATATATATATTATTGGCTTCGTCTAAACAACATCCAGTTTCCCCCGGAAAAGACGAACACGGACCCAAAGGTTTCTGGTGCAAAGGTGAGTTTATTTGCTGCCCCGCACCACCGCCATAACGCGTTTCGGCCTTCCAAAGGCCTTGATCACATGACGCGCTGCTTTGTGCTTCCCATACATTTAAAGTGCCAGTGCAACAATTACGTATTAACCAAGGTGACTAATTCATGACCATGGAAGAGTTACTAGCGTCAATTGAGATAAAACACATATTTTTTGCACCAACTACAGGTTAAAGTTCATATACATATGTATAAATATAAATACACGGTTTTTATGGGGTAATAAAATTAAATCAATCAATATTTCTTTAAATAAGAATTATTAAAAGAGTTAAAAACATTTTTTTGCCAATACTAGAAGCACCTTATATACAGTCCTCTATACAAAAAAATTCTGTGTTGAACCTGTAAATATTAAAACACGATGTATATTAATAAAAATACAAGTGTTAAAAAATGTGCTAAAAGATGTAGTAAATATGATAAAAACCATGCTTAAAAGTAAGTACTTAGCTATTCTTTTATCATAAATCTACCCAAACAAGCACTACCTCATTGTGCCTAAATAGTTTACTATTGGTTTTATGCCATTGACACTAATTATGCCCTTAGTGAGCTGTCTTAATTCCTCCATATTCTACTGTGATTAAGTGAAAAAGTGCCAAACGTAGTCACCTTATGGAATCTGAAATAGATTCCAAAAAGTGCTAAGTGCTATACATATCTGGATAAGAACTATGCGAAAAAAGAAGCTAAAATTACTAAATTTAATGATTACATGTGTGCATTAAAAATATCTAAATAACTAAAACAAGGGATTCAGACAACATTTGGTATGAAATTCATAATCGGAGTGAACAGGTGAAAAAATCCTCACTAGCGTTAAGCCCGAAACTTGTTACCTAACACAACTGTATAGTTTATCCTTAACTCATTTTTTTGAATGAATCTCTCTATCCATACAGGAACTTGGTAATTACGTATAAAACCAGAGTGTATTCTCGAAATGTAATTTTTAATTTCAATTTCTCACATATTGTCACTAGGGTTCACCTGTAGGATATGGATTGAATACATTAGGGATCTCAACAATAGAACAAATTGACCCACTAGGGGGCGATACTTTATAAACATTGTAAACAGTCGACCAAAGTCCACTGGCCCACCAGAGGGCAAGACTCGGTCAACAAAATGTAGAAATGTTTTCATCAAACTATAATGTGAGATCCATAGGACAAGGAGGGTGGGTGTACAATGGGTGTACAATGAATAATAGGGGGATACATGACATGTGGAAATCCTTCTAAAACAACTTAAACCCCCCCTCCTCCCCCCTCCCTTTGTTCAATGATTCATATGTATAGAGATACGTAACAATACATTAAAAAAAATTCTCATTAATTTGATAGGTGACCCCTAAAAACACATAACACATTCCATGTAGAAATTGTATAGTCACGTTTTTCACTCTTAATATAATTGCACTTACAATCACTTTTTTAGTACACTACAAATACCAGAATGCAAAGCGTCACGAGGCCAGGATGTGATGTAACATCATGTGATGGATTTAAAAAAGGAATGATGGCTGTAACGTTTTGCTACCCGTGAGCAAGGTCTGTGGACAGACTGAAACGCGTTGGGTTTGGATTTGTCAATGAAATGCTGTTGCCGTAATAAAAACTGAAAACTGCAACATACATTTACCAGTGAGTGCGTGTGGAATTTCTTCTGGGAAAGGAACTTTGGATACGATATATATATATATATATATATATATATATATATATATATATATATATATATATATATATATATATATATATATATATATATTTACCAATAACATAACATATTTAAAAAAACAAACCATTCTAATTAAATTAAAAAAGTAAACAACTTTAAATTTAGCAAACATATTTTACACAGTAAAAACATTCATAATTATAAATATTATAATTTTAAATGAACCAAAACATAATAATATAAGTTCTAATAATATAACATAAATTAAAAAATATATCATTTAATAGATATACTATTCCCACTGCAATGTATACAAAACTATGCAAACTAGTCTAGTAAATATAAAAAAATTACTACTTCCACTTCATTCATGCAACACAAAAATATTAAAACTAGGTAACATTTACAAATCTCCCTCCTGTAAATGCAACAGTAGTGAAGGTGTTGGATTGGGTATAGGTAAAACTTACTATTCCCACTCCATCAAGGACAACAGTAGGGAAACAGTTGGAGTGCAGAAGGGTCAAATTTACTAACCTCACTCCAATCAGTACAACATGTTATGTTATGTTATGCGGTTTTATATAGCGCGTAGCTGCCCCGGCAAAGGGGCGTCCCAGCGCTGAAGCAGAAAACTGCAGAAACAGTAGACGACAGAAGCCGCCTACAGTGGAGGAAGAGGTGCGTTTTGATGGCCCTACGGAATGCCAGGTAATTTTTCATACTGCGGATGGCTAGGGGGAGCGTATTCCAAAGTTTGGCTGCCAATACGCGAAAGGAGCGCCCACCCGCACAAGCCTTCCTCACCCGCGGAATAATCGCCAGGTGCTGGCCCATTGACCGAAGTTGACGGGAGGGAATGTAAGATGTAAGCAGATTGGCCAAGATATCTGGAGAGGAAAGATTTAAGATTTTAAAGGACATACAGAGAATCTTGAACTCTGTGCGTTTAGCCACAGGTAACCAATGTAACCTACGAATAGCACTAGAAGTAGGGCACGTCCTGGGCAGACCCAACAGGGTTCTAGCCGCAGCGTTCTGGACCCTTTGCAGTCTTGTAATTTCCACCTTATTGGCTCCCAAATAGAGTGAATTGGCATAATCCAGTCTAGATAGAATGGAAGCCTGAACAATCAGCTGCCTCATGGGCAGGTCAAAGAACCCTAGCACTGGTTTGAGCCCCCGTAGAATGCCAAAGCATGTTCCTGCTACCTTCTTTGTTTGCATCTGAAAGCTTAGGTCAGAGTCTAACCACACACCCAGATTTTTTACCACCTGTTTGGGGATGGGTACTCAGCCCAGCTTAGCAGGCCACCAGCGCTCACTCCACAGCTCAGTGTCTCTCCCAACTAGCAGTACCTCGGACTTGTTGGCGTTGAGTTGAAGACAGTTGGCAGTCATCCACTCAGAGATGATCTCCAAATCTCGCTGGAACTTACATGCGTCCTGCCCAGAGTCATCCGAGAGTGCCACTACCAACTGTGTATCATCCGCATAGGACACTGCTGTGAGCCCTCTGCTTTTTGCCACTACTGCCAGAGGTTGTACATATAGATTGAACAGTGTTGGGCTCAAAGCTGAGCCCTGTGGTACCCCATATTTGATGGTATGGATCTTGGAAGCAAAGGGGGGAACTGCAACCTGGAATGTCCTGTCAGTTAGGAAGGAGACAAACCACTCAAGGGCAGAGCCCACGATGCCCACCTCCTCCAACCTCTGCAGCAGGATCTGGTGGGATACTGTGTCAAGCGCAGCACTGAGATCTAGCAACAACACTAGGGAAAGTATTGGATTGTGAATGAGAAAAATTGACTATTACCACACAAGTCAGTAAAACAGTAGTGAAAGTGTTAGATTGCAGAGGGGTAAAATTTACTATTCTCACTCCAGTCAGTACAACAGTAAGGAAAGCGTTGGTTAGTTGAGGGGTAAAATTTACTATTCCCACTTCAGTCAGTACAACAGTAAGGAAAGTGTTGGATAGCGGAGGGTTAAAATTTACTATTCCCACTCCAATAAGTGCAACAGTAGGGAAAGTGTTGGATTGTGGAGGGGTATAGTTGACTATTCACACTCCAGTCAATGTGACAGTAGGGAAAGTGTTGGAATGCGGAGGGGTAAAATATACTATTCCCATTAAGTAAATACAACAGTAGGGAAAGTGTTGGATTGCAGAGGGGTAACATTTACTATTCCCACTCCAATGAATATGACAGTAGGGAAAGATTTGGATTGCAGAATGGTAAAATTGACTATTCCCACTCCAGTCAGAGCAACATTAAAAACAAACAAATTATCTTTAAGAAAATAAAATTATTTTCAAAAACAAAGTAAATGAAGAAAATATAAATATGTAAAAATATGACAAATATGTTTAATATATGAAAAAACATATTACAATGTTAAATACATATCACAAATAACTAGAAATATTATTATAAATAAAATACAAAAATAATTTTCATACATATAAATATTTTTATTTACAAATCATTTATTAACAAAAAAATGTACTACATACATTTCTTTTAGTTTCTTCCCACCCTATACCCCCACAAAACTCACAGCCTGAACCTTAAAGTTAAGTATAAAAAGCAAAATATTTACACTAGTAATATAAATATTTATCAACAAAATAATTATCATTAATTAAATATTAATTATTAGTTAATTATAATTAATTTATTTCCCACAATATACTCACACAAAACACAAAACCCACATCTAAAATTAAAAAAGAAAATTGCATAATTAACATAATTAATTATCTACTAAACAAATGTTTTTAATTAAAAAGTAAATATTAATTCATTAAAATTAATTAACTTCCCACCATTTACCCCTATAAACCCCACATCCCACACCTAAAATTAAACGTAAAAAAAAATGATTTACATAATTAAAATAATGAATTATCAATTAAATATTTAATAGTATTTAACAACTAATTATTAATTAATTTAAATTAGTTTACTCCCCACCCTTTACCCCTATAAATCCCACAACCCACGCCAAAAAAAAATATTTGCACAATTCACATACCTATCAATTAATTGATATTAATTACCGACTAATTATTAATTAATTAAAAATACATTATTCCCACCCTTTACCACTAAAAACCCCTCAACCTGCACCCAAACAAAATAATTGCACATTTAACATAATTAATTATCAATTAATTTATATTAATTAACAACTAATTATTAGTTAATTAAAAATAAATTACTTTTCAACCTTTGCCCCTATAAACCGCACAACCGCACATTAAATTGACATTAAAAAAAATGTGTAGCACAATTATTATAATTAAATATCAATCAAATGAATAATATTAAATGAAAAATAATCATTAATGATTAAATTACTTATAATTAAATTACTTCCCACCCTAGACTCCTATAAACCTGCAACTGTTGTATTCCGCTTTAGGTGTCCGTATATAGGTTTTCCTGAATCATATCCTTATATAGGCACAATTTGCATTGCCCTTATATAGGCATAGAATCCCAGTCCTTATTTAGGCATTAAACCGTGCACTCCAAATACAGGCATGGTCACCGACATCCGTCCACCCTAACGTCACAACGAGTTCTTAGAAACCAGACCCTTAAGCTTCGGGTGTTTCCGTAACACAGGACTATTGATTTCTCCAAGAACTCATCTATTATGTATGAACCGTTATACCTTGAGGGTTCATTCCTGACGTCTTCCTCTGTCCGACTTCACGTCAATGCTAACATTCTGAGGCACCTATCAGGTATAAATATACCTTCCCTCACCCAAGCAAGTCAGAGGAGACCTCGACTTCAGAGGAGCCCGTATCCTGGCCTGACGCACTGAGAAGACGCTGTCATCCCTGCTCGCAGAGAGTCGAGCTTCCAGTGATCTGACTTCCCTCGTGGGGTGTTAGAGTTCGAGTCCGGAAAGAGATTCCCACCTCTCTCTTTCTTAAGGTATGGAGCTGACTAGAACCTAGAGGGACTCTTGGCATACTTGGCATACTAGACTTAACATACTCTTAGTATACCGTAGTAAGGCATACTTCACCTACTTCCTACCTCTCCCTACACCTAGACTAGGTTAGGTACATTAGGGTAGAACTAGCGTAGTTACGCATCATATGAGTACTCGCATTTTTTAGTTCATGTTATTTATGTGTGTAAACATCTACTAAAAGATAATGCAAGCGCAGTATTATTTATTTCTACTGCTTACGCTGTACATTATTTATCTTGCATACTGTCTTGTGATCATAACAGCACATATCTCTTACACGAGAAACAAGACTGTTCAATAAATCTTTTATTGAAACGCCCGTCTATTCTTTCTGTGTAACTCTGAGGAAAACTAAGCATGCACAATTGAGCTGAGTGAAACGGTTATCTATTGTTTCCAAGACTCTGGGACATGTTCCGATTCTAAAGGGAAACAAAGTTGTCATGTTTTGCGGCTGACAGAAACTACTCCCTTCTTGTTAGTCAAGGAGTTTCTAGTGGCTTCTGAGCTAGCTGGCACAAGTAATTAAGTTTAATATACTCGATAGGGACATACCGACCTCAGTCCTATGTCAAGCCCATAGGGTATATTATTCCAATAAGCAGAGCCTATTAGGGAAATAGGAGCTACACTACATGGCGCCCAATGGTTTGGTAAGGCGGTAATTTAACGTTAGATACTGAGTAACTCAGATGTGCTTTTTCTCTCAGAGACCCCTACCCATATACTCCATAAGACGTCTGGAGTGGGCAGGGTTAAGTATCCGCCAAAGCTAAATAGGGAAGCACCCTATATATTAGCTGTTTGGTTTGCTCAACGTTGAAGGATACAGTGTTCCAAAATATTATGCACCTTATCTTTGTTTCCTTGAAAATTGTTCTACTTTTTAAAAAAAACAAATGCCTGACTCCGAGAACGATGGAGCTGCGGCTGACCCAGTCGTAACAAGTTTTAACTTTACAGGTTTAGACGGAACCGAGGAGGGTGTTATAGACATCCATCCAAACTTAAGAAGAGCCATCACTCTAAAACTCATAAAACACGGCCTACCACCAAGAGGCGGTAGAGCAGTTTTCGTGATAGAGGCACACGAATCATTTCAGACAGAGGTATTCTATTCATGGATAGTATTCCCTGAATCAAATCCAGTCACAAAAGTGTTTCACTTCTACAAAGAAGATGATCCACCAGAGGAATATATTCCTTTCGAGGATATTGAAATTCCACTAACATACCAGGAGCATCAGCTCTGGTTTAAAGGCGCCCTAAAACATCACAGAAACATTACCAGGCTCGGTCCACTAGGTAGACCAGGAGCAACTTGGCCGATTCTAGCCAGCTACACTCCTCATCCTAAACTGGATATAATGTCAGATGAGGAGTTACTTACTCAACTACAAGAGTTAATAAAAATATACAGACAATTTGTCCAATATGTCATGCGGACTTTCACAGTCCAACCACCATTGACCATTCCAAACCAGACCCCTCAACCGGGGACTACACTAAAAATTACACCACAGACTTTATACGCAGTCATGGGTAAAATGCCCACAAAACGTGAGAAAATTCCATTCTGGATAGCTCAAAAAAAATTACTCAAATCGAAGCAGTATTTCCAAATACTAGCCCTTATGAGAAACACAGGATCTTAACAATCTGTTTACCAATGGGGATCACACCACAACTGGAAGACTGCACCACTTGGGGCTCAGTCTTTGCTGCCATCTATTCTAAAACACATGGTGTTCCGTCAATTGCAGTAATACCAGATGTCCTGAAACAGATTCAAAACGAATACGGGGCAGTGCCTGCTCTGAATTTATGTATGAAATTACTGAAAAATTTCGACCAGGTCTCAACAATAATATTATCTAATATTAAAGGGGAGGCAGCAGCAGTGGTGATCCGACAACGATTAAGGGAATTCGATGTTACAGAACATCAAACTGAACTACCCAGAATAATAGAACAATCTTATGCAGAATTAGGCAGAGATAGTTTGGGTGGAAGACCAGTGAGGCCAAAACTATCTGAAAATCCTGAGAAGGACTCTATTAAACAAACTCCTACATCTTCTAAAAAGAAGTGGGAAACTAATAAACAAAATTCAAACGAGAAATGTTCTCAATCCCGAGGTAGGTCTCCTCAAAAGGAGCCCTCTGAAAGGAGGTATAACCTCAGGAATAGGGATAATTTGAAAAAGCCTGACAGGTATCAAGATACTGATACACGTTCCTCTCGTACCTTTCAGATTTCGTCACAGACATCGGAAAGAAGAGGACGGTCAGAACATAGAGAAGAACGCGTGAAATCCAAGGAAGATAAACACGTTCAGAAAAATAAAACAAAACCTCAATTCTCCAAAAAGAAGGTAGCAGGTCTGAAGATCAGACATGCAGAGGATACTGAGAACACAACTCAAGAACGGAGAATGGGCTCGCTCAGACAATGCTGGACAGTGCAGCAGAAGTCACAATAGCTCGCCAGAACCTGAAGGAACTTCTGGAGATAGTGGACTTGAATGAGTACATCACAGTAGAGACTTTAGACACCAGGGTTAGTACTCCACAAAGGGTATATGAAATAACACTCCGAATGGAGGGAGACATACCTAGACAGGTGAAAGCACTCTTTTGGGAAAAACTTTCAAGGGGCTATAATATACTTCTAGCAGAAAGGGACTGGCCACCACAATTTGTCAGGGAGTGCCCACATGGCGAGAACATTATTATGCCAGCCTTCTCCAACCATATTCCAATTCACCTAAAATATACTTATGCCAGGAAATGGGCAGTAGCCCAGGCCCCAGCATTATATAAAAATCATGTAGGATGGGATGAGGACTCACCTCACCATAAAATACATCTAAAAAATGAACCAACTACACAAAGGCAGTACCCAATAAAGCAAGATGCTAAAAAACAGGTCAGGGAGATCTTAGATCAACTTGAATACCAAGGGGTGATTGAAACATGCACCTCTTCAATGAACAATCCTTTGTTTCCTGTCTCCAAACCAGACAATACATATCGTCTAGTTTTGGATTACAGACACTTAAACACTTGTTCAAAAACATTTGCAGTGCAAAATGCACATAGTACAGCATTAATGAATAACATTGTGTGTAAAAAATATAAAACCACATTGGACATCTCAAATGTTTTTTTTTGTCAAAACATAGCACCTGAAAGCAGGTACTTAACAGCTTTCTCAATAATGGGGACCCAGCGTCAATTTTGTCGACTCCCACAAGGGTTCAAGAACAGCCTGGGGTTATTCTCAGCGAGGGTAACAGAGTTACTACAAATTTCTGATAATGAGGCATTGTCATATGTCGATGACATCTATCTGACAGACGATGACCTGGACAAACACTTGAACAGGGTGAATACCATTATATTGGGCTTCGCCTCTGAGGGCTACAAATTCAACTTCAAAAAGTCCAGAATGGCCCATCTCAATGTAATCTTTTTAGGATATGAGCTTTCAAGTGAAGGCAAGAGCTTGGCAGCTAACTTTTTAGAAAAGTGTGTGCTGCTCCAACCTCCAAAAACGCTGAAAAATTTACAATCCATCCTGGGTTTCCTACATTTTGGAAGAACTTACATTCTAAATTACGCAGAAAGGGTTAAACCTCTGTACGCATTAATCAAACCTGATTTTTCAATCAAAAATTGGACACAAGGACACACAGAAATCTTGCGTTCACTCCAAGCTAACATGTTAGCAACAAATCACTTACAAACACGCGTAAATCAACGCAATTTAGTGATCCGAATAATTTCGGGTCAATGCGGATTCACCTACTTAACATTTAATGAGGGTGAAAAAGTACCAATTGCATACAAATCTCATTTGTATACACAAGCAGAAATGCGCTTCACTTCAACTGAAAAAATTCTGACAGCAGTTCAAACCGCTGTAGCAAAAGAAAGAGCCCTAGCCCAAGGGAAACGCATTATTGTCGTAACACCGGTGCCAGCCTTAGAAGCTGTCACAAAAGCGAGCATTCCAAATGCTAAAGCATTACATCCTAGATGGATACAATGGGTTAATTCTCTTGCTGCAACAGATGTTGAATATGTTTTTGATCCCGATTTAAAAACACAAGCGTTCCTGCAATATGAACATGAATGTCCTCTGCCCACTGAAATTCTGCCTCTCGATCAGTATGAAGTCATAATTTACACTGACGGATCCGCACAACCCGCAACAGGGGGTAAGCAAGCTTACAGTGCAGTGTGTGCAATCGTTAAAGGTCGCATGCGAGATGGTATCTTCAGACCTATGGTCACAAAAACTCAATCTCTAGGAGATTGTACAGCTCAGCGAGCTGAACTACAAGCATTCAAACTGGCACTTGAAAGTACAGATCGAGAATTCCCCACACTAATAGTGTGCGATTCTTTCTACTGTGTGCAGTCGTATAATGAATATATGCAAACTTGGCTTGAAAATGGGTTCAAAGATGCAAAAGGTGGCACAATAAAGCATAAAACGCTTTGGGAACAAGTAGTTCAGTTAAAAAACGAACTACCAAAGGCTCACGTGATACATACACTGAGTCATCAACGTGATGGCGTTCACGTTGCAGGGAATTCATTGGCTGACAAAGCCGCAAAGGGGGCTGTTCAGACGGCTTCCGTAGCTGCAATCACTCGTTCAAAAACGAGAATAGACAGTGAGATAATGTTGGCTGTCAATGCTACGAGCAAAGGCAGTGGTGCAGCGTTACCAAAAAAGATTCCACTCAAGTACTCTTATGTAATTGATGCGAACAACGTTCCTTTTGCTCGAATCCCTGGAGTGGGGGATAGGGTAATTCCAAACATGGAACGTAGAGCAGCTTTGATTTATGAAACACATCTGGGGGAGGGTCTGTCACATCAAGGGATCTCTAAAACAATATTGACATTAAAAGAGATGTACTGGTGGCCTGGAATGAATACACAGATTCACATCTTCATCAATGACTGCATAGACTGTAAGGTACAGCGAGATGCAGAACGCCACCAGACACCATGCTACGAAGTAGCCTGCCAGGGACAGACACCATTGTTAGACAGCATCAGACTATCTATGCACAGGCGTCCTTGTGGACAACTGCAATCCCACAAATACTAAGTCAAGGTTCCTATGGATATGGCCTCAGCGCTCGGCTGACGCTTGAACTGTTATAAAAGATTTCCGAGTCTTTATCAGCACATACGCAAAAGGCACGCTGCATTCTGACCAGGGCCCTGCGTTTAGCTCTCGGGCTTACAAAGAAGCCATGGCCAGTCTGGGCGTTGCATTGCAGTACTCCTCTCCGTTTCATCCTGAGGGAAATTCTGTTGTGGAAAGGAAAAACCGGGACATAAAGCAGTCTATAACAGCTAGGGTATTAGGTTCGGGTGATGGGTGGGTCAAACATCTTTATGGGGTCCAACGCTCATTAAATAATTTGCCAAGAAGTTCTCTAGGTGGGGTCACTCCATATGAGGTCCTATTTGGGACAAGAATATGGGTACCTGATCTCGAACATATAGGCACAGTGGTGGAAAATAAACCCTTTGATATCAAAGATCGTTTGGCTGTTTTACAGGATCTAAATGAACTAAGATCGAAACAAAGGAACGTGTTCCTGCAGCCAACCACCACTGGGGAAAAACCGGCAGTCCCAGCAAGGCCTGTCCGGACCCCAAATGTTGGGGGTCTAGTCAGAGAGAAGATTGCGGACAAGAAGGAATTTGGACCTTCTTACAGACAACCAGTACCTGTCCTAGCTATCCACGGAACAAGAACAGTACTTCTGCCGCCCCTTGCTGGAAAAAAGGAGAAAAGGTTTGTGTCAATCAACCTCATCAAACCACAGTATGTGGCCAATACTAAATAGTAGGCCTCGTGGACTCCGACCTAGTAGCAGACGCACTCCTCTCGCTACTATCCATGAGGTTCAGACTGAAAGACTGATAACTACCGAGAATTCAGCTGTAACAGATGAAGGACTGAGCAACAATGCTATGGAACTCATCCCCCTTGAAACTCAAGTAACAGTTCGTCCTAATACACCTGTCTACACCAATGTAACAAGTGATCAACTGGTTCCAGCGATTTCAACAAATCCTGAAGCAATTTCAACATTTGACAGAACTGCTTCTGGCTATTTCATTAACTTTGATACGTTTTCAGAGGTTCCGAGTGAGCCTGAGACGTCGCCAGCATCAAAAACTTTTAAGCAGCAAGTACAAGACTTTTTACATTTTTTGAGAAAGACTTATCTGGTTTCACCATGTATTGAACTATGGATTATTTCTGGAATATTTTTCTTCCTGCTTTGGCTAGCTTTGGTTATGACTATGAGCGTGCTTATAAATGGCAGATACATCCATGTGAACACTGAAAGAAAAGAAGTGAACTTACTTTTGAAACCTCACAAATCTTCCCATCGTGAAGCAAGAGACTTGTCAGCAGTGAACATCGCAGCCGTTCCTTTACAGGATGGTATAGTGTGGGACAAAACTGATTTCGATATATTCGGCCCTACGGAACAATTGAACATTCCACATTTGTTTAAAATTTCACTAAGTGATTTTATTTCGTCCAGTACCTATTCTGATGATTGGGACTTTGAGACTGTAAACAACATAGGGGACGATTCCGATCTGGGCCGGAAAACTCTCCGACCGAGCCAGATCCGGAGAGATTTCCGACCGAGCCGGACTCCTGCAGTCCGACCGAGCGAGTACGATGCGGCCGCATGCTGCCTGACTCGATTCGGTCGAACTCCCATTGAAGTCAATGAGAGCTGGTCGTACGACGCGTACATGGGCTCCCAGTGACTCAATGGGTATGTCGCAAACAAGTGCGCCCCCTACAGTGTGTACGCATCGGTGCAACTCGCACAGTACATGCATGTTTAGGGGGACCCTTGGGTCCCCCCTGTGTTCGACTCGTACGGCTACGGGTGCAGGGGGGTCCGGCACGGACCCCCCAAGTCCGGCTCCGGGAGCTTTTTTGAGCCGGACGCTCCGACTCGATCCGGCTGTCCGACGCGTCCATCGTACTGGCTCGGTCGTAAAACAACTCCATTGCGCGCCACGATTCGAGTGCGAACGAGTTGGACGGAGTGGGTCGGACACGGAAACGAGTCGGTCGGCGATTTCGCGTTCACTCGCATCGTACTTGCTCGCTCGGACGACTGTACGAATCGGTCGGAAACAAAGCCTCCGACTCGGATCCGGTAAAGCCGAATCCGATTCGGAGCCCTACCGACCGAGATCGGAATCGACCCCATAATGTTTGATCTAGAAAGGTCTGCTGCATTTTCTAACAATTAATATTTAGAGGGTTCATCAGACTATGAACAGCTGTATTGCTATAACCACTATGGTCATCATTTTTTGCATAAATCTGCAACTCCTGGAAATGTGTTTATGTTTAACCAATGGGAGCATTGTCCTACACCACCAAAAGGTAGTTCAAAAACATTTGCTAAAAAGTTTCCATATTTTTCAGGATACAATACATCTGATCCAGAAACATTTTTCTATAAAAATGTAAACAAAACAGGACTGAAAATTATGTTAACTAATACAAAACAAATTTACTCTGCAACATTTATTGCCCAACTGTCTAGACAGGGTTTCAACCTTTGGAAAGACACAATAGACACAAAATCGGTCTGGGGTACTAAAGAATGGCAAGTGCAGGGCACAGAAGCTTTATTTAGAGCATGTATGATCCCTCAGCAAATAATGTTTTTGAATGACACTGTCCAACAAACGTCTTGCCTTGGGTTAGCCAAGATCAAAGACATGAAAACACCTTCTGTACCAAAACCTGCAAGTGATAACAATACACAGGCAGCGGTTACAGTTGACACAATACTACAACTCAACAGAACAAATCCTGATTGGAAAAAATGGTTGATCTGGCCCACAGACACAAACAACTGTCAGGAAATATTCCTGAATAAAACTCAGGGGTTTACTATTCACAGGCCAGACCCACGATACGTCCAAAGACAACATCCAGGGGAAGTAACAACATACAGTGTGGGAAAATTATGCTTCGATTGGCTGCAGAAATCTACACTTAAGGATGTGAAATAACACTTATCCTTACTTAAAGAAGACGCAGACCTTAGGGAATTCTTGCTTGGAGCAAGAAAACCGCGTCAAAAATGTTTCATATATGCCGGCATTTATGCTGCTTATAATGAAGCATGGAAGGTGTCACAGATGGAGGCCGCAGAACGAATACGTGAAAGTATTAACTTAGAGAAAACTCTCACTGTGGTCGACAATGGGTTAACAACTTGTCCTCCAGGATATATTCATTGGACAACATTGTATCCTCTGCTATCGACATACTAGAACAAGATTTAGCCATGTTACAACACGGCCAATCTCAGTTACGTTCTATTGTGTTATTAAGCTGGACGCTGCAATCTTTGCGTGCGTGCTATGTGCCTTGGCGTTTTATCAACACGTCGGCTCTGTTTGCAGAATACAATCTAACTGATAAACAGATCGAACTGGCACAAAGGGGAGCAAAGTATACAGTGCTGAGCATTGAAAAACTGTAAAAGTTACCATTCACAGTGGCAGAAAAACCAGCTACAGAATGGCTTATTCATGGAAAAATCACTCTAACTGTGACTACTTTTCAGTTTCAGTATTGCCTCAAACAAAAGCAAGCAGGCAAATATGAAAGGTTGGGTAAGGAACACATTAAGACATCCTGGAATTTGCCGTACACATATAGATGTTGGAGTGGGGATCGTGAAGTGTTTCTGAGCGGTGCACACTGTGAAAGTGCACTAAGCGGTTCACTGATTTGTCAGGACATATCTTTACACGGGGCTTGTAATGGTTCTGTGGCAAATTTGTCCTGCCACCAGCAGGGTACACCAGCTGCTGTGATTAATCCAAAGTTTGGACAACTTTCTAATGGGAGTTACCTCATGTTGAATGATCAGAGTTGCTGTGGCATGTTGCCAGGCATCCCATATCTAGTAACGGTCAACTCCAGGGTCACTTGCTGTATGCAAGTATTGTTTGCCCCACTAGACACAGTCAGGGAGTCACCTTTGTGGCCTTCATTGAATGTCTCTTTTATAAGATTTGATACTTTAAGCAGAATGAAAGCCATGCTTATACAACAAACAGTGCCTTTGAACTCGGCCAAAGAAACCTATGATCTACAAGTAGCAAGGACTACGGCTGAGATACAGGCTTTAATACGTACAAACTGCCCTATACATTTCATAGAAATGATAGGACATATCTTTAACATGTCTGATACAAGCGGAATTGTACATGTATTTAAGACCATCTGTTCCGGACTATTAGCACCTTTCCAGGCGGTCCTCGGAATCATCCCAAACTTTGCACATTCGGTGTTTGGTGGTGTGCCATTAATTCTAGCACTTGTTGCAGGAATTCTATTTCTCTTCCTACTGTTACGCTATGGCCAGCCTATTCGCTGACATCACTCCGAGCGAAGTGGAGAAGGCTCTCCTTGAACGAAAGTGCAGTGAGCGAATAGTACAGCTTTTGGGCATGCCTCGTCTACGGGAACTTAATACAACGTGGTTCCTGTCATTCAGACCAATCTGGCAAGATTGCATCTTACTTGTTCTACGCTGCCTGCTATGCGGTGAAGAATGCGTGCTAGACACCTGTCTAGCACTTCCATCAGTTATGCCAACGGATATCGATACTCTGCTGGACCCGATAACGGCCCATGCTCTGTGTTGTCCCCAGAGGCTACCAATCCTGATGACGGTATTCATTGAGATCTCACAGACGCTTCCGGCTGCTGCTGAGGTACGAGACGAATCAACAGGCACACAGGTAACAACGGACGCGAACATTGCTGCGGCATCTTATGCTGAGAGCGATGCTTCACATCTCTGTGCAATTAATCTCCTACACGAGGTGTTCCAAATGTCACCAACTTCAGTGGACGATATTTTGTCTACAGAAATAGATGATCTCATGTTTACGCCAGACCCATACACTGACTCTGATTCAGCTCACAGTGTACCAGAGACGCAATGAATTTGGCCTTCATGTTTTCAAAAATTGGAACTCTTCCCAAAATTGAACTTTTTTCTTTTAAAATACATGGCACATCAATCTGCTTGCAGTAGAACTATTCTTATAGTACGGACTTCAAAGTACTTCCAGGGACACATTGTCACCTAATCTGTGTAAAAACGTTATTAATTTCTATGATATGAAATGACTTTGATTTCTGAACAACTTATCAATCATTTCGTCATATGTGAATACTACTGCTTATTCATTCAAGTTGCATTTTATTTTCAATATATGCTTGAAATGAAAACAATGCTTAAAATGTACAGTACCTTTTGCATTTCAACGATTTTTAACTCCTTTACAATGCTTTTAGAATGTTTTTAGCAACATGTGGTACTCAATTTTATGTTTAACATTTTAATGTTTAGCGTTTTAGTATTATCGTACATACGAAAGTGGAGTGGGTGTTGTATTCCGCTTTAGGTGTCCGTATATAGGTTTTCCTGAATCATGTCCTTATATAGGCACAATTCGCATTGCCCATATATAGGCATAGAATCCCAGTCCTTATTTAGGCATTAAACCGCGCACTCCAAATACAGGCATGGTCACCGACATCCGTCCACCCTAACGTCACAACGAGTTCTTAGAAACCAGACCCTTAAGCTTCGGGAGTTTCCCTAGCACAGGACTATTGTTTTCTCCAAGAACTCATCTATTATGTATGAACCGTTATACCTTGAGGGTTCATTCCTGACGTCTTCCTCTGTCCGACTTCACGTCAATGCTAACATTCTGAGGCACCTATCAGGTATAAATATACCTTCCCTCGCCCAAGCAAGTCAGAGGAGACCTCGACTTCAGAGGAGCCCGTATCCCGGCCTGACGCACTGAGAAGACTATGTCATCCCTGCTCGCAGAGAGTCCAGCTTCCAATGATCTGACTTCCCTCGCGGGGTGTTAGAGTTCGAGTCCGGAAAGAGATTCCCACCTCTCTCATTCTTAAAGTATGGAGCTGACTAGAACCTAGAGGGACTCTTGGCATACATGGCATACTAGACTAAACATACTCTTAGTATACCATAGTAAGGAATACTTCACCTACTTCCTACCTCTCCCTACACCTAGACTAGGTTAGGTACATTGGGGTAGAACTAGCGTAGGTACGCATCATATGAGTACTCGCATTTTTTAGTTCATGTTATTTATGTGTGTAAACATCTACTAAAAGATAATGCAAGCACAGTATTATTTATTTCTACTGCTTACGCTGTACATTATTTATCTTGCATACTGTCTTGTGATCATAACAGCACATATCTCTTACACGAGAAACAAGACTGTTCAATAAATCTTTTATTGAAACGCCCGTCTATTCTTTCTGTGTAACTCTGAGGAAAACTAAGCATGCACAATTGAGCTGAGTGAAACGGTTATCTATTGTTTCCACGACTCTGGGACATGTTCCGATTCTAAAGGGAAACAAAGTTGTCATGTTTTGCGGCTGCCAGAAACTATTCCCTTCTTGTTAGTCAAGGAGTTTCTAGTGGCCTCTGAGCTAGCTGGTACAAGTAATTAAGTTTAATATACTCGATAGGGACATACCGACCTCAGTCCTATGTCAAGCCTATAGGGTATATTATTCCAATGCGCAGAGCCTATTAGGGAAATAGGAGCTACACTACACAACCCGCTACAACTCTAAAAATCCCCCAAAATAATTACATTTAATTTAATAACTGCTAAAAATAAATAAACAAATATATTAGAGAACATAAACAATAATTATACAAAAAATTTACATCATATACATTTAAAATATATGCTAAAATACATAACAATAATTAAAAAGTGATATTTTAAATAACTATATTTATGCAAACAATATTAATGGCTTTGATATTTAAAAATCTATATTACTTACCTTAAAATCGATATTCTTGACAGCGATATTCTTGCTGACGATATTTCCAGATTACGATATTTTCTACACAATATTTTGCTATGGCAATATTTTTTTTCTATATATTGTCTGACTACTATATAGATCCCCCTGAATACTAGGAAAATCGTCACCCAATGCTTCTTCAGCAGCCGTTTTGACTACGGGAACGCTCTCTATGGCAGAATCACCACCTGTAGGAAAGTGGGTTTCTGCTGCAGTAACTCCCCCCTTTTTGCCAGATTTCTGATGCACTTTGACTGAGTGTGGCTGGGATCCAGCTAACTAAGCTCTTTCCCAAAACTGTGCCTTTGTTTTCACAATTGGCACACCTCTGGTCCACATATAAGTCCCATGTAAAAGGCACCAGTGGTACCAAGGGCCTTGTGACCAGAGAAGTCCTCTGAGGGCTGCAGCTTGTATTATACTTCCCTCAAAGACCCCTCACCTAACACATACACATTGCTATTGCAGACAGTGTGTTTTGGTGCAGACAAAACTTAGAAGTCGACATGGCACACATATCTGTGTGCCATGCCTACCAACAACTGCCTGTGGCATAGGTAAGTCACAGCCCTAGGGCAGGGTGCACTATACCACAGGTGAGGGCATATTTGCATTAGCAATATTTCGCTACAGTGTCTGTGCCCATTCACAGACATTGTAAGTGCAGTGAAGCCATATTGAGTTGCTGCACTTAATGGAATAAACACGATTTAATTTGCATTCGAGCCACAGAGTGTTTTCATTCAATTTCAGCAATGCATCAATGCCGAGCCATGAAAATTCAAAAATGCATCCGGAATGGAGGTGGTGTGCCACATCTTCAGTGATACAATGTCCTTAATCCTCACAGCAACGGTGATGCTTCATCATTGAAGCTCTCAGCATCAGTGATGCATCGTCGTCGAAGGAGATGCAGTGCAGTGTCGTCAATACATGGGATTTTACTAGAGCAGCACTTTATACCCACTTCCAAAGGGTCCAGGACTGGAATGGCACCACTTGCGAAGGTAAGACTCACAAATGGCAGAGTCCAGGTGCTGTAGCAGGTGAGTTGGAAGTCTTTATGTCCCTGAGACTTCAATCAGGAGCAAACCGTCAAGCCAGCAAGCCCTTGGAGTCACTTTGGTTCTCGGTTAAAGAGATGCAAGTCCAGTCCTTCCCAATACTGGGCAAGAGGGCAGCAGGGTGCAGTTCAGCACAACAAAGCAGGAGTCTAGCAGAGTAGCAGTCCAATACAGGAGTCCTTTTTCCTGATAGAGCATCAATATGTCCAGAAGTATACCGAGTTGGTGGTTTCTGAGGTCCAGTACTTATACCCAGTTGTGCCTTTGAAGTGGGGGAGACTTCAAAGTGAGGAGTTGTTGAAGTGTACAGAGTCCCTGCTCTTCCTGCCATGGCTTTAAGCTCACTAAAGGGGGGGTGCAGCCCTTGGTGTGGGGACAAGACACAGCCTGTTCAGGTTTAAATGTCTGCTCCTCCTTCCAATCCTGCCCAGGATGGCCCATCAGGATGTGGACGGCCCATCAGTCAAACCTGAGCTCCCTTTGTGTGTGGCTGTCTAGCAGGAATGCACATAGCACAGCTGCCACCCACTCCAGACTTGTATTCGGAGACAGGCAGAAGGCATCAAATAGCTAAAGTAAGAAAATGCCAACTTTCTAAAAGTGGTAACTTTAGAATTACAATTTAAAATCCCACTTCACCATAAGTTGTGATTTTAAATTGGGATTCCAGAGACACCAAACTTTGAGGTCCTATCTCTTCCCAGTGAGAAATTATTCTTATAACATACAGCAAGGTAATCCAAGTGCTATCTTATAGGACCGATAGGCATTGCTTATTTGTGAAAAATTAATGTAAGATTTTTTCACTACCAGGACATGTAAAACTTAAAGGTCCATGTCCAACTTTTTAAATATACAGCACCCTGCCCTTGGGCTGTCCAGGGCCTACCTTAGGAGTGACTTATATGTATTAAAAAGGTAGGTTTGGGCATTCAAGAAGCTTAACTTGCCAGGTCGACATGGCAGTTTAAAACTGCACATACAGGCTCTGCAGAGGCAGGCCTGAGACATGCTTAAAGGGTTACTTAAGTGGGTGGCACAATGAGTGCTGCAGGCCCACTAGCAGCATTTAATTTACAGACCCTGGGCGCATGTAGTGCACTTTACTAGGGACTTATAAGTACATTAAATATAGCAATTGTGGATAAGCCAATGTTGCCATGCTTTAAGCCAGCAAAAATAAAACCACTCCAAGGATGCCAGGTCTAACAGTAGCCTGCACCTTTTAAGCTAATTCTTGAAATGCAAGTGACATTTTATTGCATAAATGTATAAAACTCATTAACAAAGTGTGTACAGAATCTAAATTATTTTACTGGTTTAAATTAGACTGAGATAAATGCCACCTGCCTATCTATCACGTACACACAAAAAAGTTGTTAATCACAGCTGCGGCTAATAGAGCACTTGATAAAACCAAATTAAACAACGAAGTAAAACAAGTTGTACTAACTACAAAAATCAAAGCCATTATTAGACATGACTGACAGGGTGTAAACAATTAATTCCAGGCTAAATTGACATATATTAAGACTTTTCACATTTTGTTTTGTCTTTTTCTGGGGGTGTTCCATAAATTTAGCAACTCTGCTTTTATATTTATCATTGAGGCTTAAATAGCACATTACTTTTCAAATTATTATCACTGCATTTGATCTCTGTAAAGAATGTTCCCAGATACGGTAACCTTACTGGATAAAACTTCGGACATATCCAAAGAATTCGCTCAACAATTTCCTTAAAGTGATCACAGAAACAACACATGTGACTGAGTATGGTCCATTATCAGTCTGAAGAACATACAGGCAACCAAACCGGTCTCACAATAATGAGGGCTGAGCGATGAAAAGAAATTCACACCAGCTTTCCAAAACCTATGTAGCTGAAGCAGGGCAATTGTCACAAAACTCTAAATAACCCATTTAGCCATTAGTATGGATGAAAAACACTTCCAGTGGGGCAAGTCTGGATGCTCAAACTAGCAAAGGTCCTTCAAAATTGAATGTGCTGTCATCGAGCTCCCGCCAAATCCTTGGTTTAGTAGCTATCAAGGGTACTTTTCAGATGTGGTGAATGTGTCTTTCCTGCCTTGCATATAGTAGACTCAAAGTTCACTAGAAACATTTCCAAGTGCGCCAAAACAGTAAACCTTACCCAGTAAGGACACATAATTTTCTGGGAGTGTTTTTGCCTTCTCCTGGTTTTCCAAATGTTAAAGAATGAGAATATCCCATTTGTGCTTGATGCAGATAAAATGTATCCTGATCTTCAGATCATCAGGGAAGTCTTCTAGAACCCAAGACTTCCTTCAGCCTGGGATCTAGTGCAGCCCACTTCCAACTAAACATCTTTTTCTTTCACTGGGGCGGAGCCTTTCTTCTGCATTTTGCTTCCCTTGGGCAGTTACAGGAGATGAGGCAGCTGATCCTTGTAGAGCACTTCCAAGCCCTTGGTAAAGTGGAGAGCATGAGGCACCTCAGACTTCTCTTCCACACAACCTTGTCAGGTAGGATTCACCATCTTCAGATGTTTCTTGCTGGTCCAGGAATGTTGTCAAAAATAAAGGTGAGATGCCATGTTACACAGTGTAGTAGCTACTGACTTGAGATTTCTCAGTCCAACCCCCGCCCTGCAGGAATCCCAAAATCAACCTCTCCTTCCAGTACTTGAATGAGGTGCAATGCAATGTGCAGTCTTGTTTGACAGTTGTCCTCACTGTCCTGCTTAAATGTAAAGTTTTCCAGAGGCTTCTTATCAAGATGAAAAAAGTCTGGCTTCCCTCTCAGTATCTCTAAGTCGCTTCCCTGATCCAGTCCTATGCAGTGAAGGAGCCACTCCCTTTAGGATCTGTGAGCAGCTTTTGCTCCTGCTATCGGCAGAGGCAATGTCCATGAGGCCTTTCTAGGCTCTTTCACTTAGGCTTCCTTGCACAGCTTAATGTCAAATGTCAGTTTTCTGCACTGGCCTTTTTAGATACCATCTGTTCCTGTCCACTGCCAGAGGGCTGATCTCAGATAGGTGTTGAGTGATTACCCATCTTCAGTTTTCCTGAATTGAGAAGTTGATATATTGTCTATTGTCAATACACCTATTCACACATAATTGGGTGCTAATTACTGCCACTGAAGGGACAAGAAAGGCACACAACAGAGCTTTCTCTGGTGCCGCACTTAGAATCTGGAATTTGCTACCCCAAAACATTAGAAGAATACTGTCCTTGTCAAGATTCAAGAAGGAAGCTAAGATCTTCCTAATGGGTAAATTCCTTCCATAACTCACTACAGAGCAATCTCCTAATCGTTTGATTATTGATCATATACAATCCGCTAGCCCCTCAAGCTTCCTAAATTAAGCTCATCTGGATCTATGCAACCTCTTCCAGAGTCCCCTACCATGTTAACTTACTCAGGCAGATGCTCAGCTAAACTGTGAATTCTGAGTCCTTTGACTTTTTTTGGGTGTTTCAGCCGATTGTAAAAATAAAAATTGTAATTCTTTCAGGTTCAGATATTCTTGTCAGCGCACACATCTTTTCCTGTCCACTGATTTTAATGTTCTACACTTGTGAGTTTGTTATGATGCTTGCTATTGTCGCAATTAGGACCACTATATCACTGTTAAGCGCTCTGACACCCTAATGGGTCATGTTCGAGCTATATAAAATGCTAAATAAATAAATAAATCTTAACTAGGGGTAGCTTAGCTGTTGCATAAGTATGACAAATTATGCAGGATTACACAGATTTACACAAGGAGCTAAAATCAGCACTTAGCACTATTTTCTTAGTGTGCAAAATGCACCCTTGCATCCAAAATGGACCTGAGGATGCATTTTACACCAAGAAAATAGTGCTAAATGCAACAGAACATGAATACACAGTAGCCAGCAGCCCCTCTTGCTCCCTAAGTTCATTATTACTGTGCTCCTGTAGTAGGATTTTTGTGCCAAATTACTCGTAATTATGCAAACAGGTAGGAACAGGTAATTATCAGTAATTTTGCATCAAAGGTGTAACCCAAAATTACTCTTGGATAATCAAAGCGCTGGATCACTCAAATGTAATGACATTTTCAGCCAGGCCTAAAAACTGAGGGCTAGATGTACGTAGCGTTAACGAATTGGTAACCAGTTGCAAACTGGTTTATGACCACAAAAATTGTGTTTTCTAATGCACCTAAAGCATTTGTTGCACTATTTTTTGGAACCGATAAGTTACCTGATCGTATTTTAGTGACCAGAGTTTGCAAGTTGCTATTACCCATTACCGCATACCAAATTGCACATAGTATTTATCAACCGTTCTCAAATACCGAATAGTCGCAAAACGTGGATTCAGTACATGCAAATTCCCACCAGCTCTAATCAGGTGGTAACCAGGTGCAACATATATGAAAAGAACCAAAATGCATCAGGGTATTCCACAATGGCAGACTGTATGCGATTGCGAGGAGGATGCAGATTCTCAATGCTCTGCAGAGAAGTAGGAGGAGACAGGAACAGTATTCAAAGTGAGGCTGACACTCTCCCAACAAAGAGAGGAGAACATGTTTGATAAGTACAGGCTGAGTGGTGCAGTTGTTGTAGACCTAATTGCAGAAATAGGGCCGCAGCTTGAGAGAAACACTCTCAGAAGCAATGCTATACCCACCCATGAGCAGATACTATGCTCACTCCATCTTTTAGCCTCTGGGAGTTACCAAGGTGTAATTGCTGCTGCAGGTGGGGTATCACAGAGTGCACGTTCTAGGGGTTTTAATAATTTCCTAGATCCAAAGATATAGAGAATGCATCATCATTATACTTTCCTCAGCACAGGAGTTGCAGTTAGCAACATTTATTTTTTACAGCCTTGCCCAGGTTCCACATGTAATTGGTTGTATTGATGTTACCCATGTTCCCATATGTCTTCCTTCTAACAATACATATTTAGAAACAGAAAAAACAGCTGTTCACTAAATATACAAGTGGTGTGTGATGCAAATCATATTATCACAGATCTCGTAGCAAAGTACCCTGCATTACACATGACTCTTTCATGTTCAGGCATAGTGGCATTTACTCATGTCTTCTCAGAGGAGAGTTTGAAGATGGCTATCTACTTGGTAAATATGGCGTATGTATATGACATAAATGTCCTAAATGTTTAAATTGTATATATAGTAAGTAGATTCCCTAAATGCTTTGTAGGGGACAGTGCATATACCCTAGGGTCATACATATAACTCCATAACATATCTACACCCATCAAACCAAAGTGAGGTATGCTACAGTTCAGCACACAAATGGACACGGTCTCTAATAGAAAGGAGGATATTTGATCTACTGAAGAGTAGATTTCGCTGTCTACACAAAAGTAAGGGTGCCCTAACCCAAAGACAAGTTGCAAGATAATTGCTACTTGTGCAATTATCCACAATGTTGCAATGCGGAGAGGATTGCCAGAAATAATGTCTGAATGTGAATCAGATGAAGAGGAACCGCAAAACCCACCCACACAGGCAACACAGGAAGGTACATTGCCAGCAGAAGGAAGAGCCAGCTGTGCGGCCATTGCAAACAATTACTTTTAAGGTATGTCAATGATGCTGTGTGTTAAATTGTGCACAACAGATGACCAATACAATAGAGTTGGTATATATACTAATAACATAAAATATTTTAAAAAACAAACCATTCTAATTAAATTAAAAAAGTAAACAACTTAAAATTTTGTAAAAATATTTTACACATTAAAAACATTAATAATTATAAATATTAAAATGTTAAATAAACCAAAACATAATAATATAAATTATGACAGTATGAAATAAGTGAACAAAGATATCATTTAATACATACCCCACTACAATGCATACAAAACTACACAAACTATTATAGTAAATATATTTAAAAAAGTACTAATTCCACTTCATTCGTGCAACACAAAAATAAAAAACTAGGTAACATTTACAAATCTCCCTCCAGTAAATGCAACAGTAGTGAAAGGGTTGGATTGCGGATAGGTAAAACTTACTATTCCCACTCAATCAAGGACAACAGTAGGGAAACAGTTGGAGTGCAGAAGGGTAAAATGTCCTAACCTCACTCCAGTCAGTAAAACACTAGTGAAAGTATTGGATTGTGGAGGAGTAAAATGTACTATTCCCACACCAGTCAGTAAAACAGTAGGGAATGTGTTAAATTATGCACACAGCTAAACACAAGAAATGCAGTGTTAAACAAATTAACCTTTATTTCTCAGGTTTTAAAGGGAGTTGTAAAAACCTTTTTACTCCTCAGAATGTTCAAAAGAAAGTACAACATCAGTACATGTTACTGAAATAGAAACAAATGATAAAACAATATGTGGTGCAAATGTAAGAATTATTGCTGTTTGAGTAGACTATGAACTGAACTTTGTTGCACATGTGTAGTGGAGCCTTCTAAACCAACAACACCAACTTGTGATGTACTGTGACACACATTCATTGCCTCCTTCACAGAGACACTGCTTATACTGAATAGGTCCTCAATTTGGTATGCCCAGCTGCTCCGCTTCATGCTATTTGAGCGGTCTATAAGCTCGCAACTGCAGTGGTCTCTTGCACAAGGCCCCATGCGACATCACCACTATAGTGGCCCATTTCAACTTGCAGCACTATGGTAACGTGTGTGAGTGTTGATGTAGCCTGTGCAAGGCGAATTATTGACCAACTCAACATATTCATACCGAAGAATAAATGATGTTGAGTACGTCTATGCATTGCATTGTCCTGGTGCATTTAGCCACATAAATTGTTCATAGCCTTTGTCATCGAGTCTGGAAGCCACTTGAGATGCCTCTTTCTATGCCAGTTATTTTTTTTGTAATGATGTGCATTTGCTTTTGTTATAGGGGCTCTACATTCAACATGTAACCTTCAAGACCAGCAAACACCTGGGTGGTATCGCCCATAGCTTGTGTGAACACTGACCTGGGATTAGACTGCCGAACGAAACTACGATGGTGGACATGAGTACCCCTTGTGCAGTTGTCTGCGCCTCCATGCAGGATCTTCTGGGTCTCCCTGCATCATCCAGTTCCTCAATGGGCAGTGTCTGACTGCCATGTTCAGGACTGCTACTTTGCCTCTGGCAGCAGTTGCCCTTGCAGGTAAGAGTGGTGAGGCATGGGGGCCGGGTAGGGTGGGAAGTCGACAGACGACGAGGGTAAATGAATTATTTATTTAATTTTCTTTCGTTGTCATCTGTCGAATCCCCTCCCAACCCGGCCTCACCGCTCTGACCTGACGGACCACTCCTGGCCTCTGGAGTGATGTATGTGGCATTATAGACTCATTGCCTTATTGATTGGCCATCTGTGCATCTTCCTGACCTCCTCCTTTGGACTCATGCTCTGTTTGTGCTGGAACGTCTCTATTGAGATGCAATGTGTAAATATTTGTAAATTAATGTTGCTATGTACACTTTTATTTGTATTATTTACAGTATGATAGGTTTGGTTTTTGCAGTAGGTGTTCATAATGGAGTACTACATATCCCATAATGCACTACTAGGGCAGGCCGAACACGTCAAATGGTGTATTTCTTGTATTCTATCTCAGATAAACATTTCCCAGCCTAACATGGTTGCAATGTTACCTCACACATTACTGAAAACATGTTTGTTATACCTGCTGCTCAGCCAGTGTGACTGTGGTGACAGAATGTTGGTGAGTGGAATGTTGGTGAGTGTATGAGTCAGTTGTTGGATGGACTGAGCAGCAGGAAGGCTGCTCCTGGTGGGGCTCTCTTATTACCACCTTACCTAATAAACCTTCTTAACCAATCAACCTGGAACCGGATCATCATTTATTTACCACATATTTTGGCGACAATTTTAAAGGAACTACAGAGGAAGAACCTATGTGTGCCACTTGAATGGAAACTAAACCGATGAAGCCTAAAGTAACGTTAAATTGAAGAAGAAGAACATGAAGAACCTCCTCTTGAAACTAAGCGCTACGAGTTTGGAAGCAGATTGGCAGCCCTGAGCCCCACCAGTGACCACAAGATCAGTCATCTCCAACCTGGGCGTGCCAGTTCCTGCTGCACTTTCCATTTTACTCCCTGCTGTGATCAAGGAAGAGGTGTCCGTGTCGTACTTCCTTTGGAGAGTGTTTCCATCAAGAAGATTTTCCAAGAGGTGTAACGAATTCGAGATTTCATTCTATTCTACTTCTCCAACAGCTTTGAAGATGATGGAGTTTCACTGTCCTGGGAATCATAAAGGCATTCCTCTTCTGTAGGGACTAGCCCCAGTGCCTCCGGGTAGAAGTCTTACTGGCAAGTGTCCCCTGAGAGCTACAAGCCCCTGGGACCGTTGTGTGGAAGAAGCCCTGCACTACTTGTTTGGTGAACTGGTGAGGAGCGACCAGTGGCAGGTAAAAGTTGTCTGGGACTCACTAAGGGGCCTCACAGTGGCAAGTATTCTGTGCCCTGACAACCAGCAGCTGATTATTATGGAGTAAAACCACTGCATCGCGGCGCATGGATTAATTTTTTTTGGCTGGTTTTTGTTTATTGCGTGTCTACAACAGGCAGAGGAGTCATACCCAGTGATTCTCGTGTGTCAGGAGACCAGTCAATTAATATATAATGTAGCATCTTTGCACTATCTAGGCGAGTGGGCCAGCGAAGAGTCATCTGTGAGAACTTTATTTGCTTGTCTGTGGTGCCATTATATGAGCTTTTCAATGCACCTCTAGTTCAATGACTGTATGGCGCGACAGTTGCTTACTTTTCAAATGCCCGCGTGGAGACTCGGCGTGTGTCCATGGCACGAGGAGGTCCCTACAAGCAAGCAGTGACGAAGCTGTGTACCTGAACGGCTATGCGTGCTGTGCAAACTTTTGGCACACGCACACGCCCAGAGCCACCCTGCTCCACACCATGTACATGCCACCATCTTCTTTCTTTACGCATTACAGGTTGCTTCTCCGATATTGGGAGGAGTCTTTGGAGCTGCCGACTTCTAGAGTCGTGTAAGGATGTGGCGTCCTCTCTAACAGATTTGTCACTGAAGCAACACTTGGACTTTCTATATTATCCAGGTAAAGTCTCTGGGTCCCTGTTTTGTGCATGGCTGATATGTTGCTAGAAGTACAGGGAGGTATCTTGCTGTTCGAGTTGGAGGAACTTTGTCTGTATTTGAGGAGCCTCTCCATGTATCTGCCATAACCGTGTTCATCTCCAGTCAGTAGATCTGCTGTTTACGTTGCACCGTTCAGCTTGGGATTTGTAGGGTTTACGGATTTCCTCAGAGTTCCCCGATCTTCTTCAAGGCAATATTGGGAACCACTTCAAGCTACCTGGGACTTTAGAGATATTTTGGGTGAGGAGTCGCTCACCAGTGGGAAGCACTGGTCTCCAGTGTGACTGAATGTTTTTATTGCTGATTTAATTTAAATGTTCAATGCTTTACAATTTGGATATGCTGTCTATTGTTGCATTTTGCCCTTGGTGTGCATTTGTAGAGTGCTTTGATTCATTATCTATTGCATTATAAGACTTCCTGTGACAGTGTGCTTTTCTACATGTGCACAAAGTCTTGTGTGTGGAATCTGCTCTTATTTATTGTCAAGGTGGTTTAATTTTTCAGTTATTGGTATGCAAGTTTATCAGGTGTATGGATAAAGGTGAAGGGTAGAATTTTGCCTTTTTACTGGTGCTTGGAGTTTTTTTCAGTGCACTTTTACAGCTTCTGTGTGGAGCTCCTTTCCACACGTACCACCCTTGCTTCGGGTTTGGGTGAAGGGCTGATTTTAAGCCAGATTTTGATGAGTGAGTGTTTTTTTTTCTAGTGATTGCTGTTTCTCTTACGATTTGCTCGACGAAGAGTTGTACACTTTTACAGGTTCCATGTGGAGCGTCTTTCCACACGTACCACCCTAACTTCGGGTTTGGGTGAAGAGCTGAGTTGAAGCCAGATTGTTGAAGAGTGAGTATTGTTCCTAGTGAGTGCAGTTTTCCTTTACTACATGATTGGGTGTAGTTGTGTACCTTTACGTGTTCCGTGTGGAGTGTCCTTCCACATGTACCACTCTAACTTCGGGTTTGGGTGAAGGGCTGATTTGATGCCAGATTTTCATGAGTGAGTGTTTTCTTTCTAGTTATTGCTGTTTCTCTTACCATTTGCTTGGTGTAGAGTGTACACTTTTACAGGTTCCGTGTGGAGCGTCTTTCCACACTTTCCACCCATCCTTCCGACTTGGGTGAATTTTAGTTGTTGTTGTTGGATAGTTTTCTTCTACACCTTGTGGTTGGCACCCTATTTTACTTTTCTCATGTTTGCCTGGCCAGCTAGCATGTTTTAGGTATCTGGGTTTGTTTGTCGTTTGTGGTGTAGTAGTGCATGGATTTTGCTGTGGTAGAAAGGGAGATGGTGCATGAGTGTATTCTTAGTAGTGTTCCTTTTCCTCTCTCTCATTTGTATTTCTTGTGCATGATATTTTCCATCTATTATCTTCATGCTGATGTTTCAGATCATTGCTATGTTGCTTATTTGTGGCAATTGTTCTGATATCATTCTGCTGCATGCTATTGTTCCTATGTCATCTTTTGCTTGCATCAGTCTTCATTGTCATTCCATGTAGAGTTCCTTTTGTAATTAATATAAAGAAAGGAGATGTGTTATACCTGCTGCTCAGCCAGTGTGACTGTGGTGACAGAATGTTGGTGAGTGGAATGTTGGTGAGTGTGTGAGTCAGTTGGTGGATGGGCTGAGCAGCAGGAAGGCTGCTCCTGGTGGGGCTCTCTTTTTACCATCTTACCTAATAAACCTTCTTAACCAATTAACCTGGAACCGGATCATCATTTATTTACCACAATGTTATTGTGACAATGTAAGTGTAAGTGTCACTCTTACCTTTTGAAGTAGAAAGAGTCTCTAAAGTGTCATTGTTGCTGAGTCCAGACACAGCTTCTGGCTCCAGGGTGGACTTGATCATTTGCTCGAGAGGAGTTGGTGTGGCTCCTGTTTCACAGGCCTCAGATCTATGGGTTGTCATCTTTTCTTTGGTCCTTATAGCCCGCCTTAGCGGGCTATACCGGCTATTAAAGGCCCGCTCCAGCGTTAACAAGGGAGCAGGACTTTAATAGCCGGTATAGCCCATCTACGAAGGGCTATAGGGCTACTAGAACATTCTGCCACTAGAGGGCAGAATGTTCTAACAAATTAAACAAAGGCCTCTCGGAACCCGAAGGGATTGAAATCCCCCAGGGCTCCGAGAGGCCTTTGTTCAAACAACATTGGAATGTTGCTCTGCGGGCCTTTACCGGCCCGTAGAAGCTCGGAGCACTCCATTGTATTCAATGGAGTGCTCCACATTCCAATGTTCTAATAGTGAATGCGAATTGTACCGAATCAGTAATGGCCTTTTGCTCACATTTGTACATACCAAATACCAACTCGTAAATTCTGATTCAGTCAGAATCGCAATTTAGGATTCAGTACTCATTTGCTTCATACATCTAGCCCTGATTTATTACTTCTAACCATTTAGGACCGGCCAAGGATCTTTTTCAAAAGAAATGGTTCCACTAAAGTAATAAAATGTCTCCTTTCACCACTTGCATAACTTTTTGATAGATAATAGAAAGAACTTTTAAAATTTTAAGAACTTTTAACAAAGGATGTTCCTGGAGGAAAGCTAACTATAAACTTTTATTCACTAACAGGGTCCATAAACAAGCAAACAGCACTTGATAGCTGGTCGTTGTTCATTGCAGGGTCATACCTCGCTTTAATGCTTACCATAGCCTGTGTTTCTACAATATGCAACCAACTGCGTGGGGTTATACGGCACACTGAGGAGTGACTTAGCTTATGTATCAAAGTACATAGCAGATCACGTTTGTTTTATGTGTTATGGCAGGACTGAAGACAGCCAGTCTACAATGCAATTCAAAAACTGGATTCATACTTTTTCGTTTATAAAGTGGATGGTGTGAATATATACTGCAGCCCACACAACACATTTATATTCACTGGCACATTTGTTGTATCAGTTTACCATGGTCTTACTGGAGCCAGTTTTAAAGCATGTCATAGGGGCAGAGCGGATGCACTTACGGATTGAATGGCAATTTCACTGTGCCTAGTGACCTAATGTCAGCTGAAAAAGGCCCTTAAAAAGACAAACCATCTAGTTAGACTGGGGGAAAGAATCATAACGCACTAATCTATACTTTGACGTTTGCTCGCAGTTCTATGACCACAGTTAACTTCCACTTGACAAAATTCCGATCTCTCTCCAGGAAGAACATTAATCACCAGAGTTGCCTGAAAGTTGCTGGAAGCAAGGAATATGGTGGTAGGTGGTTTATAAAACCATAAAATACTTGCAAACAAGATGACCCCGAAAACACGGGGCCCCCTGAAGTCAGCACCTGGTGCAGTGGCACCGGCCGCACCGCCCTAGGGCCTGCCCTGAATTAATGCGCAATCTTTTTTGGCAGTTGTCCAAAACAGCAATAAAAAGTAACGAATGACAATTGCCCATGAGTGAAGTGACACCATAAATTTGAGGCAGAGTGTGGTCCAAAATGCGAAGTTGCTAGGAAGCTGAAAAATCTGCTGGAGACTAATGACCTCGAAGAAAACCAATTTTACAGAAGGATAAACTTGTGGGCTGCTCTTTAAGAGTGTTTAATGCATAATTTGTTTTTAGATAAAAGAGGAATTTAGCCGCTCAACAAAATCACTGCTCGTGTCATTAGAAGGCAATAATATTCCTTTTTAATACCATTGAAATATTCAGTTTCTTCTACTTTGGAGACAGACATTTCCAGCTGCTCAGACATGTAACATCCAAATTGCCAGCAGCTGGTATCCTTGGCTCGCGTTTCCTAACTGAGGCAGGGAAAGTATACAAAATGTTAAAGTATGTTAGTTTTTTCAGCATAAAAAAGACATTGGAAAAAACAGAATCCTGTGCGCGTGTTAATTAGCATTGCAAAGATCTGCTCCCTTGCCCACTTTGCTGTTTAGTGTAAACCATACAAATAATCAATGGGTCTGATTCAAACATGTTTTTGCACACCTAGCAGGAACATAAGTGAGCAAAACTAGCAGTGTATGAACGTATGTTCTACACCTTTATACATAGAAGCTGAAATGTTAGAATTATACTTAGAGTTTCAGCAATTCCTCCAGTATGAGAACTGCAGCATTCACAGTTTCGTATTAGGAATAGCCAGGCATTAGGAGTGGTTAAGGATTTCTAGGTAGACTATCTTGGCTGAAGTAAGTGAATACTCACACCTTTGCAAAGTTTAGATTAATCACATATCTCAGGCAGTTAGTTTTCAAACCTGCAATTGCACACAATCACTGGCGTAACGAAACTTGAGGGGGCCTCCCTGCAAGGCTCGTGGAGGGGCCCACTCCAGGCTCAATAAGGAGCTCTCCGGCCAGAGTGCTGTGCTGAGGGGGCCCCCCTGGAGCTTGAGGCCCCCCCTCCGCGGGGGCTGCGGGGGCCTGTGTTACGCCCCTGACACAAATGCGCTCAATGTGAAAGTAGGTTTAGGCGACTGAGCAGATTTACTCTTGCCTTTGATGCATGCATGGTTTTTGCGGATGTATGACGATACCACGCATGCATTACATCGCATGCCATTAGATCGCGGTTTTAACAACGCAAGTCGTTACAACGACTTTCGTTGGAGGGCGCTGGACTTAGGAGTAGTTTAATTTACTATTCCAACTCCAGCCTACGTACAGTAGGGAAGGTGTTGGATAGTAATTTAAACTACTCCTTGTCCTATAGCGCCCTCCAGTGCAAGTCGTTGTAACGACTTTCGTTGTTAAAACCGCGATCTAATGGCATGCGATGTAATGCATGCGTTCTAAAGGTTGTTTCCCGGTTTTTGCATTTGTAAAGCTTGTGTGAACAAAACAGTAGGCTCTGCTAGTGCAAAAAGCACATTCACAATAGATGTTCGACTTACAATATTTACATTGCGAGTCCTTGTGATGGAGTAAAACCAGAAACTCCCAACACTGAGAGTAGCAATGCTACGTATCCGTGTTCAAAGAACATTGATGGGATACTGACACCCAAATTGGAAGCATCTACTAATTAGAAGAGAAAGCTATATGCAAGGCGAATGCCCGGTGCAAACATCAGGGGTGGAGGGGAGAGCGCATCCTCCAAACTATGAGAGTAGATGCGCTTACATTTGATATTACAACACAGTGGCCTAACATTGGTGTAAATTCGTGTTTTGGGCCTGGCTCAACAAGACTGGCTTATGTTCGTAAATCAAGCTTTTTGTTGAACGTAGGTGTATAAACGACTTTGTGAATTGCTCCCTGTATGAGCAGATTTCCGGCATGTTGACTCTGGCCTTTCTGAATGGTCTTAGGTGAATAACAAACATGTAGTGCAAGAGAAAGCTTCTGCCATACTGAGTTGTACCAATCATGTATTCAGGTGCAGCTCTTTCTTTTACAGGAGGACACATATTAGCTGCAATGTACATTAATTTAAACATATTGACATAGCATAAACAGAGGCAAGCTGCCAAGACCTTTTCGGTTTGCCAATATTTAGTGCCGCTCTAACCAGACTGGGATCAAGCTTATTTTACTCTTGTGCTTTAGTTAACCTCGACCATTTCCATGCACTACTCTGTTTTAGCTGAGTTTTGGAGCAGATTTTCACTGTGAACATCAAGGGCGCTGAAACTAACTTCATTGGCTGTGACATTGGGCCTTATTATGATGACGGTCGCTTGGACCGCCTACCACGATTGCAGCAGTCAGGAGACCGCCCGACAAGCAGTTGGTCGTCCGACTTCCGCATTACGATGCGATCGCCGGGCTGGCAGTCGGAAAGCGCTCCTTTAAGCGGTGGCTTCTGCTGTGGCCCAGGGAACGGCCACAGCACAAGCCACCATGTGGTGCATAACACAGGGTGCATTGAGGTGCGTGGGGCCACTACATGTGCCCTCTGGGCCACTTTATAGTCTGTTTCCAGCAGCCTTGATGCCGTCTTCATTCTGTGTTGGAATTCTGACTGCCGCCCGACGAGATCACTGATTCTGTCAGAGGCGGCGGTCTCCCCCTCCCCCCCACGGCCTGGATTGTAATTTGACAGTCAGACAGAAGGACTGTTGGTCGGGCAGTCTGACTGACATCATAATCAGGGCATTGTTAAGCCATTCCCATTTACTTTATCTCCACAAAATGGAATTATGCAAGTGCACTCGGTTCTGAATCTATTTTCAAATGAATGCCCAAAGTTTAAATTCAAGTTCTACAGTATATATGTCATTCCATTGCAGTTTCTATGTTTCATGGGCATCGAGACACACTTAAAATGTAACTGTTTTGCGATTTATAGCATCAACAGATTGTGTTAAAATGTGTTTCTGGGCTTGCAGACCCTTAACAGCCACCCACAGTAGTACTGTACAATTTTGATGGATGTAAGCAATATACTTTTCGTTTGGTGTACGTGACAAATGAAGATTTCAAACTTTAAATGATTGAAAACCTGTTAAAATATGTCCAACCCTTATTTGATTCAGTGTTAAAGGGATGTCTCAGCATGGGGAATACACAGATCATTTTTCAGCATTTTTTATTTGAGAAGACCAATCTACATAATAAACAAACCAAACCGTCACATGTATTTCATACCAAGATGCTTGCAGGCCAGTCCGAAGCTTTTGTGGGGCTCAGAGCTAAAATAATTATAAGTCCCTGGTCCAATAAGCATGGATTCAATCCCAGCTTCCTAGTCTGACCAAACTGTGTGACCTTGATCAATTAACTTCTTTCAATGCGCCTCCTTTTCCATGACCCTAATATTTAAGATCTCCTTAAAATAATTCTGTTCAGAATATAAAAATAATAAATTAATAATATTAATAAAAATAATAAACACCCAATACAGCAGGCACAAGACAACTAACTCCCTCTTGGATCCCTAATTAAACTGTCATCAGGGTAGAAGGGTAAAAGAATGTGATGCCTACCCAGTATCTGTATTACACAATGTGTAATGGGGAAACCTGACTTTAATACTTGCTTTCCAGCTTGACCAAAATACATGACCCTAGGCAATCTCTTTCCTTCACTGTTCCTCCTTTTCCATGATCATCACTAATTCAGATCAGGATGTAAACCTTACAAAATGCTCTCTTGTATATGGTTTAACCCTTTCGGTGCTCATGACGGAATGGTTCCGTCATGAGCACCGGTGCTCCTGTGCTCATGACGGAACCATTCCGTCATGAGGACAGGGCATGGCGCGCTGTCGTTATTACATTGAAAACGAAACTGAGTTTCAGTTTCAGTGTTTCAGTGCTCGTGGGGCTATCTCAGCCCCCCGAGCACCGAAACACTTGGGAGAGGTATCGTTGGAAAGGGGAGAATCTCTCCTTTCCAACGGTACCCTTCCTTAGTGGATCCCTGCTTGGGGATCACCCCAGGAGGGCGATCCCCAAGCAGGGATCCACCCACTAGCGCCAGGGAGGGGGGAGCGGCCCCTTGGGCAAGGGCCTTTGCTGCCCCCATTATGTTTTGGGCATACCAGTCTTTCTGCCCCCCCTGGGGGGCAGATGGGGGCAGTAGCCCCCAATATGCCCCGCCAGGGGGGCAGAAAGCCCACTAATGCCAGGGATTTATTTTGGGCAATTGAAATTAGGGTGGGGGCTGGCCAAAATGGGCATGGCAATGCCCCCCCCCAAAAAAAATTACAGTCTTTCTGCCCCCCCGGGGGGGGGCAGAAAGTCCACTAGATGCTAGGGTTTATTTTTGGGCAATTTTACTTAGGGTGGGGGCTGCCCCCCCAAAAAAAATTACAGTCTTTTTGCCCCCCGGGGGGGGGGCAAAAAGCCCACTAGATGCCAGGGATTTATTTTGGGCAATTGAAATTAGGGGGGCTGCCCAAAACGGGCATTTCAATGCCCCCACGCCCTCCCCAAAAAAAATTACAGTCTTTTTGCCCCCCCGGGGGCAGAAAGCCCACTAGAATCCAGGGGATTTTTTTTTGTATTCATGTAGGGGTGGGGGCTGCCCAAAATGGAATTGGCATGACAATACTCCCACCCCCCCAGAGAAATTCCAGTCTTTCTGTCCCCCGTGGGGGCAGATGGGGGCAGTGGCCCCTGATCTGCCCCCGGGGGGGGCAGAAAGCCCACTAGGCACCAGCGATTATGCTGGCTTTTTTTATGCGTGGGGGTGGGGGCTGCCCAGAATGGGCATACCAATGCCCCCACCCCCCAAAAAATGGCCACAGTATTTCTGCCCCCCTTGGGGCCATATCGGGGCAAACTCCCCCCCGATTCACCCCCAGGGTGGCAGAAAGCCCACAAGGCACAGACTTATTTTTTGCAATGTGCCTACCTGTGGATTTTGGGCCCTAGCGCAGCCGGCACATAGGGAAACCTAGCAAACCTGTACATTTTTGAAAACTAGACACCCAGGGGGATACAGAATTGGGTGACTTGTCTGGCTCTCATCAGGTTCTGTTACCCAGAATCCCTTGCAAACCTTAAACTTTGTAAAAAAAAAAATTTTGCTCACATTTTTGTAGTGGAAAGTTTTTGGAATCTGGGTGGATCCACAAAATTCCACCAAGCCTGCATTCCCCAAAGTCTTCCGAGAAAAATGGTACCTCACTTGTGTGGGTACGCCTTGTGCCCGCGACAGAAAACGGCACGCAACGCAACGTGGACACCACATTTTCACAGTGAAAACTGATCCTTTTTGCAACTAGGGAAACCTAGCAAACCTATACATTTTTGAAAAATAGACACCCAGGGGAATCCAGGATGGGGTGACTTGTCTGGCTATCACCAGGTTCTGTTACCCAGAAACACTTGCCAACCTCAAAATTTCTCAAAAAAACCCACATTTTCCTCACATTTCTGTGGTGGAAAGTTCTGAAATCTGTGTGGATCAACAAAATTCCACCAAGCCCGCATTCCCCAAAGTCTTCCAAGAAAAATGGTACCTCACTTGTGTGGGTGGGTCAAGTACCCGCGACAGGCAAGGGCCCAAAACCTATTGAGGCGACTTCAAAATTACCCATCACAAAACAACCTGGTTTTGCAAGGGGGATCATCTGGGTTTTTGGCCCCGTGCTCCGCGGCCAGCTAGGGAAACTGACCAAACCTGCACATTTCTGAACACTAGACACCCGGGGAATTCCAGGGAGGTATAGCTTGCGTGGATCCCCCAACGTTTTCTTACCCAGAATCCCCTGCAAACCTCAAATTTACTTGAAAAAATCACTTTTTCCACACATTTTTGTGTGGGAAAGTTGTGGCATCACCGGGCTGACACAAATTTCCTACCACCCAGCGTTCCCCCAGGTCTCCTGATAAAAATGGTGCCTCACTCGTGTGGGAGGCCCAAGTACCCGCGACAGGCAAGGGCCCAAAACGTATTGAGGCGACATCAAAATTGCCTATCACAAAACGACCAGGTTTTGCAAGGGGGGTCACCTGGGTTTTTGGCCCCGTGCTCGGCGGCCAGCTAGGGAAACCTACCAAACCCATACATTTCTGAAAACTAGATACCCGGGGGATTCCAGGGAGGTATGGCTTGCGTGGATCCCCCAACTTTCTCTTACCCAGAATCCCCTGCAAACCTCAAATTTAGCTGAAACAAATCACTTTTTCCACACATTTTTGTGTGGGAAAGTTGTGGCATTACCGGGCTGACACAAATTTCCTACCACCCAGCGTTTCCCCAGGTCTCCCAATAAAAATGGTGCCTCACTCGTGTGGGAGGCCCAAGCACCCGCGACAGGCAAGGGCCCAAAACGTATTGAGGCGACATCAAAATTGCCTATCACAAAACGACGTAGTTTTGCAAGGGGGTCACCTGGGTTTTTGGCCCTGTGCTCGGCGGCCACCTAGGGAAACCTATCAAACCCACACAGTTCTGAAAACTAGACAACCGGGGGATTCCAGGGAGGTATGGCTTGCGTGGATCCCCCAACGTTTTCTTACCCAGAATCCCCTGCAAACCTCAAATTTTGCTTAAATAAATCACTTTTTCCACACATTTTTGTGTGGGAAAGTTGGTGGCATCACCGGGCTGACACAAATTTCCTACCACCCAGTATTCCCCCAGGTCTCCCGATAAAAATGGTGCCTCACTCGTGTGGGAGGCCCAAGTACCGCGACAGGCAAGGGCCCAAAACGTATTAAGGCGACATCAAAATTGCCTATTACAAAGCGACCTGGTTTTGCCAGGGAGGTCACCTGGGTTTTTGGCCCGCGTGCTCAGCGGCCAGCTACCGAAACTTACCAAACCCACACATTTCTGAAACCTAGACACCCCGGGGATTCCAGGGAGGTATTGCTTTCGTGGATCAACGTTTTCTTACCCAGAATCCCCTGCAAACCTCAAATTTAGCTGAAAAAATCACTTTTCCCACACATTTTTGTGTGGGAAAGTTGTGGCATCACTGGGCTGACACAAATTTCCTACCACCCAGTGTTCCCCCAGGTCTCCCGATAAAAATGGTGCCTCACTCCTGTGGGAGGCCCAAGTACCCGCGACAGGCAAGGGCCCAAAACGTATTAAGGCGACATCAAAATTGCTTATCACAAAACGACCTGGTTTTGCAAGGGGGGTCACCTGGGTTTTGGCCCAGTGCTCGGCGGCCAGCTAGGGAAACCTACCAAACCCACACATTTCTGAACACTAGACACCCGGGGGATTCCAGGAAGGTATGGCTTGCGTGGATCCCCCAATGTTTTCTTACCCAGAATCCCCTGCAAACCTCAAATTTAGCTGAAAAAAATCACTTTTTCCAAACATTTTTGTGTGGGAAAGTTGTGGCATCACCGGGCTGACACAAATTTCCTACCACCCAGTGTTCCCCCATGTCTCCTGATGAAAATGGTGCCTCACTCGTGTGGGAGGCCCAAGTACCCGCGACAGGCAAGGGCCCAAAACATTTTGTGATAGGCAATTTTGATGTCACCACAGAAATGTGAGGAAAATGTGGGTTTTTTTACAATTCTTTAGGTTTGCAAGGGATTCTGGGTAACATAACCTGGTGAGAGCCAGCCACATGGGTTGAAAGTATTATTATACCCATTTTTAAAAAAAGGGGACAGGGAAAAGGCAAATTGCTACCGCCCAATATCCCTTCTTGATTCCTCTTCCAAGATTATGGGCGGAATCATGCTGGAGAGGCTCGAAGCTTGGGCTAGTGAAAAAAATATACTAACAGAGGTGCAGTATGGTTTCAGAAGGGGTATTGGGATGATAGAGCAATGTTTAAACCTAGAGTTGTTAATTGGGAAGTACACAATAGCTAAGGAGGGGATACTTCATCTATGTTTTGTAGACCTCACCAGTGCCTTTGACTTAGTCAATCATCAAAAATTATGGCAAATTTGAAAAGGGCTTGGTGCTCCCACAGAAATAATCGTATTTTTATCACAAATTTATGCATATTTAACCTCAAGGGTACGCTATGGAAAATCAGGGGAATGTACGCCTGATTTTGTGGTAAAGCATGGTATCAGACAGGGATGCGTATTAGCTCCCCTTTTATTTTCATTGTATATAAATAACGTGGACTCGTTTTTACAAAAATTGGTTGTAGACGCCCCGAAAGTTGGAACACGCCCCACCCCCGTTTTATTATACGCAGACGACGCTGTCCTAATGTCTAGAACTGCAAATGGCCTGCAATGTCTAATGAAAACTTTGCCCAATACATGAATGACATAGACTTGCAGCTGAATCTAAAGAAAACATTTGTAATGTCGGGCGGGGGGAAGAGACAAAAGTGTAGACAGCATCATGTGGGAGGGGTTTTTATAAATAGAGTCCCAACATTTTCATACTTGGGGATGTTATTTTGTAACAACGGTACATGGAAATCACATATTGAATTATGCAAAATGAAATTTTTAAAAACGACTGAGGGAATATTTAGATTTGCGGCAAAATTAGGGAACAAACCGATACGAGAAATTTTAACCTTGTATAGGAGTAAGTGTGTCCCAGCAGTTAATTATGGAGCCGCAATATGGGGGAGAACAAATACGACAATCCTACAAACTGATGAAAACAAGTTTTTAAAAAGATTATTGGCTGTTCCCAGTGCAACTGCAAACATCATTGTTCATAAAGAACTGTTCGTCCCATATATAAATGATGCTATTAATATGGCTGGTCTTACCCTCTGGCATGGCATATGGACGAAGGAAGAAACACAATTTTCTAAGGATTTAATTATAGACTGTCTAGCTCTAGAACATAGTATGAAAATACCATGGCTAGGGTACATTTTTAATCTTTTGATGAAATGCAAAGTAAATACAGATAACCCCCTATGTATACAGGAATATAGTAAAAGCGAACTGAAATTAAGATATATAACCACTGCAGACTACGAAAGGGAAAGGGTGGCTAACAAAAAACAGACTGTGGTAGCTTATTGTGAACGTCCATACATGAGGGGTACCCAGTTATACCTAATTTTGGTTCGGAATATACAGCACAGATTTTACCTCACCAGGTTAAGGATGGGCTCCTTACATTATCTAATTGCATTTCCAAGTACAGAGAAATGGCAACAGATATTGCCACCCTGCCCGTGTGATGGTAAAACCTTACAGTCCACCTTGCATTTTATCCTTTTTTGTCCTTTTTCTATGGGTATCCGGAAAACCTTTTTAAAACCTCTCTTTTTAAAAAATATGCTTTTTAACTATAAGGATGCGTTTAACTTTATATGTAGTCTGGACACTATGAAAATCATCGGCTCAGTTATTCGCTTCATACAACAATCGATTAGAAAAAGAAAAGACTACGCCTTTTTGGAAGCATTGCTGTATGAAAAAGAAGACGCATAACATTATTTCTTTTAAATTGTACCTTCCTGCACTTTCTGCACTTGCACTTTATCGTATGAATTGTGGTAGCCTGTATTAAAAATAAAAAATAAAAAACCTCGGAAAATAATGTACTTACTATTTTATCATGTTATCCTCCCCATGAAGCCCAAATTTGTAAATATCATTTTTAGTATTAAGTATTGCTTATGACAAATTGTAAGAAAGTACTTTTAGATACATGTGTATTAGTATGCTTTTATGGTGTTTGTTTCATTGTCACCGAATAAAGCTGTTTTGATTTGATTTGAGAGCCAGTCAAGTCACCGCATCCTGGATTCCCCTGGGTGTCTAGTTTTCAAAAATGTATAGGTTTGCTAGGTTTCCATAGGTGCCGGCAGAGCTAGGGTTAAAAAACTACAGCTAGGCACTTTAAAAAAAAGGGTCATATTTCACTGTGAAAATGTGGTGTGTCCACCTTGTGTTTTGGGCCGTTTCCTGTTGCTGACACTACGCCTACCCACACAAGTGAGGTACCATTTTTCTCAAAAGACTTTGGGTAACGTGGGGTGGGTGGAATTTTGTGGATACACGCAGATTCCAGAACTTTCCACCACAGAAATGTGAGGAAAATGTGGTTTATTTGACAGTTTTTTGGGTTTGCAAGGGATTCTGGGTAACAGAACCTGGCGAGAGCCAGTCAAGTCACCCATTCCTGGATTTCCCTGGGTGTCTAGTTTTAAAAAATGTATAGGTTTGCTAGGTTTCTCTAGGTGCTGGCAGAGCTAGGGTTCAAAAACTACAGCTAGGCACTTTGCAAAAAAAGGGTCATTTTACACTGTGAAAATGTGGTGTGTCCACCTTGAGTTTTGGGCCGTTTCCTGTCGAGGGCACTAGGCCTACCCACACAAGTGAGGTACCATTTTTCTCGGAAGACTTTGGGGAACGTGGGGTGGGTTGAATTTTGTGTATCCACCCAGATACCAGAACTATCCACCACAGAAATGTGAGGAAAATGTGTTTTTTTTTACAATTTTTTAGGTTTGCAAGGGATTCTGGGCTACAGAACCTGGTGAGAGCCAGTCAAGTCACACCATCCTGGATTCCTCTTGTTGTCTAGATTTCAAAAATGTATAGGTTTGCTAGGTTTCCCTAGGTGCAGGCAGAGCTAGGGTTCAAAAACTACAGCTAGGCACTTTGCAAAAAAAGGGTCATTTTTCATTGGGAAAATGTGTTGTGTCCACGTTGCTTTTTGAGCCGTTTCCTGTCGTGGGCACAAGGCCTACCCACACAAGTGAGGTACCATTTTTATCGGGAGACTTAGGGTAACACAGAATTGTAGAGCAACTGTTATTACCTATTGACTTTTGATGCATTTCTGCCTTCCAAATGAAAGACAATGTGTAAAAAAGAAGTCATTTTGAAAAATGACCTATAATTCTCATGCTAGTATGGGTACTCCCAATTTCGGAAATGTGCAAATATCTACTGTTTCTAAACTCTACATTTTGTTCCCATTTCATAAATACATAGGTGTCTTTCATTCCTATTTTTCCATGTATATATTTTCCCAAATTAATTGCTATATACCCGGTACATAATAAAAAACCATTGCAAGACGCTGCTCAGTTATTGGCTCTGGGTTCGTCTGGTTCTTGGTGAACCTACAAGTCCTATATATCCCCACAACCAGAAAGGTCCTGCAAACGTAACGGTATATTGCTTTCAAACAGCTGTCATGATTAGAAGGAGTTACAGGTGAAAACCTTGACACAAATGGTTGTTTTTTTCAACTAATTTTCAATTTTTCCTATATTTAACTGTTTGTTTCTATGAAGAAACCTTGAAGGATCTACACAAATGATCCCTTGATGAATTCAGAATTTCGTCTACTTTTCTAAAATGTATAGCTTTCCAGGATCCATTATTGCTTTCATACCCATTTCTACCATTAACTGGAAGGAGGTTGAAAGCACTAAAAATAGCAGAAATAGGCTATGTCCCAGAAAAATGCAAAAACTGTGTAAAAAATTTTGGTTTTCTGACAAAAGTCTGCTTGTCCCTGAAATCTGGGAAGATGATGATTTCAGCACCACAACCCCTTTTTGATACCATTTGCAGGGAAAAAACCAGACGCTTTCATCTGGAGCCCTTTTTTCCCTTTTTTTCCAAAAACAAAACAAAATTTAGCTGTATTTTGGCTAATTTCTGGGTCCCCTCCAGGTAATCTACAAACACTGGGTACCTTTAGAATCCCCATGATTTTGGAAAAAAAGGACGCAAATTTGGCGTGGATACCTTATGTGGTCAAAAAGTTACCGGGGCCTAAGTGCGAACTACCCCAAATAGCCAAAAAAAGGCTTAGCACAGGGGGGGGAAAGGCCTAGCAGCGAAGGGGTTAATGGACCATAATGGTGCTCCAGCTGCAACAAAAAAGGCTTATGTGCGTGGCCCAAGACAATTTTCTTGCCTCTTGAGCCATTAATAACCTTGTCAAAGCAAAAAGGGCGTGATTTACTAATTCTAATAAAGGCCACATTGTGTAGTGATCTAATGTGCTAAACATAAAGTGGCATTTAACAACTCTTGCAGCAGAAAGGGAAGTCCAGGCTGCGCTAACATCTGTTTCCCCTGCCTTGTGTCACTGTTGTTCCAGATAGGATGCAATACAAATGGGGCTGAGGAGAATTATTGAGCCAAGGCATCACTGCCTCACTACCGCTGAACTATTGGCTCTGGTAGCGAGGCAGGAGATCCTTTAGTGTTGGGCACACAGCAACCTCAGCACACCATCTGGCTGAGTGAGACTGCATAAAGGCCACACATAGTCATTTAGCAGTTTGGTCAGAGTTCACCAGATTTCTGATTGCGCTGCTTTTTAGCAACCCGCTCCAACCCTGCAGGCTAATATTTAGTTTATTATACTTTGGCATTTGTAAGTGGTTTTGAGAGAATGAGTCAGAGGCTACATTCTTTGATGCATTTAGTTGGTAGAGTATTGCTGAGGCGTTTGCCAGTAGGTTGTTATAGTTAGGACCATGCTTCCATGGGAAAAGCATTTTTTGATTTGCCCTCAACTTTGGTGCAGTTTGACGAATCGTCACAAAAGTTTCCAAAAACATTGGGCTGGTCATTCTTGTTGCACATGTAAGCTTCAGGGCAATTTGTGAAGCAGGGGCTGAAAAAAATGGGGTTGAAAAAATGGTGCATTTGCAATGTTAAGCCCCACAGGATCTGTCAATACAACTACAGCCCGAACCACTGAACGGAATTACACCAAATTTGTCTGAACGCTCGATTTTGTTCTGCAGATTGTGCTTTTTGTTATTTGGTGTAAATCCATTCAATAGTTTTTGTGAAATTTAAGAAGAAAAAGTTAGTGATATCAGTGGTCGTGAACATTTTGCAGAGAACTAGTGATTAATCGCGACGATGCGAGCCAACAGGAATGGTGTGATTGGCTGGCCGCAACCTAAAAAGAAAGTTGCAGCCAACGTTTTATGGATTGGGAAATGGTTCCTGCGGCTGAAAAGATGTATAAAAGGTGATATAAGGGGTTAGGGTGAAGGTACTCTAATCCCATGTTTGACAAATGGGCGTGTTAATGACACAAATTATGTGTCTAAAATTGATTTTTTTGGGAATACGCCATGAGCTTCAGTACGACCCCCTCGTGTAACATTGTGGGTACATCGCAAATATAGCGAATTTGGCACAAATATTGGCAAAAGAAGACAACAAATATATATACATTCACACACCTGCCCTGACTTTTACTTGCACGCACACACACTCACTCACAGACAGTTATGCACCAGAGACACACCCATTCGGAAACCTATACACCCACTCGCAGTTGCCCTCCGACACTGACATACCCACTTACAGACATAGTGAGACACTCATAAAACCCACTCAGAGACACACTTTGAGACTCATGCACCCATTCATACAAATATGCAGTTACTCAGAAATCCACTGAGACACTGATGCACCCAGTGACCCACTGAGAGATTCACTCAGACACTGAGACACCCACTCAGAGATCCACTCAGATAGTGATACACTGATTCAGAGATTCACTCAGATATTCAGACATGCACTCACAGACCCAGTCAGACACTGATGTACATATTCACAGAGCCACTTAGGTACTGAGACACACACTTGCAGACTCACTCAAACACTGATGCACATACTCACATACACACTGAGAGACTCACAGATCCACTTATAGACCCACTCAGACTGAGACATCCAGAGATGCACTCAGACAGTGATGCACCCTGTCACAGACCCACTCAGACAGTGCCACACCCGTACTGATGGATCCACACAGAGACCTACCGAAAGTCTGATGCACCCACTCTGAGGTCCACTCAAACACTGATACAGCCAATCGGAGACCCTCTCAGATACTCAGACACCCATTTAGAAGCCCACTCAGACACTAATGCACCCTCTGTTAGATCTATTGAGACACTGAAGCAATCACTCAGCCACCCACTTAGACACTGACCCACTCACTCAGACACAGGCACCCTCACTCAGAGACCCACTGAGACACTGGTGGATCCATTCAGACACTCACTGAGAATCTAATGAGCCACTTAGAGGTCAACTCAGATACTGGCACTATCACTGAGAGACCCACTCAGACACTGACCCACTCATAGACTTACTCAGACACTGACACACCCAGTCATAGATCCACTCAGACACATGATGGAACTACTCAGTGACCCATTGAGAGTCTGATGCACCCACTCAGAGACCCAGTCAGACACTGACCCACTCACACACTCACTCAGAGACTGAAATACCCACTCACAGACCCTCTAACACACTGCAGGGTGGATGCAGTCAGAGACTCACTAATAATCTGATGCACCTACTCTGAGATTCACTTAAACACTGATGCAATCACTCAGAGTCCCACTGAGACACTGACCCACTCACAGACTCACTCAGACACTTACACACCCACTCAGAGACCCACTGAGGCTCTGGTGCACCCACTCAGATGCCCACTCACACACTGAGATATGCAGATACTTAGACACCCACTTATAAGCCAACTCAGACACTAATGCACCCTCTGATAGAGCCACTCAGACACTGATGCACCCAGTAAGAGACCCACTCAGACACTGACGCACTGGTAACACACCCACTCAGAGACTCAGATACACAGTGATAGACCTACTTAGACAGTGATGCACCCACTAACAGATTCAATGGGAAACTGACACGCCCAGTTGCAGCAGTTACAGACCCACTCAGATACTTATACATTGAAGGAGAGACGTAGTGATACAGTGATGAAGCAAGTCACAGATCCCAGTGAAAGAGTTTTACACAATGTCATTGACAGATTGAAGGAGTCATACATGCTTTTTAAAGATTCATTTTGATAGTAATATATCTACTGTGTTGGTTAGAATTCATATTATAGTTATAGTTATACATTTTGATTGCTCTGGTGGCTTTTGAATTTCTGCTTTTGTTTTGAGTTTTTGTGACTGTATTCGCGATTGTCACAGGTACCGACGTCATCGCGACCTCCTGTGACACTGCAAAAATAGAAAATAGTTTTTTAAAATCATTTTTTTTTAAAAACAAATACAAAAATATTACTTTTATCTCCCCAATAACAAACAGCTATTGTGAACCACTGACTACAGTTCGTAAATATATGTGTTTTATAGATTAGAAAAACCACGTGGTCTTCGGAAATACCTATGGCATTGTGAGATCCGACATCACCATAAAAAGATTCAGAAAATGATTTTTCAAAAACAAATACAAAAATATTAGTTAAAACACCCCAGTACCAAAGCGCTATTATCAAACATTGTCTACAGTGTGTGAATAGATGTGTTTAAGATCTTGAAAAAAAAACAGTGTTTGCAAATACTGCTGTTATGCAGGGATGTGGAATTCCTATAGCCCATTAATAGGACATATAGTTTTAGGTCAAGGGCAACACATTTTTATGTGTATTTTGTTTTTGGGACAAGTAGGCTCAACCCCCTGCAGCACAAACTCTTTGGCTGCCAGTTTACAGTACCATATTATGGATCAGGGAAGGGAACTGTCTGCAGTTAAGGTAATATTTTTGTCCATATATTAATGCTGTTCAAACTTCTATTTATGGTTCATTAATTTAAAGCCTTTATCATTAGGGTGAGAGCTATAAGTAAATGTTGTAAGCTCTGACTGCACTACTGACAGTGGTTCCAGTATAAAAATGTGTACACATGTTTTCAAAGTTTAGCAATATGAGGCTATGTATAATGCTCCCAGAATGCTCTCTGATTTGATATATGCAAATATTTGCAGAAGCTTGAAAGCAAGATTGATGATTCTTTGCTTTCAAAATAAAATGTTCATAAAAAAATTAAAGCAGAAAAAAATATTTCTTTGCAACATCATTTAGTAACATGTGTTAATGCATGCTAGTATTTCCTAAAAATATTCATAATGGAAAATCAGTGTAACCAGTTTCAACAAGATTAGGGGAAACAAAAATAAACAAGCATTGGCAAAGCAGTAGGTCTGAAGTTGGTGGTCAGCTTTTTATTTTTGTCAATGTGTGAATTGTTTTGGCATGGTTTTTGTAAAACCTCATTGGTGTGGGATCTGCCGGGCCCTCACCATTATAACAAACATTGGCAAAAGCAAAAATTGTTTTTGGTATCAAAAAGCACACACTGCGGGGGCGTGGTCGAGCCGGCGACCAACATGGCCGCCTGACTCAGGAGCTCCGGAGCTCTCGGACGATGAAGTCCGCCACACCGCGTAACACCACAGCAATTTCAGCCCTGCTGCGGCAACACCAGCTTGCGTAGCGCCGGTGAGCAGAATGAGCCACTGATATCCTGCCGGGCTAACGGGAATGCAGAAATCAGAGGCACGGCATGCCTGGGCCTGACGCGGCTCTCGGAGGCCCCGAGTCGACAGGGGACTCGGGTGAGCCTGAGGTCGGGGCCCGGCACGCACGCGCAGCAGCTGACTCCGATCGACACCGAAGTCGAGTGAGGACCGAGCCTGCAACCACCAGATGACTGGGAGACACATTCCCATAAGGTACCGACATGCTGGGCTGCAATTAATGCGATCGGCTGAAGTTTGAAGTGAGGGACGGAGTTCTCTCTCTTTGTTATTAACTACGCTACCCTGCTGGGCCACATAATGCTGTGCACGCGAGCAAGCTATACCTGCGCTGCCTAGAGTGCTGCAGTAGCGGGGCTCCCGAACCCAGCTGCAATTACTTGTATTTTTCCTACCAACGCTGACATCGGTTGGGCCCCACCTCACCCCGCAACTTGGGCCAACCATCCTCTGCATATAGCGTCACAGCGCCACATAGCCGCCCGCCTCCACCGCGAAGCAGCACCCTGAAACACCTGGTCAGCCGCCCTAGCCCGAAAGGCGCCCATCCCCTCCTGAGGCCATGGGACCGATACCTCCTACATATCCATGGCTCTGACTCAAGTTGCCCTCAATTATACCGTGGTACTGCACAGTGGGGGTGCTCCTCGGTGTGTGATCCTACATTGGGCCGCAGTGACCCCAAACAGCGCCAGCTCAACTTTGAGGCAGGCAAGACCCCTAGGAGGGATGAGGCAGAAAATGCTGCAGGGGAGGAGAATAGCCAGCTTGAGGGAGCCGCCGACTTAATGGCTGAGCTCTGGGCAGGTTTTCAATCCATCGATACCCGCCTGGACACACTAAATAGCCGATTGGCTGATATAAATGGCCGTTTGGAGGCACAAGACACAAGAATATGCTGTGCAGAACAACGTATTTCCGACCTGGAGGATGCACAACCCTTCATCCAGAAACGCCTGGAGCGCACCGAATCACTCCTTAAACAACTTGCTACCAAAGCAGAGGATTTGGAGGCGCTCTCCCGCAGAAGCAATATCCGTGTCTCTGGAATTGCGGAGTCGACGAATACTGGCCCCATGGCTAAGTTTGTTGAAACTGTCTTGGTGGAGCTGTTCGGAAGGGAGGTGTTCTCCACATCATTCGCGGTGGAATGAGCCCATCGGACTCTTGGCCCTCCCCCAGTTCCCGGGGCACCTCCGAGAGTCATAGTCGCCAAGATCCTTAATTACAACGACCACGACGTAGCTCTTTGCCTGGCCAGAGAGCGTGGCGTAATTAACTACCAGGGTTCCACCATATCCCTCTTTCCCGACTTTACGCCTCTAGTGCAGGAAGCACAACGTAAGTACGCAAATGTAAAAGTGTACTCCAAAAGGCAAATGTAAAATATGCCATGCTCTACCCAGCCAGGCCCTGCATCCAACTTGGTGGCAAAGCCTATATTTTCGATTCCCCCGCGGAAGCTGAACAATTTTGGAAAAAGCACAAACCACCTCCAGCAGCGCAACGGCAAGCTGATGCTAATAGCCCTGGCCCTTGACTCTCTATCACTCTGCAGCTCGATAGCCTATGTATATATCAGATGTCGAATATTGTTATCCATTTTGGACATATATGCAAATACCTGAAGCGACTCAAGGTACTATTGTATATAGATCTAACTACTGGTGACTCTTTTGTCTCTCCACACTGATGTGACTGAACCGTAGTAGTGCAATGGATAATGGTCTGACGGACATCTCCGATATAAGATATCCTACAATCCGAGGTTCCATTGGAGTATTGCCATCCCCCGCAGGATGATTCCTAATCTTTTCCCCTTCCTTCTCCCTCCCTATTTACCCTATGTCCTCAGTATTTCTTCCTATGATGGGATTCACCGGGTGCCTTGTTTGTGTGTTTCCGATGGGGGCGGGGTGGGCGGGGGAATGGGGGTCTTTTTTGTTTTAGTTGTATTTGCTATTATGTTGATTCAATGGAGCATTGCTATTATTCAAAGTGCAGAGTATGTATATTACTGACCCTTGGTTACACATATTGATCCCACAGGTAATTCTATGATAGCTAGCAGGGACAACAATTCTGGACTCCACCTTAGATGTCTCTCATGGAATATACGAGGATTAAGCAATCCTAAAAAAAGTAGACAGGGATTGGTATATTTGGCCAGACACTCCATACAAATCGCCTTCTTACAGGAGACTCACTATGCACCTCACTCTGCGCACAAGTTTGCATCCAATTGGGGCGAGAACCGATTTTTTTCTTGTTATAGCTCATATTCACGAAGCGTATGCATTTTACTGCACCGCTCTCTTCCTTTTCGGGCTGTCGACGTAATTGACGATCCTGGCGGCAGATAGTTCTTAGTGCAGGGAATGCTGGGGGGCAATAGTATATTGCTCATAAATGTATATGCCCCAAACACAAACTCCACTGACTTTTTTCCTGCAATAACTACAGCGATTGATAACACAAGTGCGGACGTTATACTGATGGGGGGCGACTTCAACCTCACTCTTGATCCCACCACTGACACTACTGGCCCGGGACGCATCACAAAACCGCATTCCACTCAAGGCCTTTTAAATATTCTGCAGCACTCACTGTTGTCTGACCCTTGGCACTCACACCACCCAGGAATCCGTAATTATTCCTTTTATTCAGCCCCGCACAATTCCTGTTCTTGTATAGATCACTGGTACCTCCCACCACAATTAATGCTGGATGTCCGCAACATCGAGTATTTACCCTGCACAATATCGGACCATTCCCCGGTCCTCCTCGAACTCGACTTCCATGCTGCCCAAACAGCGCCAATTATGGTGATTCCCCGCCTCTGGTCTCTTAGATCCGGTGTTCCGTAATGAAGTGAGGGATGCCATACAGGAATACTTCAACTTAAATGACAGCACGGTGGAGTCGCAACTGATGCTCTGGGACGCATTTAAAGCAATTATCCGCAGAGTAAGCATCTCCAAACATGCTGTTGTGCTTCGCTCAATTCGGAATGAGCTTGATAAGATCGAACAGAAACTTAAAGAGACGGACAAAGTGGCGCTTGCAGATCCGTAGTCTGTGGACGTCCATGCTCGCTCTGCACTAATGGTTGAATTCACTGACGCAGCCACCAGAGAGGTCAAATATCTTGGTAAGTATGCCAAGACCTGTGTGCATGGAGAGGGAGAGAGGCCCGGAAGGACACTTGCCCGGCTCCTCCGCCCACAATATCAATAGGCATACATTACACAATTAGACACAGACACGGGGCATCACTGACTTCGAATGCTGATATATCCGCTGCCCTGCTAACCTATTACACACGTTTGTATGAAACTCGAGGTCCTCCTGGAGGGCAGGCTCTTAGAGACTATCTGCAGGAAATTGCCATGGTTTGGCTGGAGGATGGACAACGTGAGATCCTTGCAGCACCAATTGATGCTGAAGAGATCAAGCAGGCGATAAAAGATTTAGCCTGTGGGTGGGCCCCTGGGTCCGACGGTCTTACCGGGAACTTCTATAAAGCCTACCAAGATGTACTCGCACCTCGCCTTATTGAGGTCTACTCTGAAGCTCTAGAGAGCGGATCCCTCTCCCCGACAATGCGGGAGGCCATAGTGACCTTATTGCTAAAACCCGGCAAGCCTCCTAATCAGTGCCAGTCCTACAGACCATTGTCACTACTCAACCATGATTATAAAATCCTCGCTAAACTTTTAGCCACTCACCTTGCATTACTAGTTGACACTACGTTATGTCCTTTTCAAGCGGGGTTTGTCCCCGGCAGATCCACAACACTTAATTTACGGACAGTATTTTCAGTAATAAATCAGATGGAACCGTCGCTTCCAGCAGCAGTGGTTCTGCTGGATGCCGAAAAGGCATTTGATTCATTTGAGTGGTCCTTTTTATATGCAGTAATGCAAAAATTGGGGATACCCACCTGGTATTTAAACCTAATATGCCTATTATTCTCCCACCCAGTGGCCCGACGGGACAATCACAACACAACACAATTTCCGCTCACGCGTGGCACAAGGCAGGGATGCGCTGTCCCCACTATTATTTATTGTCGCAATGGACCCACTTGCCCGGCATATCCAGGAGCGTCACCTCCATCTGGGTTTACACCTCCATACTGGCCCACTTGCTGCCTCCTTCTACGCGGATGACATCATGCTGTTCGTCCGAGGGCCGGCGGAGAACCTTCCCCCACTGTTGAGAGAGGTGGTACGCTTTGGGGTGCACTCTGGATTAGCCATAAATTGAGGAAAGTCAGAAATGTTTCCACTAACCCCAGCCACTACCCAGGTTGACATTAGGCCTGGCCGGTAAATTCCGTTCCGCTTGCGGAATTTGCGGAATTTGGGTAATTTCGCGTTCCGCGGAGAACACGGAACTACCAAAAATTCCGCGATCCGCGGCTTCGCGGAATTATTTGCGTGTTCGCGCTTTCAAAATGTGTGTTCGCGAGATATTTCTCCCTGAGCACGCAAACAGCATTCGCGAACAGGAAAAAAGCATCGCGAACGGGCGGAACAAGCAATTCCGCGTGTTCACGGAACTTTTGCGTTCTCGCGGAGATTTTTTACCGTTTCGCGGAGCTTTGCGTAGCGCGACTACGCAAATTCCACCCACCCCTAGTTGACATAGTTTCCACTGAGATGGTGTACCGACCCCCCCAAGTATTTGGACATTTATTTACATACCAATGCTGCAGAGGTCATCCGCCTTAACTACGGGCCAACAATTGACCGCCTTATGGGACAGATCGACAGATGGATTAAACTCCCTCTCTCTATAGCTGGCAGAATCGCCATAATTAAAATGGTAGTACTGCCACGGCTGTTATATTTATTCTTAAATATTCCAATTGCCTTAACTACGTCCTTTTTTAATACCTTGCGTTCCCTGCTGACGCGCCTTATTTGGACGGGCAAACAACCTCGCATAAGTCTGACCACTCTGACAATGACATTTGAGAGAGGGGGTTTTGGAGTCCCCGACGTTTATCTATACTATCTAGTAGCGCAGACGCACTTTTCATACTTTTGGTACCACTCGGATGCTCGCATACAATACCTCAGACCGGAGCGATCCCAGGTACATCCAAACTCACTTCCAACGATTCTGCCCCTAGGCCTTCCACGTCACCCCACTGAGATAGAAACGATGGCAACTGCTTGCTGGGCGTGGACTAAGTTACGACGCTACTTACAATGTGACTTCTTATATTCCCCACATATACCTTTAGTTGACAACCCATGGTTGCCTCCTACCACTGAAACCCTTACTAAAAAAACGCTAGACAAATATAGACTACGGACTGTTGGGGACTTACTCTAGGATTCCCGCCCATGCGCAATTGCCGATTTGACGTCCAGGGGGGCGGTACATATATGGATAGCTTTCTCCTCCATAGGGTGAGGACTGAGGAGTGCCCTGCTGAGCGTCTTACCTGACACAGGTACAGAACCGAAAGATTTTCCTCCTCTCAAAGTGGTCATTAACTCTCCAGACTGCACCCACCTGGTCTCCTGCCTATATCACTTATCACAAACCCTAAAGCCTGCAGTGGGCCTTAAAGCTAGGGCGGCCTGGGAACGAGACCTAGGGGAACCACTGCCGGATGCAACCTGGACATACTGCTGTTCACAGACGCGGTATATCTCGACCAACTACAAACCCAAACTGTTACATTACAAATACCTCCACAGAATATACCTTACCCCGAAGTTAGTATCCAGGATGAACCCTAGCACCTCTAGTGCATGCGCCAAGTGCGCGGCATTGGAAGCTGACTTTGCACATCTGGCCTGGAACTGTATAGTTATTCAGACATACTGTGGGGAGGTGTTCCGCCACCTCTCACTCATGGTCGAGCAAACCTTGCATCCTACACCACTGATGGCATTGTTGGGATATGTTAAGCCCATTAAAAGGTGCATTAGGAGGTTCACAGCAATAGCCCTTCTGTTGGCAAAACGTAAAATCTCCTTGAATTGGGGTAGACCATACCCACCAACAATAAAAAAGTGGCTTCGGGATCTTCTCTATTGCAACACAACGAGCGACGATTATGCCACACTATTGCCCGAGACCTCAAGGCCCCGGGACATATGGCAGCCACTCAAAGATTACTTACAACTTCACCCTCTGGATGAAGCACCGGGGTGAACTGAGAAAAATCACTGGGGACACTATACCCGGCTGGGTTTGTCTGGACAAATAACCTGCTAGTGGTAGTCCGGGTGGTGCACACAATGTAATTAACCATACCATGCTAGTGATATTATTTCTTCTGCTGTGATATAATATGTTCGATGTGATTTATACTGTACTATTTGATTGGAATGCTCCCATGTTGTTTTTGTTTGGTTAATGATTAGCGATTGCTATATATTCTGCCACATGAATCATCACCATAACAGACAATTCGTTGTCTGATGTATTGTCTATTTGGCTGTTTGTTGGATAAATACAATTAAAAAAAAAAAATAATAATAAAAAAAAAAAAGCACACACTGCCACAGGAGTTACCGGTACTGAACAAAACCACTTTCTGTGCTGATATGCTCCTTGTGAAAGAGCAGAATGCTGTCACTCACTGTGAAGCAAGCCGATACAAAGACAGAGACAGAATTTTAATAAACGCAAAAGGTCATGGTCAACGCCAGACTAAATTAGGGGCCCAATTATTAAAGAAAGTCTCAAAAGTGCACCCTGGGAATATATCCTTGCATTAAGTGCAACTATACAGCTTTCGTGAGTTCCCAAGAATTTACAGAAGTAGGACAAGAAATAGTACTCCTAAAAATATTTGTGAACTGCATTTTAGCATGAGCAAATGTGCATGTGTAGATTTGCTCATGCGAAAATCTGAGTGTTTGCAAGTTCACTTTCCCTCCAACTACTTTATTCCCAACTCTGGAAGAAGGTTTACGTCTGCCATTGTCAGGAGTAAATTTCCAACATTTCTCAGTATGGGAAAAGATTAGAGAAGAGTTGTTGAAAACCCTTAAAACATGTAAGTAAGTAGGTTTGCACAGACTCGAAAGGGCATTTTAACCTTGGAACTTTTGCTTACCACTACCTTCAGCCCCAGTATGTAGATCTGCGGAAACATGGCAATATAAGGGGATTGCAAGTATTCAAACACTACTATGGTATGAGCCCTGGCATAATCAGAGAGGCTATATCAGAGCTCCTATATAATGAGATTGCTGCATAATTTATTGCCGCACTACATGGCACCAAAGGACAAGTAGATTTATGAAGCAACCTGCCCCATGGACAAGTAGATATTTTATAAAATTCCACCCCCCCGTTATGGCGAATAGCGATTGTGCTGTAAATATGGAAAATAGAATTTTAAAAAAACATAGACATTCACTGAAAAAAACAAAGGTTACTGGACGCCAGAGTTAAAAAATGGAATTTAGAAAAAACATAGATATTCACTGAAAAAAACAAAGGTTACAGGAACATTATAGTTAGGAAATAGATACAAAAAACATAGAAATTCAATGAAAAAACCAAAGGTTACAGGGACGTTATAGTTAGCCTGACATTTCACTCGTATAAAACCAGAGAAATTCAGCAGTTATAGTGAGCAGAGCTAACTAAACTTACCCACCCACAATGTACTGCTTATGACCTCACATATTACATCACACATGGCATGGTCATTGACATCACTCATGACATCACTGATATCTCAAATGATGTCACTGATGACATCACTGATGATATCATCCATATAACCACTCACACACCAACCCCTACCATACAACCTCTTGTACACCTAATCAGACACCCACATGACCAGTCACATACCTATTCACAGACCCATACAAGTACTCATACATCTACTTACTCATCCATAGAGCCATTCATACACCCACTCACTCATGGAACCACTCACACAACCACTCATTCACCCATAAATTAACTCATACAACTAGTCACTCACTCATACAGCAACTCACACAGCCACACACTCACCCATACAGCTATTACACACCCAGTCATTCACCTATACAGCCTCTCAGACAACCACCCATGCACCTATACAGTCTTTCCACACAGCCACTCACTCACCCATACAAATAATCACAGACCCACACAACCGCTTACATACTGATTCACACATCCATACAAGTACTCACATATCTGCTCACGCACCACTACAGCCATTCAGACAGACACATGCTCTCTAATACAGCCACTCACACATCAACTCACTTCACCAAACTCTTACTGTAAGAGCCACTCAAACACCCATACAGTCATTCACACACCCACTCACCCATTTATATAGTCACTGACACACCCACTCACTCACCAATTCAGCCACTCACACAGCCACTCACTCACTCACACAGCAACTCACACACCGACTTATATACCCATACAGCCACTGTCACACCCATATAGCCACTAAGACACGCACTCACATTGATACTCACAGCCACTCATATATTATATGTTAAAAGTAATATCACTCATTAGTAGCAAACCTAGTATACTATGTAAACTTTTGTATTAGCTTAGTATATATGTTTAACACTCATAAATTCTCGCTAGATAATGTCATCAGTGATGTTTTTGAAATGTCATCAGTGATGTCATCAGCAATGTCACTGACCATGTCATGAGTGATGTAATATGTGAGGTCATAAGTACAATACTGAGACATCACAGGCAGTCTTATACTCGATTGCTGACCACAGCACTTGAAGTGTATCGAGCAAAAGCTCAGAGTGGTGCCTTGTACGGAGCAGAGATAATGGGGGGATATCAATACAAATAAATTGACGACATCTGAAAATATCTTTGCTAGATCACTCATCTCAGTACCTATTACCACTCCCTTACATTCCACTGCTTTTTGACCTTGGGACAAAAAGAATTGGTGATATGGCCTCATTGAAACCCTTATTGTACTGGCTGCGCTTGTGGACAACACGGCAGCTCTCTGATTATTGCAACTCTCTAAAGGAGGTTTTGAAGTTTTGTGGTGCTAAAAGCCTACCTTGGTTTAAGCATGTTGCAAGTTGGTTTACAGCACTCGGTATGACAGAGTTATGGGAACACCCAGAATAGGCAAATAGAGAAGATTGTCCAAAGTTGAAGATTAGGTATTGGGCGGCCGTGGAAGAACGTTACGCCACTAGGTCAGTAAATGGCCAATTAACTTTACAATTTTTATGTGCCAAGCCATGCCCTTCCTTTGAACCCTTCCTGGATCAAATCACACCACCACTTGCAAAAAGTTTATATGTTAGATTTAGGTATGGTAACCTCCTATTACGGTTTCCCAGTAACCGGGCCGCAGGATTATCTTTAGAGCTTTGCCCCGCATGTGCCAAAACAATGGAGACAGAAGAGCACATTCTCTTTTTCTGTATAAAATATCAAAAGTGTATATAACAATAGGAGAGGAAGGGAAAATAAAGGACACTCCTACTCCCCTCAAACTAAGTCAAATAAACAACAAAGGAGTGTAACACTAAAGAGAAGAGCACTCATGTATCCTTCTTCACTGTAGCGTTTTGCTAATAGAAAAAACCTCTTTAGGTTATTCAGAAAGCCCTCACTCACCAACCTGGTTGGTGACATGCTTCATCATCGGGCCCCACCAGGAGTGGCCGAATGCCACCCTAGTGTGCTACAACGCCAGAATTACTGCGGAGCTGGTTCAGTGATTGGTGAAGAGTGAAAAAAGTGAATGTTAAAAAGTCTAACTTGTGTCAAAAAAATCTTTTATTTATTTTGCCAATTAGACTTAGTTAAAAACAAGTGTAGGATAAAGGACCAAATTAAAAGTCCAGATTTATCCCCAGGTGTAGGTCAACATGTTTCTGCCTTTCAGGGACATATCGTCAGGCATTCGTCAGGACCAATATTTATAGTGAATGAACCCGGCGGTATGGGCGCACTAAGGCCCACCCTAACCAAGGGTTACTAGTGTTAAAAATGTTTATCCCAAAACACTAGAAAGATTCCCTCAATTTAGAGAGGAACCGAGTTTATTCTGTGAAGATAAAAAATGACAAACATACACATAGGAGACAAAGAACAACATCAGGTTATTGCGATACGCCCTAGATGAATGTCATAGCAAGAATAACATAGTCGGGTGCTCATCGAGGTGCTGAGGTAACCATAACATGGACACGAGTGTCAAAATTTGTGATCTCGTGCACCTACTCAATTCGCATGATTCCCGTGATGCGAACAAAGGTCGAAAACCCTTGTCGCGCTAAATGTACAACCCCCTGTAAGTTCTTTTTGATTATTGAGTTTGTTTTGTGGGGCTGAATGTGCCTTTCTAATACATAACACTGGGTCTTTGTACCTTTGTTGTTTTTTTTTTTTTTTTTTTTATAAGAGTCTTTTCAGTTGTTATTTCCTCTAATTGACAACACTTGTGGCAGTCTCGCTACTTGAAGGTTAATGCTCCTTTTGTTTGCTGTATTGTGGAATAAGCTCGCCACTATCACCATTACCTCCTTTGTTCTGTTTATTATTCAGTCCATTCCGAGCGGGACACTGACGCAACTAATTTTTTGTTAATTTTTTGTTGATGCTCCATGTTGAGTATCAATTTTGCTAGTCACACATATGAGGTGGGCCTATTTTTACATTGGTATGGAGAATCGTTTGAATCATACGAACGTTACCCTGACAACGCTCGCGCTAGCCTCCAGTCACTGGACACGCTATTCTCCTTCTGGTTGGAGACATGTGGTACAACCTTTAAATATCCCCCCTACAGGCTTGCTTTTACAGTTATTGTCCGTGTGGATTGGCTATTTCGTTAACTTGTTGTTGAGGCTCCATGTTGAGTATCAATTTTTTGCGAATCATACACATGAGGTGTGCCTATTCTTACATTCATATGTATAATTGTTTGGGATTACACGAACGTTGCCTTGACAACGCTCGCGCCAGCCTCTAGTCACTGGATATACTATCCTCCTTCTGATTGGAGACGAGTCGAACAACCTTTCAAATATCCCCCTGATTGGCTTGCTTCCTATGTTATTGTCCGTGTGGATTGGCTAGGTTGTGATCTTGCAACCTAACTCTGATGCCTAGGGGTTTGGTGAGTCTTACCGCTGGAACCACGCCCACCCCGCGGTTTCCGCTTGTTCCCGGGCCTTTATTAACAGCGTTCATTTGGACTACGGTTGTTCCTCGGGGTCCGGTTATAGAGATTGCATTCAGGTTCCAAACGGGTGCCTGGTGGACAGGGCGTGAGTAATACCCCACAGAAGTTAAGTATGCTCCTGTGTGTGGTGCCCCCTCTTTTGTGTGTCTTTCCTCATTCATGGTTTGTCTTTTAGGGTGTGCCAAAGCGCCATCACCCATCTCCCGAGACCCATGGTGCTTTGAGAGTTAGCACTTTTTGTAAGATTTTTCGTTTATTTAGTGTTATTATTTTGCCCTATGAGCACTATTGTGTATTCTGTTTTCTGTTTTGGTCCATGTTTATGTGGACCTGCTAGGTATAGCACACATATAGGTCAGTATTTTAACAGGGCATTTGAACACTCCCTTGCCCACCATTTGCTTTAATAATGCACGCCATTTAGCGCGACAAGGGTTTTCGACCTTTGTTCGCATCACGGGAATCATGCGAATTGAGTAGGTGCACGAGATCACAAATTTTGACACTCGTGTCCATGTTATGGTTACCTCAGCACCTCGATGAGCACCCGACTATGTTATTCTTGCTATGACATTCATCTAGGGCGTATCGCAATAACCTGATGTTGTTCTTTGTCTCCTATGTGTATGTTTGTCATTTTTTATCTTCACAGAATAAACTCGGTTCCTCTCTAAATTGAGGGAATCTTTCTAGTGTTTTGGGATAAACATTTTTAACACTAGTAACCCTTGGTTAGGGTGGGCCTTAGTGCGCCCATACCGCCGGGTTCATTCACTATAAATATTGGTCCTGACGAATGCCTGACGATATGTCCCTGAAAGGCAGAAACATGTTGACCTACACCTGGGGATAAATCTGGACTTTTAATTTGGTCCTTTATCCTACACTTGTTTTTAACTAAGTCTAATTGGCAAAATAAATAAAAGATTTTTTTGACACAAGTTAGACTTTTTAACATTCACTTTTTTCACTCTTCACCAATCACTGAACCAGCTCCGCAGTAATTCTGGCGTTGTAGCACACTAGGGTGGCATTCGGCCACTCCTGGTGGGGCCCGATGATGAAGCATGTCACCAACCAGGTTGGTGAGTGAGGGCTTTCTGAATAACCTAAAGAGGTTTTTTCTATTAGCAAAACGCTACAGTGAAGAAGGATACATGAGTGCTCTTCTCTTTAGTGTTACACTCCTTTGTTGTTTATTTAAAATATCAAAAGATCCGCAGGAGATGGATACGACCGACCTGCTTAAACATTGGAGCCGGGCAACATCAGGTTGCCTACAGAATCCTGAAAACTGACACTACAGGACCAATAGTCTACGTGGTCAGTCGCTTCCTATTCTCGTTCTGGATCAAATGAGAAAAGTTTTTGCACATAGCTGGAGCCGATCATTAAAAATTAAACCCTTGTGATCCCGAAAATTGATTTATTGGCACAAATGAATTGTATGTTGTATACAAAATATTTCTTATCATAGCTTCCCCAGTGTCGTGTCTTTTAAATGCATGATGATTTACATGATACTAGTTGATCACTGTTTTTACAATTTTAGCCATGCCCTTTTCTTTTACCTTATTTAGATATGGCTGAGGACTTTTTATCTTGTTCAATTGTCTTAACACCTAAGCCTTGATTGTATTTGTATTTGTATACTTTGATGGTTTTAAGTAAATAACCGAATAAAGCTATTCAAGAAGAAGAAGTGAGGTCATAAGTAGTGCATTGTGGGGTGTAAGTTATAGTTGGCTCAGGTAACTATAACTGGTGATTTTCTATGGTTTTGTATGAGTTAAACCTGAGCTTAACTATAAAGTCCCTGTAACCTTTGTTTCTTCCTGTGAATTTCTATGGTTTGTAACCAGGAGTCACTTTTGCAGAGGGGTGGAGAAAGGGGGTGGGCTTCTGACCAGCTCACAGCATTCCCACTGTGTAGGACTTAAAGGAGGTACCAGAGGGCTTCTTGGCCCCCAAGGTCCCTCAGGAGTAAAGTCGACTTCATCCCCTAACCAGTAGTGCACCATGAGCAATGTTTGCAGAGTGGTGGAGAAAGGGGGCATGGCCTCTAAGACCTCTTAGCAATCCCGCTAAGTGGGACTTACTGGAGATAACAGGAGAGGTAGTTGATCCCCAACATGGTCTTTGAGGGCCAACTACCCCTTCTGTTACCTCCTGTAAGCCCCACACAGCTAGATTGCTGAGACCACATAGGAGGACACACCCCCTTTCTCCACCGCTCTGCAAAAATGTCTCCTGGCACACTACTAATAGGGGGATGAAGTCCCCTTGGCTATTGAGGGGCTTTGGGGGCCAGCTACCCCTCCTCTTACCTCCAGCAAGTCCCACACAGTGGGTTTGCTGAGTGGTTTTCAGTGGCCATGCCCTCTTTCTCCACCACTCTACAAACGTGCCTCCTGGTGAACTACTAGTTGGGCGATGAATTTCTGCAACATACCCCCTTCATTATTATTTGTGCACCGGGGAGCCCCCCTTGCATTATTATTTATTTTAGCCCCAGGGAGTTGGCGGTCCCCAGGGCTTGAGGGAGGCCTTAGGCCTCCCCTGAATTGTTTTTTTAATTAATTAATGTTTGTACCCCGGGGAGGTGGCGATCCCTGGGTCAGTGGGGGCTAAGCGGGCCCCCCGCATTTGTATACACAGTGCCCTGGGGAGGTGGCAGTCCCTGGGGCAGCGGGGGAGGCCATAGGGCCTCCCATGTATTATTTTTATAAGTACAGTTGTGCCCAGGGAAGGTGGCGGTCCCCGGGGCAGCAGGGGAGCATGGCTCACCAAGCATATTTTAATATTACTGCCCCGGGGAGGTGGAGGTCCCTGGGGCTTTGAAAACCCTGCCCCCTTTTCTTTTTTAGTCACAAGATCACTGCCAACTGTTCGTGGTTTGAAGTGTTGGCAGCCAATCAGATCTCAGCACGAGATCAGGAGGGGTCGCAGATTCCCTGCCTTCCTATATACAACTGGCAATTTCTCTAAATTTCTCAGCAACTGCTAAACAGATTTACACCAAATTACAAAAAGGCACTTCCTTGAACCAACATCTACCTTCATGCCAAATTTGGTGTAATTCCGTTCAGCAGTTCGGGCAGTAGTCGTGTCTAAAGGTCCTACTGGAATTAACATGGGGAAAACGCACTTTTAAGCACCCCCTGGTTCTCATCCCCTGCTTGATGGATCACACTGAAACTTTCAAGATAGGAGCTGAAGTGAGTGTCATATAAGTTGGGGAAATTTCATGAAGATTCGTCAAACTGCACAAAAGTTATTGGAAAAACCAAAAACACTTTTCGTATGGAAACTAGATCCTAACTACAACTAGCTACTGGCGACTGCCAGTAGATATATATATATATGATCAAGGCCGAGTGAGGCCGAAACGCGTCATGGCGATATTGGTGGCAAAATAAATCAAATCTAGCACGAAATTGTGGTCTCGCAGTCCGTTTTCCCAGAGGAAGGGAAGTGAGAAGGAACGGCGTTGTGGATATATATATATATATATATATATATATATATATATATATATATATATATTATCTACTGGCGGTCGCCAGTAGATAGTTATAGTTAGGACCTATTATCCATAGGAAATCCGCAACATTCTATTCCCAATAAGTTTGGCGTCGTTTGACGAATCATCGCGAAATTTTCAAAGCTAGTGGGGCGCTCTGGTCCGCTCCTGTCTTGAAAGTTACGGGGTGATTCATCAAGCGGGGGCCGAGAAAAAAGGGGGGTCCCAAAACGTGTTTTCTCCATGTTAATTCCCATAGGAAATTTTAGCCACGGCTACAGCCCGAACTGCTGAACGGAATTACACCTAATTTTGCAAAAAGGTAGCGCTTGGTTCAGAAAGCGAACCTTTTTTTAAATGGTGTAAATCCGTTCAGTAGTTGCGGAGAAATTCAAAAAATAAGAGTGAAAAAATAAATTCCCCATAGGAAACTTTATGCAAGGCTACAGCAAAAACTGCTGAACGGAATTACACCAAATTTGGCAAACAGGTTGTGCTTGGTTCAGAAAGCACCCTTTTTAAAAATGGTGTAAATCCATTCAGTAGTTGCTGAGAAAATCCAAAATTAAAGTTTCGATATCTATGGCCGCGGTGGATCCGCGCACCCTCCCGATCACGAGCTGCATGCTAATTGGCTGTCAACACTCCAAACCAGGAAGTGTTGGCAGCCATCTTGTCCTTCGGTAGAACCGAGGCACAAGAAAGCAGTGAGAAAAATGCGAAAAACGTGAAAAGGGGCCGGGTAGAAACACCCTGACCCCCTAGGCCCCCCAAGGCCAAAAAAAAAATATTTTTTTTTTATTAAATCGGCAAAAACGCGCTGGGTGCGCGGATCCAGCCGATAAAAAAAAAATCGAAGCGTGGTCTTCCACGCTTCGATGCTATTTTGCCCCCGGGTGGGCCAAGTCCCGGGGGCATGCGGGGGTGGGTTTATGTTTTATGTGGGGGGCCTCTAAGGCCCCCCAAGCCCCGGGGACCGCCACCCCCAGGGGCTTTAAAAAAAAATGGTGCGGGAGTACTCTCCGCCCTCCCGCAGCCCCGGGGACCGCCACCCCCGGGGCTTATTTTTTTTAATTGAAATAACCTGTGTGGGGGCTTGAGCCCCCACATGCCCCGAGGACCGCCACCTCCCGGTGCACTAACATGTAAATTAGGGGTCCGTTAAGGACCCCGAGCCCCGGGGACCACCACCTGTGCATTTGGATGGGAGGGGGCCGCGCGGCCCCCTCCTGGAGCCATTGATGGCCCTGGGGACCGCCACCCCCAGGGCCGGCTCCTGCAGTGTCCCGGGGTGCCTACCCCCGGGACACTGTAGTTTGCAATGACAGGACGGGAGCCTCGCGGCTCCCGTCCTGCCATTACAAACTGCTTTGCTTCATTGAAGCAAGAGCAGGAGACCTGCTCTCGCTTCAATGAAGCAAAGCAGATTGCTTTCCACATGGGGAGCTGCATGTCAGCAGCTCCCCATGTGGAAAAGCAATGCCAGCTCCCGAGGGATGCGGGGAGCCGGCTGGGACCGTGGGGGCATTGGGGACCCCCCCACGGTCCCCAACGGAGAGGGCCAGCCCCGGGGGATGGGGTCTCCGGGGCAAGTAGTGGCCCGGGAGGTGGGCCACGCGGCCCCCCTCCCCAAAAAAAAAAAAAATAAATAAATAAAGGCCTGCCCTGGGGGATGGGGTCCCCGAGGCCGGAAACGGCCACGGGAGGGGGCCACACGGCCCCCTTCCCGTTTAAAAAAAAATTATGAAAAAAAGGGGTAAGGCCCTGGGGGATGGGGTCCCCAGGGCCCAAAAAAAGGAAAAAGGAAGGGGGGCCGCATAGCCCCCCTTCGAAAAACAAAACAAAAAAACGATTGTGCCGCAGGCCCCGCCCCCTTCCTTTACCACTCTGCAAACGTGCCCCCTGGCGCGTTTGCAGAGAGGGAATGAATTCCCCTTGAATACTGGGGGTCCCTGGGGGCCAACTAGCCCACCAGGAACCTCCAGTATGCGCCAGGGGGCTGCGTTGCAGAGAGGTGTACAGAGGTCACGCCCCTTTTTACATCTCTGCAACGCAGCTCTGTGGCGCTTACTGGAGGTACCTGGTGGGATAGTTGGACCCCAGGGACCCTCAGGATTCAAGGGACTTAATCCCCAACTTAAAACGCGCCACGGGGCGCGTTTGCACAGTGGTGAAGGGAGGGGCGGGGCTTCAGGTGACATGTGTGCAAACAGGCCCGTGGCGCGTTTTAAGATGGGGAATTAAATCCCTTCAATCCTGAGGGTCCCTGGGGCCAACTAGCCCACCAGGTACCTCCAGTAAGCGCCACGGAGCTGCGTTGCAGAGTGCTGTAAAAAGGGGTGTGGCCTCTGAACACCTCTCTGCAACGCAGCTCTCTGGCGCATACTGGAGGTATGTGGTGGGCCAGTTGGCCCCTAGGGACCCTCGAGATTGAGGAGGAATTAATTCTCCAACTTAAAACACGCCACAGGGCGTGTTTGCAGACATGTCACCTCAGGCCCCACCCCTTCCTTCACCATTGTGCAAATATTCCTCTAAAATCAGCCGAACTACAAATTCCGATTTACTCACCTGTTATCAGGAGAGACCTCAGTGCTGCATCTTTGAGCCCAGTACTGATCCTGAAAAGTAATTTTAACCGTACTTACCAGTAACTTGAATTTCCTTCCATAGTATATCATTGCCTGCTTTTTGCTGAAAAAGTTTCTAAGTGTCGATTTTTGAAACATACAAATATTCCTCTAAAATCAGCCGAACTACGAATTCCGATTTACTCACCTGTTATCAGGAGAGACCTCAGTGCTGCATCTTTGAGCCCAGTACTGATCCTAAAAAGTAATTTTAACCGTACTTACCAGTAACTTGAATTTCCTTCCATAGGCTAACATTGACTGGTTTCACTTGGAAATTCTTCTGTGTGTGGAGTTTTGGAACTTTATAATATTCCTCTAAAATCAGCCGAACTACGAATTCCTATTTACTCACCTGTTATCAGGAGAGAACCCAGTGCTGCATCTTTTAGCCCAGCACTGACCCTGATAAGTAATTCTAACCGTACTTACCAGTAACTTGTATTTCCTTCCATTGGAATCCATTGTCTGGTTTTCCGCAGAAAAGTTTCAAAGTGTCGTTTTTCACAAACTACAAATATTCCTTAAAAATCGCCTGTATGACTTAAATGCATTCTTTCAACTGTTTACAGGAGATGCACCAGTGCTGGATCCAGGATCCACCACTGAGTAAGAAAAAGTAACGATAACACTACTTACCTGCTAAGTGCATTTCCTCCCATAGGATAACATTGGTGATTCTATGTGAAAAAGTTTCGAAGTGTCAAGTTTTAAAATACAATAATATTCCTTAAAAATCACTACTGTAACCAAAACGCTTTTACTCAACTGTTTACAGGAGATGTCCCAGGACTGAATCTAGGATCCAGTCCTGTGGTTAGAAAAGTAATCCATAAAGAAACTAATTGCATTTAACTAGAAATTCACATTGAGCTCAATGTTGCATTGTGTTTGAAATTGTGTTGCCCATTGCAACAACTGTAACTACTGTACTTAAAAGTCTATTGCCTATATGCAAAGTATTTAAACTAAAGTAATTCATTCTGAGAAAGTATATTTTGTAATGTAATGTATAATGTAATTACAATGTAATTTAAAAAATAAAATATCTAAAAATAAATAGTTTAAAAAAATGTAGTAAATCAGTATCAAAAAAATAAATATAACAATGAATACATTTAAAAATTGTCATTTACAAAACCTTTGAAATTCACTGAAAAAAACCATAGGTTTCAGACATGTTATAGTTAGGAATTAGCATTTAAAAAACCTTTGAAATTCACTGAAAAAACCATAGGTTTCAGGCACGTTATAGTTAGAAATTAGCATTTAAAAAACCTTTGAAATTCACTGAAAAAACCATAGGTTTCAGGCACGTTATAGTTAGAAATTAGCATTTAAAAAACCTTTGAAATTCACTGAAAAAACCATAGGTTTCAGACACGTTATAGTTAGAAATTAGCATTTAAAAAACCTTTGAAATTCTGTTTCAGACACGTTATAGTTAGAAATTTGCATTTAAAAAACCTTACAAATTCACTGAAAAAACCATAGGTTTTAGGGACAGTTATAGTTAGTTGGACATTGCACTCGTACAAAACCCGTGAAATTCCCCCGTTATAGTTAGTTCAGCTAATTATAACTCGCGCCCCCGCAATGCACTGCTGATGACGTCACATATTACATCACTCATGACATGGTCAGTGACATCACTGATGACATCTCAAATGACATCACTGATGACATCACTGATGGCATCATCCACGTGATAATCTGATGCACCTCCTCACACCCTAATATAACCTTTGATACACCCACTCTAAATTACAGACTGCCATTCGCAAAACCATAGACACTCCAACACCAATAACTACATACCCACTCATTGATTCTTAGGTCTACACACACATCCACTCACTCACCTGTACAGTCACTCATACTTACGGTCACTCAGTACAGGACTATCATATGCACTCATACTCCTATATAGACACTCAAACACCGCCACTCATCCATAGAGGTACTCACACACCTAGTCAGTCATGCAAATAATTAAACACACTGCCATTTACTCACCTATACAGTTATACACACACCAGCTCACTTACTCATACAAATACTAGCACATTCTTACGCTCTTATACAATCACTGATGCAAGCACACACTCATCCATACAGTCACTCTCACAATCACACACTCTCGCTTATAGCTATTTATATACTCCAACACACATATATACTGCCTTTCACATATGTAGTTACTCACACATGTACCACTGGGACATACATTCACTCACTAATACACTCTTACACACACTTACCCACCCATACAGTCTATCACAGATGCACTCTTGAAACCATCTACCCAGTGAATCACCCACTCACACATCTATGCACAGAGTCGCACCCACCCCACCCACACAAACACTCAGGCACCCATACAGATACTCAGACAACCAATCAATAACTCATATAGACACTCATGTAGCTATTCACAAACCCATGCAGCCACTTACACAGCAACAGACAGATGGATACAGACATTCACCCAGTTTAGTCACTAACCCATGCATTCAGTAAGATACGTTTAATCACTCACTTATAGAGTTAGTCACGCACCTACTAAATCATCCATACAGACACTTATACACCCACTCATTCTTCAATACGCCTTTCCCTATATATATTAAAAATATTTAAACTTTACAGAAACACACAGTCACTGGATGATGTCATCAGTGATGTCATTTGAGATGTCATCAGTGATGTCATCAGTGATGTCACTGACCATGTCATGAGTGATGTAATATGTGACGTCATCAGCAGTGCATTGCGGGGCGCGAGTTATAGTTAGCTGAACTAACTATAACGGGGAATTTCACGGGTTTTGTACGAGTGCAATGTCCAACTAACTATAACTGTCCCTAAAACCTATGGTTTTTCAGTGAATTTGTAAGGTTTTTTAAATGCAAATTTCTAACTATAACGTGTCTGAAACCTATGGTTTTTTCAGTGAATATATATATATATATATATATATATATATACCTACTGGAGAAAGGGGGCGTGGTCTCCTACAAGGTCTCAGCAGACCAGCTGTGTGGGACTTGCAGGAGGTAACAGAAGGGGTAGTCAATCAATCAATCAATCAAACATTTGTAGAGCGCATTACTCACCCGTGAGGGTCTCAAGGCACTAGAAGGGGGGGGGAGGAGCAGCTACTGATCAAACAGCCAGGTCTTGAGAAGTTTCCTGAAAGTCAGTAGGTCCTGGGTTTGTCGCAGGTGAGTGGGGAGGGTGTTCCATGTCTTGGCAGCGAGGTGGGAGAATGATCTGCCGCCAGTGGTCGTTCGGCAGATGCGTGGGACGGTGGCGAGGGCGAGGTCTGTGGAGCAAAGCTGGCGGTTCGGGGTGTAGAAGGTGAGTCGTTCATTGAGGTATGCTGGTCCGGCGTTGTGGAGTGCTTTGTGGGCGTGGGTGAGGAGCTTGAACGTGATCCTCTTGTTGACCGGGAGCCAGTGGAGGTCTCTCAGGTGGGTGGTGATGTGGCTGTTGGTAGTTGGCCCTCAATGACCACCTTGGGGACCAACTACCCCTCCTGTTATCTCCAGTAAGTCCCACATATCAGGATTGCTAAGAGGTCTTCGGAGGCCACGCCCCCTTTCTCCATCACTCTGCAAACGTGGCTCATGGTGCACTACTGGTTAGGGGATGAAGTCCACTTTACTCCTGAGGGACATTGGGGGCCAAGAAGCCCTCCTGGTACATCCTGTAATCCTACACAGTGGGATTGCTGTGAGCTGGTCGGAGGCCCCGCCTTTCTCCACCATTCTGCAAACGTGTCCCCTAGTTAAAAAAACATAGAAATTCACTGAAAAAAACCCAAAGGTTACAGAGACGCTATAGTTAGGAAATATAATTTAAAAAAACCTTAGAAATTCCCTGAAAAAAACCAAAGGTCACAGAGACTGTATAGTTAGGCTCAAGTTTCACTCATACAAAATCAGTAAAATTCAGCAATTTATACCTCGGGCCTCCGCAATGCACTGCTCATGACCTCACGTACTACATCACTCATGATATGGTCATCTCTGTAACCTTTGGTTTTTTCAGTCAATTTCTAAAGTTTTTTAAATTATATTTCCTAACTATAACCTCCCTGTAACCTTTGGTTTTTTTCAGTGAATTTCTAAGGTTTTGTAAATGCGAATTCCTAACTATAACGTCCCTGTAACCTTTGGTTTTTTCAGTGAATTTCAAAGGTATTTTTAATTTTACTTCCTAACTGTAACCTGTAAACTTTGAGAGTGGGTGTATGAGTGGCTATATGGGTCTGTGAGTGAGTGTGTAATCTATGGCTAAATACGTAAGTGCATGAGCAGTGCCTGGTGATTGTATGATTGCATAGGTAGTACCTGTGTGATTCTATGAGTGCAATTGCCAAGGACACACTGCGAATACCGGGTGTTTTTGACAAAGTGTAAGACACATAAATAGACATATTTTACATAAAGTTTCAGTGTACCTATTTAGTAAGATATTAATTTAACTTTCCCCTCTGTATTCATTTGTCAAAATAATTACATCAAAAATGCATTTTCCTTCTTCACAGCAACACCGGAGGTCGCAATGACATCAGTAGTCCCGAATACATATAACAAATTGTAAAACAGATATATAGACATATTTTACAGAAAGTTTGAGTGTAGCTGTTTAGTCACATAATGGTTTAACTTTATTTTAACAACACATTTGTAAAAAACAACAGTTTCAAAAGATATCTTCCAATATCAGAACTCACCAATAGAACATAACTAAAAAACAAAGAACTTTAATTTATACAGTTTTACAGCTAAGTTTCTGCAATTCACAAAACGTGACAAGACATTGTCAAGGGGTGCAAATAAAAAATATTCTTGCGGGACTACGTCCATGCTTTACCATCTAAAAACTTGCCATGGCAATCATCTAAAAGCAGCAAGAAGGCAACATAAGGCTGAAGGACCATCAATGTCAATAGCAGACGCAACAACAAAGGGGCAGAGAGTCCCTTCGGAGGTCCAATCTCAACTACAAGATTTGGCTCCAGAATTTTCCTGGATGGCATCATAGTGCATAGATTCTGGAGTTGTAGTGAGTGCTGAAGAGCAGTCCATAACAGCACATCGCAATGCAGCAAAGAATCCTAAATATTGATGTTTTTTAATTTTTGGCCCTTCATAGTTTTTCTACATTAGCAGGCATTTTATTATCTACTCATTTATTTTAACAGTACTTACATATAACTTGCCATATGGACAAGTCGAAGCGTTCCTCTACAAATAAATACACAGCTAACTTTTGCCAGTTAACATTATTTTGTTTTTCACTTTTTAAATACAAGTCAACAGTCCATGCTTGAATATTGTAGTGAGTGTGTCGACAACATATGCAAACATACTCTGTTTTATCAGACCACACTGTGTTAAATTTTGCAATCTCTTCTTCATAACAATCAACTGTAATATATGTGTCCTATTCTGCACCTCCTATTCTTAATAACTCTTAATTTTCCCTAGAATCCTGCTAAGGACCAATGGAACGAAACTGCACATCATCACAAACCTTTTCTACGTCTGCCACAGTACCAGGCAAAAGTGCTCTATTAATTTCTTCTAAACATAAAACAGGCGTTTTCACATAGTACAGCCTCCTAACTAAAGCTTGCATTGTTGAGTGATGTACAGCTAACATCTTGAAAGGATGAAAGGTGCTTTGGCACACTTTCTTTAATAAACAAGCTAGTGAGTGTCCCTGCAAATTTGTATGCTTTCTAATCTTGCAAGGATCCAATCCTCGTAAAGTACTTATTTTGAGTTTTAAACTTCACCTTGGAAAGATGCGTAGAAATTTCCTCAATATATCCATGGATTGCTGTTGAATACCACAAACACAACTATAATTCTATTTGTACACAGGCGCCTGACTCCGCCTTTCTTCTACCTCTTCTCCAAAAACTTCTTCTATATTTCTAGGTACCATCACCTCTTTCGCTATAGGAGTGGCATGCTTAATTTCATAACATTGTCCTCTGTAATCAGTAGCATGAACTAATCTATTATCCTGAAGATTACTTTCTTCCTTAAAGAGAGGCTCTGTACTAGAAGTATGTATCCATTCTCCAGTAAACACTGTACAAAAGTTACTTCAATTCACTAATCTTTTTTTCTGGTTTTGTCTTCTCATGACAACACCATTTTGTTAAGAGACTTCATTCTATTTATAATCAAAATGAAAAGCTTTGTGTTCAAAGCAAAGGCCTTATCAACTACTCTCTCAACCCGTTCTTTCTGTTTCAGTGCCTCTCTCGTTATTCTACAGTTTTTCATAATTCTCAGTAGATTTATAACAACTCTACTATGAAACATCCTTGCTCTGATCTCCCTAAACTGCTTCTGACTCCTTGTTAGGATGTGTCCATCTTTGTTACATTTCCTGTTCTTGTTATATAGATTTTGTCCACTGTTATTCTTTCTCATAGTTTGAATGTTATTTTCATTATTGTGTAATCTTTGGAAATGTCCACATTTATTTTTAAGAAATGACTTTGTCCTCTTACCAGTGGCTCCTTTTTCTTTCACTACTTTTTCTTCATTTTGCCTTTATGTCTCAGTTCTGCATAGATGCTGTAGTTGCTTCTGTTCCTTTTTCCTACGAGCTTTTGCAGGCATTCTGTCTGTAATTATGCAGATATTGTTCTGTTAAAAAATAAGTATGTTTGGATTGTTATTCTAGCCAATGAACCAACTACTTTACTACTGGCTTACACATAATACAAAAACAGTTTTTAAGTTATGTTGCAGTTTTAAATCTACAGCTGAAACTAGCTACATAACTACAAGCAATTACTTCAATGTACCAAACCAAAACACAAACCTTAATTTATTAATTACCTTTTAATATTATAGCCCCCTCTCCTACAACACAGCTGCACCATATCTCAGTTCTTACTTATACATGCCAAAAGACCACTTCATCCCTTTTTGTAGTAAATTTAAAAATGAACATCAACAAAAGCGTAAAGGTACTTAGAGTGTCTCAGGACTGTAAATCTGAAAATACAACTTAAGAGCTATTTCTGTGCCTCTCTAACACTGAGTCACTGGTAGATTTAGTGTTTTAGTACTTTTCTACTTAGATGTGTCAGATTTAATTTTGAGAAACACTGAATATATAAATCTGCACATTAATCTGTATCACAGCATATAGCTCACTAATTCTTACGAGTAAATGCAAACAGTGTGTGACAGGTTACATATATATTTCACCACATGGTTCTCAAAGAGTACATATTCCTCACTAAAACTTGTAAATACATGTGTTTCTGGTTGAGTACAACAATACTCCCTGGATAATTGGATGAGTGCATAGATAGTGCCTAGGTGATTCCCTCAGAAAATAGATAGTGCCTGGATGATTCCCTGAGTATGTAGGAACTACATTGGTGGTTCCATATGTGCATAGTTAGTGCCTGTGTATTTGCTTGACTACATTGCTACTATTTGGGTGTTTGGATGAGTGCATGAGTACTGCCTGAATAATTAGATAAGTGCATAACTAATGCCTCAATGATTCAATACATGCATCGATAGTGGTTGGATGATTAAATGAGTGCTACTCTGGTCCCTGGGCGATAACAGGACCACATGCACAGTACATGCATGATTTATTCAGTGTATTCACAGTGCATACATCATTGTTTAAGTGCTTACATAGCACCTGGCAGATTGCATGAGTATTGTTTCAGTGATTGAATGAGTACATGAATTTTTCAATGTGCTTTTGGTTAATTGAATTGGTAGTACCTGGGTAATTACAAAACTACATGTGTATTGCCTGGATAATTGAATGACTGCATCAGTGGTGCCTGGCTGATTACATGGGTGCATGACTAATGTCTGAGTAATTGTATAAATCCATTGTTAAAGCTTGAGTGATTGGATACAAGCAAGTGTGCTGCTATGATGTTTATATTAGTGTAAGAGTATAACCTCAGTAATTGGATGAGAGCATTGCTACTGGACGGTGATAAGTTCACTGCAATGGTACTTCCTGCATAATTGGATGAGTGCATGACTAGTACCTGAGTAATTGGATGAGTGCGTGGGTTGTGCCTCAGTATTTAGATGAGGGCATGGGTTGTAAGTGAGTGTTTGGATGAAGGCATGGGCTGTGCATGGGTGTTTGAATACCTGCATGACTAGTACCTGAGTGTTTGGATGAGTGTTTGGGTGTGCCTCAGTATTTAGATGAGTGCATGGGTTATACGTGAGTGTTTGGATGAGGGCATTAGCTGTGCATGGGTGTTTGAATAACTGCATAGGTACAGCATTAGTGACTGTATATGTGAATGGTTAGTGCCTGGGTGCTTGGATGAATGCATGGTTGTTGCCTGTGTAGTTCAATGAGTACATTATTAGTGCCTCCGTGATTGGATGAGTGCATGTCTAGTGCCTGGGTGATAGAATAAGTATGTACAAAGTACATGAGTGATTCGATAACTGCCTGAGTAGTGGCTGAGTGATTGTATGAGTGCCTGAGTAATGTGTGGGTGACCGTAAAGTATCTCTATTGCTGTTACATACATAACAGTTGTGACTATATCTGTAATTCATTGTTTAACTCATTCTGTCAGTATCAAACTTTCTGTTTTAGTGTATCTAACTTTTTCTAATGACCTATGTAGCAGAAAACCTTGTCTTAGTGGTATACCTACATCATTTCTCAAATTTTTCCTGCATGTTTAAAACATATATTCAGCATTTATCAAAGAAAAGGTATACGCCAAATGAAGGTAGCACAAAAACTCTCAACAGACATTCTGCACTATAAACTTTCCTCAATTTTAAACAGAGCATGTTTAAAGAAATACACCACCCTCATCACATACATGAACTTTTCATTAGCCTTAAAAAACATAGATCACCATGGTGACATATATGTGATTCCATAATAGATATACACCTTCAAGCCATCTTTCCAAAAATATATAGTTCTCTACATTTTCAATTAAACTCGAGTCCCACTGTACATATAACTATCTGCAACCATAAAAAAGTCACTTTATCTAAGCATATGCAAACCACTCATATAAGTAAAAAACACATTGACAAACACTTTTTAATACATACCTAACAAATATTACTACTTAATAATACATATACAGGTGCAGAACATTTTCTTATGTTTTACTTGTGACTACACTACTCATGTTTAATAATGTGACCAAAAGTACTACAGCTCCAATAATCCAAATATCATAGCTGTATCTATTCTGCACATGATGCTTAGGCATTTAAAACATTCTTAGTTTTAAATACATTCTTCATTACAACTTTGAACAACACTATACGGTTTTTCTATAAACTACACAATGGAATAAAAGATCACTAATTAATTTTTCTCTTAATTCCCAAAACATTTTGTACTAACACCTTAAACACATACCCGGTGATAGATACAGTTCATCTCATATATTTTTTTCACATCACTTTGATACTCTTTTTTTTATCACGCTCCCATATACATCTTCATTTCAAATGTAATTTTGTTTTTAAATAACTAAAATGTTATGTAAATATCAGTGAATTGAGTTTTTAGATGACATTGTTGTTTTAGATCTTTTAAAAATAGTTTTGACACATTTAGGATTTGTAAGAACTTAGCACAAGAATGGTACACCACTCTCATACAAAACAACCATAAAATGGTACCCTCTTCAACTTTCCACTCTATGATCACGAGAAAGCAGCAAATGAAATAATATCTTTCATTTTAGACTATTCTATCTGTGCTTGTGAATGGTTATCATCTGTTAACCCATTCCCTTTCTTTCAAAACGATGTTCCTGTCTCCAGCATGTTTGTGGTTTTTTAGCGATTATCATGGAGTAATCATAAAAAAAGTCCAAACCTATATTTAACTTCAGTTTTTGTTACATAGTCCTCAACTGGAAATTAAAGTTTATCTTTACTTAAATTATGTAATAACTCCTCAACTTTTTTAAAAATGCGCTGTCTCATTAACACCCTTCCCCCACAATACACTCTTAGCTCAGTGAATCTAGCAACCCACTGGAACCAGTAGGTCACAAGTTCACAGCACATTCTAGAAGGAACATACTACTTCCAAATGAGATACCTCAGGTGTGGTTTACTGCACAGATTCAAAATCATATCCATGTCTGTATTACATTCCTTTTTTTAAACAACAGCCAATAATAGGACTTCTTGCTAATGTATCCAACGTACTACCTAATTTTATTCACTTACTTACTGACAGCATTCAATGAAATATATCTTTAAAAAAAAAGAAAACATCTCCATTTTAACTGCTTTTCATTTGGAAAACTACCTTATTCAGCTCCAGCCTTCTCCCCTCTCTACTATTGCTCCTTCACTGCAAAATGCTTAGAGTGTGGATTGTTGGCCACAGCTATGTCTATTGAGCTAAGGAGGCTGCAAAAAACAGAGGTATTGACAGGGACTTGGGTTTGCCAAATGTGGAGATTACTTGGTTTGGCCAGAGAGGGTTAAAGTTTCAGCCATTGCTGGCTTTGGTTAATACCATTATGGACTGCTGATCTTCCCATCTCATGATTGTGTACTGTGGTAGCAATGACCTATGCACATTGACTGGGGTATGGCTGGAAATCCTAATGAAAGATACCTTTGCAGAACTGATGTTGCTTTTCCCTCACAGTGTCTTTGTGTACTCTAATATATGCCAAAGATAGAAATGGAAATGGTCAAACAATTCTGTCCACAGATTGACAAAGCCAGGAAACATGTTAATAAAACTATTTCTGCATTCCTCAGAGACCATAGGATGAGCTGTATCTATAACAACAATCTGCGTTTTGACATGATGCATGGAATTTATAGAAATGATGGAGTGCACTTCAGAGACGAAGGCAACAGGGTGTTTCGAAGTAACCTGAAACTCTGCATCCAGTGTTATGTGTAGCTGTCATATACACACAATCAACACAAAGGCTCTTATCAGAGCCACCCTAGTACCCGAAATATTGTTAACTTTCTTTATAAGCATCCTTTTTTTTAGTTTTTGGGTATCTTCGCGATTGCCACGAATAAGTCACAAAATCGCAAAACAAAAGCAGATCTTCAATAGCCACCAGTACATCCAAAAATATTAAATTAAAAAATCCATTCTAAACATTGCCCAACACATATTTCTATATACATACTTTTTTAAAACATATTAAAACACATGTTTTTGTACTAAGTTTCTTTAAAATCCATCTTTAGAACTATTTTCCATTTTCGCAGTTATTGGGGGAATCACGATGATGCTGGTAACTGCGATGATTGTGCCTTTTCGATAAGCACAAAATATAGTATTTTACACACTAGGGGTTTATTACTGTACATTTCAAACTCATGTTTTTTTAGTGTATTTCTAGAACAAACATCTCTAAAACCTATTTTCCGGACAGAGATCGCGATGACATCGGGAATCGCATCCCTGCGGATATGGTGCAAAAGCAGATAGCAAAAGCAGGAAGTTAATACCACCATATTAAAAATTACAACTATATAACTAATTCTAACCATCTCACTAGATAAATCACTATCTAAATAACTCTATGAGAACATTTATCAGACTCTCAATATAATACACTGTGTATTAATGATTCAGTGATGTATTTTGTTATATTTTCATCAATATTTGTGAAGACGACACGATATTCGCGACGTCCCTGTAACGGTACATGCGGGCCATGCTGGCGATCGCGGCGTTGTTGCGAATATCGCACGTGATCAAAAAAATCTATTTGGAGACATAACTTGTGTCATTATCACTTACATGTCTGAAACATAGGGTCAGAGTACCTCGACACTGACCCCTTATGTTTGCTTTCACAGAAGAGTTTAGCCCAAGGAACCATTCCAGATAGATAAAATGGCGGCCGCAAATTTCTGTTCAGGTTACATCCAGACAATAACAGCATTCCTGTTAGCGCGTGCAGTCCCGATTAAACGTGAAATCGTCACGAAATATCCGTGGCCAGAGATATCACTATAATTTTTGGCTTAAGTTTCTCAAAAACTACTGAACAGATTTGCACCAAATAACAAAAGGCAAAATCTGCGTAACAACATCTACCTTTCTGCCAAATTTAGTGTAATTCCGTCACGAGGCTCGGGCTGTAGGCTCGACAACGCGTTCCTAGGGGAATTAACATTACAAACGCACCCTTATTTCACGCCCCTATTTCTCCTCCCCACTGCACTGATCACCCCTAAACTTTCCATGACACACAGAACCTACGTTGACAATTGTTTGGGAAAATTGCATGCAGATTGGTCACATGATGCCAAAGTTATAGGCAAGTTAAAAAATACTTTTCCTATGGAAATGAGGTCCTAACTATGACTACAAACTGGAAAACACCAGTAAGTAATATACACACACACACTCGTGGCTCCCGGCAGCGAGTGGGTAGGTCTGCCGGCGAACTTGCCACTAAGCAAGCGGCACTAGGTAATCCAGAGTGTCTTAATTACCGAGAGTCGATGATGATTGTTACCAACCCCAAAGGGGTCGGTCGTCTAATTTCAGGTACCACACTGTAGATTTTAGGTTTGGTTTATCAGGGTAACTTTACCAGACAACCATCCACGCTGTAGAAAGAATTTTTACTCTGGTTCTCATGAATTGCCACTAGATCTGAGGACTATTCAGGCAAGAAACATGTTGACCACTGTACAGTGCGCCATCCCTGAAACATGATATCAGTAGGGCGCCTTCCTGTTTTAATCAGGATGGAAGTCTCGCTGATTAAAATAATTCTCTCTGGAACTTCCATACCCTGTTATAATACTCACCCTGATCATTCACCTGCACTTCATCCTTCTACACACCTAGGCCCCTCACCCCCACGGCTCCAAACGGCACTTTGGAATAAAAGATCTCCGCCAAAGAGGCCCTCATAGGGAGCCCGTCAGGTGTTGCAGCGGCGACCTGACAAGGAGCATGCCCTATGATGAAGCATGACACCCTGCCAGGTGTGTGAGGGCCCTAATTCCAACAGTAGGAATTCCCCATTCCTTCTGTAATCTCTTAGGACTGAAGACCACCCAGTCCTACTATCCCCTCCATTTGCTCTTAGGAACTGCATACCTTTTTGGATTTATCATTATAGGGGCATGTATGCTGGACCTTAAAAAGTCCCCAGTCCCTCTTCTTTGAGTTCATACAAATTCATTACCATCTGGTTTCTATTAAAGAAACACCACCATGGCAATGCCAATCAAAACCAAAGAGTTTTTTTTGCCAAATTTAGTTAATAACACCAAGCTCTTCTCCTCAGTCTAAACAAGTGACATCCCTGATGTGATTTAAAAATGGTGGTCGCCAGTAGGTAGATATAGTTAGGACCTTGTTTCCATTGGAAAAGCGTTTTTTCTGTAGACAATATCTTTAGCGCCGTTTGACGAATCTTTGCGAAATTCTCAAAACTAATGCGGCGCTCCGATCAGCTCCTGTCTTGAAAGTTTCAGGGTGATTCGTCAAGCGGGGGCTGAGAAAAAAGGGGGGGTTCCAAAACTTGTTTTCTCCATGTTAATTTCCATAGGAAACCTTTGTCGCAGCTACAGCCCGAACTGCTGAACGGAATTACACCAAATTTGGCAGAAAGGTAGCTCTTGGTCCAGAGTGCACTCTTTGTTTTAAATGGTGTAAATCCATTAGCAGTTTTTGAAATATTAAAGGAAAAAGAAATATCGAAATCTGGGCAGAGCCTAACCACACATCTCATCGTGAGATCTGATTGGCTGTCAGCACTTCATCCAAGAAATGTTGGCAGCCATCTTGGGACCAATATACATGATAGCACCTCATTAAAATGCATTGTAGTGAATGAAAGGTTTTGAGGGTCACCAAAAGGAGAACGTATAAAGGGTGATAACAGACTTTAGTTACATTATAAATCATTTGTTGATGGTACCATACTAATTTTAGGAATTATGGTGTGTTATAAGGTGATTTTAGCCTGTGAAAAAGCCTTCTACTGGGATATCATGTTTGAGAGATAACTATTTTCTCATGCTTTTCCCATAGAGGTTTGGAAGGTGCTCCAGAAGCTGAAATGAGAGCATATTTTCTGTAAATTCACATTATCTTTCTCAGTCATGTGAGAATGAAGTCAGACATTCTCAGTAAAACATGTACATCCAACAAGGGCAGAGACTGTCAGTTGATTCCTTTGTGTTCTACTGCAGCTTCCCAGAGTATTCTAAAGAACAGCTAGAGTGCTAACAGTCTTACTTATGACAAAAGCATGGCACACCTCAAGCCATCTTGATTGGAATAAACTGGTTACACTTAAAACATTTAATTTAAAAAGGAACAAAATGAGGGGGTTTGTTGTGCCACAGAAATTATGATTAGTGCTGCAGAAAGAAAAATTAGGGCATATTTTAAGTGACTTCTCAAATCCTCTCCTATTTCATTAAAACATTCTGACATGCAGACTCAAACATGCACTTTCAATACCAGCAGCAGACTTCCAGTTAACTCCCTGGTGAGCAGTAGCTTTACTACAGTGATCTAAAGAGCAACTAGAGTGCTAACATTCTGAATTTATGGCAAATGCGTGACACATCTGAATGCCTTCTTGATTAAATCAAAGTAAAAAACTGAAAGCATTTCCTACTGAGGAGACTGCAGTAAATGGGGAAATTAGGAAACTTCATAACAAATAAGTCTCCCAAGATGCCCACCAGAAAAAAAAGAGCCCAATTGTAGCACAAATATCACCCAGATGTAGCCCACTTATAGCCCACTGACAGAAGTGTGCAAAACACTTTTTATTTTTTGTTTCTTATAGTGCAGACTGGTCAGGTATTGGAGCGTTGCATCTTACTTGGACCCCATATTGCGTATTTTGCACAAAGTACTTGAGATTGATCTTGCGAAACATTGAACTTTACTATTCTGTTAAACTGAAATTGCTCTGAGCCGGTCTTTGAAACACCCATTTTTACTTACTGGTTTTAATTAATTCTCATTGTATTGTATTAAGAAAGAGGATTTACTGTTTTTATGTACACTTTTATGATCTATGGGGCCTATTAGCAATAACCGGCGATAATTATCGCTAAGCGCAGTTAGCGCTAGGATAATTATCGCCGGCTATCGCAGGTTTCTATCGCGGAGATAGCGTGCTATCAGCAACGCTTATCTCCAAAGCGATAGAAACCCTGAGAACTAGTGTGAATATCGCTTGAAAACAAGCGATATTCACACTGTGATTCCAGTGTTAGCTTGGCGATAGGGCGAGGGGATTTAGCCATGTAATCCACCTCCCATTGGATTACATGGCTAAGTCAGGGTGAGACCAGGCGTTAACAAACCAGCGCTAAACGTGTTTAGCGCTGGTTCGTTAATCACCTCCCTGCCTCGCTAATAGGCGATAGCGACCTTAGCGACTGTTTCCAGTCGCTTTTAGGTTGGGAACGCCTACTTTGCATGCCATTAGCGATAAATATCGCTGGCATGCAAAGCGGCACTCAACCCGGTCGCTATCGCCTGAAAGCTGTCGCTAACAGCAGTTAGCGACAGCTTGCTAATAGGGCATCTATATTATCGCCGCTTTAGCGGGAAAAAGTCCCGCTAAAGCGGCAATCGAGCCCTTGATAATATGCCCCTATGTTTCTATATCAGATCGAATAAAGTTTATTGAATTGAATTGAAGTCTCCCAAGATGGCCACCAGAGAAAAAGGAGCCCAAATGTAGCACAAATATCACCCAGATGTAGCCCACGTATATAGCCCAATGACAGAAGTGTGGAAAACACTTTTTATTTTTTTATTTTTTGCAATTTTATATAGTGCAGACTGGTCAGGTATTGGAGTGCTTTACATGACCATTGGTTACATCACACAAGGACAAATTCATTTTGGTTGTAGGCATGGGGAGATTAAGTGATTTGACCAGAATCACAGAATGTCGAGCTGAAGCAGAAACTCCAACCTGGGTCCCTAGTTGCAAAGTCTGCAGCTCTGGAAGTAACACCACATCCTCTTCCCTAAGTGCAACATTTAATCAAGTGGTCAACTGGATAAAAAAACATAGAGATAACAAATAATTTAAAAGTGCTTTGTCGCTATTTGAGAACTCAGAAAATATGTACTCATTTTAGTTTTTTAGAGCACTAACCATAATTTCGATGCAAATAAGACCCTCTCATTTCTATAATTTCTAAAGGAAATGCTTTAGGTATTACAGTTTTGATTACATCAAGATGACGTCAAGCATGCCACACTTTTGTAATAAATATAGAATGTTAGCAATCTAGTTGTTCATTAGGATACTGTTGAGAGGCAGAGGTCAGGGGCACGGACTCGGAAAATTGAAGGTATGTAGGAGGGTGCAGAGGCAACAATTTGACCACACTGGGCAAACAGGAAGGGCAGTGGCAGCACAACACACTATGGAGGGCAGTGGAAAGGGGGGCAGGGGCAACAAACCAACAATGCAGGACAGGCAAGAGAGGCTGTGGCAATATAATAGGCCATTGTGGGCAGAAGGAAGAGGCAGTGGTAGTACAACCATACATGCCAACAGATACGATTCAGCCAGGAAACGCCCAATGTTTTTAAGCCCAAATGGGCTTTATTTTATCTGTCTCCTGTCTACAATCTCCTCTTTTTCAATGTAAGTCAATAGGGAAAATCAATTCCCCAGTTTTTTTTCAAAATCCCCCTCTTACCAAGTTCAACATGTTAGCAAGTATGGTACATTGGATCATGGAAGGCAGGAGGAATTGGGGTAGGGACATGGACTCGGATAACAGAGGACAGGAGGGACATGGACAGGTGCACCAAACTGACCTTACAGGGCAGGTATCAGGGTTTGCAGCACCACAATACACGGCACAGGGCATGCGGTACGGCAGTGCAGAACAACAATGCATGGAAATCAATAGGGAGGGGACAGGACCATGCACATGGACAACAGAGAACAGAGGGGAAAGAGGCAATGGCAGCAAGCTGACCATAATGGACAGAGAGGAGAGAAAGCTGCAGCATAACGGATGATAAAGGGCAGGAGGGAGGCATCAGGGGCATTACAATGGAACAGACAAACCAGGAGGGAGGGAAAAGGGGTCTGCATATGGAAAACAGAGGGCAGGGGGCAAGGGGGCAGGACAGGAGCAGCAAGCTGACCATGGAGGTCAGGCAGGATGGGCACTAGAAGTACAACACACCATAGAGGGCAACAGTGAGACTATAATGGCATACACACAAACCATGAAGGGAAGGTGGGAGGGGCCGTGGCAGCACAGAAGACCATGCACATAAGACCATGCATGGCAAGCGGGAGCGTTAGTGGCAGCACAATGGCCATGATGGGCAAGAAGGAGGGGGCAGGGGCATGCACAAAGGACCATGGAGGATAGAAGGGAGGTGTTTGAGCTGGGCACAGACAAGAGTGTTCAGGGGAAAGGGCCTCACAACAGACCATGCGGGAAGGCAGGAGGAGAAGTTGCAGCACAACAGACCAGGGAGGGCAGAAGGGTGTGGCAGTAAAATGGACCATGGAGGACAGGAGGAAGGGGATTGGGGCATGGAACATGGACAGGCAGGGTGGAGGTGGCTGGCAGGGACAGGTTACAGTCATCTGACAATGCTAGGCAGGTGGGAGGGGAGTGGCAGCTCAACAGAACACTCAGAGTAGATAGGAGGGGCAGGTCCATGGAACATGGTGGGCAAAAAGGATGAAGCAGGGGCATGCAAACAGACATCAGAGGGCAGGGGGAAGGAGAGTGGGGGCAGCAGGCTAAGCACAGAGGCTAAGCAGGAGGTCAATGATGGGGCATAGAATTGGGCAATGGGGGGCAGGAGGAGTGGACTGGGGCATCATGCTAAATGGAGAGCAGTGGCAGCACATCAGACCATGCATGGCAGGAGGGAGGAGGCTAGTGCATGGATTCAGACAACAGAGGATAGGGAGGAAGTGGATGGGACAGCAAGCTAACTGTTCAGAGAAGGCAGGAAGGCCAGTGGCTGAACAACTGACACACAGGGCTGTAATGAGGGAGCAGGGGTATGGACTTGGGCAATGGATGGGGAGGCAATAGCAGCAAGCTTAGGTGGGGACAGCACAAACCCAGGCCAGGCCCTGCTTCCAACTCCCCACCATCCATTGTGATAGTCATCTTACTTAACGTTTAAAAAAACTAGAAATTTGCTGAAAAAAACAAAGATTCCAGGTATGTTATAGTTAGACTCAGATTTCACTCGTACAAAACCAGTGAAATTCAGCAGTTAGAGTTACCTGAGCTAACTATAACTTAAGCCCCGCAATGCACTGCTTATGACCTCAGACATTGCAACATTCATGACATGGTCAGTGACATCTCTCATGACATCACTCATGACATCTCAAATGAGCTGTGAATGGAATGGAACTATAATCGCTAGAACTTTATTCAGGGATAGTATGTGTATATTAACACCCCTTTTTTTCTTTTCTTTCGTGTAAGAATCAATATAATACGCAAAGTGCCCAGATCAATATGGCCGATAGCCTTTCACTTTAAAGTAATGTGTAGTCCATTTTTTATGTTGATGTTTGCAATCATAGGTATGTTTATTATGAACAAGTCACATTGATGAACATACAGGTGCGGCGGTCACGGGGCAAGATATGATGAAATAACATTCTGTGCATATTAACACTTGTTTTCTTTTCTTTATTGTATGAATTCCTGAATTTTCGCATTGTGACCAGGCCAATATGGCCGACAGTTTTTTGGATTAATGTAATATGTAGTCCTTTGTTAATGTTGGCAACTAGAGGCATTTGTACATTTAAATAAGGAAGCTACAATGACGTCTTGTATCGTTATCAAGGTTCAGACGAGCCAAAACGCGTGGATTGCATCTTTTTCCAGATTAAATACTTCCTAACTACAACCTGAGTGCTGATTCTTTCCTTGTAAGAGTGAGAAGATATTGAATGCATATATATAAAATTCACTGGAAAAAACACAGGTTTCAGGGATGTTATAGTTAGAAATTAGCATTTAAAAAACCTTAGATATTCACTGAAAAAACCACATTTCAGGGACGTTATAGTTAGTCTGACATTTCACTTGTTCAAAACCAGAGAAATTCAGCTGTTATAGTTAGCTTTGCTAACTATAACTCACGCCCCCGCAATGCACTGCTGATGACGTCACATATTACATCACTCATGACATGGTCAGTGACATCACTGATGTGATGACATCACTGATGACATCTCAAATGACATCACTGATGACATCATCCAGTGACTGTGAGTGTTTCTAAAATGTTTAAGAATGTGATATATATATATGATGATTCAGTCAGTGTGTGACTGACTCTATAAGTGAGTGATTATACGTGTCTGGGTGAATGTATGGGTGAGTGACTAATCTGTGGGAATGTCTGTATCAGTCTGTCAGTTGGTGTGTAAGTGGCTGCATGGGTTGGTGAATAGGTACATGAGTGTCTATATAGGTTATTGATTGGTTGTCTGAGTACCTGTATGTGTGCCTGAGTATCTGTGTGTTGTGTGACTACCTGCATGGATGTGTGAGTGGGTGATTCACTGGGTGTATGGGTTCATTAGTGCATCTGCGAGGTGCTGTATGGGTGAGTGAGTGTTTATATAGCTGTGTTGGTGAGTGAATGTATGTCTCAGTGGTATATGTGTGAATAACTGCATATGTGAATGGCAGTAGATGTGAGTGTTGGAATATATAATTGACTGTATGTGAGAGTGAGTGATTGTGAGAGTGGATGTATGGATGAGTGTGTGCTTGTGTCAGTGATTGTATAAGAGAGTAAGTATGTGTTAGTATCTGTATGAATAAGTGAGGTGGTATGTGTATAACTGTATAGGTGAGTAAATGGCATTGTAACTGACTCTTTGGGTAACTGACTAGGTGTGTGAATAGTTATGGGTGAGTGGCGGTGTGTGAGTGTCTGTATGGGTGTATCAGTGCATATAATAGTGGCTGTATTGATGAGTGACTGCATGTATGAGTGACTGTATGGGTGAGTGAGTGGATGTGTGTGTAGACCTAGGAATCAGTGAGTGGGTATGTACTAACTGGTATTGGTGTGTCTATGGTTTCAAGAATGGAAGTCTATATTTTAGAGTGGGTGTATGAAAGGTTATATTAGGGTTTGAGTAGGTGCATCAGAGATTAAGTGAATGATGTCATCAGTGATATCATTTGAGATGTCATCAGTGATGTCACTGACCATGTCATGAGTGATGTAATATGTGTCATCATCAGCAGTGCATTGCGGGGGCGTGAGTTATAGTTAGCTCAGCTAACTATAACGGCTGAGTTTCTCTGGTTTTGTACGAGTGAAATGTCAGACTAACTATAACGTCCCTGAAACCTGTGGTTTTTTCAGTGAATATATATATATATATATATGTCCCAAAGTTGCCCCTGTGCACAAAGACGCACTCCACACGAAAGAAGTTCAACTGAACTTTAATTTCCAAACCGGCTCACTTTCCCAACCAATTAGCAGTCCCTGACGCGTTTCGATGCCTTGCATCTTAATCATAGGGTCGGGGGAAGAGCAGAAACCTGGAGTAGACTACAGTATCTTATCTCCCATCTTAGCAACCACCCTCCAGTGAGCGGCCTGCTGGGTACTGTAGTCTCAGATGTTACCCCTCCAGTGGGGTCCGAGTTCCTGCCCGAATTTATACACCCCAAATGTTGAACACAATGTTTGTAGCCCTCCGGTGGGCCTCAGGAAAATGCTCCGGTTTGCCAATAACAGTTTTTCGTGTGCTGGAATCAGGCTGCCATTCCCTCGCAGCCCCACAGACCTGTATTCGAGTCAGCCAGGCGGTGCAATGTTCCACGGCCGGAGCTGCCATGTAAAACATGTCCCAAAGTTGCCCCTGTGCACAAAGACGCACTCCACACAAAAGAAGTTCAACTGAACTTTAATTTCCAAACCGGCTCACTTTCCCAACCAATTAGCAGTCCCTGACGCGTTTCGATGCCTTGCATCTTAATCATAGGGTCGGGGGAAGAGCAGACACCTGGAGTAGACTACAGTCTCTTATCTCCCATCTTGGTTGGGAAAGTGAGCCGGTTTGGAAATTAATAAATATCATAGCTCCAAACCCACCAGAAACAGATATGCCGAACTCTAAGGCGGGTGCCATTCTTGTCGTGAGGATGGGACTCACGTATAGATTCCAGCTCCAACGCATGCAATAAAGTCGATATGGCCAGGGTTTAATTCAAAACATTACATTGATAGTATGGCGGTCAGATAAAGCAAATATCGCTGTAGTCCTTCCTCAATTACCACCATTCAAAAGCGCCAATCAGGAGAGACTACTTCTTGTTCAAAATGGCACACCGTGCAATTGATACTGACACTTTTTTAGCACTGAAGAAAGCTGTCTGCTGAAACGTGTCTGCTTATAAAAAGGTGTTTCTAGCAACCCCCGTGAGTGCCTATGTGTGCTGATTTATTGCATGCATTGGAGCTGGAATATATGTATATATATATATATATATATATATATATATATATATATATATATATATATATATATATATATATATATTTGCACCAATTCAGTTTCCTCCCAGTTCCTGGACACCAACACGAGGACTCTGGTAAAAATTTAAAGGGATTCTCTTTTTATTTTTCGGTTCTTGGTAACGCGTTTCGCCTGTTTCCACAGGCTTGCTCACACCATGTATATATAAGTATATATATATTCACTAAAAAACTAATGACCATGTCATGAGTAATGTAATATGTGAGGTCATAAGCAGTGCATTGTGGGGGCTCAAGTTATAGTTTACTCAGCTAAGTATAACGGCTGAATTTCTCTGGTTTTGTATGAGTATATCTGACCCTAACTATAACGTCCCTGTAACCTTTGTTTTTTTGTGATTTTCTAAGGTTTTATTATTTCTATTTTCTGACAATTGTGACCCGATAACCTTTGGTTTTTCAAGTGAATTTCTATTTTTTTTAACTAGTAGTCGCATTTGCAGAGTGGACATGAAAGGAGGCTGGCCTCCAACCCGCTCTTAGGAATTTTGCTATGTCAGACGAACTGTAGGAAAGATGAGGGCTACTGGGACCCCAAGAACCCCCAGCATCCAAGAGAACTTCATCCCCCAACCAACAGTGCGCCAGGAGGTGCGTTTGCAGAGGGGTGGAGAAAGGGGGTGTGGGCTACGAACACCTCTCTGCAATTCCACTGGGTGAGACTTACTGCTGGTAACAGGAGAGCTTGTTGGCCACCAAGGACACTCTAGAGCCAAGGGGACTTCATCCCCCAACCAGCATTTAGCCAAGAGGCATGTTTGCACAGTGCTGGAGAAAGGGAGCGTGGCCTCCAAAGTCCTCTCAGCATTCGCACTCTGCGGGGCTTACTGGAGGCAACAGTCAGGCCTGTCGGCCCCTAAGGATCCCCTTGAGCCAAAGACACTTCATCCCCCAACAACCAATGCAATAGGAGGTGCTTTTGCAGAGGGAGGAGAAAGGGGTGTGGCCTCTGACTACCTCTCAGCAATCCCACTCTGTGGAACTTACTGGAGGTAACAGCAGGGGAAGTTGGCCACCTCTGGAATCAATTGCACTTCATCCCTCAACTAGTAGTGCACCAGGAGGCGCATATGCAAAGTGGTGATAAAAGAGGGCAGGGCCTCCGGCAACTTGCTGTCTTTTAAAAAAAATGTAGTCGGGGAGGAGAGCCGCGTGGCCTCCCCTTCCCTGGGCTAATTTTGGCCCAGGGGACCCTATCCCTCAGGGCCAGCACGTATTCTAATGGGGGAGGGAGGCTGCGTGGCCCTCTACCCGTCTGATTTCGGCCCTGGGGATCTCATCCCCTGATGCCGGGCCTTTTAAAAAATATATATATATAAATAAAAGGGAGGGAGGCCATGCAGCCCCCCTTTTGGTCTAATTTCAGCACCAGGGACCCTTTCCTCCGGGGCCCGGCATTTTTATATATATTTTGGGAGGGTGTCACGCAGCCCCCCCCCTGGGCCAAATTAAACCCTGGGGACCTCATCTCCTGGGGCCTTGACTCAATTGTGGGTGCCCTCGGGGGGGGACCTGGAGGCCAGCACAGTTCCTGCCAGCTTCCTGCCTCCTGAGGAGCCAGCACTGTTATGACAGAGAGGGAGCTGCTGAACATGCAGCTCCCTCTCTGTCAAAGCAATTGTGCTCCATTTTGAGCAAACAAGAGCAAAATGCTCTTGCTTGCTCAAAGCGGAGCACAGTTTGCTATAGCTTGGCGGGAGCTGTAAAGCTCCTGGTAAACCATAGCACACAGCTAAGTCCCAGAGGTGGGTACCCTAGGACATAACAGGGGGGTGACGGTCCTCAGGGCCATGTATGGCTTCAAGCGGGCACCTCTTTTCTTGTAATTTGCCCTGGAGGTCTGGTGGTCCCAGGGGCTGTAGGGGGGACAGTTGACCCCCACATTCAATTGAACTTATGCCTAGGGGAGGTGGCTGTCCCCAGGACTGCAGGGGGTTCTGTGCAGCCTCCTGCATTACTTATAATTACAGTTGACTGCCTCCTGGGCTGCAGTGGGGTCCTCGCAGCCCCTCTGCATTATTTTCTGATTGTGCCCTTGGGAGGAAGCAGTCCCCGGTGCTGGGGGGAGTCCATGAGGCCCCCCCATCTAAAAATATGAACATGCCCCGGGGAGGTGGTGGTCCCCAAGTCAGCAGGGAAGAACATACGGGCCTCCCCTGCATTTTTTTCAATTCAAGCCCTGGGGAGGTGGTGGTCCCTAGGGCATCAATAAGCCCCAGGAGGGAGGGGCTAATTAGAAATGAAGCACGGAACTCCGCGCTTTTTGTTTTGGGCAGGATTCACGGATCCAGTACGACTTCTGCAAAAGTTATTTTTAAAAAAATGCATTTTTGCCCCCTCCCAAGAGGCCCAGGGGGTCAGGATGTGTCTACCCTGCCCCATTTTCCTTTTTTATTTACATTTTGTTCTGTGACTCGGTTCAACCGAGTCACAAGATGGCTGTCAACACTTCCTGATTTGAAGTGTTGGAGGCTAATCTGATCTCAGCACGAGATAGGGAGGGGTCATGGATCCTCCTAGTCCCTATAAATACAACTGGAAATTTCTTTAAATAACTCCGCAACTACTGAATGGATTTACACCAAATTACAAAAAGGCACATCCCTGAACCAACATCTATCTTCCTGCCAAATTTGGTGTAATTCCATTCATCAGTTCGTGCTGTAGCCATGTCTTAAGTTCCTATAAAAATGAACATGGGGAAAATGCGTTCTGGGACCCCACTGTTTCCCGGCCCCTGCTTGATGAATTACCCTGAAACTTTCAAGACAGCATCTGAATAGAGCGTCAAACTAGTTTTGAAAATTTCGCGAGGATACGTCAAACGACGCCAAAGTTATTGACATAAAAAAATGCTCTTCCTATGGAAACTAGGTCCCAACTACAACTACCTAATGGCGACTGCCAGTAGGATGTGCATATATATATATATATATACATATATACATATATATATATATATATATACATATATATATATATATATATATATATATATATATATATATATTCACTGAAAAACCATAGGTTTTAGGGACAGTTATAGTTAGTTGGACATTGCACTCGTACAAAACCCGTGAAATTCCCCCGTTATAGTTAGTCCAGCTAACTATAACTCGCGCCCCGCAATGCACTGCTGATGACGTCACATATTACATCACTCATGACATGGTCAGTGACATCACTGATGACATCACTGATGACATCTCAAATGACATCACTGATGACATCATCCAGTGACTGTGTGTTTCTGTAAAGTTTAAATATTTTTAAAATATATAGGAAAAGACGTATTGAAGAATGAGTGGGTGTGTAAGTGTCTGTATGGATGATTTAGTAGGTGCGTGACTGACTCTATAAGTGAGTGATTTAACGTATCTTACTGAATGCATGGGTTAGTGACTAAACTGGGTGTATGTCTGTATCCGTCTGTCTGTTGCTGTGTAAGTGGCTGCATGTGTTTGTGAATAGCTAAATGATTTTCTATATGAGTTATTGAATGCTTGTCTGAGTATCTGTATGGGTGCCTGAGTGTTTGTGTGGGAGGGGTGTGTGCAACTCTGTGCATAGATGTGTGAGTGGGTGATTCACTGGGTGGATGGTTTCAAGAGTGCATCTCTGATAGACTGTATGGGTGGGTAAGTGTGTGTAAGAGTGTGTTAGTGAGTGAATGTATGTCCCAGTGGTACATGTGTGAGTAACTACATATGTGAAAGGCAGTATATATGTGTGTTGGAGTATATAAATAGCTATAAGCAAGAGTGAGTGATTGTGATAGTGGCTGTATGGATGATTGTGTGCTTGTATCAGTGATTGTATAAGAGCGTAACAATGTGCTACTATTTGTATGAGTAAGTGAGCTGGTGTGTGTGTATAACTGTATAGGTGAGTAAATGGCAGTGTGTTTAATTATTTGCATGACTGACTAGGTGTGTGAGTATCTCTATGGATGAGTGGCGTTGTTTGAGTGTCTATATAGGAGTAAGAGTGCATATGATAGTCCTGTACTGAGTGACCGTAAGTATGAGTGACTGTACGGGTGAGTGAGTGGATGTGTGTGTGTAGACCTAAGAATCAGTGAGTGGGTATGTAGTTATTGTTGTTGGAGTGTCTATGGTTTGCGAATGGCAGTCTGTAATTTAGAGTGGGTGTATCAAAGGTTATATTAGGGTGTGAGGAGGTGCATCAGATTATCACGTGGATGATGTCATCAGTGATGTCATTTGAGATGTCATCAGTGATGTCATCAGTGATGTCACTGACCATGTCATGAGTGATGTAATATGTGACGTCATCAGCAGTGCATTGCGGGCGCGAGTTATAGTTAGCTGGACTAACTATAACGGGGAATTTCACGGGTTTTGTACGAGTGCAATGTCCAACTAACTATAACTGTCCCTAAAACCTATGGTTTTTTCAGTGAATTTCAAAGGTTTTTTAAATGCTAATTTGTAACTATAACGTGTCTGAAACCTATGGTTTTTTCAGTGAATTTCAAAGGTTTTTAAATGCTAATTTGTAACTATAACGTGTCTGAAACCTATGGTTTTTTCAGTGAATTTCAAAGGTTTTTAAATGCTAATTTCTAACTATAACGTGCCTGAAACCTACGGTTTTTTCAGTGAATTTCAAAGGTTTTGTAAATGACAATTTTTAAATGTATTAATTGTTATATTAATTTTTTCATACTGATTTACTACATTTTTAGAAACAATTTTTTTTACATATTTTATTTGTCAAATTACATTGTAATTACATTATACATTACATTACAAAAATACTTTCTCAGAATGAATTACTTTAGTTTAAATACTTTGCAGATAGGCAATAGACTTTTAAGTACAGTAGTTACAGTTGTTGCAATGGGCAACACATTTTCAAACACAATGCAACATTCAGCTCAATGTGAATTTCTAGTTAAATGCAATTAGTTACTTTATGGATTACTTTTGTAACCACAGGACTGGATCCTAGATTCAGTCCTGGTACATCTCCTGTAAACAATTGAGTAAAAGCGTTTTGGTTACAGTCGTGATTTTTAAGGAATATTATTGTATTTTAAAAGTTGACACTTTGAAACTTTTTCTCATAGAATCACCAATGTTATCCTATGGAAGGAAATTCACTTAGCAGGTAAAAACTGTTATCGTTACTTTTTCTTACTCAGTGTTGGATCCTGGATCCAGCACTGGTGCATCTCCTGTAAACAGTTGAAAGAATGCGTTTAAGTCATACAGGCGATTTTTAAGGAATATTTGTAGTTTGTGAAAATCAACACTTTGAAACTTTTTTGCTGAAAACCAGTCAATGTTAGCCTATGAAGGAAATTCAAGTTACCGGTAAGTACGGTTAAAATTACTTTTGAGGATCAGTACTGGGCTGAAACATGCAGCACTGAGGTCTCTCCTGATAACAGGTGAGTAAATCGGAATTCGTATTTCGGCTGATTTTAGAGGAATATTTTAAAGTTCCAAAACTCCACACTTAGAAGAATTTCCAAGTGAAACCAGTCAATGTTAGCCTATGGAAGGAAATTCAAGTTACTGGTAAGTACGGTTAAAATTACTTTTCAGGACCAGTACTGGGCTGAAAGATGCAGCACTGAGGTCTCTCCTGATAACAGGTGAGTAAATCAGAATTCGGATTTCGGCTGATTTTAGAGGAATATTTGTATGTTTCAAAATCAACACTTAGAAGAATTTCCAAGTGAAACCAGTCAATGTTAGCCTATGAAGGAAATTCAAGTTACCGGTAAGTACGGTTAAAATTACTTTTCAGGATCAGTACTGGGCTGAAAGATGCAGCACTGAGGTCTCTCCTGATAACAGGTGAGTAAATCGGAATTCGTATTTCGGCTGATTTTAGAGGAATATTTTAAAGTTCCAAAACTCCACACTTAGAAGAATTTCCAAGTGAAACCAGTCAATGTTAGCCTATGAAGGAAATTCAACTTACCGGTAAGTACGGTTAAAATTACTTTTCAGGATCAGTACTGGGCTGAAAGATGCAGCACTGAGGTCTCTCCTGATAACAGGTGAGTAAATCGGAATTCGTATTTCGGCTGATTTTAGAGGAATATTTTAAAGTTCCAAAACTCCACACTTAGAAGAATTTCCAAGTGAAACCAGTCAATGTTAGCCTATGAAGGAAATTCAAGTTACCGGTAAGTACGGTTAAAATTACTTTTCAGGATCAGTACTGGGCTGAAAGATGCAGCACTGAGGTCTCTCCTGATAACAGGTGAGTAAATCGGAATTCGTATTTCGGCTGATTTTAGAGGAATATTTTAAAGTTCCAAAACTCCACACTTAGAAGAATTTCCAAGTGAAACCAGTCAATGTTAGCCTATGAAGGAAATTCAAATTACCGGTAAGTACGGTTAAAATTACTTTTGAGGATCAGTACTGGGCTGAAAGATGCAGCACTGAGGTCTCTCCTGATAACAGGTGAGTAAATCGGAATTCGTATTTCGGCTGATTTTAGAGGAATATTTTAAAGTTCCAAAACTCCACACTTAGAAGAATTTCCAAGTGAAACCAGTCAATGTTAGCCTATGAAGGAAATTCAAGTTACCGGTAAGTACGGTTAAAATTACTTTTCAGGACCAGTACTGGGCTGAAAGATACAGCACTGAGGTCTCTCCTTATAACAGGTGAGTAAATCGGAATTCGTATTTCGGCTGATTTTAGAGGAATATTTGCACAATGGTGAAGGGAGGGGGCGGGGCCTGAGGTGACATCTTTGCAAACGCGCCCCGTGGCGCGTTTTAAGTTGGGGGATTAAGTTCCCTTGAATCCTGAGGGTCCCTAGGGGCCAACTAGACCACCAGGAACCTCCAATATGCGCCAGAGGCTGCGTTGCAGAGACGTGTAGAGAGGCCACACCCCTTTTACACCTCTCTGCAACGCAGCTCTGTGGCGCTTTCTGGATGTACCTGTTGGGCTAGTTGGCCCCCATGGACCCTCAGGATTGAAGGGGATTTAATTCCCCATCTTAAAACGCGCCACGGGGCCTGTTTGCACACATGTCACCTGAAGCCCCGCCCCTCCCTTCACCACTGTGCAAACGCGCCCGTGGCGCGTTTTAAGTTGGGGTATTAAGTCCCCTTGAATCCTGAGGGTCCCCGGAGTCCAACTAGCCCACCATATACCTCCAAAAGCGCCACAGAGCTGCGTTGCAGAGAGGTGTAAAAGGGGTGTGGCCTCTCTACACCTCTCTGCAACGCAGCCCCTGGCGCATACTGGAGGTTCCTGGTGGGCTAGTTGGCCCTCAGGGACCCCCAGTATTCAAGGGGAATCGTTCCCCCTCTGCAAACGCGCCAGGGGCGCGTTTGCAGAGTGGTGAAGGAAGGGGCGGGGCCTGCGGGCCGATCGTTTAAAAAAAAAAAAAAAAATGTTGTCTCCTGAAGGGGGCTGTGTGGCCCCCTTCCTTTTTCCTGTTTTTATGCCCTGGGGACCCCATCCCCCAGGGCCTTACCCCTTTTTTTTAATTTGTAATTTTAAAAAAAACGGGAAGAGGGCCGCGTGGCCCCCTTCCCTGGGCCTGTATTGGCCCGGGGACCCCATCCCCGGGGCATGGCCTCGTTTTTATTTATATTCTTTGGAGGGGGCTGCGTGGCCCCCTCCTCTGGCCATTTAAGGCCCCGGGACCCCATCCCCGGGGCCGGCCATTCCGTTTTTTTATTTTTATTTTTTTTTTTTTGGGAGGGGGCCTCGTGGCCCCCTCCCGAGCCACTACTTGCCCCGGGGACCCCATCCCCCATGGCCTGGCCTCTCGTTGGGGACTGTGGGGGTCCCCAATCCCCCACAGTCCCGCCGGCTCCCGTGTCCCTAGGGTGCCGGCATTGCTTTACACATGGGGAGCAGCTAACATGCTGCTCCCCATGTGTAAAGCTATCGGCTTTGGATATTGGAAGAGAGAGCAGGTTTCCTGCTCTCTCTTCCAATATCCAAAGCAAGTTTGCAATGACAGGACGGAAGCCGCGAGGCTCCCGGCCTGTCATTGCAAACAGCAGTGTCCCGGGGGTAGGCACCTCGAGACACTGCAGGAGCCGGCCCTGGGGGGTGGTGGTCCCCAGGGCCACCAAGGGCTCCAGGAGGGGGCCGCGCGGCCCCCTCCCATTCAGTACACAGCCCGGGGAGGTGGTGGTCCCCGGGGCTCTGGGGGTCCGTAACGGACCCCCATATTAAACTGTTTAGTGCCCCGGGAGGTGGTGGTCCCGGGCGTGTGGGGGCTGGAGCCCCCACACAGGTTTAATAATTTTTTAAAAAGCCCCGGGAGGTGGTGGTCCTCGGGGCTGCGGGAGGGCTCAGAGCCCTCCCGCACCATTTTTAAAAAGCCCCGGGGGTGGCGGTCCCGGGGCTTGGGGGCCCTTTGAGGCCCCCACACATTAAATTATCCCCCCACCATGCCCACGGGACTTGGGCCACCCGGGGCCAATTAACATCGAAGCGCGGGAGACCGCGCTTCGATTTTTTTCGGCAGGATTCGCGCACCCTGAGCGCATCCTGCCGATTTTAAAAAAATTTTTTTTTGCCCAGGGGTCCTTGTGGGACCCCTGAGCAAACCTAGGGGTCAGGGTGTTTCTACCCTCCCCCTTTGTGCGCTTTGCGCACTTGTTTCTGTCCCTCGGTTCTACCGAGGGACAAAATGGCTGCCAACATTTCCTGAATCGGAATGTTGACAGCCAGCTGACAGCCAATTAACATGCAGCTCGTGATCGGGACGGTGCGCGCAGGGTGCGCTCAGGGTGCGCGAATCCTCCGTGCCCATAGATATATATGTACTTTTACTTTTTGATTTTCTCAGCAACTACTGAACGGATTTACACCATTTAACAAAAGGGTTCTTTCTGAACCAAGAACTACCTCTTTGCCAAATTTGGTGTAATTCCGTTCAGCAGTTCGGGCTGTAGCCGTGTCTAAAGTTTCCTATGGGAAAATGCATGGGGAAAACGCGTTTTGGGACCCCCTTTTTCTCGTCCCCCGCTTGACATATCACCCCGAGACTTTCAGGGTAGGAGCGGACCGGAGCGCCCCACGAAGTTTGAAAATTTCGCGAAGATACGTCAACCGGCAAGAGAGTTATTTCAAATAGAATGTCGCAGATTTCCTATGGATAATAGGTTGTAACTATAACTATCTACTGGCGACCGCCAGTAGATAATATATATATATATATATATATATATATATATATATATATATATATATATATATATATATATATATATATATATATATCCTTTCTCTGATGACAAATGCAGGCATGCCACCAAAACGTCATGGTGCTGTCACAACAGCGGGTCCACCTTTGTGCTAAATATCACAAAAGTCCTCAGTCTACTCCTCCCTGGCATGGACCCAGCACTCCCAGCAGCTTATGTTAATCCAAAATGTTTTCAGCAAGCGAGGAAATAATCAATGCATTTCGGCTGCACAGCCACCTTGGTCACGATTAAGTACCATGTAGGATTTCACGTTTTTATGCATTTCATTTAACCTAGGTATGCATTCCAAAATGAAAATTCAAAAACTGACAACAAGCCCCTTACGAAAGGTTGTGTACATGGCGGCCATATTCTAATGGGCAATTCCTAAATACCAGCATAACGCATTTGTTACATAGTTAATGCTCATCCATCCTCTCACTTTCCATATGTTTACAAATTATTTTCCAAATTATATATTTCAACATTTACCATTCCCAAATACATTTGGTTTTGTAGTATTCCACTAAACTTTACGATCCAAACGGATATTGTAGATTAATCTACCTAATCACACACTTCTCATCACGTCAATTTTTTTTTCCATGCACATTTTTCAACATTATAATTTTTTATAGAACGGGGTCCATTCCAAACATTATCACACTGAATTTGCAAATTATCCCATCATGGAGCCCTAGCGTGCTATGTCTCAAATATTATTTCATGGTACTATCAAGTGCAAAGAAATAGACTTTATTTAGTTTTATTAGTGTAAATGTTGGTTCTTTGGCATATTGCCCAAGTGGGATACTAACCCATTATATAACCTCCTGTGTTGCTCAAAGGTTGATGAAAGAGAAAAATATATCTATTTTTTATTGGATCATCTCATAACCTATTAACAAGTAAAGCCCATAATGGAAGCAAACAACAATCCAAACCCAATAATGACTGCACTCAAAATAATCCTATCAAAGTAGTGTTCTACTTTATTTATGCTTACACCCAAAGTGTGTTAAAAGCCTAATACCTACATTTCTAAACTCCTTTGTGGTACAGATTGCATCGAAAAAGAGCAGACAGAAAACCCATCTCAAAGATATATATAGCTCTTTTTCCTCATTCAAACCTTTGCTAACCAAATCCAAAGTAAATCTATTCTCCTGCTGTCTGAGTTTGTTTTTTCTGTCCCCACCACTCTTATCTTTGGGGACTTGTGCAAGGCAACTATACTTCACTAGAGAAATATCACTGTTGTGTATCTTTTCGAAGAGTTGGCGACATGGTAGATCCTATCCTTATTGGTTAATGGCCCTAAGATGTTAAAGTTTTCATCTGTTAGCAGGTAGTGTGGTACTCACTGCATAGATTTTCGGGCAGGGACACTTTAAAATGTAAACCACAAATTCACTTTTACAGGTTATCTTCCCTTTTACCTTAATGACTTTACTGAATGGTGTTGAGTGAGGTTTTCACTCTGTTGACATTCTTTGCATTGTGTAAATTTAGCAATATCGTCCTTTCAGGTAAGCCATGTTCCTGTGGGTATTGTTGGGCTCAGGTCACTCCTGATCTAGTAGGGACCTGGCTCTCCTGAAGCAATGTTATGGGCGATTAGGTATATCTTGCCCAACTGTCAAATCATCCTTAATCAAATGCCAGTGTTTATGTGGAAGCACCTAAAAACAATTCATGAGAGGGTCTGCAACCAGATGATGCAAGAAAAATCAGATACAACGGAACAGTCGACCTCTACAGCAGCCTTGGGAGAACCATTTCCAGCTGCAGTCATTACAATACCAGCTGCCTGTCAGAAATTGAGTGACATGGTTACTCACTGCACAAACTGTCACATGCTTATTGCTGTAAAAATGTCTTCTGTGGGTGCATTCTTGGATGCAGTGAAGACGCTTAGTTGTTAGGGCCTTTTCTTTTTGCTTCCATAAGGTTTGTTGAAGAGTGAAGCCAGTTGCTTCTTTACATTTCCCCATCCTTATCTTTTTTATACCCTTTTCACTTTCTGTTAAAAAAAAGAAAAAGAAAAAATCTGTTAAATAACCCATCTAGAAAAAAACGGTTCTTGTTAGAACCCACATCTACTCAAACAAAGAGCTAACTCTGTGTTTTTAATGTGTCAGTAACTGTATCAGTGTGAGAGTGGGTGTGTCAGTATATGCATCGGTATGTAAGGTGTGGCGCAGTGGCTAGGGCAGCTGACTCTGGAGCGCGGGGCCCACGGGTCAATCCCCTGTGCCGGTGGCAGCTCTGCTCAGCACCATGTGACTCTGGGCAAAAGCTCACTTTATCTCCCGACGGCCCCCAGCGCCTTGAGACCCTTAGGGGTGATTAGTTTGTCCTTAACAACATTTGTATTTATGTGCCTGGGTGTGTTAGCAAATGCAACAGTGTGAGCTTGGGTATGTCAGTGCATGCATTAGTGTGTGTGTGAGTGTGTTAATGGATGCATTACTGTTTGGCTGGCTGTGTTAGTGTCTCCATTGCTGTATGCTTGGGTGTGTCAGCGTGTGCCTCGGTGTATCAGTGTGCGTGTCAGTGTGTGCCTGGGTGTGTTTTTGCATGCATTAGTGTTTGGCTGGTTGTGTCAGTGTCTGTATTGCCGTATGCCTGGGTGTTTCAGTGTCTGCATTGGTAAGTCCCTATTGCTAAGTCTCTGACTCTCTCAGTGTGTACGCCAGTGTGTGCCTGGGTCTGTTATTGGATGCAATAATCTGTTGCTGGCTGTGTCAGTGTCTGCATTGTTGTATGCCTGGGTGTGTGAGTGTCTGCATTAGTAAGTCCCTGAGTGTGTCACTGTGTACCTGGGTGTATTATGTAATGCACTAGTGTTTAGCTGGATATGTCAGTGGCTCCCTTGGTGTATGCCTGGGTGTTTCAGTGTCTACATTGGTATGCCCCTGGGTGTGTCAGTCCATATGTCAGTGTGTGTCTGGGTATGCTACTGTATGCATGAGTGTGTGCCTGGGTGTGTAAGCATATGCATCAGCGTGAGCAGGGGTATGTCAGTGTGTATATCACTGTGTGTCTGAGTGTGTTATTCAATGCATTAGTGTTTGGCTGGGTGTGTCAATGTCTTCATTACTGTATGCCTTGGTGTATCAGTCTCTACATTGCTAAGTCTCTGACTCTCTTAGTGTGCATGTCAGTTTGTGCCTGAGTGTGTTATTGGATGCAATAATCTGTTGCTGGCCATGTCAGTGTCTGCATTGTTGTATGCCTGGGTGTGTGAGTGTATGCATTAGTAAGTCCCTGGGTGTGTCACTGTGTACCTGGGTGTGTTATGTAATGCACTAGTGTTTGGCTGATGTGTTTGTGGCTAACTCGTGTTATCTGGGTCCATTTTCCCTTCTACTTTGCCTGTGTGAATGACTTTATAGGTGTTTGAGTACATGTATGAGTATTTGTATGGGTGTGTTTATGACCCTTAACTTAACTTAATAATAAATATATTTATAAGTTTACAAGTCTATTTTTTTAACACATTAGAATACAAGTGAAACCAAACAATGAACAAGGAAACATAACTTATTTATCTATTTCCAAATACAGAAATACACTGAAACTTGAACTTTTACAACAAAAAGTAGTACCATTGGAAAGGAAGAGATGATTTCAAGAAGTGTATAGGACGAGAAAGGTGAAGAGGTAAAAGGAAGGTGTAGACATGCTCCTGTGTATGAACGGGAGTGCAGTAGTATTTGTATTATTTGCGAGGAATAAATTGACACAGTAGGACCCCATCCATGTGCTTGCAGTGCTGCTGTCTATTTACTGTACCTCTGCAAATATTGGGATGAATGAGTATTGTTGTCATGTTGAGCTTAAGTACATGTTGTGAAATTAGGAACACTAACTTGGTTTCTAACTGAATTGTGCAGAATATCCATGGGATCACTTGCATTACTTTCTGAGAGAATCAAACTCTAACATTAAAGGTATCACCCACTGAGCTTCAGAAAGACTTGCCCCCTTCACTGCTAGGGCTCCCCCCCATTGCCCCTGTGATAGGCCTTTTTTTGACTATTTGAGGTAGTTCGCGCTTAGGCCCCTGTAACGTTTTGTACACATAAGGTATCCACACCAAATTTGTGTCCTTTTCTTCCAATATCTTGATGATTTTAAAGGTACCCAGGGTTTGTGGATTCCCTTGGAAGGGACCAAAAAATGGCCAAAACACAGCTTTTTTTTTTTTTTAAATGGGAAAAGAGTGTTGCAGAAGAAATCGTCTTTTTCCCCCTGCAAAAGGTATCAACAAAAGGTTTTGTTATGTTTCATATAGGTACCCTAATATAGGCCCGGGTAACATCATACCCCTTCACCTACATTACCTCCCCTACACTACACTGTAACGAGCCTTTTAGGATTGAACCTTTACCTAGTTCTAGTCCTGGGTGCAGAAGGAGGGTTTCTCCTAAACAATAGATTCCTATAACTCCATCAATAGACTCACACAGTATGAATGAATATTCATAAGGGTTCTTAGAAACCAGGCTGGGGCTACACCACCTTCCTTCCCATATTTACGTACACTGTTCATCCCATACGTCATCCTCAAATCCAACAATGGCTAATACAAGCAACAAGGCATAAAGGAGCCCTAGATACTTTCTGTATAAATATAGCACATCTTGCTAGTGTTAGACAGAGGGAACCGAGACTTCCAGGCCAACAAACAGACCAGAGATGCTGAGGCCCCTGCATGCAGATGCTCCAGCTGACAGTGGTATGAACATCCCTTGCGGGGTGTCCAACTCGAGACCAAGAAGGGCTCCTACATTCTCACACTTCAGGTGATGGGGTTCGACTCATTCCTAGAGGGATTCTTGGCTTTACACTTACTCACATGCTAGGTACACTTAGGTACATCTAGATAGGCATCATAGGAGTAAGCACTTTCTTTTATCAATGTATTTTATATTCATGTATTTATTCATGATTATTGCAAGATGGTAGAACTGTACTATCCTTTCATATTCGCTGTACTGCTAATCATATATCTCTGCTACTGTCTAATGGTTGTTGCAGCTCATATATTCTACACGAGAATAACAACTGTTCAATAAAATCCTTATTGAAATGCCCAGGATGTTTATTCTGTGTATCTCTGAGACAAGATAAGTGAGCACGAGTGACTGAGTGAAAAGTAGTACATTGTTTCCACGATCTTGAGGGATCAGGGTTGTCATGTTCTGAGGTTGCCAGAAACTAATCTCTCCCCAATAAGAGGAGACACTAGTGGCACTGTGAGCTAGCTTATGCAAACAGGCTAACATTTCTCGGTGGGGGTGCTCAGAACCAGTCTGCCACCAAACCCACAGTTTATGTTATCCGAACGCGCAGGTCCTGTATGGGAAATATAGGAACTACACGACAGTTTGTGGTGCTAAAATCACCATCTTCCCAGCTTTCAGCAACAGGCAGACTTTTGTCAGAAACCTCCTCCCAGTTAGTGGTAGAAATGGGTGTGAAAGCAATAATGAATCCCAGAAAACTATACATTTCTGAAAAGTAGACACAATTCTGAATTAAGCAAGGGGTCATTTGCGTAGATCCTTCAAAGTTTTTTTATAGAAACTAACAACTGAAAAAAAATATATACAAATTGCGTTGGAAAAAACAGCCATTTGCCCCAACATTTTGACCTGTAACTTCTTCTAAGTATGGCACATTTTTAAAAGCAATATACCATTATGTCCCATGGGCCCATCTGGTTGTGGGGATACAAGGACTTGGAATTTCACCTAGAACCCGAGGTACCCAGAGCCAATAAATGAGCAGCATCTTGCAATGGTTTTACAATGCGTACCGGGTATATAGCAATTCATTTGGTAAAATTTAAAGAGAGAAAAATAGATACCAAGGAAATCTATATATTTTCAAAATGAGGACAAAATATAGAGTTTGGAAGCAGTGGATATTTGCACATCTCCGAAATTGTGGGTACCCATACAAGCATATGAATTAGAGGACATTTTTAAAATGACTTTTTTTTTACACATTGTCTTACATTTGGAAGGCAGAAATGCAAAGAAAGTCAATTGGTAATAACACTTGATCTGCTATTCTATATTCCCCTAAGTCTCCCAATAAAAATGGTACCTCACTTGTGTGAGTAGGCCTACTGCCTGCGACAGGAAACAGCCCAAAATGCAACTTGGACACATCACATTTTTCCAGTGAAAACTGACCCTTTTATCGCAATGTGCCTAGCTATGGATTTCGGACCCTAGCTCAGCCGGCGCCTAAGGAAACCTAACAAACCTATACATTTTTGAAAACTAGATACCCAGGGAAATCCAGGATGGGGTGACTTGTGTGGCTCTCCTAGGTTCTGTTACCCATAGTCCCTTGAAAACCTCAAACTTTGTAAAAAAAAAAACCACATTTTCCTCACATTTCTGTGATGGAATGTTCTGGAATCTACATAGAAGCACAAACTTTCACCCACCCAGCATTTCCCAAAGTCTCCCGATAAAAATGATACCTCAGTTGTGTGGGTAGCCCTGTGACAGGAAACGTCCCAAAACGCAACTTGAACACATCATATTTTTCCAGTGAAAATGTAGCCTTTTTTGCAATGTGCCAAGCTGTGGATTTTGGACCCTAGCTCAGTCAGCGCCTAGGGAACCTAACAAACCTATACATTTTTGAAAACTAGATACCCAGGGAAATCCAGGATGGGGTGACTTTTGTGGCTCTCTCTAGGCTATGTAACCCAGAATCCCTTGCAAACCTCAAACTTTATCCAAAAAAAAGAATTTTCCTCACATTTTTGTGATGGGAAGTTCTGGAATCTGCGGGGAGTCACAAACTTCCAGCCACCCAGCATTCCCCAAAGTCTCCCGATAAAAATGGTTCCTCACTTGTGTGGGTAGGCCTACTACCCGCAGCAGGAAAATGCCCAAAATGCAATGTGGACACATCACATTTTTCCAGTGAAAACTGACCCGTTTTTTGCAATGCGCCTAGCTGTGGATTTTGGACCCTAGTTCTGCCAGCAACTAAGGAAGCAAAACTATACATTTTTGAAAACTAGACATCCAGGGGAATCAAGGATGGGGTGACTTGTGTTGCTCTCACCAGGTTCTGTTATCCAGAATCCCTTGCAAACCACAAACTTTGTCAAAAAACAAACTTACCTCACATTTCTGTGATGGAAAGTTCTGTAATCTGTGTGGATCCACAAACTTATACCCACAAAGCATTTCCCCAAGTCTCCCAATAAAAATGGTACCTCACTTGTGTGAGTAAGCTTAGTGCCCGTGACAGGAAACGGCCTAAAGTGTATTGTGGCGACATCAAAATTATCAATTACAAAAAGACTTTGGGGCATATTAGCAAGGCGATTATCGCCACTTTAGCGGGACTTTTTCCCGCTAAAGCGGCGATAATATTATCGCCTTATCAACAAGCTGTCGCTAACTGCTGTTAGCGACAGCTTGTAGGCGATAGCGACCGGGTTGGGTGCCGCTTTGCATGCCAGCGATATTTATCGCTAATGGCATGCAAAGTAGGCGTTCCCCACCTAACAGCGACTGGAAACAGTCGCTGAGGTCGCTAACGCCTATCAGCGAGGCAGGGGCGGTGATTAGAGAACCAGCGCTAAACACATTTAGCGCTGGTTTGCTAACACCTGGTCCTACCCTGACTTAGCCATGTAATCCAATGAGAGGTGGATTACATGGCTAAGTCCCCTCGCACTATCAGCAAGCAGAACTGGGGAACAGTGTGAATATCGCCTGTTTTCAGGCGATATTCACACTGTCTCTCAAGGTTTCTATCGCTTTGGAGATTAGCATTGCTGATTGCACGCTAACTCCGCGATAGAAACCGGCGATGCCTGGCGATAATTATCCAAGCGCTAATTGCGCTTTGCGATAATTATCGCCAGGCATTGCTAATATGCCCCTCTGTTTTGCGAGGGAGTCACCTGCATTTTTGATCCCGGGCTCGGCGGACATCTAGGGAAACCTACAAATCCCAGATATTTCTGAAAACTAGATACCTGGGGGAGTCCAGGAAGGTGTGACTTGCATGGATCCTCCGAAGTTTTTCTACCCAGAATCCCTCCAAACCTCAAATTTAGCGGAAAAAATCAAATTTTTATCACATTTCTGTGTGGGAACGTAATCAGATCACTGGGCTGACACAAATTTCCCACCACCCTGCATTCCTCCAGGTCTCCCGATAAAAATGGTTCCTTACGTGTGTGGCTAGGCCTAGTGCCCACGACTCAAAACGCAAGGTGGACACATCACATTTTTCCAGTGAAAACTGACCCTTTTTTCGCAATGTGCCTAGCTATGGATCTTGGGCCCTAGCTCTGCCGGCACCTTAGGAAACCTAGCAAAACTATACATTTTTGAAAACTTGACATCCATGGGAATCTAGGATTGGGTGACTTGTGTGGCTCTCCCCATATTCTGGTAACCAGAATCCCTTGCAAACCCTAAACTTTGCCAAAAAACCCACATTTGTCTCACATTTCTGTGATAGATAGTTGGGAATCTGCATGCATCCACAAGCTTCCACCCACCCAGCATTCCTCAAAGTCTCCCAATAAGAATGATACCTCACTTAGGTAGGTAGGCCTAGTGCCCATGACAGGAAACGTCCCAAAACGGAATGTGGACGCATCACATTTTTCCACATAAAACTGACTCTTTTTTTGCAATGTGCCTAGCTGTGGGTTCGGGACCATAGCTCAGCCTGCATCCAGGGAAACCTAGCAAACCTGTATATTTTTTAAAACACACTGCGGAATTCAGGATGGGGTGACTTGTGAGGCTCTCACCAGGTTCTGTTGCCCAGAATCCCTTGCAAACCTCAGACTTCGTCAAAAAAACAAATTTTCCCCACATTTCTGTGATGGAAAGTTCTGGAATCTGCATAGATCCACAAACTTCTACCCACCCAGCATTCACCAAAGTCTCCCAATAAAAATGGCACCTCATTTGTGTGGGTGGGCCTACTGCCTGCGTCAAGAAATGTCCCAAAACAGAATGTGGACACATCATATTTTTCCAGTGAAAACTGACCCTTTTTTGCAATGTGCCTAGCTGTGGATTTTAGACCCTAGCTCTGCTGGCACCTAAGGAAACCTTGCAAAACTATACATTTTTGAAAACTATACATCCAGGGAAATCCCGGATGTGGTGACTTGTGCAGCTCTCACCAGGTTTTGGTACCCAGAATTCTTTCCAAACCTCAAAGTTTGTAAAAAAAACACATTTTCCTAAACTTTCTGTGATGGAAAGTTCTGGAATCTTTGTGCAGCCACAAACTTCCACCCACCCAGCATTTTCCTCACTTTCTGTGATGGAAAGTTATGAAATCTGCAGGGAGCCGCAAACTTCCACCCACCCAGCATTTTCTCAAGTCTCCCAATAAAAATGGTACCTCACTGGTGTGAGTAGGCCTAGTGCCCGCGACAGGAAACAGCCTAAAGTGTACTGTACAGACCTCAAAATTATCGATTACAAAAAGACCTTGTTTTTCGAGGTAGTCACTTGGTTTTTGATTTCGGGCTTGGCGACCATCTAGGGAAACCTACTAATCCCAGATATTTCTGAACACTAGACACCCAAGGGAGTCCAGGAAGGTGTGACTTGCATGGATCCCCCCAACATTTTTCTACCCAGATCCCCTCCAAACCTCAAATTTAGCTGAAAAAAATCTAATTTTTCTCACATTTCTGTGTGGGAAAGTTGTGAGATCACTGGGCTGACACAAATTTCCTAGCACCCAGCATTCCCCCAGGTCTCCTGATAAAAATTTAACTTCACTTGGTGGGTGGACCAAGTACCCAGAACAGGCAAGGGCCCAAAACATATTGTGGAGACACAAAAATTACCTATCACAAAATGACCTGGTTTTGCAAGGGGGGGGGACCTCTGTTTTTGGTCAGGGGCTCGGTGGCCATCTAGGAAAACCTACCAAACCCACACATTTCTGAAAACTAGACACCTGGGGGAGTTCAGGTAAGTATGGCTTGCGTGGATCCCCCAACGTTTTCCTACCCAGAATCCCCTGCAAACATCAAATTTAGCTAAAACAAATCACATTTTCCTTACATTTCTGTGTGTGAACACCTCACAGGCGCAAATGTCCTACCACCCAGCATTCCCCTTGGTCTCCCGATAAAAATTATACCTCACTTGTATGGGTGTCCAATGCAGTATCACTTAAAAACTTATTTAAAAAGAAATATAAGGCTTAGAGTTCGTTGTGCCATCCCCTCAATCCAGGGAGACTGAGGGGAATGCTGAGTGGTAGCACATTTGTGCCGGCACCATTATCCCAGACAGAAATATGAAGAAAATGTAATTTTTTTTAGCTAAATTTGAGGTTTGCAGGGAATTCTGGGTAGGAAAACGTTGGCGGATCCACGCAAGCCATACCTCCCTGAACTCTCTTGGGTGTCTACCAATCCCAGACATGTCTAAAAACTAGACAGGGAGGAGTGGCTTGCATGGATCCCCCAAGGTTTTCTTATCCAGGACCCTGTGCAAACCTCAAATTTAGCTAAAAATCAAATTTTCCTCACATTTCTGTCTCCCTCAGTCTCCCGATTAAAATGATACCTCACTTTTGTGGGTGGGCCAAGGGCCTGCAACTGGGATGGGGCCAAAAACATAGGGATTGAGGTGATAGCACAGCAAGCTCTAAGCACTATTTTTTATTTTTATATGCGTGTTTATGAAGACTCTGCATTAGACACACACACAAGTGAGGTATCGTTTTTATCAGGAGACCAAGGGGAACACTTGGTAGTAGGACATTTGTGCTGGCACATAGATCCCAGACAGAAATGTAGGGAAAATTTGATATTTTCAGCTAAATTTGAGGTTTGCAGTGGATTCTGCTTAAGAAAATGTTGGGGGATCCACGCAAGACACCCCTCCCTGGACTCCTCAGGGTGTCTAGTTTTAATAAATGTCTGGGTATGGTAGGTTTCCCTAGATGCCCACTGAGCCCAGGACCAAAAATGCAGGTGAATCCCTCACAAAACCAAGTCTTTTTGTGATCAATAATTTTGAAGTCTCCAGAGTATGTTTTAGGCCATTTCCTGTGCGGGCTCTAGGCCTAACCACACAAGTGAGGTATCATTTTTATCGGGAAACTTGGGTGAGTGGAAGTCTGTGGTTCCCTGCAAATTCTAAAACTTTCCATCACAGAAATGTGAGGAAAATGTGTTATTAATTGACAAAGTTTGAGGTTTGCAAGGGATTCTGGGTAACAGAACTTGTTGAGAGGCGCACAAGTCACCCCATCCTGGATTCCTTTCGGTGTCTAGTTTTAAAAAATGTAAAGGTTTGCTAAGTTTCCCTAGGTGCCTGCTGCGCTAGGGCCCAAAATCCACAGCTAGGCACATTGCAAAAATAAGGTCAGTGCCTAGTGGGCATTCTGCCGCCCGAAGGGGGGCAGATAAGGGGCTATTGCCCAAATATGCCTCCCGGGAGGGCAAAAAGTCTGTGGCATGGCAATTATTTTGGGGGGTGGGGGCATTGACATGCCCATTCTGGGAAGCCCCCACCCCTATGTATATAAAAAAAATCCTTGGTGCCTAGTGGGCTTTCTGCCCCCGGGGGACAGATAAGGGGCTATTGCCCCATCTGCCTACCGGGGGCAGAAAGACTAGCAATTTGTTTTGGGGTGGGGGCATTGGCATGCCCACTCTGGGCAGCCCCCACCCCTATGTATTAAAAAAAATCCAGGGTGCCTAGTGGGCTTTATGCTACCCCGGGGGCAGATCAGGGGCTATTGCCCCCATCTGCCACCTTGGGGGCAGAAAGACTTTGGCATTTTTTTGGAGCGAGGGTGGGGGCATTGGCGTGCCCATTCTGGGCAGCCCCCACCCCTGAACTACAAAAAATAATCCTTGGTGTCTAGGGTGCTTTCTCCCCCCCAGGGGTGTAGATTGGGGCTACTGCCCCTTTGAAATGAGGGAGCATAGGTCCTTGCTCAATGGGGCAGCTCCCCCCTACCTGGTGTCTAGTGAGTAGATCCCTGCTTGAGGATCGCCCTCCTGTGGTGATCCCCAAGCAGGGATCCACTAGGGAGGGGTATCATTGGAAAAGGGAGATTTTCCCCTTTCCAATGATACCTCCCCTGTGTGTTTCGGTGCTCGGGGGCTGAGAGCACTGAAACAGTGAAACTGAAACTAAGTTTCAGTTTTGTTTTCAGTGTAATGACGTCAGCGAGCCATGCGCATGGTCGTCGTTACAAAGAAATTCCCAAAAATGCCTCGGGAGGTTGGGGAAGCTCTTCCCCACCTTCCAAGGCAAAAAAGAAAAAAAGGAAACCCCTCTGCTGTTTAAAGCAGAGGGATTTTGTGCAAGTGTGCACATGACAGATTGGTTCCGTCATGAGTACACAAGCACTGGTGCTCATGACGGAACTATTCCGTCATGAGCACCAAATGGGTTAAAGGTACAGTTGTGTATTTTTCTTTAGATATAAAACACAATATTGAAACTGTGGGTGTAGAGATAAATTTGGATGAATCACTTGTTATTCTAGTGAATGGTGTGTCCACGAAAAATAAGAAATTCTGTCAGGAACTAGTAGATGTAAATAATGTGAAGAAAGCTGCATTATATCATAATCATTTGCAGTATAAAGATGTAGGTATTCTCTAACATGGAAGTTGCATGGAGGAAGAAATGTTGCCTTCAAGTAAACAGTTTGAAAAATTGGATAGAAGTAGATCTGAAAAAATATATGAGCATTACAGTATCCATCAACTACATTGAAAAGATATTATGGGGGATGCCATTGAACTGCATCAGATGAAAAAAGCTACAAAAACTCCAATGAGTGTCTAGAGAAAAGGTTCCTCAAGTTGCTTCTTCTCAGTTCTCTTTGAAAAAAGAAAAATTATAAAACTGTTAGAAACACCTTCTTAAAAAACAACAGTACTTTTAACAAACATTTCAAAAGTACCCCACAAAATCCCCCAAGCAATAATGATGCAGTTTTTGACTAACACTGAATTTTAACCTGCACTACTATGAAGCTAACTTCTACTTACTGACAAGGACCCCCTTTATAGTGGGATACTTCAACCTCTTCCCCTTCTCTCGTGCCAATATGTGGTCCCTCCATCACCATGAATATGACTCCAAAGGCACCTCTACAATACACCTAAGTGATCCTCTGTACCTCTACAGCTACTACTTAAGCCAGAAATAACCTGTCTATATCAAGCCCCTCCTAAAAGGCAGGCACTAAGTCTCAGAAAACATGAACTCTTTCTTCTGCACCGTAGTGGTGCTCACACCTTTTTTGCTAGACTCTAACAGTTTTTTAGACTTCCAGTGCACCTCCTTGGCACTTCAGCCAGCAAGACCCTTTTCTCCTTTAAGGCTCTCTTAGCCTCACTATTTCCCTCCTCTGCACCCACCTGAGTCAGTTGTGGCCTCAGTTCCCACTCAGGCTGTCTGTCCTTGAGGTCCTCAGGGAACTCGCCTTTGGAGAAGACAGTACTTCCTACACTGTTTCCAAAACAAAAGTCTCTCTCTGGAAGATTCCCTCTCTCCTGTGGAGACTTTACACACTCATTTCTCCACTCCTCTACTTCTTTCTGAAACCACACTTTTGGGCCCCGATTCGGAGGTCAACTACAATCAGGGTTCTCCCTTTTCAAGAGTGCTGAAGTAGTCTTCTTCAAACTCTTCTTGTGGTACAGGTTATCTTCTGCAGATGTCTCCATGGGCTCTAAGGGCGAACTATTACTCAAACCTGGATGCACAAATGAGTAAATGGGTGTTTGAATGGTATTATGGGTGTGTGAGTGAGCGTGGCAGTCACTGTCTGTCTATATGAGTGATAGGTGTATAACTGCTTTTGTGAGAGTGTAACTGAAATGGTAAGTGCCTCCCTGACTGTGAGAGTGTGTGCAAGTTACATGCTATTAAATTACATAATTTAAGTTAACACCCACCTCTAATTTCAAATGCATTTATTCATAAGAGCATGATAAAATTAATACACATTCAGCATAGCAATTCCTCTTTCTCCTTTCCTGCTCACTGTATTTTTAGTTAATATTCTCATCTAAGCAACCTTCTATTTTCCCTTCTATTAGACTGTCTAGAAGCCACACATTGTCTTTCACCTTACATACACTCACTATTTTTTTCTAAATATACTTTTGTGCACTACAATCTAATTAACATACCTGTAAAAGCTCTTTGCTGTTTCAGTAGAAAAACAGGTAAAATGGCTACCCCTTACCATGTGGTCTTCCTTATGCTGCTCTAAATTACATGCTTCATTTCTTCTTTATTTTTTTTGTACTACTTCTAAATGGTGAGTATTTCTTTAATCCTTTCCATGTTTCCTATGAAGAAGCCCAATTTGGTTGGCATTTTCATCTATTTGCGATTCCACCACGATGCTCAGCGCAGCACCCCATGTAACCTTGTGGCAAGGTTCGCGGATTTACATGGAGGGCCGCGCTGAACCCTGCAACGTCTCTGTGGATATCGCACATGGCCCAAAAACATTTTATGGCATTTTACTGACCAGTGCACAGGCTTACCCCTCATTTTTAAATACACAAGGGGTCAGGAAAGCTCTGATCTGACCCCTTCTTTCACTATACAAGCAGCTTTTCAGCTCCGGGGATAAATAAAATGGTGGCCGCAACTTTTCTGTTAAGCTGCGGTCAGCCAATAAGAATATTACTTTGGCGCCGGGTCTGCGGATATATATATATATGTATATATATATATATTTATATATAAAAGAAAACAATCTCTAAGTCACAAGGACTACTCAGAAGCACCTGTGCTGCAAATTCAAATTTATTGAAACAGATTCCCCTGAAGTGTGTCACCCGTAACCTTGGTCACGGGTAAATATATATTACCTACTGGAGGTCGCCTGTCGGTAGTTATGGTTAAGACCTAGGTTTCATAGACAGAGCATTTTTTGTTTTGCTAACAGCATTGGTTCTGTTTGAGGAATCTTCACCTGATATTCAAAACTGATTTGCCAGTCACTTCAGCTGCTATCTGGAATATTTTCTGGGTGATCCATCAAGCAGGGGCCGAGAAAAAGAGGAAATTCCTCATTTAGGTTTTAGACGTGACTACAGCCCGAACCACTAAATCAAATTATCCCAAATGTAGCAGAAATCTAGACCGTAGTCCAGGAAGAGAGTTTATGTAATTTGGTGTCAATCTGTTCAGTAGTTTTGAAGTTATTATAAAAAGGATTTGTGTATATCTAGAGATGTGGATCCACTGTGTATCCTTGGACCAATATCAATGCTATGATTGGCTAGTCACAACCTGAGAGAAAAGTTGTGGCCTGCCATTTTGTGTAACGAAACATGTTTCCGGGGGGGGGAGCAATAAAGTATAAATAGGATATAAGGTGTCAGAATAGAGGTATCCTGACCCCATGAGACTGATGGAAGGGTCTCTGAGGGACCCCTCATGGGCAAGACGTTGTCCAAGAATGCTTTTTTGGGGCACACGAGGATCCGCAGATCCACAGCGGTGTTCAGACCAGCCCCTTGTGAATCTACAGAACATCTGCAGATCCAGAACCCAATAAAACCCCTTGCACCCACTCACAGACTCACTCACACACTCTCTTACACACTCACACAGCCAGTAACACTCCATACACACACTAACACACCCACTTAGTCCCTCAGACACTCTCTTCTACACCCATACAGTCACTGATAAATCCACTCAGAGGCCCAGAGAGCCACTCAAACACCCTCTCACAGGCCGACACAGGCACTCATACACCCATTCACACAGCCAAGTGCATATCCATACAGCCACTTACACATCCACTCACAGACCCATACAGCCACTTACACAGCCATTATCGTACCCATACAAAAACACCACTGACACACCCACTCAGCCACTGACACACCACTCAGAGACCCACATAGGTACTTACACATCCAGTCATAAACCCACTCATCACATACTCAGATACCCACTTACACACCCACACAACATGTGTATTTGTAAAGCACACATTTACCCCGTCAGGGTCTCTTGGCGCTAAATAACAGATGTTTATTGTTACCCAACTCAATGGTACTCATTTTATTGACTTCAGATGGATGAAAGGTTGATTGGACCCGCCGGGATTTGAACCTGTGACCATGAGGTCGAACACAGGCCCCTGCTGTGGATGCATTAGTCCACTGAGCCACCAGACCCACTTACACACCCACCCATACAGCCACTCACACACACACTTAGAGACCTAGAAAACCACTCACACACTCAGTCACATATCCATACAGCCACTCAAATACCCTCTCACATTCCCATACAGTCACTAATACATTTACTCAGAGACTCAGAGAACCACTGAAACACCCACTACAGACCCACACAGGCACTCTCACATACACTCACACACATATACAGCTACTCACACATCCACTTACATACACACTGCATTAAATGTGTTGTTGTTTTGTACTGAATGTGTGCTTCTGGTAGGGGATGGATTCATCACAAATCCGTCTGCAACATAGCTGCACACCCCTTATTTGGCCGAGGATCCGCGAGCGGACCAGAATGAGAAATTAGAAGAATAAGATTTACAGTATTTGGGAAAAGGGTTGGCTCTGAAAAGATACTGTCTTTTAAGTAGTTGAGAAACAATCTGTTGCTTGTGAAATGGACTCTGTCTTTTTGATATATTCCGTCCATGTTGAAGCGTAAGTTGTTATGGTATATAGAGTCCATGTTGTGGTCTCAGAAAAATGCAGAAACAGATTTATTGACATGTTTCCTAGTTTTCTCTATCTGCGGACACAATTGGGTTGACCACTGCCACTTATGTCTTTGGCAAATACTGGAGAACACCAAAGCAGTATGTGGGAAAATTATCATTAATTTACTAAAGGTATGCTTCATTAAGCTTTCCAGTCCTCCCCAGTAATTGTGCCTAGGTCATTACCATCACAGTGCACAATTATGGGGTCTGGATGATGGCAATCTGCAATTCTTTCTACCAAAGGCAGCAAATTGATTCCACTTTAACCCTGTCTTGGCAACCCAGGTAAAGTCTACATTAACTAAACCTGGGTCCATGCCAATGCCACTTTTTTAGCACTCTCTCTGGCCGAAAACACAAAACATGGCCCACAATCTAGACTCAGACCATTTTGTAGACAAATATGAGTAGCACACAGGAAAAGACTGCAGTAGAATGAGGCAGTTTAGAAGATGAAAGGCAGCTAAAATGAAGGACAGCAAGTCAAATATAAAATAACATATTTGATTGAATGGTGGAGATGTGCAGGGAGCTAAAATCAGGAAGTGACTTTAGCAAAAAAAGTAACTACCTCTGTGATTTGTTCAGGCGAAATTAAAAAAAGCTATGTTATATGGGATACGCTTGGAAGTGCTAACAGTCAGCCTTACCTGCTACAATTAATGTGAAGCTAGTGTGATGTTTAGAGAAAGTCTTGTGAACTTTTCCCATACTGATAGGCAGAGACTATTGGACTATTGGAAACATGGTTACATGGAAACGGAGGTAAAAGAGAGTGTGGGGAAGGGAACAAAAGAGACTGAAGTGTGAAAGTGAAAAGAAGACTGGTGTAAATAAATTGCTCAGTAGGGAGTGTATGTCTTTTAATTGACAATATTTTACAAAATGAAACATAAATGAAAAGCATTAAGCCTAGATTTTTGAGTGCTTTTAAGGGATTCCGTGTGGATCTGTTGATCCACCGCAGATTTGCATGGGGGCCACCCTGAGCGCCATAGTGAATCGGCAGATTCATGAAAAACCTACCAAATGGGGCTTCTTTATAGGAACAGTGTCATGTGAATTACGACCGACTCGTACGGAACACAAGCCGAACGACCCAACCGCACGGAAACCAGCTATCAGGCTGGGAAACTACGCGAATCGAACTGACCGACACGCACCAGGAATGAACCCGACAGAAACGTACCCGCGAACTCCGACCCGTGCAGTACGATGCAATGCGTGTAAAACCAGACCGAGTCGCACGGAGCCCAAGCCGTACGACCAACACTCATACAAAACCGAGCCGAAGTAACCCAATACTCCGCGACCGACGCGTACGCCGCACATGAAACCCATCAGGAACACAGCTTGAAAGACTCGTAGAAGCCCGCACGAGCCAACTGCAGCATCCTACTCGGTCAGAAGAACGTCTCCTACATGCCTAAAAAACACAAAGGAAAAAATACAAAAAAAGGGCCAAACAAGCAATGACAAAGTCAATAAATACAGGGGAAAAAACATGGAACAAGGACACACCCACAACTCCACCCATATAAAGGCCACAAATCCCTACCATGATCCTTTGCAAATTCAACTGACCTGCCAGCACAGAACACCATCAGACAGCAACCACAGACACACTCACAATTCATCCATCACACAAGCCACACACCATTAGCACCTCCCAAATAGCACCCTCACATACACCCAGCAAAACCTACACTAACCCACTCTCACTTGCACACTCACACACACATCAATCCCCACCACCACCCATCACCATGCCCCCAAAGAAGAATCCAAAGTTCCTAGACAGTGCATTGGAAGTCCTGGTAGATGAGATCCTCAGGGTAGAGCCACAGTTGTTTGGTACATTGGTCCAACAGACCCCCATGTTGCAGAAAACCAAGATGTGGGAGAGGATCGTCGACAGGGTGAACGCACAATCACCATGTTTGCGCACAAAGGAAGACATCCAGAACAGGTGGTATGATGTGGGCAGGAGGGTCAAGGAACTACTCAAGACGGATTACGCCTTGAGTAATCGCACCGGCAGTGGCCCTCCCGCCAAACCAGTATACCTCAGGCCCTGGGAGGAGAAGGTGCGGGCCATCCTACCACCAGCGAGCGTATATGGACTATCAAACATCCCAGAGCCTGGTGAGTACACAACAAATATACACAATATTGTGTGACAATACACACACATCACTGTCAAGGGGATAGTCAAACCATGCACCCTTAGCAAATCCACAGCAACCAAAAGATAATCATTCCAAGATGTGTATGTTAGTCAGATAAACACAATACATGCCATCTCATAGTGATATGTAACTGTGTCATGACATGTACAAACCTAACAACAAATAGAGCAAGGAGGTGGCACAAATCTAACCAACAAACACAGTCATATATTTTGCCACCACTAGAACACCACCTCACAGGGAAGCTCACTGAAAGGAAGGAATTCTGTGTATACTGGTGAAGTGAGTGTAGGCAATAGCATGATAGGAGTTGTAGTCACAGATATTGGTCACCCTTACTATTGGCCCATCAACACCACTCTGAACCATGCTCTGAACCATGGAGTGGAAAAGAACTGACAAGATGGCTGACACTGGGAACTGCTGTGGGGAGCACAAGGCCCTGCTGGGAACTGTGCAACAACCAACAGCAGGACACCACTGACTGACATCCTGAAAGCCAACTTGCACTCCCTGCAATGGAAGCACATTCCATGGTGGGATATCTGGCTGGGTGGGAAGGAGGACTGACAGCTCTGACCATAGTCACAAGCAGCTTTTCTCACACACCCACTTAACACAAACTCCACACAACTCACCTGGGAGAATGCAATGCCTCACACTCTAATTAAATATCCCACAAAGAACAACCACACTGGGTTATGCTGTGTGAAGCACAGGGACACTTTTGGGACTTGTAGCCAAACAAACGCCCAGACAACACTGTCAGCCATCCTGTCAGCACAGGCACACTACCCCACAGGGAAGCAGAGTCAAAAGGAAGGAAGTAGGGGCATGCTGGGAAGGGGGTGTAGGCAATAGCATGATGGGAGTGGTAGTCACAGCTCAACATCCCCCGCCCACATGGCCCAGCAAGCTCACACTGAAGCATGCACACCTCACAGGGAGTGAAAAGCCACTTCAAAGATGTCTGACACTGGCCTCAGCTGTGGGGAGCACAAGGCCCTGCTGGGAACTGTGCACCAACAAACAGCAGGACACCACTGTCAGCCATCTTGCCATTGCTGTCACACTCACACAGTGTGAAGTCGACTCAAAAGGAAGGAAGTATGGGCATGCTGGGAAGGGGGGTGTAGACAATAGCATGATGGGATTGGTAGTCACAGATATTGGTCACCCTCACAATTGGCCCATCAACACAACTCTGAACCATGCTCACATCACAGGGAGTGGAAAAGAACTGACAAGATGGCTGACACTGGGTACTGCTGTGGGGAGCACAAGGCCCTGCTGGGAACTGTGCAACAACCAACAGCAGGACACCACTGACTGACATCCTGAAAGCCAACTTGCACTCCCTGCAATGGAAGCACATTCCATGGTGGTATTTCTGGCTGGGTGGGAAGGAGGACTGACAGCTCTGACCATAGTCACAAGCAGCTTTTCTCACACACCCACTGTTAGACTTGGCACCATTGGCGTGGGTCTCCCTTCCATTTTTTTGCTGTTGCCTCTTATGTTTTGCTGGTTTTAGATGCTTTTGGGCACTGTGCCACTGCTGTTCAGTGCCACAGTGCAAGTGCTCCCTACTGTAAATTGATGTATGGATTAGTGACTCCATGATTGGATGATTGGTTTACTTGTCAGTCCCTAGTACAGTGCACTGAGTGTGCCCAGGGCTTGTAAATCCAATGCTGCTGGTGGGCTTGCAGCACTGGTTGTGCCACCCACAGAAGCAGCATGTAAAATGTGTCTCAGGCCTGCCATTGCAGAGCCTGTGTGCGGTCTGTGACTGCCATGTCGACTTGGCATGTGCACCCACTTGCCAGTCCCTAAACCTTCCCTTATCTTCATATCAGACACCCCTAAGGTAGGCCCCAGGGCAGGGTGCATTGTAAGTATAAGGTAGGACATGCCCTGGTGTGTGTGGCATGTCCTAATAGTGAATTACAGCCATTTTCGTTTTTCACTATTGCAAGGCTACCTGTTCTCCATAGGCCAGAATGGGCAGTTTGATTATTACACTTATAATCCTAACTGACCCAGGGAACATGGTAGAAAAACTAATTTAGTATGCCTGAACTCAGAATGATAAAATACATCTTTTAGTGAAGTTGGTTTTAACATTCTGTGTTTGAAAATACCACTTTTAGAAAGTGGGTATTTTCTTGCCTAAACTTCCAAGCCTGCCTCTGCTAGGTTGTGTATTCCTTGTCTGGAGATTGAGTGACAGGGGCTGGGGGTGGCTACAGGAGACAGGGTGAGTCAGCACAGGGCTGAATAGAAAGATCTGCATCCAGAGTGGAGGGAGGAGTTGCACCTGGGTCTGAATAGGGCTGTGCCTGCCTTCCACAATGCTGGCTCCACCTCCTGCCGGGTGTCTGATGGCTCTGCCCCTCACTCACAAAGGAAAGAAGGAGTCAGAAAAACAAAGTGCTCCAGGACTGACCAGAACTGGTTTTGGACTAGGCAGAGGCCTCTCTGCCTTCAGAGAACAAAGAGAAACTGTGTATAAAAAGGGGACCCAGACCCCCAGGAAATTAGATCACTTCTGGGAAATCAAGAAACCTGTTGCCAAGGAGAAGAACCGGAGAAGCTGAAGGAGGAGTACTGCCCCTGTGCTGTTTTGCTGATTGGGGTTGGCCTGCAGTGGTTGCTTTCTACCAAGGACAGGAGAAAAGACTTTGCTGTGCTTTGTCATCTTGAAGAAGAGAATCTCCAAGGGCTTGAACTAGAGCTTACCTCCTGCCTGAAGTCTCAGGGATACAAGACTTCACCAACCAGCTCCCCCCCTGCATTCCCTTGCTGGAAATTGAAGTGTCTGCTGTTGTGCTGGGCCTTCTGAGAGACTGCGTGTCGCTGGGAGCTGGAAGCGCGACGCAACAACGAGAAGCGTGTCGCCGCCGCAGCCGCGGTCATCGCATCGCCAAGGAAGCGAGACGCCACTGCCGCTGTCATCCTCGCATCGCCGAAGCGTGGCGCATCACCGGAGAAGCGGGACGCTGCCACAGAGGTCATCGTCGCATCACCGGAGAAGCGCGTCGCAGGGCCTGTTGCGGCTCCAAAGATCATCGAGTTGCCGCACGGCCGTCGGGCGTGCACGCATCACATCAACGTTGTCACATCGCAACCAAGACGCCATTTTGTCGCATTGTACCGGAGAAGAGTATCGCATCGAGGTGCCATCTTGTCGCATCGCACCGGAAAGCAGTAAGAAACCGACGCATCACCTCCCCACACAGTAAGGAAGCGAGCATCAACTCCCCTGCGCAGCAGTAAGGAACCGACGCATCCACGCCCCTGAGTGTAAGGAACCGACGCATCACCTTCCCTGCGACCCTTTTGTTTTCTTTGCGTTACGCATTCAAGGTACATTGAGAGTAAAGTGTTGCATTTACAACTTGAGAGAACTGAACTATTTTATAACCTTTTAAAGTCTATTTTTGAGTACAGTATTGTGGATTTTTGCTATTGGGTCTTGTGATAAGTCTATAGAAAGATTACTTATTTTTACATAACAACCTGTGTGGTGTCCATCTGTAGTGTTTTCACTGTATTACTGTATGTGTTCCCAAATGCTTTACACACTGCCTCTGAGATAAGCCTGTCTGCTCGTGCCAAGCTACCAGGGGGTGAGCAGGGGTTATTTTAGGAGTGTATCCCCCTTATCCTGACTAGAAGGAAGGGTCCTTATTTGGACAAAGGTGCAAACCATTGCCAACTAGAGACCCCAAGTTCTAACATTGGTGGTCAGCGGTGAGGATTTGGACTTGCATTTGTGATTCATATACAGTGATTGGTGTACACTACTAGTGAGTGCAGACCAATACGCGACCACATACATTTTGAAAGGACTTTTTTTCCTGGGAACCTTTATTTTTGTTGAGAACTGCCAATTTTCACAATGAGCAAAAGAGGATCCATTGCACCTGCAGATATTGAATTTGAAGAAGATAGGGTTGATACCTACACTGTGCCAGAGCTCAAAGCCGTTTGTAAAAGTTTAAAATCTCTATGAGAGGCCTCACCAGGAAGGAGGAGCTTCAAAAGGCGCTGAGGGCCTGGTTGGAAGCACGGAATGCCGGTGGGCAGCCCGAGGAGCCTGTGGAGGAGGCAGAGAATTTAGATGAGCAGCTTGAGGGGCCATTAGGCTTACCCGGGAGGAGAGTGCCTTCCAGGGAGGGCAGCAGTGTTTCTCAAAGGGCCTGTCTCCAGAGGAGCTGGAGGACAGGGACAAAAGCAGGATGCATGAAATGGAAATGGCCAAACTGAAACAGGGAAGCCATGATAGCCTTGAGCACAAGAAATTGGAGTTGGAAAGTAAGAGGTTGGCCATGGAAGAAAAAAGGATGCTTTTAGAGCATGAGAGAGTGGTGAGGGAGCTAGAGCTAAAGGCTAGGAGCCTAGAGATCACTCCCTCTGGTGGCAGCACACCTCCAGTGCCTGTAGAAAGTAGAGTATACATCCCCAAGGAGGTTATTAAGGATTTCATGAAGGGGGAGGACATTGGGCAATGGTTTAAAGCATATGAGATCGCCATGACATCACACCGGGTCCCTGAGAAGGATTGGGGAGCGGGGTTGTGGGGCCACTTTACAGGTGAGGGAAGGGAAACCTTGCTAGCCTTGCCCACAGAGGATCAGATGTCCTATGCCCACCTGAAGGAAGCTTTAGTGGCAAGGTATGGGTTAACTCCAGAGCTTTATAGGCAGAAGTTTAGGAACTGCACAAAGCTGGAGTCTAGTACCTGGGTGGAGTATCTGTCTTATTTTTGCAGAGCATTGGATGGATGGGTGAAGGGTAGCAAAGTAAATGACTTGCAGGGGTTCTATGATTTAATTGCATGGGAGCACTTGTCCATTAGTTGTTTTCCAGAGCTACGCCAGCACCTTGTTGACAGTAAGCTGACTAGTCCTAGGAAGCTTGCTGAGGAGGCGGACCGCTGGGTCAGTACCCGGGTCCACAAGGGTCTTGTGGGAGACTCCGCCAAAGGTGGGCAGGGTCCCCAGCAGAAGAGTGGGGGGACAAGGGTAAACAGAAGGAGTTCCAAAAAGGGCCCCAAAGTAAACCCCAAGAGAACCAAGGTAAGGGTTCCCAGCCTCCCACTGAGAAAAGACCATGGGTCCCAACAGATATGTCTGTTCAGAAGGGGCCCAAAGAATGTTTTAGTTGTGGTCAGGTGGGTCACTTTGTAGGAAGTCCCAAGTGCCCCAATACCGTGACCACTGCACCCACTGGTGCACCACCCCGGCAGATGGCTAGTGTAGAACTGGGGGAGGAGTTGGGTGCCCAAGGTGGGTGGGGTCCCGCAGAGATGTCCCTGGTCTCTTTAGGAGACAGTGAGATGGTCCCTGGGACCCAGCTGCCTGATAACACTAAAAAATACAAGCAGTGGGTGACCATCAATGGCCATAGGGTGGAGGCTCTCAGAGACACCGGGGCCAGTGTGACAGCTGTCAGTTGTCGGCTGGTGTCTGAGGAGCAGGTGGTCCCCAACGTATTCTACCCTGTAGTTGCCGCTGACAACTCAGAGAGCCACTGCAAGGTGGCCCAGGTTCCCTTTGGAGTGGGGGGTCTCAGGTATCCTTCAAGTAGCTGTGAGGCCAGCCATGCCTGTTGACTGTCTGCTAGGCAATGATTTGGAGAGCTCCCCTTGGGCGAAGGTGGAGCGGAGGTCTAATTTGGAGATGTTGGGTCTGCCAGAGTGGGCGTGTGTGACCACTCGGTCAATGGCAGCCGGTAAGGGTATTCAGGAGAACCTGGAGCCTGGAAGAAAGGCCCAGGTGCCTGCCTTAAAGAGAGGAGGCGGGGGGCACGGGAAACCGGCCCCTGAAGTTCCCACGGTCCAGGAGGAGGCAGACCTTGAGGGGGATGCCCTGGAACCTACAGGGGAACAAGTGGCTGAACTGGGAGACCTGCCTGAGCTGACCCATTGGCAGCAGGAAGGAGGCCCCTCCAGGGAAGAGTTCTGCGAGGAGCAGAAGAAGTGCCCTTCTCTTGAGGGCTTGCGGCAACAGGCTGCAAGCCAGGCCGCAGGTGATCAGTCTGGATCACACTGGATCTACTGGGAGAATGGTCTCCTGTATAGTGAGCCTAAGGTTGCTGAGCCTGGGTCAGCCCGTGTGCTGGTGGTACCCCAGCGCTTCAGAGCCTTCCTACTGCGTCTGGCTCATGATGTGCCTTTAGCAGGACATTTGGGGCAAGACAAGACCTTTCAAAGGCTTGTCACCCACTTTCATTGGCCCCAAATGCGCAAGAGTTCAGATACTCATTGCAGGACCTGTCAGACTTGCCAGGCAAGTGGTAAGAGTGGGAGGAAGCACAAGGCTCCTCTCCAACCTTTCCCTGTTGTCAGCACCCCCTTTGAGAGGGTGGGTATTGACATTGTGGGGCCTCTGGATCCCAAGACAGCCATGGGCAACAGGTTCATCCTGGTCTTGGTGGACCATGCCACCCGGTACCCGGAAGCCATCCCTCTTCGGACAGTGACGGCCCCCGCGGTGGGACGTGCACTGATGGGGATTTTCTCCTGTGTGGGGTTCCCCAAGGAGGTGGTGTCCGACCGTGGTACCAACTTCATTTCCAAGTATATGAAGTCCCTGTGGCAAGAGTGTGGTGTAACCTATAAGTTCACCACTCCTTACCACCCCCAAGGTAATGGGCTGGTTGAGAGATTCAACCGGACCCTGAAAGGCATGATTATGGGTCTTGAAGAACCCATGAGGCGTAAGTGGGACGTCCTCTTGCCATGCCTGCTCTTTGCTTACAGAGAGGTGCCCCAGAAGTCCTTAGGGTTCAGTCCCTTTGAACTGCTGTACGGCCATCCTGTAAGAGGACCTCTGAGTCTGGTCAAGGAAGGCTGGGAGGAAGCTCCCAGGAAAACTCCCCAGGATGTATTTAGTTACATGCTGGCCTTCAGGAACCAGACTCGGCGTTTCAGACAACACGCTGAGGCAAATCTGGAAGCCAGCCAGGAAGAGATGAAACGTTGGCATGATCAGAATGCCACTCTGATCGAGTTTCAGCCTGGACAAAAGGTTTGGGTCATGGCCCCAGTGGAGCCCTGTGCGCTCCAGGATAAGTGGACCGGACCATTTGATGTGGTGGAGCGCAAGAGTGATGTCACCTACTTGGTGGACTTGCAGTCTCCCAGGAACCCCTTGCGGGTCCTGCATGTGAACCGCCTGAAGCCCCACTTTGAGAGGTCTGAAGTGGGCATGCTCTTAGCAACAGATGCTGGGATGGAAGAGGAGACTGAACCTCTTCCTGACCTCCTGTATGCAAAAGAGCAAGATGGGTCAGTGGATGGTGTGAACCTCTCTCCCACCCTGAGCCCTGAGCAGCAGAATGACTGTCGCCAACTGTTGGGGCAGTTTTCTGATCTGTTCTCCCTGACTCCCAGTATCACTGAATGGTGCATCCATGATGTGGACACTGGGGACAGTCCTCCTGTGAAGCACAAAACTTACAGAGTGACTGACAGGGTGAGAGCTTGCATCAAGGAGGAGGTCGCCAAGATGTTTGCCTTAGGGGTGATTGAGTCCTCTAACAGCCCTTGGGCCAGCCCAGTGGTCTTGGTCCCAAAGGCTGCAGCGCCTGGTGCCACACCCGAACTCCGGTTCTGTGTGGACTACCGAGGACTCAATTCAGTCACCAGGACTGACGCGCACCCCATCCCCAGAGCTGATGAGCTCATTGATCGGTTAGGGGCTGCCCGGTACCTCAGCACGTTTGATCTAACGTCTGGATACTGGCAGATTGCCTTAACTGATGGGGCCAAAGAGAGGTCAGCATTCTCCACACCAGATGGGCACTACCAATTCCGGGTGATGCCCTTTGGGATGAAGAATGCCCCTGCCACCTTTCAGAGGTTGGTCAACCAGGTGTTGGCTGGGCTGGAGGATTTCAGTGCCGCCTACCTGGATGACATTGCAGTGTTCAGCGCCACTTGGGAGGAACATCTGCACCACTCTGGGAAGTGTTGAAGGCGCTGCGGAGGGCAGGCCTCACGATCAAGGCGAGTAAGTGCCAGATCGGGCAGGGTTCTGTGGTGTACTTGGGACACCAGGTTGGAGCGGCCAGGTGGCGCCCCTACAACCCAAGATAGATACCATCCTGGCTTGGGAACCCCCCAAAACCCAGACAGAGGTGAGAGCTTTCTTAGGACTCACCGGGTATTACAGAAGGTTTGTCAAGGGGTATGGCAACATTGTTGCACCCTTGACTGAGCTGACTTCCAGGAAGCAGCCCAGGAAAGTGAACTGGACTGGTGCCTGCCAAAAGGCTTTTGATGCCCTGAAATCTGCCATGTGCACGGCGCCCGTGCTTCAGGCGCCCAACTTCTCAAGGGAATTCATTGTGCAGACAGATGCTTCAGAGCATGGTGTTGGGGCTGTGCTTTCACAGATGAATGAGGAGGGCCTAGACCAACCTGTAGCCTTTATTAGTAGGAGGTTACTCCCACGGGAACAGAGGTGGAATGCGATTGAACGTGAGGCATTTGCTGTGGTCTGGGCACTGAAGAAGTTGAGACCATACTTGTTTGGGACTCACTTCCGGGTTCAGACAGACCACAGGCCCCTCAGATGGTTAATGCAGATGAGGGGTGAGAACCCAAAACTGTTGAGGTGGTCCATTTCCCTACAGGGGATGGACTTCACGGTGGAACACCGCCCTGGTACAGAACACGCCAATGCTGATGGTCTGTCCAGATTTTTCCGCCTTAGTGATGAGAACTCCCAGGAGGAAGGGTAGTTCTCCCCACATTTCAGCTGGAGGGGACACGTGTTAGACTTGGCACCATTGGCGTGGGTCTCCCTTCCATTTTTTGCTGTTGCCTCTTATGTTTTGCTGGTTTTAGATGCTTTTGGGCACTGTGCCACTGCTGTTCAGTGCCACTGTGCAAGTGCTCCCTACTGTAAATTGATGTATGGATTAGTGACTCCATGATTGGATGATTGGTTTACTTGTCAGTCCCTAGTACAGTGCACTGAGTGTGCCCAGGGCTTGTAAATCCAATGCTGCTGGTGGGCTTGCAGCACTGGTTGTGCCACCCACAGAAGCAGCATGTAAAATGTGTCTCAGGCCTGCCATTGCAGAGCCTGTGTGCGGTCTGTGACTGCCATGTCGACTTGGTAAGTGCACCCACTTGCCAGTCCCTAAACCTTCCCTTATCTTCATATCAGACACCCCTAAGGTAGGCCCAAGGGCAGGGTGCATTGTAAGTATAAGGTAGGACATGCCCTGGTGTGTGTGGCATGTCCTAATAGTGAATTACAGCCATTTTCGTTTTTCACTATTGCAAGGCTACCTGTTCTCCATAGGCCAGAATGGGCAGTTTGATTATTACACCTTATAATCCTAACTGACCCAGGGAACATGGTAGAAAAACGAATTTAGTATGCCTGAACTCAGAATGATAAAATACATCTTTTAGTGAAGTTGGTTTTAACATTCTGTGTTTGAAAATACCACTTTTAGAAAGTGGGTATTTTCTTGCCTAAACTTCCAAGCCTGCCTCTGCTAGGTTGTGTATTCCTTGTCTGGAGATTGAGTGACAGGGGCTGGGGGTGGCTACAGGAGACAGGGTGAGTCAGCACAGGGCTGAATAGAAAGATCTGCATCCAGAGTGGAGGGAGGAGTTGCACCTGGGTCTGAATAGGGCTGTGCCTGCCTTCCACAATGCTGGCTCCACCTCCTGCCGGGCGTCTGATGGCTCTGCCCCTCACTCACAAAGGAAAGAAGGAGTCAGAAAAACAAAGTGCTCCAGGACTGACCAGAACTGGTTTTGGACTAGGCAGAGGCCTCTCTGCCTTCAGAGAACAAAGAGAAACTGTGTATAAAAGGGGACCCAGAACCCTAGGAAATTAGATCACTTCTGGGAAATCAAGAAACCTGTTGCCAAGGAGAAGAACCGGAGAAGCTGAAGGAGGAGTACTGCCCCTGTGCTGTTTTGCTGATTGGGGTTGGCCTGCAGTGGTTGCTTTCTACCAAGGACAGGAGAAAAGACTTTGCTGTGCTTTGTCATCTTGAAGAAGAGAATCTCCAAGGGCTTGAACTAGAGCTTGCCTCCTGCCTGAAGTCTCAGGGATACAAGACTTCACCAACCAGCCCCCCCCCCTGCATTCCCTTGCTGGGAATTGAAGTGCCTGCTGTTGTGCTGGGCCTTCTGAGAGACTGCGTGTCGCTGGGAGCTGGAAGCGCGACGCAACAACGAGAAACGTGTCGCCGCCGCAGCCACAGAGGTCATCGTCGCATCACCGGAGAAGCGCGTCGCAGGGCCTGTTGCGGCTCCAAAGATCATCGAGTTGCCGCACGGCCGTCGGGCGTCCACGCATCACACCAACGTTGTCACATCGCAACCAAGACGCCATTTTGTCGCATCGTACCGGAGAAGAGTATCGCATCGAGGTGCCATCTTGTCGCATCGCACCGGAAAGCAGTAAGAAACCGACGCATCACCTCCCCACACAGTAAGGAAGCGAGCATCAACTCCCTGCGCAGCAGTAAGGAACCGACGCATCCACTCCCTGAGTGTAAGGAACTGACGCATCACCTTCCCTGCGACCCTTTTGTTTTCTTTGCGTTACGCATTCAAGGTACATTGAGAGTAAAGTGTCGCATTTACAACTTGAGAGAACTGAGCTATTTTATAACCTTTTAAAGTCTATTTTTGAGTACAGTATTGTGGATTTTTGCTATTGGGTCTTGTGATAAGTCTATATAAAGATTACTTATTTTTACATAACAACCTGTGTGGTGTCCATCTGTAGTGTTTTCACTGTATTACTGTATGTGTTCCCAAATGCTTTACACACTGCCTCTGAGATAAGCCTGTCTGCTCGTGCCAAGCTACCAGGGGGTGAGCAGGGGTTATTTTAGGAGTGTATCCCCCTTATCCTGACTAGAAGCAAGGGTCCCTATTTGGACAAAGGTGCAAACCATTGCCAACTAGAGACCCCCAGTTCTAACACCCACTTTACACAAACTCCACACAACTCACCTGGGAGAATGCAATGCCTCACACTCTAATTAAATATCCCACAAAGAACAACCACACTGGGTTATGCTGTGTGAAGCACAGGGACACTTTTGGGACTTGTAGCCAAACAAACGCCCAGACAACACTGTCAGCCATCCTGTCAGCACAGGCACACTACCCCACAGGGAAGCAGAGTCAAAAGGAAGGAAGTATGGGCATGCTGGGAAGGGGGGTGTAGGCAATAGCATGATGGGAGTGGTAGTCACAGCTCAACATCCCCCGCCCACATGGCCCAGCAAGCTCACACTGAAGCATGCACACCTCACAGGGAGTGAAAAGCCACTTCTAAGATGTCTGACAATGGTGCTCTGTTGTGGGGAGTACCAGGCCCTGCTGGGAACCAACCAACAGCAGGACACCACTGACTGACATCCTGAGAGTTAACCTGCACCCACTGCAAGGGTGGCATGCTTCATGGTGGGATAACTGGGCTGGGGGGAGAAGGAGGTCCGGATGTCAACCAAATACCACCAATGCTGGTCATGCACACACAGTGGGCCTGATTCACAGAACTAACTTACGACAAAAACGTAAAGTTAGTACTTTTTGCTATTCACAGAATACACTTACTCATTTTGGTATTCACATAATGAACTTACTCATTTCGGTATTCACAGAAGTTAGTAGTCCTAACTTTAGGACTCCTAAATGCCTTCTGTGAATACCGAAAGTCTTAAAGTTAGGATTTTTCTCAGTTTAGGAGTAGTAAAGTTAGGACTCCTAACTTTAGGACTCCTAAATGCCTTCTGTGAATACCGAAAGTCTTAAAGTTAGGATTTTTCTCAGTTTAGGAGTCCTAAAGTTAGGACTTTACTACTCCTAAACTGAGAAAATCCTAACTTTAAGACTTTCGGTATTCACAGAAGGCATTTAGGAGTCCTAAAGTTAGGACTACTAACTTCTGTGAATACCGAAATGAGTAAGTTCATTCTGTGAATACCAAAATGAGTAAGTGTATTCTGTGAATACCAAAAAGTACTAACTTTACGTTTTTGACGTAAGTTAGTTCTGTGAATCAGGCCCCTCAACATCCACATTGAAATGCATCAGGTTGGCAGGACAATGAGCCACACCAATATCAACCTCTGACTGTGACAACTTAGGACAATGCAATGTACAGGGCCGCATCCAGAGGTACAGTCACAACTGTCATGTGTATGAACCATTGATGCCTGCAGAAACATAACATACATTGTGTGTCTCTTCCAAAAACAGGTGATGACGGGGACACAGCAGCAGATGAGGAGGAGTCCCTGTTCCAGGCTCCGGTGGCCCCTGAGCTCTCTGGTGTGGAACAGCCTCTGCCCTCATCGGATGGCAAAGACCAACCTGGCACCTCCGGTGTGAGTCATCATGCAGCACCAGCAGGACCACCATCTGCACCCCCTGCACCCATTCCTCCAACATCTGCCAACACACAGACCACCCCCGCCGACACGGACAGAGCAAGGACACTGGATGACAACAGCACAGGGACCCCAGCCCACCGTGAAGCAACGAACAACAACCCCAGTACCAACCCCCAAGGGGGCCTAGGGTCACCTGTGCGTGCCACCGCAGGTCCCGCACGTGTGACCAGGGGTGGTGGGAGGGGTGGTAGGCAGAGGTCGCTGTTTGCAGAGGGGTCTGGACTGCATGATGACCCACAACTGGCACGCATTGCTGATGCATACCAGAATAGCACCGGAGAGGTCAGCCAGGTAGTGGGGATCCTCAAGGACATTCAACAGCAGCAGGCTGCCCATCATGCCCGCTTGGACTCCCACATGTCCCGTGTGGAGACACACATGTCCCGTGTGGAGACACACATGTCTGGTATGGAGTCCAAGTGGGACACATTGGAAGAACTGACAGCGGTGCAGAGGGACATATTGACATGCCTCCGCCAGATTAGCACCAACATGTCCACACCTCCCTGTGTGCCCACAACATCTGGTGCCGCAACAACTGCAACTGCCACAGGGAGGGAGGATGACTCTGGTGGAGAGTCCTCTGCACCGCAGCGGCCTGCACGTGAGGGTCCCCCAGAAAGAAGAGGGGTTGTCCGAGGAAGGACAACTGAGAGGCCGATGGCCATGTACATCCCCCAGGAACCCAACACCTGTTCTGGAAATTCTCCTTTGTGTGCAAACTGTTCACCCTGTCGAATGCAACCCAACTCTCCCACATGACATGGGGAGTTTAATTTGGACTAATGTATCAGATGACTGTGGACTTTACTCAGGACATTTCTGCTACCAACACTTCCAACTCATCTGGGAACTTTGGATTCCAATCCCAATGTACAGCACCCACCATCCTGTGCACTATCCTCACACATGTATGTAAATAAAATCACTAATACACCATACTTGCCTCTGTTGTGATTCCAACGTTGTTTTTGTCATGGAGATGATGATCTGCTAAATGACACTGAGCATGCTAACTGCTACAGCAAGTTCAACACCGTCATGTGAGTCATGGCGACGTGACACATATGAGGGAGACACACCACTAGGGCTACACAACACATAGACACCAGGGCCATCTGACTCATCGCCTACACTGATGTTGCCAGGAAATACAGTGGAATGCACAGACACCACACCTATTCAGAGTCTGTGTTAACTAGCCCACAGGTGCAGTAAGCAAATGTCAGTCAGATGTGTGACCACAGACAACGCACATCCCAAAGTGAAGCACGGGTTTATTACACATTTGCAACATGTTGTTTCCACTACAAATGCAAGGTAATCCCACGTGGCAGTGGCCACACAGTCAACAAGTGTAGAAGAAATAAAGTCCAGGGGTGTGTGGCACATCACCTGTAGGGAAACGACTGCTTCCACCCTGAAAGCTGAATCATGGTGTCGGGGGATCCGAGTTGACCAAACAACTCTGAAAGTACCCTGTGAAGGACAGACATGACACACAGTCAAAATCACTGAAGAACAGGACAGAACTGCAATACTCATGCCCAATACAAGTCACAAGATACCTACACAAAACCAAGTTAGCATGTCAACACTTTTGGGGAGTAAAGACTACCTGTAAGGACACATCGCTGCACGCATCCAGTCAAGTAGCACATGGCCACACTCAAACAGCACCAGAGCACCACCAACACATATCATGCAAACTCACAATATTGACATGACATCTCTGGATACTCACATTCAGCTGAAGAAGTTGGTGATGAGCTGTGTGCGGACATCACCCTCATCATCATCATCATCACTGGCATCGTGGCCCAGGCCAGGATCCTCCACAGGTGGCGGATGTTGGTCATCGTCATCCAGGATGAGAGGCAACTCCTTCCGCACTGCCAGGTTGTGTAACATGCAGCAGACGATTACAATCTTGCACACCTTTGCTGGGGGATATGGGAGGGCCCCTCCTGTCTTGTCTAGGCAGCGAAAGCGGCTCTTCAGGAGACCAAATGTCCACTCGATCACTCTCCTGGTCCGACCATGTGCCTCATTGTAGCGCATCTGGGCTGGTGTCACAGGGTTCCTGAGGGGTGTCAGCAACCACGGCATGTTGGGGTATCCGGAGTCACCTACATACAGACAATTGCACATTAGCAGAGTTGGAAAAGAGGATAGAATACAACATTGCAGAACACACACAATGGTACAAAGTCAGTACACACCGACAAGCCAGGCACGCTGGCTCTGCATCTGTGACATCATCCTCGGGATGCGACTACTCCTCATCACGTAGGCATCGTGTGCAGAACCGGGGAAACGGGCACACACATGTGAGATGCTCATATCTGCAAGACATACCACCAGAGCATTGATCGAATGGTAATGTTTCCTGTTCCTGTATGCCTTCTCATGTGCCTGTGGTGGTACCAAAGCCACATGTGTCCCATCAATGGAGCCAATGACATGTGGCATCCTCCACAGGGCATAGAAGTCACTCTTGACGTCAGTGAGTTGTTGATGTTTAGGGAAATAGATGTACTGGTTGAGGTATCTCAACATTGCCTCCAAAACATCGCGTAGCACACGGCTGAACATGGTCTGTGACATCCCACCAGCAGACGCCACAGTGTGTTGAAAGGTACCGGTGGCAAAGAAGTGTAGGGCTGCCATCACCTTCACCTTGGGGGTCAGCGATGTAGGGTATGGCCGGCCAGGTTGCAAATGTGTGACTTGTAGCCAAACAAACGCCCGGACAACACTGTCAGCCATCCTGTCAGCACAGGCACACTACCCCACAGGGAAGCAGAGTCAAAAGGAAGGAAGTATGGGCATGCTGGGAAGGGGGCTGTAGGCAATAGCATGATGGGAGTGGTAGTCACAGCTCAACATCCCCCACCTACATGGCCCAGAAAGCTCACACTGAAGCATGCACACCTCACAGGGAGTGAAAAGCCACTTCTAAGATGTCTGACAATGGTGCTCTGTTGTGGGGAGTACCAGGCCCTGCTGGGAACTGGGCACCAACCAACAGCAGGACACCACTGACTGACATCCTGAGAGTTAACCTGCACCCACTGCAAGGGTGGCATGCTTCATGGTGGGATAACTGGGCTGGGGGAGAAGGAGGTCCGGATGTCAACCAAATACCACCAATGCTGGTCATGCACACACCTCAACATCCACATTGAAATGCATCAGGTTGGCAGGACAATGAGCCACACCAATATCAACCTCTGACTGTGACAACTTAGGACAATGCAATGTACAGGGCCGCATCCAGAGGTACAGTCACAACTGTCATGTGTATGAACCATTGATGCCTGCAGAAACATAACATACATTGTGTGTCTCTTCCAAAAACAGGTGATGATGGGGACACAGCAGCAGATGAGGAGGAGTCCCTGTCCCAGGCTCCGGTGGCCCCTGAGCTCTGTGGTGTGGAACAGCCTCTGCCCTCATCGGATGGCGAAGACCAACCTGGCACCTCCGGTGTGAGTCATCATGCAGCACCAGCAGGACCACCATCTGCACCCATTCCTCCAACATCTGCCAACACACAGACCACCCCTGCCGACACGGACAGAGGAGGACACTGGATGACAACAGCACAGGGACCCCAGCCCACCGTGAAGCAACGGACAACAACCCCAGTACCAACCCCCAAGGGGGCCTAGGGCCACCTGTGCGTGCCACCGCAGGTCCCGCACGTGTGGCCAGGGGTGGTGGGAGGGGTGGTAGGCAGAGGTCGCTGTTTGCAGAGGGGTCTGGACTGCATGATGACCCACAACTGGCACGCATTGCTGATGCATACCATAATAGCACCGGAGAGGTCAGCCAGGTAGTGGGGATCCTCAAGGACATTCAACAGCAGCAGGCTGCCCATCATGCCCGCTTGGACTCCCACATGTCCCATGTGGAGACACACATGTCCCGTGTGGAGACACTTGTCTGGCATGGAGTCCAAGTGGGACACATTGGAAGAACTAACAGCGGTGCAGAGGGACATATTGACATGCCTCCGCCAGATTAGCACCAACATGTCCACACCTCCCTGTGTGCCCACAACATCTGGTGCCGCAACAACTGCAACTGCCACAGGGAGGGAGGATGACTCTGGTGGAGAGTCCTCTGCACCGCAGTGGCCTGCACGTGAGGGTCCCCCCAGAAAGAAGAGGGGTCGTCCGAGGAAGGACAACTGAGAGGCCGATGGCCATGTACATCCCCCAGGAACGCAACACCTGTTCTGGAAATTCTCCTTTGTGTGCAAACTGTTCACCCTGTCGAATGCAACCCAACTCTCCCACATGACATGGGGAGTTTAATTTGGACTAATGTATCAGATGGCTGTGGACTTTACTCAGGACATTTCTGCTACCAACACTTCCAACTCATCTGGGAACTTTGGATTCCAATCCCAATGTACAGCACCCACCATCCTGTGCACTATCCTCACACATGTATGTAAATAAAATCACTAATACACCATACTTGCCTCTGTTGTGATTCCAACGTTGTTTTTGTCATGGAGATGATGATCTGTTAAATAACACTGTGCATGCTAACTGCTACAGCAAGTTCAACACCGTCATGTGAGTCATGGCGACTTGACACATATGAGGGAGACACACCACTAGGGCTACACAACACATAGACACCAGGGCCATCTGACTCATCGCCTACACTGATGTTGCCAGGAAATACAGTGGAATGCACAGACACCACACCTATTCAGAGTCTGTGTTAACTAGCCCACAGGTGCAGTAAGCAAATGTCAGTCAGATGTGTGACCACAGACAACGCACATCCCAAAGTGAAGCACAGGTTTATTACACATTTGCAACATGTTGTTTCCACTACAAATGCAAGGTAATCCCACGTGGCAGTGGCCACACAGTCAACAAGTGTAGAAGAAATAAAGTCCAGGGGTGTGTGGCACATCACCTGTAGGGAAACAACTGCTTCCACCCTGAAAGCTGAATCATGGTGTCGGGGGATCCGAGTTGACCAAACAACTCTGAAAGTACCTTGTGAAGGACAGACATGACACACAGTCAAAATCACTGAAGAACAGGACAGAACTGCAATACTCATGCCCAATACACGTCACAAGATACCTACACAAAACCAAGTTAGCATGTCAACACTGTTGGGGAGTAAAGACTACCTGTAAGGACACATCGCTGCACGCATCCAGTCAAGTAGCACATGGCCACACTCAAACAGCATCAGAGCACCACCAACACATATCATGCAAACTCACAATATTGACATGACATCTCTGGATACTCACATTCAGCTGAAGAAGTTGGTGATGAGCTGTGTGCCGACATCACCCTCATCATCATCATCATCACTGGCATCGTGGCCCAGGCCAGGATCCTCCACAGGTGGCGGATGTTGGTCATCGTCATCCAGGATGAGAGGCAACTCCTTCCGCACTGCCAGGTTGTGTAACATGCAGCAGACGATGACAATCTTGCACACCTTTGCTGGGGCATATGGGAGGGCCCCTCCTGTCTTGTCTAGGCAGCGAAAGCGGCTCTTCAGGAGACCAAATGTCCGCTCGATCACTCTCCTGGTCCGACCATGTGCCTCATTGTAGCGCATCTGGGCTGGTGTCACAGGGTTCCTGAGGGGTGTCAGCAACCACGGCATGTTGGGGTATCCGGAGTCACCTACATACAGACAATTGCACATTAGCAGAGTTGGAAAAGAGGGTGGAATACAACATTGCAGAACACACACAATGGTACAAAGTCAGTACATACCGACAAGCCAGGCACGCTGGTTCTGCATCTGTGACATCATCCTCGGGATGCGACTACTCCTCATCACGTAGGCATCGTGTGCAGAACCGGGGATACGGGCACACACATGTGAGATGCTCATATCTGCAAGACATACCACCAGAGCATTGATCGAATGGTAATGTTTCCTGTTCCTGTATACCTGCTCATGTGCCTGTGGTGGTACCAAAGCCACATGTGTCCCATCAATGGAGCCAATGACATGTGGCATCCTCCCCAGGACATAGAAGTCACTCTTGATGTCAGTGAGTTGTTGACGTTTAGGGAAATAGATGTACTGGTTGAGGTATCTCAACATTGCCTCCAAAACAGCGCATAGCACACGGCTGAACATGGTCTGTGACATCCCACCAGCAGATGCCACAGTGTGTTGAAAGGTACCGGTGGCAAAGAAGTGTAGGGCTGCCATCACCTTCACCTTGGGGGTCAGCGCTGTAGGGTATGGCCGGCCAGGTTGCAAATGTGGGGCCAACCGCACCACCAATTCCTCAATCTGCGCCCTGTTGAAGCAGTACCGGCGGATGCAGTCACGTTCAACCATGGTTGCAAGGTCAGGGAATGGTCTATGGACAGCTGGTGCCCTGCAGTGCATAGGTGAAGAAAGACAGATTGTCAGTCACCCCACATATGTGGCATTGACCATACTCAATATCACATGATACATCATTACGAGACACAAGTACCTGATGTGTGTGCTGTTCTGTATGGCACCTATATGGCCAACATCTAACATCACAGTTCAACATGTGTTGACAACAAGTTCCAGGTTGTGCTATGGGAAATCATCAGGCTGTGTCACAGTACCCATGTACTGCTGTCACGTTCCAAGCACACACCACAGTGACATGTCAGGACAGATGTGCCCCAGGCATCACAGCTCATTGACAGGTCGATTCCCAGGGACCCTGTATTGCCACATGGACACTGGCATGACATGGCGTATCATGTACACGTCAGCAAAACAACCATGACTCCCACAGGTAGTGGCCCCTGTTGCCTCTGCAGGACAGACATGGATGTCTGTGACACACACACGCACAGCATCAAAGTCCATGCACAAACAACGTGGATGTGGAGACTGTCTCCCATTGTGCACATGGAATAAGAGACATTGGAAACACAACATGCACACAGACTGTGGAGGACCATCACTATTGTGGCAATGGGTCACCCTGTGACGTACATACCTTCCCACATGGGACTCAGGGTGTATGTGACATGACATACACATACACAACATGGAAATGTGACCATGCCACATGCTCTGAACTGAACAATTGCACATCACAGTGGTCAAGTGCACAACACACAAAGGATTCTGTTCCCATGAACACGTGCACAGCCTGGGAGTGGCTGCCCCCAAGTGCCACCAAAAAAACCACATGTTGACCCCAATACACACACAGGTAATGCAACCTTACATGCCTTAGGATACAGTGTGGACAGGCTGTGGTGTTGTAGGTGTGCCCTTGAGTCCCTGGCAAGTAAATGTGGCTGGCATACGTACACCAGTGACAACCATGGTGACATATGCGAGTGACTTGTACAGGGACGCGTCGCACAGCAATGGACCGATCGGTGCGCACGCATTGGCCATTGCATATGATGTGGACGGATACGCGTTGTACAGCAATGGACCGATCGGTGCGCACGCATTGGCCATTGCATATGATTTGAACGGATACGCGTTGTACAGCAATGGACCGATCGGTGCGCACGCATTGGCCATTGCATATGATGTGAACGGATACGCGTTGTACAGCAATGGACCGATCGGTGCGCACGCATTGGCCATTGCATATGATGTGGACGGATACGCATTGTACAGCAATGGACCGATCGGTGCGCACGCATTGGCCATTGCATATGATGTGGACGGATACGCGTTGTACAGCAATGGACCGATCGGTGCGCACGCATTGGCCATTGCATATGATGTCAACGGATACGCGTTGTACAGCAATGGACCGATCGGTGCGCACGCATTGGCCATTGCATATGATGTGAACGGATGCGTGTTGTTTTTCAAAATACGCGTTGTACAGCAATGGACCGATCGGTGCGCACGCATTGGCTATGGCCTGACATGGTAACGGACGCGTTTCGAAGCTTTAACGAGTCGGATGCAGTGAATTCAGTTGGCCACCCACAACAATGTTGCAAATTCATGGGTGTCATGAAGTTGAACTTTTGAAGGATGCTGTGGGCGTGTATAAGTGGTGCAATTCCATGGATTGGCCAGATTCAGAAGATGCAAACAACTTGGACCTATCACTTTGGACACATGGGACAGTATCTGCCTCTGCAGCACACATATAATGCTGGCTGTTCCCCTGAGAGCTCACTTGCCTGCACTACATGCTCCAGGACGACATCTGCCACTACCACTGCTGCTGTCTCTGCATCCTCTGGCTACTGCAATGGCACGTACTGTGGATAGAGCCCCAGCCTTCAGCACTGAGGAGAACCAGGCCCTGCTGGACAGCCTCCTTCCACAGTACAGCAAGCTGTATGGGAAACCAGGGGAGCAGGTGAGTGTGCTGTCCACTGCCTTACTAATTGTGCATGTTGTCTGACTAGCAAGACGTACAGTGTGTACACCAGTGGCTAGCATGCTCACTGAGTAGTTGTCACCCCCAAAGTGTGTAGTCACATGCACTGAACAGGTATAGTGCAGTAACAGTGCATTACAACAAGGTTTGACTTCCCAGGCAATGATACCATTTAGTAACTGCTGTTAAACTGTTCATAGCCATAGTTGCACTAACTGTGTAGATCATATGCCCCTGTGATTGAGACATGTATATCCAACTGTGTGATGCACGGAAATGTTGCATGTCTAGTAATGGACTTTTCACTTTGTCATCCTCACAAGTTGATGCCCACCAGAAGCAGGAGATCTGGCTGACCATCGTCCGGGCAGTACGATCTGTGGGGGTCTACAGGCGCAGGATCCGCAACTGCCAGAAGAGGTGGCAGGACCTTCGGGGCTGGACCCGGAGGATCGCAAGGGTCCAGCTGAAGCTGTCGCCTCCTCGCAGGAGGGGCGGACACTGGACCCTGACCCCCCACATGCTCCGGATCCTGGCGGTGGTCTTCCCTGACCTGGATGGGCAGCTGAAGGCCAGACAGCAGCAAGAAGGGGGTAAGTGCTAGCCTCAACTGTGTACTATGACTGACATGCTCTATGCACTCCTTTATCCTGGTTCCACTTCCACAGTACAACTGTCATGTCGTCCTGGACTTATGTCCCTCACTTGAGTCATGCCCCCTCCTCATATGATACACAGGTGTGGCCCTTACAGTCTGTGACTTAGGTCACTTGGGTACTGTGTAATTGCAGTTACCTGTGGTTCAAGTTGGGGACAGCATCAGTTACAGGAACTTTGTGGTGGGCTGCATGGGTGGTACAATTGCTCACAATGCCTGTGATCTGACATGTACTCTGGGTATGGCTTTAATATGTGTTCCAATTGCTGCTCTGACTCACCACATGTCTGGGGTATGTGCCACACACCCATGCTGCTGCAGAGACCAAGGTAGGAGCCTCAGAAGTATGTACATCATGTGTGTGACACATGCATAGCCACCTGCCTAGTGTTCAGGGTAATACCATGTTGCACATGGACCAGGACTGTAATACCTACTCCGTACATCGAAGGCACTCTGTTCTCCCACTCCCGTGTGTCAGCATACATATTGGGCATTGTGAAGAGTGCACTCAGGTGTATGCCTCTGTGTCACCGTGGTGTGGCCTTGCTATTTGGACTCCTGGAGTGTTTAACAATTTGGGGTGGCTAGCCATCTGAGTTGTGACCATGGGATCTGCACATAGGTTAATGCATAGGTCTCTGATCCCTTGACTGTGCACGATGTTGTATGAAACATTGAGGTGCAGGCAGCTTTGGTTCATTCTCATCAGACGGTGAAGTGCTCATGGATTAGTGTTTGCATGGATTAGTGTTTGCAGTCATTCAAATGTCTCATTTGATTGACGTGGGATCATCTCAGTCCTCATGATGTGGGTGGCCAGGGGTGCACATTTGCACCTGTCAGCTACAGGGCTTACATTTCTAAAACTTCCATGATTGTGACACAGTGCAGACTGGTGTTGTGTGTATGCACTGCCCCTGTGACAGGAGACAGTTATGACTGACTTGCCAGACAGGCCTGTGCCATGACATTCCAATCGCAAAGGGTGATCCAGCAGTGGTGTGATATGTCCTGCAAGCACACCATTGTTGCATTGTCTATCAGGACATGAGGACATCATTGTGTCTGGTGATGGAACCAAAACCCACATGTCAAACAGAGACTTTGCCCATCACTTTTCCTGACACATGTACTGAGTCAGTGGCAGGAGATGGCATGTGTTTGGAGTGACACATTTCCATATGTTCTCTTGGATGTCCAACAACTGTGTATGTGGTGCATGTGTGCACATATGATTAGTCGCATACAACAGGCAGCAGACAGATGGGTGCATGGACAGGTAGGATATGTGTGGCATGACTGACTGTAAGGCAGACAATGGGCTTCTTCAAATCAGTGTCAGCACTAATTGCAATGTCTAGCAAATGATGGCAGGGCTTGCTCTGTGATGTGCTGTACTTACTGTGGTGTGTGTGGTCAGTACAGGCGACTAATGTTGCTCTGTTTATCCTGATTGTTTGCAGATACATCCATGGCCACAGGAGGAGACAGTTCCATGGACCAAGAGGAGCGGCAGAGCCAGACTGGGTCCACTGCATGGGAGACCGAGGGACCCAGTGGCACGGAGGGTGAGGGGAGCCACACTGAGGATACCTCAGCTACGACCACCTCGGCTGGGGAAAACAGCATCTCCAGTGAGGACTCCCTTGTGGAGGTGGGTGTCAGCAGACCAGAGGCAACGTCAAGCAAGTCTGTCCCCGCCACCACCACCATCTCCACCCTCCCATCTGCTCCCATCCCACATGTCCGTGGAGGCTCCCGTGTAGGGGAGCGTGTCTCCTTCATGCCAGGCACCGCACCCCTGCCTCTGTCCCCCCTGCTGCCCTGAGTGTGGAGTCTGTGGACTTGCTGAAACAGATCCATGTAGGGCAGACATCAATTCTGAGTGTCCTCCATGCACACACGGGTCTTTTGACACAACTGGTGTCATTCATGGAGGGCATGTCATCTGGCATGTCTGCCCTACATCGGACCAATCAGTCCATGGCCTCCTCACTGATGGCAGCAGTGTCCCTCCTGCAACAGTCCCTCACCCCTCCTACCTCTGCCCCATCCACAATCCCCAGCACCCTACCTGTCCCAAGCACACACAAACCGGCACCGGCACGCACCAGCATAGACCCAAGCAGCACACAGACACACAAGCCAATTTCCAGACGCACACACGGTCAGGGGACTGATACCTCACTCACAGGGGATGGGGCCCAGACACACACACACGCATCCACGAGCACTCCGCAGTCCTCAGATACCTCTCCCTTCAAAACACCTTCCCTTGCCTCACCTGCAACCCCCCCCTCCCAGAAGCTCTTCCTCTGTGAGCTTGGCCTCTTCCCCACAGATACATTTGACACGAAGTCCAGGCGGAAGAGGAGACCACCACACACAGAGGGGAGTGCCCCTCACACCCGGACACCCTCCCCCAGGCACAGACAGACTGAGGACCCCATTCGAAAGTCCCCCCGGACCAGGAAGGGCAAGACCCTACCACCACCACACAGGCTCTCTCCTCCATCCCCCAGGCCACCACTCCACAGGTTCCACCGCCACACCCTGCCCCAGGTTCCCCCACACACCGATACTGCATCCCCAAACTGCTTAGGCCCTCCCCCCGCCACTTGCTCTTCCACCCCCAAACCAGACACTCACCCTTTTTGTGCCACTGGTGTGGAGACCGGGTCCCCCCCTCTGTACTGCCCACCTCATCTGCCCCCCCTTCCACTCCTTGGAGTCATGCACTGCAGTGGAGTCCACAACCACCCCGTCTGACTCGGGCACTGCAGTGGGGACCCAGTCCACTCCATCTGACCGGCCCACTGCAGTGGTTGCAGCACCCACACCATCTGACTTGTGCCCCACAGTGGTGCCGGCCCCCTGAGTCAGACACCTCCACTGCAGTTGCCGGTGACACTCCTGCACCCACCACCCCTTCACTGCCTCCTTCTGGCATCCCCTGATCCTGTCCCTGCGGTGCCTGGCCTGCCCCTTGTATGCCCCTCCGAGGTGGATGTCCCCTGTCCGTACCAGTGCAGGCAAGCAATGGGTGACAAGTTGTCACATATCACCCTGTTGGGACTGTGTATTTGGACTGTCCATTGGCCTTAGTTTCTTTTGGACTTAAAATTTTAGTTTAACATTTGCTGAATAAAGCCTCTTTTTGTTTACTTGTGGTTTTTCTTTGGATGTACATGATGTAGATGAGTATCATCATGCATTTGCAGTTGTAATAGTGTTCAGATCAGGAAAATGAAGTGTTGCTGTGATGGACTCCATGTGGTCCATGGGATATGTGTCCTAATGTAGTCTGGATCTATAGCATCCTTTGCTGCAGTCTGAGGGTGTAATGTTCAGCATTTGATACAGGGATGTACGTTTTGCATTTGTAAATTAACATCTTTGGCTTACACTGATGCACATCTGGTGGGCTTACCACTGTTCAATGTTTCTATTTCCCTGACTGTGTGCCCATCTCCACTGGACATGCAGTTTAGCACATCAATGTTGAAGGACTCATCTGTGTATACAGTAACCCTGGGCAAAGCACTACGCTACGCTCGCGTAGTTTGCGAAGTTTGCGCTAGTTCGCACAACGCAAATTGCACGTAGCACAGTGCAAACACGCGTAGCATAGCGTAGCGTAGTGCAGCGGTCATTTTTTGCTTGCTCGCGGTCCTCAACGTCAAGTTGGCGACCGCGAGCAAGCAAAATGACATCCCGGCGAGACTTTTTCCTCGTTCGCGATCAGCAACATCAAGTTGCCGATCGCGAGCGTGGAAAATAAACCTCCCGGCGAGATTCTCAACGTGGGGAGGTCAGGTTTCTCATTGCGAGTGGTCGCGTATGCTCGCGACCGCTCGCGATGAGAAACTACCAGTCCGCGTTGAGAAAGCTGCTGCTCGAGTAAAAATCTACTCGAGCGGCAGTAAAAGACAGCTCGCACTGTGCAAGATGCCGTTTTCAATGATTGCACAGTGCGGACAAGCATCCGGCACTGTGCAATCATTGCGAACAGTGCACTACGCAGTTCGCGTAGTGCTACGCGTAGCTCGCGTAGTGCGAACTGCACTTTGCGTAGCTTCGCGTGGCGCTACTTCGCGAACTACGCCCAGGCTTAGTATACAGTGCAACTTGCTTAACACGTGTTTTGGGTGTATGCAGATGACTGACGTGACACTCCCGTACCCAGGCTGATGTGAGCAGAGCCTTCAGTGTGTTGTAGTTGTTGACTCACTGACCGAGTGTTCTGCTGACATGTTTGAGTCGTGCACAGACAAGGTTTGGCACAGCAGACCTTCCACAGGAGTGGAGTGCCCTCATGGCAGTGTGTAATCCCGTGACATTGCCTGGGCCTGTGTTGTGTGTTGTGTAAGCATGTCTGTGTGTGTTCCCTTCCCTTTTCCTACACAGGCTGTGTCCCTATGGATGTTCCTGTTTGTGATGCTTGCTGAGTTGTCCTGTGTTCATCCAGCATCTTGGACCTGGTTTCTCCGGGATGTGGGTGCATGGCAAACTAATGTTCATCAGGTTGTCATCCCTAGTTGTCTTTGTTGTCAGGGCTGGGGATGTGGGCATACGCAGATGGGACACAGTCAGGATTCCCAATGGCACTTGTTGGTTACACAAGTCATGTAATTTACAGTTTGTGGTAGCTTTCAGTGATTGTGACACGTTGTCTGTGTGACTGCTGCCACTCCTCAGGGTCAGAGCTGCAATGTTGGAAGTTGTCTATGTGTGTTCTTTGTGGGTCACCTTGGCTTCTTCATTGGTGTGTGACTGTGGCTGGGATCCCATTGATTGGGGTGGATTTCACGTCATGCCCATGTACGGCGTACTGTGGAGTGTGTCAGACATTCACGAGTCTTGTTGACTGGCCATGTGTTAGACCTGTCAGCCCTAGGGTGGTCTTGCCCTGTTTTTTTCCCTTTTGTGCCTCATTTTTGCCACCGTATTTTTACTGGACCTAGGTCTCCGGGCGCCTTGCCACTGCTGGTCAGTGCTGAGGTGCAGGTGCTCTCTCACTAAAGATGGCTGCCACAGGCCCCTGCTACTGCAGAGGGCCTTCCACACATACACGCTAGTAGCCAGAGTCAGGCTGGGACAAGGGATACAGTAGCCATCCCGTCCCCGCCTCTGGGCCCCATAGCTAGGTAGGTGGAAGGTTCCAGAACCTTCCGGGCTGTGGGAGGAGTTACGTTTTGCCGCCTTTAGGAGGGTCACCTGACCTAGGGGTATAAGAGGCTTGGAGGGAAAACCTTTTAGTTAGTTAGGTTGAGGCACCGCTGAACCTGGGAGAACCTGCGCCGGAGTATAGACTTTAGGGCCTAGGGGGAGACCTACACTACTGCTGCTGACAGGGACAAGGCCCTGCTGCCGTAAGATAGCTGAGGAACGCCCACCACCCACTGATCTTGCCCAGTGTGAGGGGACCCAGGGAACCATCTCCAGCGTGCCGGGAGGAACATCAAGCACTCCCAGAATCACCAACTCACAACCCCCCCCCACTGTTCATGAGAAGAACTTTGCTGAATCCAAGAGTAACAGGATCTCAAGTGAAACCGTCGAATGGGGATCACGAGGCGAAGCGCTGTGTCCTAAGCGCTAGGCCTTCACCCCCCTATCTATCCACACCGACAGCTGGACTGTCCCCCAAGAACCCTTCCCACACAGCCCTGTGAAGAAGGCTGTCAGCGCGCCCCGCGCTGCAACTCCATGGGAGAGAACTTGACCCCCCCCCAGTCACTGACCTGGTGACTGGATCGCCGCCGCGGCCGCCGCCGCGTGAAGAGGGGAGCTGAGGTGAGGAAGACCTCTCCCCCGTGCATAACTGTGGTGAGGTGCGCCGTCCGCGCCCTCACCGAAGCCCACAGAAATCACCGCCGGGCCCGAGACCCCTGCCGCTGCAAGCGCGGCCAAGAATAACCCCGCCGCAGCCCCCGAGGGCCGCGTAAACCGAGCTGAGGCCTTCTGCGGCCTCCAGGCCCGTGGACGCCGTTGCCGTGGGGCCGGGGACGCTGACCGCGTCATAGGTCGCGCCCCGAAAAGGCCGCGACGGGATTGGCCCCGCCGGAGCCAGCAGCCAGAGAAGAAGGAGGCGGGAGGCGTCGCCTAGCAACCGACGAAGGCCGCGACGCGATTGGCCCAGCCGGAGCCAATCGGGACGACGTCAGAGGGGCTCCACTGCCAACGGGAGCCCCCGGAAGAGGAGAAGGCCGCGACGCGATTGGCCCAGCCGGAGCCAATCGGGAAGACGTCCGAGGGGCTCCACTGCCAACGGGAGCCCCAGGAAGAATCGCCGCCGCGCCAGGATTGGGCGCCGTCGAGAGCCCGCCCCCCTGCACGTCCGGAGGTGAGCTAGAACTCCTTGTGTCCTCGCGGGAAGCCGGAGCCGTCTGAAAGGACTGCCGGCTCCCGCTCCGTGTCCCTACTCTCTCTCCTGACTCCACGGGGGCCGGAGGAGTGGCATACCGGCCCCCAACGAAGCGATAACGCCGCGAGAGGCGCCATAGCCTCAAGGAGAATAGCCAGCGCCGGCCGGAGGGCCGTGAGACTCGCGCCGGGCCCCGCCCCGTCCAACAGAGGGCTGGCCCGGAGGAGAGTCCGCCGAGAGGCACAGCGACCAGCAACAGCACCGCAGGTGAGCCCAGGAGGCCCCTAGGGCTCTAGGTTAAGCCCCTGGGGGCCGGGGGCCACGCTTCACAAGGGATTAAGAAGGGAGGGGCCTTCCATGACGCTTTGTACCAGGCGAGGCACCTGGTGGGAAAGGGCCCTAGCCTAATTTAACCCTCACCTCCCCTGGGAGATATAGGAGTCCCCCCTCATAGGGAAGCCCCAGCTGCTGGACATGTTGAGGGGTTCCCTCTAGGATTCCCTCCCGCCTAGTGTACCACAGGCTGTACTGAGTACCTAGGCCTGATGTATGTGCCCAGGGGCCAAAGATGTTAATGCCTAAAAAGTGTTGTGCATGTTCTAGGCCCTACTGTGTTAACGCACCCGAATCATTATTGGTGCTGTGATTTTAAAGGAACTAATTCCTGCGGCCTTTTAGTGGCCAGAACTGTTGAGGGTCTTTTTAAACGAATGCGCACCAGTTAAAGGAATGTATAATCTGCATAAGTGAATGCCATCTTGATTGATATAAAGAAACCTGATTTTTACTTATACAAGCCTGGTGTGGTGTCCGGTTATTGCTCCGCATTTCTGAGTTAAAGTAAGAGTGTGCTGCACAACTGCCTTACACATTGCCTTCGCGTGCCTTTCCCCGCTTTGCGCCATGCTACCGTAACGGACTCGGTAACCCCGTTTCCAACATTGGTGTTCAGCGGTGGGATAAGGACTGGTATTTGTGCAGCACCCTACAGTGACTCAGAGTGCGCCGCAATTAGACACCTAGTGAAATGTAAGAAGGAACTCTTTTGTGATTGCCGATTGTATTAGTCCTGCGTTAAGACCTGCTACCTACCATTTAGAACCCCTTCCTTAAATTGTCCGGGACCCCACCTAGGAGGATGGAGTTTGAGTTAGCCGACCTAGAGAGGTACACGGTGGCACAGCTCAAGGAGTTCTGCCTAGAGAGGGGGTGGCCGTCAAGCGAGGTGCCAAGAAGGAGGTGCTTCAGAAAGCTTTGAGGGCATGGGTAATGGCCCACCCGGAGGGAAGAGGGGAGGAGGAGCAGAGGGAGACAGACGACCCAGGAGAACTGAGCCTACTGAACATTGACGTCAGCGAGAATGTGTTGCCAGGAAGACGTTCCAGGGCAGGCAGTAGTGCGTCAGGGGGAGTGTGTCAGCAGAGGAATTCGAGGACAGGAGGCAGCAGAGGCAATTGACATTAGAGTTGGCTAGGATGGAAAGGGAAGGAGAGCAGGCAAGGCTAGCCATGGAGGAAAGGAGGCTTGTACATGAGCTTAGCCTGAAAGAACTGGAGCTCCGAGCCTTGCAAATGGAAATGGAAGGCAAAGGAAATGGTGGCAGCGTACCTGCTGGGGTTCCACAGGAGCCCAAATTCTATCTACCCAGGGAAGTGATGGCCAGCTTTAGTGTGGGTGACGACATCGACAAGTGGTTGACGGCGTACGAGGTAGCTTTGGTGGCCCATAGAGTTCCTGAGAGCTACTGGGGAGGAGGACTTTATAGGTACATACCTCCACTAGTCAGGGACACACTTTTAACCTTAGAAAAAGGGGATCGAACCAACTACCCTATCATGAGGGAGGCCCTGCTCAGGAAGTTTGGCCTCACCCCAGAGAAGTACCGCCAAAAGTTTCGCAACAGCCACAAGCTCACCACACAAAACTGGGTAGATTTTTATGATTATGCCCGGAAGGCATTGGAGGGTTGGGTGCGTGGCAGCGAGGTTGACAATTACACTGGGCTGTACGACCTGTTTTTGAGAGAGCACCTCCTCGAGAAATGTTTTCCGGAGCTGCGCCAGTACTTGGTGGACCGCAAGCTGACCAACCCAAGGGAGCTTGCAGAGGAGGCAGACACGTGGGTCAGCACTCGGGTGTCCCACAAGGGAGCCGGGGCGGACCCCCCGAAAGGTGGACAGGCGTTCCCCCAGAAGAAAGAGGGGGGAGATAAAAAGAGGGAGTTCTTTAAAGGTCCCCAAAATAGACCGCCTGGGAGAGGGGGAGGTTTCCCATCCCAATCTGGATACCAGAAACCCACTTACCCTGACAGGAGTCAGCAGCCCAGAACTGTCCGGTGCTACGAGTGCGGGGAGGTTGGACACTACAAGGGGGATGCCCAGTGTCGAAAGAGAACCCCAGCCCCCACAGGAGGTAAGACCCCGGGGTGGCCAGTGTAGCGCTTGGGGAGGAGTTGTCCCTAGGTAAGGGGAGGTGAGTGGACAGGCTTGACCTTAGTTTCCCTGGGGGATAGGGAGATCATCCCAAGGGTGCAGGTACCCGAGAACACTGCCAAGTATCGGCAGAGGGTCCTGGTGAACGGGGAGGAGGTGGAGGCTCTGAGGGACACAGGTGCCAGTATGACAATGGTGAAACGTCAGCTGGTGTCCCCAGAGCAGGTGATTCCTGAGGAGTTCCACCCGGTTGTGATGGCTGATAATAGCCTGGGTCATTACCCCGTGGCCCAAGTTCCCTTTGAGTGGGGAGGAGTGTCAGGTCTGATGAAGGTTGCGGTGAGCCCTGCCATGCCAGTTGACTGTCTGCTGGGCAACGATTTAGAACATACTGCCTGGAGAGAGGTAGAGTTCAATGCCCATGCTGAGATGTTGGGGTTACCAGGGTGGACTTGCGTTATCACGCGGTCCATGGCTGCCCGACAAGGAACTCAGCCCGGGGTGGAGCCTGAAAGAAGGGCCCAGCCCACTGCTGGACGAGGAGATGTCCGGGAGGAGACACCCGGTGAGATGGATGGGGAGCCCACGGAGGTGACCCCGGAGTCCGCTGAGGTGGTTGGTTTTCCCGTGGGGGACCTGCCGACCCCTGCAGAGTGGCAGGTGGAAGGAGGGCCTACCCGGGAAGAATTTTGCCGGGCACAGAGGGAGTGCCCTACGCTTGATGGCATACGGCAACAGGCCGACGCCCAAGCAGCTGGAACAGAGACTGGTAATTACCATGTCTACTGGGAGGATGGTCTCCTCTACAGTGAGCCTAAGGCTCCGGTGCATGGGTCCTCAAGGGCCGTGGTGGTCCCCCAATGCCACCGAGCCTTTCTGCTAGAGTTGGCGCATGAGATACCACTAGCAGGACACCTGGGCCAGGACAAGACGTTTGCACGCTTGGTCCCACATTTTTACTGGCCCAGGATGCGCGTCACTTCTGACACTTATTGCAAGACCTGCACCACTTGCCAAGCGAGCGGCAAGACAGGGACTAAGGTGAAGGTCCCTCTAGAACCTCTCCCAGTGGTCGATACCCCTTTTGAGCGAGTGGGGATTGACATTGTCGGGCCGTTGGATCCGCCGACTTCAGCTGGGCATAGGTTCATTTTGGTGCTAGTAGACCACGCCACCCGGTACCCAGAGGCAATCCCTCTGAGGACCATCACAGCACCGGTGGTGGCGCGGGCCCTCATGGGGATTTTTACCCGAGTGGGATTCCCCAAGGTCGTGGTGTCAGATAGGGGCACGAATTTCATGTCGGCCTACATGCAGGCCATGTGGAAGGAGTGTGGAGTGACCTGCCGGTTCTCCACTCCTTACCACCCCCAGACGAACGGGCTCGTGGAGCGTTTCAACAAAACCTTGAAGGGGATGATCAGGAGCCTACCCGAGGACTTGAGAAGAAAGTGGGACGTCCTCTTACCCTGTCTGCTCTTCTCCTACCGAGAGGTGCCGCAGAAGGGGTCGGTTTCAGCCCCTTTGAGCTGCTCTATGGCCACCCCGTTCGGGGGCCCCTCAGTCTTGTCAAAGAGGGGTGGGAGAAGTCTTCCTCGAAGCTTCCCCGTGATGTGGTCAGCTATATGCTGGCGTTCCGCAGCCAAGTGGCCAAGCTGTGGAAGGAGGCCTCGGACAACTTAGAGGCAAGTCAGGCCGTCATGAAGCAATGGTATGACCGGAACGCGCGGACGGTAGAGTTAGACGCTGGACAGAAGGTGTGGGTCATGGAGCCAGGAGAGCTTAGCGCCCTCCAGGACCGATGGACTGGGCCGTTTGAGATCTTAGAAAGGAAAGGCCAGACCACGTATGTCGTCGACATGAAGACCCCCCGTCAACCCCACAGGGTGCTCCACGTCAACCGCCTGAAGCCACACCAGGAGCGTTCCGAGCTCACTCTCTTGATGATAACGGATGGAAGTGAGGAGGAGGAGAGTGAGCCTCTGCCAGACCTTCTGGCGGTCCACGAGAAGGATGGTTCGGTAGAGGGAGTAGTCCTCGCCCCATCCTTGACCCCAGAGCAACAGAGGGACTGCCGCCAGGTCTTGGGGCAGTACGCCTCGTTGTTTTCCCTCACGCCTGGAATCACGCACCTGTGTACCCATGATGTGGACACAGGGGACAGTCCGCCAGTGAAGAACAAGTCTTACCGGCTGTCCGATAAGGTCAAGGCTAGTATCCAGGGTGAGGTTGTCAAGATGCTAGAACTGGGGGTGATTGAGCCTTCCAGTAGCCCTTGGGCTAGTCCGGTAGTGTTGGTGCCGAAAGCGGCCCCCCGGGCACCACACCAGAACTTCGGTTCTGTGTGGATTATCGTGGACTCAACTCAGTCACCAAGACCGACGCTCACCCGATCCCTCGGGCGGATGAGCTCATTGACCGGCTGGGAGCAGCCCGGTACCTGAGTACCATTGATTTAACATCAGGCTATTGGCAGATCGCCATGGCGGAAGGAGCAAGGGAGAAGACTGCGTTCTCCACCCCCGAGGGCCACTTTCAATTCTGTGTGATGCCCTTCGGGTTGAAAAATGCTCAAGCCACTTTCCAGCGGTTGGTGAACCAGGTGCTGTCTGGCCTAGAGGCCTTCTCGGCTGCCTACCTGGATGACATAGCTGTCTTCAGTAGCAGCTGGGAGGACCATCTGCAGCATCTCCAGGAGGTGCTACAGGCTTTGCAACGGGCTGGTCTAACCATCAAGGCCAGCAAGTGCCAGATTGGACAGGGATCTGTCGTGTACCTGGGACACCTGGTGGGCGGAGGTAAGGTGCAACCCATCCAAGCCAAGATTGAGACCATCATGGCCTGGGAGCCCCCAAGACCCAAACAGAGGTCCGAGCTTTTCTCGGCCTCACGGGATACTACCGCCGGTTCGTCAAGGGATATGGAACCATCGTGGGCCCATTGACGGAATTGACTTCCAAGAAGCAGCCACGCAGAGTAATCTGGACGGCTGCCTGCCAGGATGCCTTTGAGACCCTGAAACGTGCCATGTGCACCGCCCCGGTGCTCAGGACTCCAGACTTCGGACGGGAATTTATCGTGCAGACAGACGCTTCTGAGCATGGCATAGGAGCTGTGCTCTCGCAGCTGAATGATGATGGCCAAGACCAGCCAGTGGCCTTTATCTCCCGAAGACTACTCCCCCGGGAACAGCGGTGGAGTACCATCGAGCGGGAGGCCTTTGCTGTGGTTTGGGCTGTGAAGAAGTTGAGGCCATACCTTTTTGGTTGTCACTTCTTGATCCAGACCGACCACAGACCCCTTCGCTGGCTCATGCAGATGAGAGGCGAAAACCCCAAATTGTTGAGGTGGTCCATTTCCCTCCAGGGGATGGACTTTTGGGTGGAACATCGACCCGGTGTAGACCACGCCAACGCTGACGGTCTCTCCCGGTTTTTCCGCCTTAGCGAAGAGAACTCCCTAGAGGTTGGGAAGCTCTCCCCTCTTTCGGCTGGGGGGGACGCGTGTTAGACCTGTCAGCCCTAGGGTGGTCTTGCCCTGTTTTTTTCCCTTTTGTGCCTCATTTTTGCCACCGTATTTTTACTGGACCTAGGTCTCCGGGCGCCTTGCCACTGCTGGTCAGTGCTGAGGTGCAGGTGCTCTCTCACTAAAGATGGCTGCCACAGGCCCCTGCTACTGCAGAGGGCCTTCCACACATACACGCTAGTAGCCAGAGTCAGGCTGGGACAAGGGATACAGTAGCCATCCCGTCCCCGCCTCTGGGCCCCATAGCTAGGTAGGTGGAAGGTTCCAGAACCTTCCGGGCTGTGGGAGGAGTTACGTTTTGCCGCCTTTAGGAGGGTCACCTGACCTAGGGGTATAAGAGGCTTGGAGGGAAAACCTTTTAGTTAGTTAGGTTGAGGCACCGCTGAACCTGGGAGAACCTGCGCCGGAGTATAGACTTTAGGGCCTAGGGGGAGACCTACACTACTGCTGCTGACAGGGTCAAGGCCCTGCTGCCGTAAGATAGCTGAGGAACGCCCACCACCCACTGATCTTGCCCAGTGTGAGGGGACCCAGGGAACCATCTCCAGCGTGCCGGGAGGAACATCAAGCACTCCCAGAATCACCAACTCACAACCCCCCCACTGTTCATAAGAAGAACTTTGCTGAATCCAAGAGTAACAGGATCTCAAGTGAAACCGTCGAATGGGGATCACGAGGTGAAGCGCTGTGTCCTAAGCGCTAGGCCTTCACCCCCTATCTATCCACACCGACAGCTGGACTGTCCCCCAAGAACCCTTCCCACACAGCCCTGTGAAGAAGGCTGTCAGCGCGCCCCGCGCTGCAACTCCATGGGAGAGAACTTGACCCCCCCAGTCACTGACCTGGTGACTGGATCGCCGCCGCGGCTGCCGCCGCGTGAAGAGGGGAGCTGAGGTGAGGAAGACCTCTCCCCCGTGCATAACTGTGGTGAGGTGCGCCGTCCGCGCCCTCACCGAAGCCCACAGAAATCACCGCCGGGCCCGAGACCCCTGCCGCTGCAAGCGCGGCCAAGAATAACCCCGCCGCAGCCCCCGAGGGCCGCGTAAACCGAGCTGAGGCCTTCTGCGGCCTCCAGGCCCGTGGACGCCGTTGCCGTGGGGCCGGGGACGCTGACCGCGTCATAGGTCGCGCCCCCGAAAAGGCCGCGACGGGATTGGCCCCGCCGGAGCCAGCAGCCAGAGAAGAAGGAGGCGGGAGGCGTCGCCTAGCAACCGACGAAGGCCGCGACGCGATTGGCCCAGCCAGAGCCAATCGGGACGACGTCAGAGGGGCTCCACTGCCAACGGGAGCCCCCGGAAGAGGAGAAGGCCGCGACGCGATTGGCCCAGCCAGAGCCAATCGGGAAGACGTCCGAGGGGCTCCACTGCCAACGGGAGCCCCAGGAAGAATCGCCGCCGCGCCAGGATTGGGCGCCGTCGAGAGCCCGCCCCCCCCTGCACGTCCGGAGGTGAGCTAGAACTCCTTGTGTCCTCGCGGGAAGCCGGAGCCGTCTGAAAGGACTGCCGGCTCCCGCTCCGTGTCCCTACTCTCTCTCCTGACTCCACGGGGGCCGGAGGAGTGGCATACCGGCCCCCCAACGAAGCGATAACGCCGCGAGAGGCGCCATAGCCTCAAGGAGAATAGCCAGCGCCGGCCGGAGGGCCGTGAGACTCGCGCCGGGCCCCGCCCCGTCCAACAGAGGGCTGGCCCGGAGGAGAGTCCGCCGAGAGGCACAGCGACCAGCAACAGCACCGCAGGTGAGCCCAGGAGGCCCCTAGGGCTCTAGGTTAAGCCCCTGGGGGCCGGGGGCCACGCTTCACAAGGGATTAAGAAGGGAGGGGCCTTCCATGACGCTTTGTACCAGGCGAGGCACCTGGTGGGAAAGGGCCCTAGCCTAATTTAACCCTCATCTCCCCTGGGAGATATAGGAGTCCCCCCTCATAGGGAAGCCCCAGCTGCTGGACATGTTGAGGGGTTCACTCTAGGATTCCCTCCCGCCTAGTGTACCACAGGCTGTACTGAGTACCTAGGCCTGATGTATGTGCCCAGGGGCCAAAGATGTTAATGCCTAAAAAGTGTTGTGCATGTTCTAGGCCCTACTGTGTTAACGCACCCGAATCATTATTGGTGCTGTGATTTTAAAGGAACTAATTCCTGCGGCCTTTTAGTGGCCAGAACTGTTGAGGGTCTTTTTAAACGAATGCGCACCAGTTAAAGGAATGTATAATCTGCATAAGTGAATGCCATCTTGATTGATATAAAGAAACCTGATTTTTACTTATACAAGCCTGGTGTGGTGTCCGGTTATTGCTCCGCATTTCTGAGTTAAAGTAAGAGTGTGCTGCACAACTGCCTTACACATTGCCTTCGCGTGCCTTTCCCCGCTTTGCGCCATGCTACCGTAACTGACTCGGTAACCCCGTTTCCAACACCATGTGTGATGGGTTTCGCACCTTAGTCCCCACCACCACCCCTGGAATTGTCATGGGTGCATGTGCAATGTCACCAGTCCATGTGAGCTTCACTGCTGCACATTGGTGGAGATCAAGGTGTGTGGTGTTGAGTGTGTGCAAATGTGAGTTGTTGCACGGCTAGACCCCTACCTCCATATTGGCCTTGGCTGACAGGCCGTGCTGATTGATTTGTGCTTGTGTAGGTGTGATGGGAGTTAGTTGCTCAGGACACATGGCTGTGGTTCACAGTGTGAACGACATCTACCTTTGTCATCACAGTGGGATTATCATGCAGGCTAGTGTCACCACAATGTGGGGTCCCTGGGGGTAGTGCTGTGGCGGGTCTGTCTCTTGCTGTGTTAGTTGCTGTTCCTACAAGCTTGTGTGACATGTGTAATTTGGGCTCCCTCACATCTAACAATGCCTGATTGCCCACTTAGGGGAATCCGATCCATGAGTTACTTTTGTGTGGCACTGTATACACATCTGTGTAATTAGGATTCAGGCCTCCTCATGTGTTGTGTGGTTGTCTGGGGACACTGGCACCCCCCCCCCATCACCTGTTGTGTTTGATATGCAGTGTGAGGCTGCCTGTTTGTGTTTGTGCATCTGCACCACTGCATTGGCATATCTTCAGTGTGCCATTGGCTGTATGTTGTTTGGTGGATTTCCCCTGCTGTCCCTGGGACTCCTAGGTCATCAGTCAGCACAATAATCATGGTTTGTATGTCCCATTGCTGCCATGGTATGGTATTTGTTCAACTCACATCTACAGTCTCCACAGGATATCTACATTTGTGTGTCCATTGGTGCAGATGTGTGGGTCTGCATTATGATGGTCACTTCTGTCATTGTGTAATTGATAAATGTTGACAATGTCAGCCCCCATGGGTGATGTTTGTCTGCACATGGCCAAAGGTTTGTCTTATTTGCACTGCACTGCCTGCCTCATCCAATCTATGTTGCTATGGGACACAAGCACTTCTTTGCCACTGATGTGTTTGTTGTTGTGTGACCAGGAATCATCCATGCTGTTTGGCAGTTGCAGCTTTTTCCATGACAACACTTACCTTTTGGTCACTGTGATGATGGGGGTTTAGACCCCATTGCCACAATATTCAAAATGTGCTTCAACTATGGACCCCAAACTTACATTTTGGTCACTGTGATGATGGGGGTTTAGACCCCATTGCCACAATGTTCAATTGGGCTTCAGCTATGGACCCCACACTTACATTTTGGTCACTGTGATGATGGGGGTTTAGACCCCATTGCCACAATTTTCAAAATGTGCTTCAGCTATGGACCCCAAACTTACCTTTTGGTCACTGTGATGATGGGGGTTTAGACCCCATTGCCACAATGTTCAATTGGGCTTCAGCTATGGACCCCACACTTACATTTTGGTCACTGTGATGATGGGGGTTTAGACCCCATTGCCACAGTGGTCATGGTCGGCTTGCATTGTGGAGGCCACACACATGTATGTGTGACACATGTGATAGGGGGTCACATTGTATGTTCAATGTCATGTTCAGTGTTGTAGGCATTTGACACAGACTACACACGCTTGTCATGATGTTGGGGTGATGTCTTTTTCTGACATTCCTTATGTTGGAGTATGCTGGTTGTGTCATGCATTACCCGTCCTATGAGTGGGGATGGTAGTAGTGGTAGGCATCCATCCCCCTATGAGTGGGGATGGTAGTAGTGGTAGGCATCCATCCCCCTATGAGTGGGGATGGTAGTAGTGGTAGGCATCCATCCCCCTATAAGTGGGTGGTAGTAGTGACAGGCATCCAGGCCCCCATGAGTAGGGGTGGTGGTAGTGACAGGCATCCAGGCCCCCATGAGTAGGGGTGGTAGTAGTGACAGGCATCCAGGCCCCCATGAGTAGGGGTGGTGGTAGTGACAGGCATCCAGGCCCCCATGAGTAGGGGTGGTAGTAGTGACAGGCATCCAGGCCCCCATGAGTAGGGTTGGTGGTAGTGGTAGGCATCCATCCCCCTATGAGTGGGGATGGTAGTAGTGACATGCATCCATCCCCCTATGAGTGGGTATGGTAGTAGTGGTAGGCATCCATCCCCCTATGAGTGGGGATTGTGGTACTGAAAATTCTGGACCTGTGTCATTAACATCATTGTAACATGACGATTTTGGTATCAGCAGACCGGTAATGACAGGTATGCTATATCTGAGTATTTGCGTCATATTCGAGTGACGGGATCACTCTAATATTAACGATTCCCTTGTGAACCCTCGGGTTCCATTTTGTGTACGGCAGCCATTTTGTGGTTGCCCTCACATAAGGCAATGACTAAAGCCAAAACGCGCCTTAGGGGACACGTACACTTTCAGTGACCTGGGCAAGCTGACTCCACTGTCCAGAGCCAGAACCTGTTCGGCCAGTTTTAGTTCCCAGTGGCCGATCGAGATTAGGGGCCCAGGTGCAGCATGCCATAAACCCTTCATTGCACACATCTATATCTAAATCTTATTCACACCTGTCACTGCTCTTTCTTTATGACCTGCTTTACGAGGAGGAGGTGCCCGGTTTTATTAGGGGTCCAGATTATATCGGTTGCAGGTGTTGGGCCTCACTGGGTATTTGGTTGTGGGCTGGACAAACTGAAAATGGGCTTGTCATCATGAATCTGTTTTTTTTTTGTTGTAAGAAATATGTGAATGACTCACTGTAAAAATAAGGAATGTTTGCCTAAAGCATAATATTCTGTATAAAAGAGATAGCTGGTTTGCATGATAAAGGCAGTCTCCTGAGAACATACACATTGTTGTACTTCTAGGATACCTGTTGCTGGCTGCAGCCAATAAATTGATCTTTGAAGCCACCAAGAAGACTCTGTGTTTCTGTAGTCTGAGACAGGAAGAACTCGAGGTCATTGGGTGTGTTCCCTGGCACCGCTGGGTCCAATAAAACCCAGTACTTCAATTGGCGCCCAACGTGGGGCGATTTCAGCGGTACCGGTCCAAGCCAGAGGTCGTGAGGAGCTTCGTGTAAAATTCTGGAGGAAGGCCAACCACTTCATCGACCCCTGTATGTCGTTCGTGGTCCGAAAGTCTTTGCTGCGAGGTTCCCCGCGTCCCGACGGCTACGAAGGACTGCTGCCCTGACTATCGCCCTGTCTTGGACCCTTTTATGATTTGTAGAGCGAGACAATAGACGAGTCTTCTGGTGACGTCATCGATACCTCAGTTAAGTATAAGTGGAGCGTCTCCCAGTCCTTAGTCTTGGTTCTTAGTTTTGGGTATCCCATGGGATCTTTGATTTGTTAGGATCTTTTGATTTGGAACTTGCAAGTACCAAAGCCGAAGGACTCGTGTATTCACGAGACTGTCGTATTCGATAATCCTTTGAAGTTTGAAGCTAGACTAGTGAGCGAAGATGCCTGGTCTTAGCAGACTTGGAAATTTGTTTTGTCTTGGTTGTAATAGGGATTCCCGATTGGAGGACTTGTGTCCGGTTCCTCCAATTGGAACTCCAACCTATGAGCTCTACGTGAAACATGGAGTGGGCCCTATCACGTATAATAACGTATGGGTTAGGTACACAAGGAAAGATGGTGTCCTAAAGTGGCCCCAATATGGTAGTTTTGACACCGAAATTCTGGATAATTTAGAGGTTAGACTTTTTAAGAAGAAAGCCCGGCCGGCGATGTTTGACTCTTTCCGCCTATGGCGAAAAGAAGCCAAACAGAAAGAAATTAAATTAGTAAAGAAGAATAAAAGAGAAAAGGGTATTTCAATAATGCAAGCTGCTATGCAGTATAAGGATGATGAAGAGGAACAAGCGAGTGAACAGCTGCACAGGCAACGTAAATTGGCAATTGATAAATGTTATCCAGTTTTGCCACCTCTTCAGCAAGATACAGTGAAGGAACTTGAGAAGGATCCTTTAATGTCTCATTTGTTGAATTCACCACCTCCTTATGCGCAGAGTGCTACAGCACCTCCGCAACCTTTAGTTGTACAACCCCCAGTTGTTGTACCTCCGGTTCTTCCACAACCACCAGCTGTTTTTCAGTTGGCTCCTACTACTATGGCGCAGCCCCCTCAAGGGCTGCCACCTTTACTACCTGTTCCATCTTTACTTCCTATGACTTTGCCCCCTGCATCTATTTCCCTCCACACTATCCCTTCTGACACTGCCTCTGCATTTGCTTTGTCTCCTCCTGTTTTTCCTCCTGTTCATTTGTCAACTTCTCCTTCTGTCCGACAGAGAATGACAAACACTGTTACTAGTATTTTGTCTCCTTTCTTTGGGTCACCGACTACGACCCCCGTTTTAGAGCGTAAACAATTGCGTAGCCAATTGCCCGATTCTAGAGAGAAGGGAGTATTGGATCATTTGGCGCATAAATGGGTCACTGACCCTACAAGATATGAGTTAGAGTCTGTTATGGATGTCTTCCACCAATGGCAAGCACCGAAACAGAGATATGTTTTTGACAAAATGTGCGAAGTTCTTCTTGAAAGATTAAAAGATTGTGATATGGAGGCCAATCCGCCTGAGTTGTGTCATGTACGGTTTGAGTTTTCCAAAGGCACGATTGTGGGTTCCGATATTGAGAAAGCAGTTGCGACATTATTATCATTTAGGAGTGAGGGTATTTCTCGACTGTTGTTTGAGCCAGAACCCTCTGTTAAAAGGAAGGTCAGACAGTATCCCATGAGAGAAGTTCCCCCAGTTTGGAAAGAAGGAGACCTAAATGCTGTTCCACCTATTCAGCCTCATTTTCAACGTGTGTGGGTACATGTTCCATGGAAGCGAACTGAAGTCCTGGCTCTTAAGCAGACTCTACCCGACCCCCGTAAAAACCCTGCAGGTTATTATAAGGAATTATCACAGACTGCAGACTCCTGTGTTATGAATTTAGCTGATATAGACATGTTGTTTGGAAATGTGGTCCCACAGCCTTTATGGAGAGTGATCCGTCACACGGATCATGCGCCGGAGTTAGGGGACACATGGATTAATATCAATGCGGCAAATGACAGACAAATAGGCGGTGCTAAACCAGAGCCTTTAGTAGCAGACCTCCCTGGTAGGATTGTTACTTACATGAAGACTTTGATGCCTGCAATGCGTGTAAATTGGGATAAATTGTCTGCATGCAAGCAGAAGAAGGAGGAAAGTGTATCTGACTTCTTCACTAGGTTTGAAGAGACATTTATCGACCACAGTGGTCAGGATATGAGTACAGAAGGTGGTCAAAGGTTGTTTGTTGACAAGTTTGTGCATAATTTGCTTCCCGAATTGTGTAAAAAATTGAAAGATTCAGAGAGTTCTTGGGCCGTTTCCTCTTCAGCACAGATATTGGCTACTGCACAATACTACGAAAATAGAGATAAAGATGAGAAAGATAGAGCAGACAAGAAAACTAAAGAGTTAAAAACAAAGGTTCTTTTACAACAAGCGTATCCGCCTCGTAGTAATCAGCGTGACTATCAGCAACCTCAACAGTATCAGAGGAATTCGCAAAGGTTTGAGTATCCTCAACAACGTGCTCTGATAGGCCCTAACCAATGTTCATATTGTAAGGAAGAAGGTCATTTTAAATATAATTGCCCTATTTTGTTGCAGCGTATGAATGGTATTTCTGGCGCAAGAGGTCGAGGTGTTCCACAAGCACCTAGAGCTAGAGGACGCGGAAATTTCACCCAGAACGCGCGCCCATTTCCTCCTCAAAATTCAATGAATAGTTTTGATCAGCAGAATAACGCGTCTGGTAGGACGACTCAGTACTATGCTGATGACTAATATGCAGAAGGTGAGAGTATGGAAGGTGATGATTGCTAGGACAGCCATAGACAAAGAGAGGGAGTTGTTTCAGTTCCAGTAGATCAGAGTGGACCTTATATTGAGGTGATTACATCAGGTGTGTCAGAGCCTTTTCTGTTGGATACTGGTGCTACAAAGAGTTCTATTATGCACTCTAAATTCCCTGGCGCACCTTTGTCTGGCGAAACTAATGTTTCAGTAGGTTTTTCTGGCGCCCGGTTAGGAACCCGATTTCTAGCCCTATGTCTCTTTCTGTTGGACCTTGTGAAATCGAAGCACCACTTATTCTAACGACAGGTTGTGGTGAGAACTTGTTAGGATTGGATCTGCTGAAAAGATTGTATGCGACATTGTATTGTTCTCCTTCGGGAGTACAACTCACATTGGGTAAGACAGTGGTTTCACCAATATATTTGTCAAAGGACAAACTTCCAACAGAATTGTCGTTTCTCCCTGATATTCTTTGGGCTACTGGTCCCAATGATGTAGGTCTTTTGGAAATACCGCCATATGTTGTAACGTTGAAAGCCAATGTTAAAATGCCGCGCATTCCCCAATACAAGATCTCTAATGAAGGTGAAAAAGCGTTGCTAGCGATCATTTATGATTTGATTGAGAAAAATGTAATTGAAGAGACAAGAGGTAATGTTTGCAATAGTCCTGTTTTACCTGTCTTGAAGCGTACTGACTCTTCTCAGCCACCTGTTTACAGGTTTGTGATTGATCTTAGAGAGGTAAACAAGATAGTTGTGCCACAGTTTCCAGTCGTTCCCGATATCACTGCTTTACTGACAATGATTCCAGCCTCGGCCACTTGGTTCTCGGTGATTGATTTGAAGAATGCTTTCTTCAGCATCCCTATTGCCGTAGAGAGCAGGGATATTTTTGGATTCTGTTTAGGAGGCCAAAGCTTCCGATTTCAGAGAGCTCCTCAAGGTTTTTGTGAAAGTCCTTCTATCTATAGTCAGGCTCTGAAGTCTCAGCTTGACACTCTTGTGTTACCTGATGGCGCTACCCTTCTACAGTACGTCGATGATTTGTTAGTTGCTGCAGATACTAAGGAGATTTGTAAAGAAGCCACTTTGTCATTGTTGCGTCATTTGTCTGATTTACACCACAAAGTGTCTCTTTCCAAGTTACAGTATTGTCGACAAGAAGTGACCTATTTAGGTCACCTCTTATCGAAAGAGGGAAGAAGATTGACCCCAGAAAGAATTCAGGCAATTGCAAAATTAAGTGTGCCAATGACACAGAGAGAAGTGCGTGCTTTCTTAGGTATTACATCCTATTGCAGACAATGGATACCGAATTTTTCATTGATGGCTAAACCTTTGGTAGCATTGACCTATAAAGACACACCGAATCCCCTTCCTTGGTCCGAAGATTGTCAGAAAAGTTTTTCCGAATTGCGTGATGCATTGTGTTCGGCTCCTGTGTTGGGTACCCCCGACTACAGCAAGCCCTTTACGCTGTATGTCCATGAGAGAGAAGGATGTGCATTATCAGTGTTAACACAGTCTTTTGGGGACAAGCAACGTCCATGTGCATATTTCTCGTCGATTTTGGACCCGGTAGCTAGAGCGTTGCCGAGTTGTTTGAGAGCCACAGCGGCAGCAGCTGTTTCTATTCGACAGTCTGCTGGTTTGGTGATGAATAATACGCTGGTCGTGATGGTCCCACATGCAGTGGATATTTTGTTAAACAGGACCAAGACACAGCACTTAACTAGTGCTCGATTGTCAGGTTACGAGTTGACACTTTTAGCGAGCCATGTGCACATAAGAAAATGCAACACGCTGAACCCAGCTACATTGTTGCCAATTATAACAAAGACAGATGTTCCGGAACAGCATGATTGCTTTCTTAGGACAGAAGAAGAAACGAAAGGGAGAGTAGATCTTAGGGACACTCCTCTTGTAAAGTGTGATGGTACCTTATGGGTGGATGGGTCATGCTTCAAGCTTCCGAATGGTGATACGACTGCGGCATATGCTGTCACGACTTTTCATACGATTGTTGAAACTGCACGTATCCCACATAATTCAGCTCAAGCAGCAGAGTTGACTGCACTTATGAGAGCGTGTGTATTATCAAAAGGAATGAAAGTGACCATATATACCGATAGCCAGTATGCGTTTGGTGTGGCCCATAGTTTTGGACGCTTGTGGAAGGAACGTGGGTTCCTCACGTCTCACGGTACGAAAATACAGCATGGTCAATTGGTGAATGAGCTCCTGGAGTCACTTACTTTGCCATTGCAAGTCGCGATTGTGAAATGCAGTGCACATAAGAAGATCAATGACGACGTTGGTCGCGGTAATATGTTTGCTGATGAAGTTGCGAAAGAAACAGCAAGAGATGTGATGAGTCGAATGTATGTTGCGGGCCCTGCAAGATGGATTGGTGACGTTGGAATGTGTGAAGATACGATAGAGAGTGTGAAGTCCATCCAAGCTGAAGCTACGGAGAAGGAATTAAGTACGTGGAGAGAGAGTACGGGTAAATTGGATGCAAATGGTTGTTGGGTTGAATTGTCGGAGCATCAGCGATGGTTGTTACCCGATACATATGTGCTTGCAGTGGTTACAATGGCACATGGGATGGCCCACATCAGTGTGAAAGGAATCTGTAAGTTATTGGCTCCAGTGTGGCAAAATGCTGGAATTCCCAAATGTGCAGAGAATGTGGTCAAAAATTGTATGGTTTGTTTGAAATACAATCCTGGTAAGGGAACCCCAACTCCAGCTGGTCATTTTGCGCCTCCAACGTATCCGTTCGAGGTTTTGCAGCTAGATTTCATCCACATGGAGAGGTGCAACAATTTGAAATACGTACTCATTGTTGTTTGTGCCTTTTCAAGATGGGTAGAGGCATATCCTCTGAAAGATAATACTGCCTTGTCCACAGCGAAAGCCCTTCTCAAAGAGTTCTTCCCTAGGTTTGGTTTGCCGAGAATGGTGTGGAGTGATAATGGGGGTGAATTTGTGGGTCAAGTGATGAAACGAGTGTGTGAAGGTTTAGGAATCCGGCAGAAATTTCACGCTGCAAATCATCCCCAATCAGCTGGATTAGTTGAGTGCTATAATGGCACTCTTAAACTAAAACTGGCCAAGATACAAGCAAGCTCTGGCCTTAAATGGCCTGATGCGTTGCTATTAGCACTGTTGTCAACTAGGATGACCGTACATTCCCGAGTAGGACTTAGTCCTCATGAGATAGTGTTTGGTCGCCCGGCTAACATATGGGGAGTGCCGAGGCCAACGAAATTCAGCGAGATTGAACACCCTGTACTGCTTGATTACTTGCATGATTTGACGGCTAAATTGCGTGTTTTACACCAACAGGTTCATAATACACTGCCTCAGGCTTCTAAAGATCCAGGGCATGCAATCAATCCCGGATCGTGGGTGTTAATCAAGAACTTTCAGCGGACAAAGAACAATCAGCCCCGCTGGATTGGCCCCTATTTGGTGATTTTGTCCACAAGATCTGCAGTGCGAGTACAAGGGAAGAAAAACTGGATCCACGGCGTACACTGTAAGAGGGTCCCTTTGCCTCTACCATATGACCGGTGGGTCCAGGAGGGAATTGCTGACTCGGAAACTGAAACAGTGCCTCGTTTTCTGCCTTTTAGTGACGCACGCGTCACAGGGACAAATTCTGAGCGAGAAAGTGACGATCTTCTCCAAAGAGCAATACCATCACCACTTCGATTGGACACTACTGAGCCTGAACTTTTGTTTTGCGACCAGACATTGCCTGGAAAAAGCCGTTATAACTTGCGACCGAGAGTCATGGACAAATAAAATGAAATTTTGGTCCTCCCATCCGAAAACCTGTTTTTGAACCACCATCCGGGTTCAGCTGTAGGGTCGTGGTGAAAAGACTTGAGTGTGTAGCCTGCGGACACAAGGTCTACGGGTCTGGTTTGTTCTAGGGCGTTCCCTGGGACATTCAGAAACACTCTCAAGTGAAGAAAACCAACCGCCGCGAACAGCACGTTAGAGGATGGAGCCTTTTCAGATGGAGAGACCTGTTGAAAGAATAAGTTTCAAGAGGAAAATATGTGCAACCATGAGCAGAAAATGTTTTCTAATTATGTGTCTTTGTATTTTACTTAGTCTAATGATGTCTTTAGTGGGGTATATCATATTCTCTTTTCAAGTGACATCTGCACCCACTGTACAGCCCATGCCTTCCTCTACTATCTCCTCACATTCTTTTCACCCTCTACCTGAACACGAGTCCGTTAGAAGATTAGAGTTTATGAACAACTCCTTTGTTCAGCTCTTACACCAACACCAGCTAGTAGTGAACAGAACCAACTGTTGGGTGTGTGGCCTTATGCCTCATACTACTGAGAAAGGTATTCCCTACCTAGTGCTGCCATTCAGCTACAATGGTTCTGTGTGGGCATACCGAACGATGTTCATCTATTCTCGCGAAATCCACCCCCTACGTTCCGTCAAAGACAACCCAAAGAATAGTGCTCTAGTTAAGGGGATAGTCGACATGATAAGGGGAACTAGTTCCTACGAAACTATCCCGGAAGATGAGACACTAGCGTATATTGGATGGAACGTGACTGGATATGGAGCGAGTCTGAGCGAGAACCAGCAAGCAAAAAGATCCGCTCCAATTTGGATTGTACCCCATCAGGGTCATCTATGTCTGCAAGGTAATGGCAAGAATCCAAGAGCTCAGTTAGGGAAGAGTATCTGCACTGAAACGTATATTTTTGCGTCTCAGACTTCCCCTTTGTTCTTAGCAGCTAGGGGTACCTACTTTATCTGCCATGATAGGGCCTACACGTGGTTGCCCCCTGACTTCTCGGGCACATGCTTCGTTTCATTCCTGTTGCCTCCCACCTACACAGCTGCGGCAGATTACCATAAGATAAGAAGAATTAGGGGTGTCTTCAGCAAGGAAGACACTGCAGGACAAGAAGCGGGAGACTTCTTTAGGGGTTTTCTGCCGTTCTGGGGACCTATGGCTAACAACAGGAATGTGAGGCAATTGACGCGAGTGGTTGAATCCACCATAGTCGAAACTGTCGGTGCCCTTAATAATTTGACTGCTGAGCTCCAGTCGGACCGCCTTATGACCCTGCAGAACAGGGTCGCGTTAGACATCATACTTGCAGACCGTGGTGGGGTATGTAGAGTGATCCAATCCAGTTGTTGCATTTTCATTCCAGATAACGCTCCAACAGTGTACCAGGCCATCTCCAAACTACATAGGATCTCTGAATCCATCCATATAGATGAAGGAGACTGGTCGTTGATGGGATGGTTCTGGGAACTGTTATCCACCTGGGGATGGAAAGTTCTGATGGTCATTGGGATACTTCTAGCCATCCTTTTCCTGTTTTGTCTGTGCATACAGTGTGTTCCTGCCATATGCGGCCTATGTGTTACATCATGTGTAAGGAAACCTGTATCAAGGGACGAGCTAAGTAATAGGATGATGCTACAGCAACATCTCAATGAATTCATGAACATAGACCTAGACTCAGATTAGCATGAGTGTAAGTAAATTGCCTATGTAAGGGCACAAGGAGGGTCTGTGGTACTGAAAATTCTGGACCTGTGTCATTAACATCATTGTAACATGACGATTTTGGTATCAGCAGACCGGTAATGACAGGTATGCTATATCTGAGTATTTGCGTCATATTCGAGTGACGGGATCACTCTAATATTAACGATTCCCTTGTGAACCCTCGGGTTCCATTTTGTGTACGGCAGCCATTTTGTGGTTGCCCTCACATAAGGCAATGACTAAAGCCAAAACGCGCCTTAGGGGACACGTACACTTTCAGTGACCTGGGCAAGCTGACTCCACTGTCCAGAGCCAGAACCTGTTCGGCCAGTTTTAGTTCCCAGTGGCCGATCGAGATTAGGGGCCCAGGTGCAGCATGCCATAAACCCTTCATTGCACACATCTATATCTAAATCTTATTCACACCTGTCACTGCTCTTTCTTTATGACCTGCTTTACGAGGAGGAGGTGCCCGGTTTTATTAGGGGTCCAGATTATATCTGTTGCAGGTGTTGGGCCTCACTGGGTATTTGGTTGTGGGCTGGACAAACTGAAAATGGGCTTGTCATCATGAATCTGTTTTTTTTTGTTGTAAGAAATATGTGAATGACTCACTGTAAAAATAAGGAATGTTTGCCTAAAGCATAATATTCTGTATAAAAGAGATAGCTGGTTTGCATGATAAAGGCAGTCTCCTGAGAACATACACATTGTTGTACTTCTAGGATACCTGTTGCTGGCTGCAGCCAATAAATTGATCTTTGAAGCCACCAAGAAGACTCTGTGTTTCTGTAGTCTGAGACAGGAAGAACTCGAGGTCATTGGGTGTGTTCCCTGGCACCGCTGGGTCCAATAAAACCCAGTACTTCAGGATGGTAGTAGTGACAGGCATCCAGGCCCCCATGAGTAGGGGTGGTGGTAGTGGTAGGCATCCAGGCCCCCATGAGTAGGGGTGGTGGTAGTGGTAGGCATCCATCCCCCTATGAGTGGGGATGGTAGTAGTGACAGGCATCCATCCCCCTATGAGTGGGGATGGTAGTAGTGGTAGGCATCCATCCGGCTATGAGTGGGGATGGTAGTAGTGACAGGCATCCATCCCCCTATGAGTGGGGATGGTAGTAGTGATAGGCATCCATCCCCCTATGAGTGGGGATGGTAGTAGTGACAGGCATCCAGGCCCCCATGAGTAGGGGTGGTGGTAGTAGTAGCCATCATGCCCCTATGGGTGTGTATGGCATTGGTGATAGCCATCCCGCCCCTTTGGTTCTGCTGTTCCTGGTGTACGTCATTTCTGCATCCCTATGTGTGTGTGACATATGTCGGGTACGTGTTGTTTGTTTGTGTTGTGGGTGTTTGACTTACCATCTGCGCCGTACGCGTCCGTACTCAGTTCCGGTAATAGATGTAGAGTATTGGTAGGACCTGCGCGATGGGATTCATGGTTGGGTCGTCTCGTTCGGGTTTCTCGTGGCTTCGACTCGTACTTGTCGCTGGCTTGTTCGTCTCGTAGCCGTGGATCGTCTTGTGGCACGAATCGGAGCTTATGTGCAGCTCTCCCGGATGCTCTGTCGTGCCGGACGTAGCGACGGGTTCGGCGCGTACGGAAGGCGCATCGTACTAGTCTGGCTGGAAGGTGCTGTACATTTGCTTCCGTGCGACTCGTTTCGGCGTTTCCAGATCCGGCTCGGGCGGGGAACAGGAGCTGTAATGGGTACGTACGGCTGGGTTGGGATCTGAGCAGTTATGCGCATCGTACTTGCTCGTTCAGACGACTGTTCGAATCGGTCGGGAAACACGCGTTCGGCTTGGTTTTTTTCCAGACGAATACTGTTAGGTTCGCTTCCCGCCGAGATCAGAATCGACCCCTAAGTGTCTTATCCAGATTTTTGGTCTTTTTAGGTTGGCTGTTATAAACTGTTTTCATTGATCTAGTAAAAGATTAGTGAGTAGGCAGACCAATCCATTGGGAGTACAGTGGTGTAAGAAATTGGGTAATTGGTTGACTGGGGTCTAAGCCCTGGTCAAGCAGCAACCATAATCCGTGTCAGGGTAAGGCACAGGCAAACCCCAAATTAAACTGTGCTCACCACACCACAGAGCAGTCAGGCTTAACTTAGAGGCAATGTGTAAAGCATTTGTACAACACTTCAAACAATAATACAATGAAAGCACACCACAAAAGGAGCCTACAACAGATTTTGAAAATTAGAGTAAGTCCTAATAAATAAAACAAGACTAAAACAACAAAAATCTAATTAATAGAACTGGAGATATTGAATTTGAAAGTTTATAGTGAAAATAGCTCCAAGAAGCATAAAGCGCTATTGGGGCTATTTGGTCATGCAAACTCACAAGTTCAGGCCAACCGTGATGGATCGCGGGCCGGCTACAGGGACCCAGTTAACAAAGTATCTTAAATCTTGGTTGCATGGAGCTGCCCAGCCAAAGGGATGCATCAGTTCCAAGATGTGGCGAGGCTGCGGTGCGATGTCCTATTGTTGTTGTTGAGGGTCCGATCGATGGGGTTTGCAAGGCGAAGTACAGCATCGAGTTTGCAGCGCGCACCTTGTGGTATGTCGGTTCTGAGGCGTTGCAAGGCTGCCACGTGGAGTCCGTCATCATCGTCAAGTCTGCCATCGATGAGAAATTCCTGGGCTGTGGATGTGCTGCCCCATCAGGGCAATGCATAGGTTTCAAGGACTTGCAGGGCTGCAATGTGGGTCTTTTATGATTGGTCCAATCCATGCAGCAATGGCAATGTCTTGGTTCTGCTCGGGGATGCACTGCTCAGCAGAGAAGACATCAGTTCTGCTCAGGGATGCTTTACTCAGCAGAGAAGAGGCATTGGTTCCACTGGCAAGCACCTTTGGCCCAGTTCCAAAGGGCCAGGACTGAGGTGGCTCCACTTGGCAGCATAGACTCACAGATGGCAGAGTCCAGGTGCAGGAGGTTGGAAGCCTGTTATGTCCCTGAGGCTTCAGATGAGGAGGCCAGCCAATTAACCCTTGGAGTCACTCTGGGTTCTGGGTTCAAGAGATGCAGGTCCAATCCTTCTCACTTAGGCAAGACAACAGCAGGCAGCATATCCTTACCACAAAGCTCAACAGAGTGCAGTCCAGCAGAGTGTCAGTCTGTCAGAAGCACAGCAGTCCTTATTCCCAGCAAAGTATCTACAGGCCCAGAAGTGTACTGAAGTTGTGGTGTTTGATGTCATTCTTTTACACATAGTTCTTTCTTTGAAGTGGGGAGATACTTCTAGAGGCTTCCATTTAAGTGAACAGATGTCCTGCTTTCCCTGCCTAGGCTCCTGGCTAACTACAGGGGTCATGTAGTCCTTTGTGCGAGGACAGGGCACAGTCTATTTAAGTGTAGGTGAAACTCTTTCCTCCCTTCCTCTCAGTGATGGTCCATTCAGCCACACCTAAGCTCCCATTGTGTGTGACTGTCCAGGTGGAATACACAAAGCCCTACTGTCAACTACAACCAGTCATGTGACCAGCAACAGGCAGCAGGCACCAAATGGCTAAGGCAAGAATATGCCAACTTTCTAAAAGTGGAATTTTCAGAATTGTAATTTAAAATCCGACGCACCATAGGTTAGGATTTTAAATTAGGATTCATAAGACGCCAAACTAGATACAGTGGTATCTTCCCATTAGGAAATTACACTTATAAAATGTAATAAGGTAATCCCAATGTTATCCTATGGGAAAAATAGGCCCTGCAGTAGTGAACAACAAATTTAAGAGCTGTTTACTACCAGGACATGTAAAACATAAAAGTACAAGTCCTACCTTTTAAATACATTGCACCCTGCCCTCTGCGCTGCCCAGGGCCTACCCTAAGAGTGCATTATATGTATTAAAAAGACAGGTTTGGGACTGGCAAAAACTTGATTTTGCCAGGTTGAAATGGTTGTTTAAAACTGCACACACGAGCCCTGCAGTGGCTGGCCTGAGCTATGTTTGAAGGGCTACTTAAGTGGGTGGAACAATCAGTGCTGCATGCCCACTAGTAGCATTTAATTTACAGGCTCTGGGCACATGTAGTGCATTTTACTAGGGGCATATACGTACATTAAATATAGCAATTATAGATAAGCCAATGTAACTATGTTTAAAGCAGAGGTCACATGCACGTTAGCATTGGTTAGCAGTGGTAAAATGCCGCTCTAAGACTGACACGACCCGCAAGCATAGAACTTAGCTTTATTTTTTTCGCTGTGACATGGTCATGTGGCTTCTTTTGAGTGAGTCAGTTCTAAGCAGAGTTGCTGGAGACTGTTGCTGATGAGAGGAGAGGAAGATATTGTGGAGTCATATAGGTCAACCTAGTGAAGGATATTGTATCCGAGAAAGATGTTGATAGAATTGAGCTCATTTTCAGTGAGGAATTCAAGCACGTGTTGATGAAAGATGGAATCATTTCCAAGGGGTTGTAAAGGAGATGGAGTTTCAATTGGATAGGGTAAGTCCCCTTAAGCTGTACTGATAGGCATCAAAAAGATGTTGTTTGTTCCTTATTAAGTGGCTTGCAATGCATGGGGTCTATATAAAATGGTTGCCAATCCCCCCTCCTTTAGTGTACTTTCTGCCAATCTGTATGATGGAGTAACCTTTAGGGGCCTGTGACTCTAAGGTTGGCAGTGAAGTTTCATTGAGCCAAGTTTCTGTTAGAAAAAGTATGTTCAGGATGTGTTTCCATGATCAGATCAGCTATTTCTAGATTATATTTCACTGCAGATCAGTTATGCAGGAGGCAATTCAATGTTGATTGAAGGGCAATAGGTTTAGGTGTACTGGTTGTGTGACTTTCAGTCAGGTTGTTACGCATAATGTCTTTTACTAGGGCAGGTATGCATTTTCTCCCTCTGATCCTGGAATTTATAGGCCTTCCTGAGTGAATTTGAAAGAATTTGCACTATGAAACATGGCAAATAATTTGCAAATGTCATTTACAGATAGAGAAGTGAAAAATCTCCTAATGTGAGATTCATTGTTTCTCTAAGGAAAAGTGTTATGAAAAAGTTTTGGTGGGTGATAGGTTAGACTAATTGGAAGACTGCAAATTTGTGAGGTGGTGTGATTTGTGAATGGGTGATGGATGTGACTGAATGCTTTCCTGAGTTCCTTGGCCAGACATTCAATTAATATAGTGAGGTTGATAATATTGATTCAACATAGTGTTTGACCTAGGAGAATGAGGTTTTAGAGGAAGAGGCTTTGTAGAGGAGGGCTCGAAATGGGGAAGGTAGAGGTATCATGGTGGAGTTTGGAAGTCGTAGATTGGGAGAATGGGAAAATGATCAGAAGGTTCGGGCATTAACAGATTTAGAAGGCTTTCGGGAGAGGAGGTTGAGATGTCGGCCAGTTATCCTAAAGAACATGAGAAATCTGTGGTGATAAAAGATCGAGCTGTCAGAGGGAGAGTTGCTGGCAAGAAGATGGAGATCAGAAAGAGAGGGTTGTGGACTTGGAGTCTGTGGGTAGAGGGGACCGAAGAGGTGTGGTTTGAGATAGTAGGGGATTGAGTGATAGGTCTGTCATATTTGTGAGAGTTCTTTTTCTTGATGTTTAGGATCATCTTAAAGTGGAAGTCAATAAGTTTTAAGTTGGCCTCTGAGGCTTGAATCATGATTTTGACTTTGTCTAAAAATGATAGGATGAGTTCAGATTTTATTTGGATGAAGTGGATAGTTTTCTCCTATAGGGTATTTTAGACTTTAGTCTAAATAGAGTTGTGTTGGGTGAAGAAATGGAAGTTTGTTTTTATAGAGTCTAGTTTTGCACAATTTATTTACGATGAGAGTTTCAGGGTCATTCATGAGTATTTGGTGTTTGAAAGATTTTTTACTATTCTTAATGAGGTTAGAGGATAGATAATTTTAAAGGAGAATGTACCTGGTTTCTCAAGGATGTAGGTGGAAGCTATGGATTGGGGAGGAGAGGTGAGGAGTTAGATCCTAGTTAGCAGATCATAAGATATACCTAGACTCCTCATTTCTTATAGATGCTATTGATGTTGCAGGTATCGTAGACTGGGCTTTTATTTCTTACACATGCTATTGATATCAAGGCCTCTTGGGAGAAAAGGAGCAATCAGGACAATAGGGCTTGGGGTGCAGACTCTAATTCAGTCGTTGATCTGGTGAGCTGAAGTATGTGTAAGAGAGAATGAGTGCTGAAAATAGTTCAAGGTCAGACTGGTAGAGGGGATATTAGACCTTTGCATATAGCTAGAGGATTCTGTGGTCTATCAAGGATATTGAGGATTGATAAAACTTTGCTCTGATATTCTGGGGGACTGGCAGGTCCTATCTAATGGACTCTCGTGGTTATCATGGTCTTGTTCATGTTTAAGTATAGGAGGGGAGAATAAGACTTTCTGAAGGCGAAGAAGATAAAATGTATATGAAAAAGTGTGAGATGGTTCATAAGAGCCTCATACATGAAATAATGAGTGTCTATAAAAATCTCTGATGAGCCGCCTGTAAGAACTCAAACTCTCATGTAGCAAGTTGACCTCTGTCACTGATGAAGTAAGGAGGTTTGAAAGAGGTTTTTATACAAAGGGAGGAAGGAGGTTTAAAATATGAAATAATATGAGAAGGTTCCCAAGAAACTGAACTGAGACAATATAAGAATTATCCATAAATGTCTCTGATGGGCCACATCAAAATGCACAGTCTTGAACATATAATGAAGACCTGTTTTGCACATTAGGTATCATCATGGATGGTGTGCTTTCTTTATTTTTGAGTGGTCTACCTGTCCTCTGAACTACCAAGAAGTAGTCTTGTTCCTGTGGCGGCATTCAGAGTTGCTGACCTCTTTCCAGTTTGGAGAGGTTGTTGCATGGGCAGTGGACCTTGTTATTTGAATTGTTGGCTCTTGCTAGGGACATTACCTTTCTGTTTTGGTAATTAAAATTGATGACCTACTTTCAGAATGAGAAGAATGCTATACAGGCAATGGGCCTTGTATTTCTAAACTTCCAACAGGAATCAGGGTGCTTCATGTCCTGCTTTCACAGAAGCTGCGGCATTTAAATAGACTTGGGGCCAGTGTTACAAAGGTGCCACAACACCGAAATGCAGCCTCTAAAGCTGCTGAGCTGCTTTGCATGACTAGGAGAGGGCAGGAGAGTGCCAGATCTACAAGGACATGTAGTTGTCCTCCTCTCTCCCTATCCACAGTGTAGAAGTTTGCTGCTTAGAGCCTCACACACACCTTTGCTCCATGGTGCAAGGGTGTGTGCGTGAGTCTAGCATGGGTTTTGTATCGGAAGGGCACCCTTTCAGTACAAAATACTATGAGTAGGCACGTTTTAAAACTTTTCCTACTTTGTATGTGTGCTGTACAGTGCAGCCCACATGCAAAGTCGGAAAAGAAAGGAGCAATGAAAACATTTCCCTTTTAACGCCTGCTTTTGAGTAGCAATATTTTTTGGGGAAAAACACTGTCTACTAATGTTAGTAGTTGGGGTTTTGCACCAAAAAGCATGAGTGGTTGCATGGGAAAGTCCGTGTACCCATGTAACGCCCCCTTGACACTAAGCAATACTTTTCCTTACAAACCACTTTACATTGGCTTGTAAATCCCCAGAAAGGTTTTTCGTTGGGTTTGCATTAAAAAAGTAACACAAATCCGACGCAAAACCATTGTAAATCTTGGCCTTGGTGTATAGCAAGGTTAGGCTACGGGGCTAAGCATGCATTGGAACCTGCCAAGCAGAGGCATTGTGCAGCATTTGTATCCCACATCTTAAGCCATCATTCCTTTGCACAGCTATGGCTCCCTGCTAAATCCTTCTACAGGTCAGGAAAGAAGAGCAATCCTCAGGCACCACTCACCTGGATCATCTGTAAGACGGGAGAGTCTTACTCAGCAGAAGCTTGGATGGCATTGGTCTCCCGTGGCACAGCAAGGTAGGAATCTTGTGGTCCTGCAGGGAATACGCAAAATGAGATTCAAATCTTCTTCGGTCCTAGGTGAATTGTTGTTGGGGAGCTGAGATTAGACAAGGAACAACTCAGCAGCAGTCGCTGATGCGTAGGCAAACCATAAGATGCTCCATCGTTGTTAGGTTTTCACAAATGAAACAAATCTTTCTAAGTTCCTTGGAGGTCTAAAGCGTGGTTCTTGCAAGGTACTATTCCCTGACATAGACATAAAGGCAAATACTGTGTTCTAAATGAGAACAAGTATTGTACAAATGGCTAAAGTTGAAATGGTTGTTATTCTGGAAAGCGATCACAAACTCATGGAACTACTGTATTTTGCCAAAGCGTGATAATAAAGTCTCCGAAAAAGCGAAAGCAAACGTCATGTGCCTCAGCCCACTCCAGGATTGGTCTTTCACAATTCTGGTGAGATGTTTGGACCAAGTTAATATTTGTGGTAGCTGGGGAAACAACAAATACACTCATGGCCCCAAACTGGCCACAGAGGGTTCCGAGGACACCCAATAGACCCAGGTGGTATACTGTGAGGGAGTTTCCTGGGGCATCATTTCTTGTTGGGAGCATTTCAATGGCATGGAGTATGGCAACTGGTTTTTGAGCCCATAACAATTAGGTCTGTATTCCAGACCCCTCGAAATCATTGAAATTATGCAGTGTTTGAAGGGCTCAGCAGGAGCATGATTTTATTGTACACGCCCTTTTTAGGCTCACATTTTAGGGAAACTGAAAAATAAACCTTTTCTATTCAGTTTATTAAATACGCTCTTGATATAAATGTTATTTTTAATGATCGTTCTACTGTAAAATGTCTATTGTATCTCTGTGTCTTTCATGATAGAAGTATCAATATTTTGGGAAACATGTATTGCATAATACTGTCTTTTTTCAGAATATTAATGTATTATTTAATAAGCCTAAGCGTTTGAATTAATTTATAATAAAGCGCTCCTATTATGGAACATTGTGGCATATTATCAAGAAACGGCGTTAAAATTATCGCCGCTTTGGCGGCAGAAAACTGCCGCTAAAGCGGCGATAATGGGCTTGATAATATGCCCTGGAGAATTCCAATAGAAGCCCATGGGGCATATTAGCAAGGGCCTTATCGCCGCTTTAGCGGCACTTTTTGCCGCTAAAGCGGCGATTTTTTTATCGCACTATCAGCAAGCTGTCGCTAACAGGCGTTAGCGACAGCTTTCTGGCGATAGCGGCCCGTTTTCCCATCGCCTTGCATGCCAGCGATAAATATCGCTAATGACATGCAAGGTAGGCGTTCCCAACTAAAAGCGACTGAAAACAGTCGCTAACACAACTTCTCCCTATTAGCAACGCAGGCGAAGCGATAAAAAAATTCGTACTAAGCGCGAATATCGCTAGAATTTAACACCTGCTAAAAACATGACTTACCTGTTTTTAGAATAGGAGGTGGATTGTCAGCCTAAGTCCACCATGGCGTTAATGCGTGAATATCGCTGGATTTCCAGCGATATTTACGCATTTCGCCGCTATCGCTGGATATTTTATCGCATTGGAGATAAACCTTGCTAATAGCATGTTATCTCCGTGATAATATCCAGCGATAGGCGGCGTTAAGAAAATGCGCGCTAAGCGCGGTTAGCGATAATTTTCGCCTGTTGTTGCTAATATGCCCCCATGTTCTGGTGTCAACATGGGCTTCTACTGGAATTCACATGGCCATATTATCAAGCCCATTATCGCCGCTTTAGCTGCAGTTTTCTGCCGCTAAAGCGGCGATAATTTTAACGCCGTTCTTGATAATATGCCCCATTGTTTCCCTTCTTGCAAAGATCAATTGACTCTAATATTCCAATGACTCATTGCAGCTTGATGTTGGTTTCAAGGAGAACATATTTATTGTTACAGAAGATCACTCTATCCTTGGCAATGCTTTATATATGCATCTAGGTCAACATGATCTCACATATTTTATAAAAGGGTGTTTAATCTGCTCAGCCTTTTGTTCAAAGAACAGTTGAGCTTTAATTTGACTTGTTAGTTTAAACTTTCTTCTATATATTATTGTAGTAAAGATTTACACCTAATTCTTTTTTATTAAAAAAAAGTTCAAGCTCATGGAAAAGTAATCAAGAGTGCACTACTGTTAAACCCCGGATATTACAGAAATGTTTGTGAACGTATAAACTTTGCATTCGGTGAGAAATAAATACACAAGGCATTTAAAAAATGCTGAAAATATTCATAGTTGAAAGCAGGTTGGTAGAGCTCTACAGACCACTTACATACAAATATTAAAACTCTGAACGTGATTGTAATAAGAATGCAAATAACGTGTGACCCGATCATATAAGTTACAGTATGCAGAAAGCCATTTTGTGATTGCAAATCCTACAATTCGCAAAATCACAGGAGTTGCTATCACAAGGGCTTTTCCTTATGTACGAAAGCCCTTTGTGAGGCAAAACATTTTTTCTAACTAATAAAAGGACTTTTGCTATACTTTCTGAATCGCTAGTAGGAAGGAGCACCAATGGGGCATCCCCCTCCTATTTCCAATTCTGAAAGAAATGTATCAATGGTTTACTACCACAATTGTTGTTGCAAATCATTGATAAGTTACCGCCCCGGAGCTGGGGGAGTATCTGATTTGGTAAGTGGAAGGGATCCCCTAGGCAGCTTTGGCAGGAGAGGCCAGTGGTTCCAAAACTGAAACTGTTTTTCTTTTTTTCAAGTAGCACTGGTTCCTTTAAACAACTTTAAAAAAATGTTTTTGTTTTAGAGTAGTCACATGGGAGCGCAAATTGAGACATGCCTACTGATTATTAATTAGACAGGTATTTCTGCAACCCCCTGCGATTCAGCACTTTGTGAACATACTTATTACTAAATGGTTTAGTTCACAAAATACTATTCCATTTCTAAAAAGTCAGGGGGATATTCACAAGAACGTGCGATAAACATCGCCAAAATAGGCTAACGCAATTTTTCATATCGCCGTCTATCGCGGGAAAATACCTCCGTGTTAACGTCATATTCCCAACACGGCAGTAACATGCGATAGTCTCCCGAGAATGCCCCTAATGTCCGCGATACAACTACCGCGACGGCGATAAAAAAGGAAACCCGAAAGTGAAAAAAGCTGCGATGGGCCCAACTGCGATAAAAATCCAGCGAAAAGCAGCGCCAGGCCCGCAAGTCCCACACGCAAGGCTGGAACAAACACTACAAAAGCTGCAAAAAAAAACACCTACAAAACACAAACAACTGCGAAGCACCATGGAGGGAGCCGGAGCAAGTACAGGGGACAACCAGAACCCCACAAGCCCCACGGAGGACCAGCCTGGGACCCCGGGGACAGGGAAGGGCAAGGAGAAGAAGAAGAGGAAGACGCGTCTCAGTCCGCAGGGAAACAGGATCCTCATTACAGAGGTGACAGAACACCACCACCAATAGTTCATCACCTCCACTGTGACATTGGCAACTAAAAATACAATATGGCAGTCCGTCTTGGCCATGGTGAATGCAGTCGAAGTGAAGAGAAGGGAAGTGGACGACTGCAAGAAGCGCTGGACTGATGTGAAGCACAAAACCAAGCTGAAAACCGCTGCCAACCTGAGAGCAGCAATGCAGACTGGAGGTGGGAGTCCAGTGACACACCAGGAGCTGGATGAGATGGAGGAAATGGTGACTCGAGTCATCATTGGGGAGACGGTGGCAGGAGTTGGTTGACCGGACACTGCACAACATGACCTGAGCCAACAGCAACAGGGTGAGTAACGACCAGGGGCTGGGGAGACGGGGGGAGATGGGCACAATGGCACACATGCACAAGTAAGTAGAGCACATCTGCGGACAAACCATGCCCAAGAGTTACAACACCGACCAAGAGCCCAATTTACCCAAGTCTGCAATATCTCAGCAATTGTATAAGCACAGAAGTGAATGGCACACCACCTGAAAGGGAGAAGGGCCAGCCAAATCAGAGCTGAAGGGGCAACACACCCACAATGCAGCACACACACATAAGAATCAGAGCACCTCAACATTGACAACAATGTGGCATAAACGGCAACACTCTCACAACATAACAGAGGACACAACTGCTGCTGTTTGTGTGTAGAAAATGGCCATTCGCATTTGGCATAGCAGGAAACTGTGAGATGACAATGGACAAGTACAACCACACATCCCTGATGGTGTAGAAATGTCAACTGTCCCGCATCAAATAGGCATCTCATCACAAACAGTCACAATGTACATTGGCATGCAGTCCGTTAGTAAACTTGTACAATGCGTGGACATACATGTGAACACAGTGTCAATCTGCATCTCCCCTTCACATTGCAGAGGGAGAATCAACACCTCCTACAGAGCAGACACAATAACTCAGCACTGATGACGAAGAGGACCTCCCCAACATCGACACCGATGCCCTCCAGCAGCACATGGACAGCTTCGGCACCCCACCTCCAGGAGCAGGGCAGCCCAGCTGCATCGAGGAGACCCCACCCCCTGCACAGACCACACAGCAGGAAGCACCCACCACCACGGCTGGCTCCCAGGACCCCCACGACCAACACATGGCATTCCAACGCCGTATGTTAGGGTGCCAGGAGAAGATGGCTGACCAGCTGCGAGTGGGGTTCGACCTCATGGAAGCCAAACTAGATGCCATACGTGGGTGTCTAAGTCCCATTAGGGTCCACTTACAGTCCCTAACAGACACCCACTGTCCGCTCCATGCTCTCCAACAATACATGGCTGACATCGCTGGAGTCATGACTCGGAGACAAGAACAACTGTCTCGTCAGAGTGGCTCCAGCGATGTCAGCCGGGAGTTGGGGCACATGCGTAGGATCATGGAGAACATGGAGCGGATGCATGCGGAACGATTGGCTGCCACGGCTGCACACCAGCGAGATGTAGATGGGAACTTCCATGCCCTGGAGATCCTCATCATGGCATTGCCGCCACACGGCCTGGCGCGGATGACTGCTGCTGCTACTACTCCATCCACATCCCTGCCCCCTGAAGTGTCCGTGCCACACAGTGCGGCAGACCAAACACCACCACCCACATGTGAGGCACCTGACACATCAGAGGATGAAGATGACGATGAATCTGGCTTGGTGGCAAGATTGAAGTGGTAGCATACATCACCGCCATATGGCCTGTTTCAGCTTGTTACTGCCCTCTGTCCCCCGTTACACTCAGCGACACTCACCTTGGACCTCGACATGGACTGCCATATTTGGATTGGTTACCAATGACACAGCAATCACACTGCGGACTGAAGTCTTCCTCTCCCGATGAACCTGTCCATCCCTAAAGGACTCTGGCTGGCCCTCCACGGGGCGACAATGTAAAGTGGGGTTTGCATGGCCCTGTACTGGTCCAGCTGAAACACTCCACTGAATGCGAATAAAACATTCAAATTCACACTGATATGTCATGGCCCTGACAATTACACATGAAAGTATTGATGAATGTAGGGACAGTGATTTCACATAAATGGTACTCCCTGGGTAATGCTATCAATGCGCATGTATGGCCCTGACCCAGATAGGCAGTGAGACACACATCGTCATTCAAAACAACTCACATCACAGTTGAAAACAAGTGAATGTGCGTAGACTTTATTAGCATATGCGTGCCAGTACGGACAAGAGAAGTGCCACAAAATGCGGACCAATGCAGCAGTATGTCAGAATGAGGAACGTTGCCAAGCGCCGCTGTCCACTCCGGGGGAGTGCCTCACCTTTCACAGGTGTGTGTTAGCCCGCGTGGTTGTCCGCCCACGTATTCGGGGTCCAGGGGAATGCAGCCATGTCCACTGTTGTCGTGGGATATGTGAACAGAACCCCAAGATGCAACAAGGTGTCGGGACATGTGCAATGGGTTCCAAACTGTTGTGGCCGCAGGTACGTAGTTACACGTACATGAAAGCGAGTGCAGCTTCGTAGGCAATTATTTCCAACATGGGGTCGTTGTCGACTCTATCTAACAGGATGGTGAGGCTAGCCATTAGCAGGTCCATACAGATGTGCTGTGTCCACCCCCTGTCACCAATTAGCACTACAGCCCAATAAGGGAGCGGCTCAATGTGGTCACTGCACACGAGGAGTTCTGCAATTTCCCAGGTCCAGCTGCCAGCATGTATGCCAAGTATCCAGGTATCCCATAGATGGGTATCACGATGACACTCCTGGTTGTGGGCTAACAGGGGGCGCACACACATGTCAAAGTCCAGTTCGGCTACCGTCCTGTTGGATAGGCAGACATCCATGGACCACTCGAATATGCACGATTGACAATGCAACATAGGCTGAATGCAGGTGATGTTGGCAAGGCGGAAGCTTAGCCGGTAACTGACCCGCAGCACTACCAATGGCAGTGCCCCCAGTAAATGCAGCATATGTGCATGGTACAGTTCCACGTGACAGGGGTTGTGCATGTGTGCAGGATGTTCTGCCATTGAGTTAGTGGTCCTGGTTGAAGCGGTACTGTTCTGACCTGCGCCAGTCCTGTGGATGAAATGCCACAGCTCTGGTCAATGAGTTGTTTAAGTGTGCAACAGTTGTATGCCTGGGATGGAGTGGGAGTAATTGTGAAGGCCATTCCATGCAAGATAACTCCGAGCAAGGACTTCTGTGTGAGGGGTGTGTATACGTTGGTCTGTTGTCGGGCTGTGCATAGTGTGGGAGTCGTCCTCAACTGCTATCGTATCTGTCAGGGGGTGCCGGGCACATGCAATTCCGAGGTCGGATGTGCAGATGTGCTTCCTCCTGATAGTTCAGACAAAGGAGCTTTCATCCCTAATGTCAGTTTGTCATCTGCTTGCATCCATGAAGTGTGATGTGGCTTGTTGGGTGTGGGGTGGGATGTGTGCGACTTTGAGATTCATGTTTGACATGACTTGCATGTGGCAAGTGAGCGGCATCACTGTGTGTTACGTTGCCTCACAGCTGCTCCTCCCTCCCCCCAAGCCTATTCACTTGTGTACGCTGCGTGGTTGCATCACTTGCACTCCAACGGCAAACCATTGTCATGCCTGTCTGCGCATGTCCACAAGCCTGAAAACGACACTGTGATGTTGGCCATTGAAGGTGGGCAGCCACGTGAGTGTAGGCCTATGGTAAGGATAGTGCAGACACAGATGTAGAGTTCATGCCTGGCTGAACTCGCGCTGCGATTAAGGCTAGGCATTTGGCTCATGCTGCGGCAATGCAGATACACACAACACTTGGCATGTATGAGCCAAGACCCCGAGCGGTCTTGCGCTCCTTTATTTCTCCGTTCGTGCGAGACCGCCCTCCGGGTGCATGCTACATTGCAACATTGTCAATTGCAGGCCGGGTGGCACCGGCACTACAACAGAGACACACGCATTAGTTACTTCCTTGTCCAGGCCAGAACTGAACAAGCCCTGAGCCCCGGGTTTAATTCTACACACTCCTGCGCTGGACTGACGTACGCCGGCCAAGCCCCCTCCACTTACGCTTACAGGGGGGGAGGAGAAAGCTACATGTCCAAGGTCTTACCCACTGCCTGAGGTGACATGCTTGCGTCCGCTGTCCACAGCATGATGTGATGTGGTAGGGCCAGGGGCCATCACGCATACATAATGACCACACAGACACACTTAGATGTATGGTGGAACTGGCTACGGGCACGTGCGCCCGGCCCCTTTTTATTACCAGGGTCACATGTCCAGTGACGCCTGTGCTGGGTGAGGGTGAGTGTAAGCCAGCCCTTAGGGAGTGGTTGGTGCTGGCAACAACTAGAACAGTGATCATCGGATCACACACACAGATTCAATCATAAAGGGTCCATGACTTGCAGTGCACTGAGGTAGGGGCACCAGCTCTGACATCACACACAGAAGATTCAATCATGAAGGGTCCATGACTTGAGCTGCACTGAGTTCGTGGCACCGGAAGCGCTCGGCGGGTGCGCGGCCTGCGATGATGCGTCATCCGGGCGGACCGCCCTGGAAGCAATGTCTGTTGCCTACTGGACTGCGCCATAAATAAATAAAGACTCAATTTGAATTGTGAGCCCTGCTGACAGCATTGTAGGCCAGAGGCAGCGGTCAGTTAGGGCCCACAGCCACGTGGCGATGACTTGTGGTGCACTGAGTTAGTGGCACCTGGAGCACTCAGCGGGTGCGCGGCCTGCGATGATGCGTCGTTTGAATTGGGGGACCTGCTGACCGCAGTGTAGGCTGGAGGCAGCGGTCAGAAAGGGCCCACAGCCATGTGGCGATGACTTGAGCTGCACAGAGTTAGTGGCACCTGGAGCGCTCAGCGGGTGCGCAGGCTGCAATGATGCGTCGTTTGACTTGGGGGGGGAACCTGCTGACCGCAGTGTAGGCCAGAGGCAGCAGTCAGCGAGGGCCCACAGCCAAGTGGCGATGACTTGGGGTGCACTGAGTTAGTGACACCTGGAGCGCTCAGCAGGTGTGGAGCCAGCGATGATGGCTTGTCCTGGCAGGTCAGGATTGGATTTGATTTGAGCGCCCTGCTGACCGCAGTGTAGGCTGGAGGCAGCGGTCAGCAAGGGCCCACAGCCACATGGCACCTGGAGCGCTCTGCGGGTGCGCGGCCTGCAATGATGCATTGTCCGGGCGGGCCACCCTGGAAGCAATGTCTGTTGCCTACTGGACATAAATAAATCAAGACTTAATTTGAATTGTGAGCCCTGCTGACCGCAGTGTAGGCAGAAGGCAGTAGTCAGCGCACACATTACTCCGCGGTGCTGTGCCGCTGGGTGCACTGGGGGCCTGTGTCGCGGAAGGCAGCGATCGGCTGAAAAGGCTGGCGGTCACAGCGGCGGACTTGTGGCAGGGTGAGGGGCGCCGCCCTTGTAGACGCGTTGGCCATCCCGGAAGTGAACCACGCCCAGAGCCCTGGTCTATTTATTCACACTCCTACGCTGGTGTGGCATACGCCGGACCAGCCCACTGCGCTTCTGCGTACAGGGGGGGATGACACAGCTACATGAGCGAGGTCTTCCCCACTGCCTGAGGTAAGATGGTTGCGTCCACTGTCCAAAACACTGCACACACCAACAGTATGTGTCCACAGGGACATGTCTGTGCTCTGCATACTGGAGTCTGTCCAGCACATCACCGTCACACTTGGCATTGTGTACATTCTTATTCATGGGTGACTTGCCTCCTTCACACATACTTGGTTCCCACCTCTCCCCACATTCTGCAATTGTGTGGCTGAGGGGCCATGCCGTTTTCGGAAGGTCAGCTGTCTTGTTCTGCGCTGCCTCGGTGGTAGTCCGGGGGGAGGGGGGAGGGAGGGGGCCTGGGGGTGGTGGCGGTGAGTGTTGTGGACCTCTTGAGTCTCCGAGCTGCATGATCATTAGATCCATGACATGTGTTGGTCTTCAGATGTGGCTCTGGCCTGGGCTCCCTCTGTACTGCAGGTTATCGTCCTACTTAAGACCAGTAATGAGCAGGTGTTAAGTCCCTGCTGCTAACTCGCCTTATCGCCTGTTTTTGCCTGGCATCGCAGATCTGGCTGGTCGTTGAGAATATCGCAAAGTGGTGTTTTCGTGTGTTTTTGCACGGGAACGCCTACTCTGCATGTCATTAGCGTTGTTTGTCGCTCTCATCCGTGGCGATGTGTTTTGCGGCAGCTATCACAGGAAAATTGGCGATGTCGACAGTTTGCACCAGCTTGTGAATGGGGCGATAAGTCTATCGCTACTTTTGCGGCGCTAAAGTGCCGATAAATCGGCGATGGCTCCTTGAGAATATTCCCCTCAATGCGCAATTTGTAACCACTCTTTGTGAATGGAACAATGGTACATCAGGCCCAAATTTCCATAACTCATATGAAAATTAGTTACAACAAATGGTTGAAATATTCCAGTTGGGTACCTATTTTCCCCTTTTATTACCAAACCTTTAAGCCTATAGCCATGCATCTCCATAATACACTGGAGCAGATTTACAAGCCCCTTGCGCCGCCGGTGCATCACGTTGCGTGACGCACCGGTGGCGCAGCCTGCCAAGTGATATTTACAAGAACAGGTAAAGTCACCCTGCGTGACTTAACCTGTGCTTGTAAATATCGCCCCTATTCACGCAACACTTTGCGTGTTAGGGGCGTGACATGGGTGTTGCTGTGGGTGTTCCCACGCAACACCCATGTCCACTGATGCATTTCCAGATTTACGAGAAATCGTAAATCTGGAAATGCGTCAGAATGCTAGGCCACCCTAGGGGTGGCATAGCGTGCTGCATTCTACAGCACACATTGGAAGAAGAAATCACCTCAATTGATTGTTTTTGTGCAGGAAGGTGCTCCTTCCTGCACAAAAACAATCTCCCCACAATGCAGGCATCCTTGCACCATGGTGCAAGGGTACCTGCGCCGGCGCATGGCAGCAGTTTGTGCGCCAGCGCAGTGGGAAGCACAGAGATGCAACATATTGTTGTAAATATGTTGCATCCCTGGGCTTCGAAACTAACATAGCGCAGCGCAGCAAAATGACTTGCGGCACCGCGCTGCGTTAGTTTCTTGTAGATCTGCCCCACTGTGTTTACTAATGATGCATGAAACATAGTTGACACACTTTTAACAATATATTGCTAAAACCACTTTAAAGTAAGGCCATCTCCTACATGCTGGACAACTGGCATGAATGATGTACATATTTAGTTATATCGACATGAATGAAAATGTAAAATCATTTGTATGTTATGTTTATTCCTGGCTCAGAGCCTCATTACGCGTGCCTTATATAAGTCTGAAATGTTCGGTCACTCCTGGTTGCTTGTCGGCAAATCCAGACTAGATCAAATAAGGCACAGTGGGGCAGATTTACAAGGCCCTTGCGCCACTTTTGCGCCACCGTTGCGTCACTTCTGTGGCGCAGCGGCAGCGTAAACCATGCGCCACGTTGCGCCTTATTTACAACGTGACGCATCTAGGGAGATGCGTCATGTTGTAAAGCCCTGCGCCACATGAAACCTGCGTCAGGTCTCATGTGAGCGTTCCGTCGCAGGGTGGGGGTTCCGTCGAAGGAAAGCCTCGTAAAAGTGACGCAGTGAAATCTACAAGATTTCACTGAGTCAGTTTTACGACGCCGCTGCGACAAATCCTTACGCCTGCTTGAAGCAGGCGTAAGGAGTGGCGCACCACGTTAGGTATGGGCAGCCCCTGAGCATTGCTGGAGTTGCGTCGCACTTGCGACACGACTCCAGCAATGCCCCGCCCTTACGCCATCAGATGCGACACGCATCTGCCTATCCCTGCGCCACGGTGCGCCGCATTGTAAATGGGACGCATCCGTGGTGGCGTAAGGGTAGACTTGCGTGTCACATCTCTTCTGCCGCATCCCTACTGATTTGCAGGGATGCGCCAGTCGTTGTAAATCTGCCCCTCTGTCTCTGAGCACAATCAAGGGCTGACCAAGTCTCCACCATTGGCGAGACAACACAAATCAGTGAAGCAGCCAAAACAAAGGAGGGATGAAGGTACATACACATATAAGTAAGTCAGAACTTACCATGTGCAAGTAGTCATCTGTGACTAGTCCCTGGGTGAATCTAGAGTTCCACTCAAGAGCCAAACTAGGATGTAACGTCACTGCAGGACTGGAAAAGAGGGAGCCTGAGAGAAGAGAGACAAACGGACAAATGCTGAACAGAGTAGGTAGCAGGACACCAATGCACTTCTGCGATCAAGAGAACTGAGGAGACAAAGGGGAGACAAAACTCAAAGGTGAAGGAGCAGAATAAGCTATAGCAAAAACAACCGATTTTGCCAGATATTTCCCCCACCCCCCAGAAGGAAACTCCTGCCTCTGTGATATCTCATAACATTAAATATTGCGGCTGTTTCCCACACCAACAGGAGTCCGAAATAACCTCTGCTTCATACCTTGGAGTCAATTTCACTAAAGTGGGAGGGGCAGTGGAAGAAGTAGATCAGTGTGCCTTAATGTTGGGTTTTCCAGTGGTCTGGAAGATCTCATTTTAAAGCTGCTGGTCCTATCAATTTGGTTAGGGGGAATTGATCAATATATTGTGAGGGGAACTTATTAGGCATACCTACAATAGCAAGTCGGTGGTTAACCAAACCTTAATATGATGAGAATTGATATCCAATGTCACATTTGGGGCCACTTACTGTTCACCTATCCAGTATGTATCAACCTGCCCATACCTATGGGCTTACACTATGTCATGTATATATCTTCCAGCCCTGAGGAAGTCGCGGGTTCTACACCCAATCGACGACACACGTGTTGGCTGGAGCTTCAAGAAGATTAAACCTACAATATACATGTCCTAAATTGTTTGTCTTGCTACAAATCATTTGACTCTTTTGTAAATATTGATTGTATGTGTGCTGGGATTTGTCATTAATTCGTACAGATCTTCGGATCTGAATTGTGGGGTGTTGGGTGATCACCCCCTCCCTGGGCACCATACACCTAAATAGCTATAGCATCAAAGAGACCAATATTAGAGAGCACCACTACCACACAGGGCACTATCATCCTAACTATTATTGCACATGATAGGTTTATTGTATAAGACATTAATGGGAAACTTACATAATAACGGATAAGGTATATATGATGGGCAAATAATTTGTGCCAATAACTACTAACCAAAATGTGGGGAGGAGACCCTCGGTGCAGTACTGATATGCACCACACAGGTGCTCAAAATAGTCATCTGTACTGCTGATCCTTCTCTCTGATAATTTATTATTGCTGTATATTATGTAAAAATTAATGTATTATGTGTTTTATCTTCATCATTATCTCGGATTCCATCTGGAATCATTGTTATGGCTTGTGATGTAATTCAAAAACATTTTGATCATCCAACAGATAATATTGTGTCCCCAGTGCATTTCAGACAGGGGGATGCATCAGCTGAATCTACGTAAGCTGTAAATCAATTCAAATAAAAATACATCAGTCAATAAACCGGGGCGGGGGGAGCTCATAAACAATATCAATCATAATGATAAGATTACACAAATGTAGGCATATTTTCACATCCAGCATTTCTTTGCTTAACAGTTCGTTCTGATGTTAATAATATTGTCCATTTAATTTTATTTGGCACATGAATATATATATGTATATATATATATATATATATATATATATATATATCTTCACAAAGAATGCCCTGCATTCAGAGACGCACTCCTCCAGCTGATAAGTTTCACAACCATTTATTAAACAGGAACAGGATTACAGCTCCGACTTTTCAAATCCATTGCCTGACGCGTTTCAGAGCATTCGTGCTCTTTCCTCAGAGGCCATTTAAAATCACCACAGTTCTTTTGGAATCCCACAGTTCCCTGCATGCTCGATCGATTTAAGGGCTTCCGGTGTGCCCATCTTGATAGAGTTAATTAAGATGCATGCCGGAACTTGTAGTTTACATTCCATGAAATCTTTACCTCCAGTGGTCGAGTGCATTTTAAATCATTTCATGGATCAATTACTGCCCTCCAGTGGGCCTCAGGACTGTAAGCCTGTTCCGAAATCAAAGCATCAGCTGCGCCGTCCTCACAGCCCGAATAGTTCACGGCAGACGATCCCTCTCAGAGTTAATGGGTGGTGCGAACTCTCACGGCTGGACCTGCCGTGTACAAATCTTCACAAAGAATGCCCTGCATTCAGAGACGCACTCCTCCAGCTGATAAGTTTCACAACCATTTATTAAACAGGAACAGGATTACAGCTCCGACTTTTCAAATCCATTGCCTGACGCGTTTCAGAGCATTCGTGCTCTTTCTCAGAGGCCATTTAAAATCACCACAGTTCTTTTGGAATCCCACAGTTCCCTTAAATCGATCGAGCATGCAGGGAACTGTGGGATTCCAAAAGAACTGTGGTGATTTTAAATGGCCTCTGAGGAAAGAGCACGAATGCTCTGAAACGCGTCAGGCAATGGATTTGAAAAGTCGGAGCTGTAATCCTGTTCCTGTTTAATAAATGGTTGTGAAACTTATCAGCTGGAGGAGTGCGTCTCTGAATGCAGGGCATTCTTTGTGAAGATTTGTACACGGCAGGTCCAGCCGTGAGAGTTCGCACCACCCATTAACTCTGAGAGGATCGTCTGCCGTGAACTATTCGGGCTGTGAGGACGGCGCAGCTGATGCTTTGATTTCGGAACAGGCTTACAGTCCTGAGGCCCACTGGAGGGCAGTAATTGATCCATGAAATGATTTAAAATGCACTCGACCACTGGAGGTAAAGATTTCATGGAATGTAAACTACAAGTTCCGGCATGCATCTTAATTAACTCTATCAAGATGGGCACACCGGAAGCCCTTAAATCGATCGAGCATGCAGGGAACTGTGGGATTCCAAAAGAACTGTGGTGATTTTAAATGGCCTCTGAGGAAAGAGCACGAATGCTCTGAAACGCGTCAGGCAATGGATTTGAAAAGTCGGAGCTGTAATCCTGTTCCTGTTTAATAAATGGTTGTGAAACTTATCAGCTGGAGGAGTGCGTCTCTGAATGCAGGGCATTCTTTGTGAAGATTTGTACACGGCAGGTCCAGCCGTGAGAGTTCGCACCACCCATTAACTCTGAGAGGGATCGTCTGCCGTGAACTATTCGGGCTGTGAGGACGGCGCAGCTGATGCTTTGATTTCGGAACAGGCTTACAGTCCTGAGGCCCACTGGAGGGCAGTAATTGATCCATGAAATGATTTAAAATGCACTCGACCACTGGAGGTAAAGATTTCATGGAATGTAAACTACAAGTTCCGGCATGCATCTTAATTAACTCTATCAAGATGGGCACACCGGAAGCCCTTAAATCGATCGAGCATGCAGGGAACTGTGGGATTCCAAAAGAACTGTGGTGATTTTAAATGGCCTCTGAGGAAAGAGCACGAATGCTCTGAAACGCGTCAGGCAATGGATTTGAAAAGTCGGAGCTGTAATCCTGTTCCTGTTTAATAAATGGTTGTGAAACTTATCAGCTGGAGGAGTGCGTCTCTGAATGCAGGGCATTCTTTGTGAATATATATATATATATATATATAAAACACCAGACGGTCCTCTCTCGACTCCACACACTCGCTTGCTTCCGCCAAAAAGGAACCACGAACCACTGGATATTGAGGCAAAATTATTTAATGTTTCCTCGGATTACGCGTTTCGGGCAACACTTGCCCTTGATCACATACTCGTGAGGTTAGAACGCCTTCATTTTAAAGTGCAAAACCACGTGACAAAACATACAATGGACATAGTAAAAATACTAAAAAATCCTATCACCTATCCCAATAGAGCACAATATCCATTTTTTTCTCTCGTTTTTTTCTCTGTTATTTTTCTCGTTCCTGTTTGTCAATGTGCAATAATCAATATGGCCTTAATCATAACATAATATTCACGAGTGTCAAAGATCCATCTATAAAAGAATAAAATTCAATTAATTAAATATCTTTATCAATTACATTTTGACATTTATCATAATTTTCCCATCATTGATACTCCTTGGCCAAAATATGTAATTGCACTGCCTATTTTTAACATCCATGTAAACTACTACTATTTGGGAGCATCTTCTATCATAAAATATTCTTTATAAAAAATAGGATAAATCCCTTTTTGTTCTCCCATAGTTGTATATCCATATGCATGCTAGCAATTGGAAATGGGATAAATCCCACTAGTGCCCTTCAATTGAAATATTAAAAATACTAAGTATACCAACATATTACCTATTGTGCAAAATAGCCCATATTAAAGTGCAAATGCAAAATACGTCACATATATCATAAAAAAAATACCACACTAAATATATATATATTCACTGAAAAAACATAGGTTTCAGGGATGTTATTGTTAGAAATTAGCATTTAAAAAACCATAAAAATTCACTAAAAAATCCACAGGTTTCAGGGACGTTATAGTTAGTTGGACATTTTACTCGCACAAAACCAGAGAAATTCGGCCGTTATAGTTTGTTGAGCTAACTATAACTCGCGCCCCCGCAATGCACTGCTGATAACATCATATATTACATCACTCATGACATGGTCAGTGACATCACTGATGACATCACTGATGACATCTCAAATGACATCACTGATGACATCATCCAGTGACTGAGTGTTTCTGAAAAGTTTAAGAATGTTATCTATATATACGCCAAGGTGTATTTGAAGAATGAGTGGGTGTATGAGTGTCTGTATAGATGATTTTGTGGGTGCGTGTCTGACTGTATAAGTGAGTGATTAAACATGTCTTAGTAAATGCATGGGTGAATGACTAATCTGTGTGAATGTCTGTATCAGTCTGTCAGTTGGTATGTAAGTGGCTGCATGGGTTGGTGACTAGTTACATGAGTGTCTATATGGGTTATTGATTGGTTGTCTGAGTACCTGTATGGATGCTTGAGTGTCTGTGTGGGTGGGTGGGTGGGGGGTGTAACTCCCTGCATGGATGTGTGAGTGGGTGATTTAGTGGGTGTATGGGTTCATGAGTGCATCTGCGAGGGGCTGCATGGGTGAGTGAGTGTGTGTATGGCTGTGTTGGTGAGTGAATGGATGTCTCAGTGGTTTCTGTGTGAGTAACTACATATGTGAAAGGCAGTATATGTGAGTGTTGGAGTATATAACTAACTATATGTGAGAGTAAGTGATTGTGAGAGTGGCTGTAAGCATGAGTGTGTGCTTGTGTCAGTGATTGTATAAGAGAGTAAGTATGTGTTAGTATCTGTATGAATAAGTGAGGTGGTGTGTATAACTGTATAGGTGAGTAAATGGGAGTGTAATTGATTCTTTGCATGACTGACTAGGTGTGTGAGTAACTCTATGGGTGATTGGCGGCGTGTGAGTGTCTGTATGGGTGTATGACTCCATACGATAGTAGCAGTATTGATGAGTGACTGCATGTATGAGTGACTGTATGGGTGAGTGAGTATATGTATGTGTAGATCTAGGAATTAGTGAGTGGGTATGTACTAACTGGTACTGGTGTGTCTATGGTTTCGAGAATGGCATTCTGTATTTTAGAGTGGGTGTATCAAAGGTTATATTAGGGTGTGAGGAGGTGCATCAGATGATCACATGGATGATGATATCAGTGATGTCATTTGAGATGTCATCAGTGATGTCATCAGTGATGTCACTGACCATGTCATGAGTGATCTAATATGTGACGTCATCAGCAGTGCATTGCAGGGGCACGAGTTATAGTTATATTTGTACGAGTGAAATGTCCAACTAACTATAACGTCCCTGAAACCTGTGGTTTTTTCAGTGAATTTCTATGGTTTTTTAAATGCTAATTTCTAACTATAACGTCCCTGAAACCTATGGTTTTTTCAGTGAATTTCTATGGTTTTTTACATGATAATTTCTAACTATAACGTCCCTGAAACCTATGGTTTCTTCAGTGAATTCCTAAGGTTTTTTAAATGCTAATTTCTAACTATAACGTCCCTGAAACCTATGGTTTTTTCAGTGAATTTCAAAGGTTTTTTAAATGCTAATTTCTACCTATAACATCCTTGAAACCAATGGTTTTTTCAGTGAATTTCTAAGGTTTTTTAAATGCTAATTTCTAACCATGCCTACAGAGGTAGGACATGTGCAGAAAGAGGAAGATAGGCGCAGAAAGAAGCAAGAGAAATGCAGAAAGAGGCAACAGAAGTTCAGAAAGAATAAGAAAGGTGCAGAAAGTAGCAAGAGATATGCAGAAAGAACCAACAGAGGTGCAGAAAGAGGCCTTGTTGCAAAGTCATACTGTGCCCTGGGCACCCCCCAACTTTTTGCTGACTGGTACTGGTGGTAACTGACTCTGAATGACCCTGGGCTCTGCCTAACCAGGCCTGCAGCCAGTGCTATGCTGAAAGACACTTACAGGCACATGCATCAAGGTAGGATGTTGCGAGTCCTTAATTGCAAATATTAAGGAATCGCAATTAAGGACTCGCAAAAGCCTATGCATGTAGGAATCGCTATAAAAATAGCGATTCCTACACATTCCTTATTTGCGACTCGCAAATTGCGAGTCGCAATTAAGGAATGGCTTCCCATTAATTCCTATGGGCCTAGAGACCTATAGGAATGAATGGGAAATTGCATGCGCAATTTGCGAGTACCAATTGGTACTCGCAAATTGCGCATGCAATTTCAAGGGTGCAAGGGTGTCAAAAGGACCCCCTGTTGCACCCCTGAAATTGATCTGTGCACAAATGTTGCGCACACACATGTCCCAAGGACAAGTGTGTGTGTAACCTACAACTTTGAAAAATGCACTTTAGTGCATTTTTCAAATTTTTGCAAATTACCATCAAGTTCAACTTCATGGTAATTTGCGCCCCCTAGTAGCAAAATCGCTACTTCAAAGTGGTTCTTACATTGCATTTAAGGAATCGCAAAATGCGATTCCTTAAATGCTATCGCAATTTGAGAACTCGCAATTATTTGTGAATTCTCAAATTGCGAGTGCCTTGAACCTTGATGCATCGCAAATGCCATTTTTGCTGGCGCAAACGGCCGATTTTTGCGAATCGCACCGTGTGCGCTCGCAAAAATGGTTGATGCATGTGCCTGTTAGAATACAATGAAAACACCTAGATACACTAGGGTACACAATGGGTTCGGGTACCCCTGTGATTGGCATGACCTCCCCTGTAAGGCCCTAGTACATAATAGGGCAGGGGGATTAAAACTACGTCTAAGTCCACAGAATATAATAGGGCATGGCTGTTTAGAGGCCAGCAGCTGTTTTCTGCACTTGCATGTGTGCACTGCTGAGCCTGAGGTCAGTTTAAAAGTCAGTTTAAAAGTAGCCCTGTGTGTGCAGAAAGAGGCAAGAGAGGTGCAGAAAGAGGCAAGGGAGGTGCAGAAAGAGGGAAGAAGGGTGCAGAAAGAGGCAAGAGAGGTGCAGAAATAAGCAAGAGAGGTGCAGAAAAGCAAGAGAAGTACAGAAAGAAGCAACAGAGGTGCAGAAAGAGGCTAGAGAAGTTCAGAAAGAGGCAGTAGAGGTGCAAAAACAGGCAGAAGAGGTGCAGATAGAGGGAACAGGGGTGCAGAAAGAGAGAAGAGGGTTGCCAAAAGAGGCAAGAGAGGTGCAGAAATTTGCAAGAGAGGTGTAGAAAGAAGCAAGAGCAGTGCAGTAAGAAACAACAGAGGTGCAGAAGGAGACAAGAGAGGTACAGAAAGAGGCAAAAGAAGAGCAGAAACAAGCAAAAGAGATGCAGAAAGAGGCTAGAGGGGTGCAGAAAGAGGCAAGAGAGGTGCAGAAAGAGGCAAGAGAGGTGCAGAAAGTGTGGAAAAGGGTGCATAAAAAGGCAAGTGGGGTGCAGAAAGAAGCAAGAGAGGTATAGAAAGAAGCAAGAGAAGTGCAGAAAGAAACAAGAGCAGTGCAGAAAGAGCCAACAGAGGTGCAGAAAGAGGCAAGAGGGGTGCAGAAAGAGGCAAGAGAAGTGGACAAGGAAGCAACAGAGGTGCAGAAAGAGGCAAGAGAGTTGCAGAAACAGGCGAAAGAGGTGCACAAAGATGGAACAGGGGTGCACACAGAGGCAAGAGAGGTACAGAAAGAACCAACAGAGTTGCCGAAAGAGGTAAGAGGGGTGCAGAAATGTACAAGAGAGTAGCAGATAGAAGCAAGAGCAGTGCAGAAAGAACCAACAGAGGTGCAGAAAGAGGCAACAGGGGTGCAGAAAGAGGCAAGAAAAGTGCAGAAAAAAGCAAGAGAGGTGCAGAAAGAGGCAAGGGGGTGCAGAAAGAGGCTAGAGAGGAGCAGAAAGAGGCAAGAGAGGTGCACACAGCGGCACGAGGGGTGCAGAAATTTGCAAGAGGGGTACTGAAAGAAGCAAGAGAAGTGCAGAAAGAAGGAACAGAGGTGCAGAAAGAGTCAAGAGGGGTGCAGACAGAGGTAGGAGAGGTACAGACAGAGGGAAGAGGGGCACAGAAAGAGGCAAGAGGGGTGCAGAAATTTGCAAGACAGGTGCAGAAAGAAACAAGAGCAGTACAGAAAGAGGCAAGAGGAGTGAAGAAAGAGGCAAGAGAAGTGCAGAAAGAAGCAACAGAGGTACAGAAAGAGACAAGAGAACTGTAGAAAGAGGCAAGAGAGTTTCAGATACAGGCAAGAGATGTGCAGAAAGAGGGAAGAGAGGTGTAGAAAGAGGGAAGAAGGGTACAGAAAGAGGCAAGAAGGGTGCAGAAAGAAGCAACAGAAGTGCAGCAGGAAGCAAGAGAAGTGCAGAAAGAAGCAAGAGAAGTGCAGAAAGAAGCAACAGAGGTGCAGAAAGAGGCAAGAGGGGTGCAGAAAGTTGAAGAGAAGTGCACAAAAGAAGCAACAGGTGTGCAGAAGGAGGCAAGAGAAGTGCAGAAAGAGGCAAGAGATTTGCAGAAACAGGCAAAAAGGGTGCAGAAAGAATCAAGAGCAGTGCAGAAAGAACCAACAGAGGTGCAGAAGGAGGCAAGAGGGGTAAAGAAAGATGCAAGAGGGGTGCAGACATTTACAAGAGAGGTGCAGAAAGAAGCAAGAGCAGTGCAGTAAGAAACAACAGAGGTACAGAAGGAGGCAAGAGGGGTGCAGAAAGAGGCAAGAGCAGTGCAGAAAGAAACAAGAGACATGCAGGAAAAGGGAAGAAGGGTGCAGAAAGAGGCACGAGGGGTGCATAAACAAGGAAGAGAAGGGCAGAAAGAAGCAACAGAGGTGCTGAAAGAAGCACGAAGGGTGCAGAAAGATGCACGAGAAGTGCAGAAAGAAGCAACAGAGGTACAGAAAGTTGCAAGAGTGGTGCAGAAAGAGGGAAGAGAGGTGTAGAAAGAGGCAAGAGAGGTGCAGAAAGAGGGAAGCAGAGTGCAGAAATAGACAACAGGGGTGCAGAAAGAAGCAAGACAGGTGCAGAAAGAAGCATGGGAAGTGTAGAATGAAGCAACAGGGGTGCAGAAAGAGGCAAGAGAAGTGCAGAAAGAGGCAAGTGAGATGCAGAAAGAGGCAAGAGAGGTGCAGAAAGAGGGAAGACGAGTGCAGAAAGAGACAACAGGGGTCCAGAAAGAAGCAAGACAGGTGCATAAAGAAGCATGGGAAGTGTAGAATGAAGCAACAGGGGTGCAGGAGAGTTGCACAAAGAGGGAAGAGGGGTGCAGAAAGAGGCAAGAGAATTGCTAAAAGAAGCAACAGAGGTGTAGAAATAAGTAAGAGAAGTGCAGAAAGAGGCAAGTGAGATGCAGAAAGAGGCACGAGAGGTACAGAAAGAGGCAAGACGAATGCAGAAAGAGACAACAGGGGTGCAGAAAGAAGCAAGACAGGTGCAAAAAGAAGCATGGGAAGTATAGAATGAAGCAACAGGGGTGCAGAAAGAGGCAAGAGAAGTGCAGAAAGAAGCAACAGAGGTACAGAAGAAGGCAAGAGAACTGCAGAAAGAGGCAAGAGAGTTGCAGAAACAGGCACAAGAGGTACAGAAAAAGGGAAGAGGGGTGCAGAGAGAGGCAAGAGAGGTGCAGAAACAGTTAAGAGAGGTGCAGAAAGAGGCAAGAGGGGTGTAGAAATTTGCAAGAGAGGTGCAGAAAGAAGCAAGAGCAGTGCAAAAGAACCAACAGAGGTGCAAAAAGAGGCAAGTGGGGTGCAGAAGGAAGCAAGAGAACTGCAGAAAGCGGCAAGAGAGTTGCAGAAACAGGCAAAAGGGGTGCAGAAAGAGAGAACAGGTGGGCAGACTGAGGCAAGAGAGGTGCATAAAGAGGGAAGAGGGGTGCAGAAAAAGGCAAGGGGGATGCAGATATTTGGAACAGAGGTACAGAAAGAAGAAAGAGCAGTGCAGAAAGAACAAACGGAGGTGCAGAAAGAGGCAAGAGGGGTACAGAAAGAGGCAAGAGAAGTGCAGAATAAAGCAAAAGAGGTGCAGAAAGAACCAACAGAGGTGCAAAAAAGAGGCAAGAGTGGTGCAGAAAGGGTTAAGAGGGGTGCAGAGAGATACAAGAGGGGTACAGAAAGAGGCAGGAGGGGTTCAGAAAGAAGGAAGAGAACTGCAGAAAGAAGCAACAGAGGTGCTGAAAGAGGCACGTATGGTGCAGAAAGAGACAAGAGAGGTGCAGAAAGAAGCAACAGAGGTACAGAAAAAGGCAAGAGTGGTGAAGAGAGGTGTAGAAAGAGGCAAGAGAGTTGCACAAAAAGGGAAAAGGGGTGCAGAAACAGGCAAAAGGGGTGCAGAAAGAAGCAAGTGAGGTGCAGAAAGAGGCAAGAGAGGTGCTGAAAGAGGCAAGAGAGGTGCAGAAACAGGCAAGAGAAGTGTTGAAAGAGGCAAGAGAGGTGCAGAAGGAGGCAAGAGAACTGTAGAAAGAGGCAAGAGAGTTGCAGAAAGAGGCAAGTGAGGTGCAGAAGGAGGCAAGAGAACTGCAGAAAGAGGCAAGAGAGTTGCAGAAACAGGCAAAAGGGGTGCAAAAAGAGGGAACAGGTGGGCAGACTGAGGCAAGAGAGGTGCAGAAAGATGGAAGAGGGTTGCAGAAAGAGGCAAGAGGGGTGCAGAAAGAAGCAACAGAGGTGCAGAAAGAAGTAAGATATGTGCAGAAAGAAGCAACAGAGGTGCTGAAAGAGGCAAGAGGGGTGCAGAAAGAGGCAAGAGAAGTGCAGAAAGAATTAACAGAGGTGCAGAAAGAGAAAGAGAAGTGTAGAACAAGGCAAGAGAGGTGCAGAAACAGGAGGGAGAGGTGCAGAAAGAGGGAACAGGGGTGCAGAAAGAGGCAAGAGGGGTACAGGAAGAGGCAAGAGAGGAGCAGAAAGAGGCAAGAGAGGTGCAGAAAGTGGAAGAGATGGGCAAAGAGAGGCACAAGAAGTGCAGAAAAAAAAGAAAGTTGCAGAAAGAAGCAACAGAAATGCAGATAGTGGCAACAGAGGTGTAGAAAGAAGCAAGAGTGGTTTGCACACCATTAGTACCAATTTAACACCCACATTTAGCAATAAGTAACAGGTGACCCTTCTAGGTTTGCAAAGGGCCTTCCACCATGCTGTAACACTTGTTGCTGCATTTTTGGTAACGTTTGAGCTAGACACAAGGCTTTTTTTGTTCGAATCTGCAGATTAGGCAGCAGATGATGGATTATGTGGCTAATGCAGAAAATGTATAATTGTGCGAAAGTCGGTGCAGCCAAACAGTCGCATAATTCCACTGGCCCTGCTCATACCTCTGACTAGGTACAGATGTGCTCCTCAGTGATTCCTTCTTTTTTTCTCATTGAGTTCATAATTTAGCTTCAATGGAAATGAGGATGACTAAACCTGAGGTTACCACTCCACAACACTGACTACCATACCACATAATTACTCTCCATAACACATAATCCCACTCTACATAATTCCTATACAATTAATGCCACATACTTTCTATCCACATAATTTCACTGCACAACATACCACATAATTCCACTACACACAATGTACATCCACTCCACTCCAAAAAACATTAGTAAAAAACTTTTAGACTTACAATGCCAATAGCTCCAACTCTTGCAAATGCAAGACCTATTGCATTACAAATGCTTCTTTAACTGGTAGTCGTGTTTGCAGAGTGGTGGAGAAAGTGGGCTGGGCCTCCAACCAGCGCTCAGGAATTCTGCTGCTTAGGACTTACAGAAAGGTACCAGGAGGGCTTCTTAGCCCCCAAAGACTCTCAGGAGTAAAGTGGACTTCATCCTCCAACCAGTTCTGTGCCAGGAGGCGCATTTGCAGAGTGGTGGAGAAAGGGGGGCGTGGCCTCCGAAGACCTCTTAGCAATCCCACTGTGTGGGACTTAGTGGAGGTAACAGGAGAGGTAGTTGGCCCCCAAGGACAACCTTGGGGGCCAACTACCCCTCCTATTACCTCCAGTAAGTCCCACACAGCAGCATTGCTAACTTCTCATTGCAGGCCACGCACCCTTTCCCCACCACTCTGCAAACGCGGTCCCTGGCGCACTCTTGCATGGGGATTAAAGTCCACTTCGCTGCTGGGGGTCCTTAGGGGCCAAGTAGCCTACCTGTTACTTCCAGTAAGCCCCACACAGTGAGATTGCTAAGAGGTAGACACAGGCCACGCCCCCTTTCTCCACCACTCTGCAAACACACCTCCTGGCTCACTCTTGGTTGGGGGGTGAAGTTCCCTTGCCTCCTGAGGGTCCCTGGGGGGCAATTAGCCCTCCTGTTACCTCCAGTAAGCCACACACAGCTGGATTGCTGAGAGTGGTCCGAGGCCACGTCCCCTTTTTACACCACTCTGCAAACGCGCTGCCTGGTGCACTGCTACTTAGGGGATAAAGTCCACTTCAGTCCTGAGGTCCTCAGGACACAAGGGGAGCTCATCATCCCACCAGCAGTGCGCAAAGAGGCGCGTTTGCAGGGTGGTGCAAAAAGGGGCATGGCCTCATACCACCTCTCAGCAATGCCACTGTTTGGGGTTACTGGAGGTTCCTGGTGGCCTAGTTGGCTGCCAGGGACCCTCACTAGCAACAGGGGCTTAATCCCCCAACGCAGAGCGCGCCAGGAGATGCGTTTGCAGAGTCATGCAGGGAGGGGGTGGGGCCTCCAGCGAGTTGCCGTTTTTTTTTTTTTTTTAATTTATTTTAAGAAGGGGGCTGTGTGGCCCCCCTTCTCTTGAGCCAATTGGGCCCCAGGGACCCCATCCCCCAGGACCTGAGTCATTATATTAAATATTCAAAAGGAGGGGGGCATGAGGCCCCTCTCCAGATGCCGATTACGGCCCTGGGGACCCCATCTCCCAGGGCTAGGCCTTCCCTTATTTTTTTTTACAGGGGAAGGGGGCTGTGGGGCCCCTATCCCCAGGCCGATTTCGGCCCTGGGAACCCCATCCCCGAGGCCCAGCAACATTTTATTTTTGGAAGGGGGGCCGCATGGCCCCCCTTCCCTGGGCCTCTATCCCCATCCCCAGGGGCCTGGGCAGCCTTACTACTTTTTTAAAAAAAATTGGGAGGGAAGCCATGTGGCCCCCTCCTGAGGCCAATTTTGGCCCTGGGGACCCCATCCCCCGGGGCCGGGCCTTACTTATTTATTTATTTTTAAAATTAAAAAAGGGAGGAGGCCGTATGGCCCCCCTTCCCTGGGCCACTTTGGGCCCCAGGGACCCCATCCCCTGGGGCCTGGCCTCCTTGATGGGGACTGCGGGGGAAGCCCCAATGCCCCTGCAGTCCCTGCCGGCTCACCGCCTCCTGCGGGAGCCGGCATTGCTTTTGGACAAGGGGAGCTGCTGACATGCAGCTCCCCTTGTCCAAAAGCAATCTGCTTTGCTTCTTGGAAGTGAGAGCAGGTTTCCTGCTCTCGCTTCCAAGAAGCAAAGCAGGAAACTCGCGGCCTGCGAGGCCCCCTCGCCCTAAAATAACAATGCCCCGGGAAGGTGGCGGTCCCCGGGGCAGGAGCACCCCATGCATTTTTTTAAAAAGTACCTGGGATGTGGCGGTCCACAGGGCTGCAGGGGGCCGCGTGACCCCGCATATGATAAACTAAGCCCCGGGAAGGTGGAGGTCCCCGGGCTGCAGGGGCCCCCATGGGCCCCCGCCACATAGTTAGGGATTGCCCCTGGGACCTGGCCCACCCGGGTGCTTATAGAAAACAAAGCGCGGGAGCCCGCGCTTCATTTTTTAAAAACATTTCGGCCAGATTTGCGCACCCAGCGCGAATTTGGCCGAAATTGTAAAAAAAATGCTTTTTTGTCCCTGGGGGGTCCTTGTGGGACTCCCTGAGCAGGCCTAGGGGGTCAGGGTGTTTCTACCCTGCCCCCTTTACTTGTTTTTTACTGTTTTGTTACTGTTTTACCGAGTCACAAGATGGCTGCCAACACTTCCTGGTTTCGAATGTTGGCAGCCAATTGGAATGAAGCTCGTCCTCGGCCCTCCGATATTGATATTTTTATTTTTGGAATTTCTCTGGAACTACTGAACGGATTTACACCATTTAAAGAAATAGCATGCTTTCTGAACCAAGACCTAACTTTTTGCCAAATTTGGTGTAATTCCGTTCAGCAGTTCGGGCTGTAGCTTTGTCAAAATTTCCTATGGAAATTAACATGAGGAAAACGCATTTTGGGACCCCCCTTTTTTCTCGGCCCCCACTTGACGAATCACCCCAAAACTTTCAAGACCGGAGCTGACCTGAGTGAACCATTAGTTTTGAAAATTTCGCATGGATTTGTTAACTGGCGCCAAAGATATTGGCAAAAAAAATGAAGCTTTTTGAATAGAAACGAGGCCCTAACTATAACTACCTACTGGTGACCAATATATATGTATATATATATATATATATATATATATATATATATATATATATACTTCCAAAGGTGCCCAGAAATTGAAGCCGCACTCCGAGTTCAGGAAGGTAACAACCTTTATTAAAACAAACTGCTTCCCATTCCGTGATTGTCACTGGGCCTAACGCGTTTCAGGGAATCATTCCCTTTCCTCAGAGGCCGACATAGCATACAGGGAACAATACAGTTGCACGAATGCAAGCTGCTCATGTCGGCCTCTGAGGAAAGGGAATGATTCCCTGAAACGCGTTAGGCCCAGTGACAATCACGGAATGGGAAGCAGTTTGTTTTTAATAAAAGGTTGTTACCTTCCTGAACTCGGAGTGCGGCTTCAATTTCTGGGCACCTTTGGAAGTATATATATATATATATATATATATATATATATATATATATATATATATATATATATATATATATATATATATAAATATATATATATATATATCCACAGAACCCCTCCGACAAGCAGAAGGAAGAGGCCACACCAGGAATCCAGGGAAAAGCTTTTATTGGACAGCAGTTAAGGCATAATGCATTTCGGCCTTGGAGCCTTCGTCAGATGCCGCTGCTAACCTAGAACATGACCACGCCTTCACATTTAAGTAGTCCTGCAGTCCTCCCAATGTTAGGAGCACACACCTCCCCAACCATGTGATCGTCCACCTGCTGCAACACGGTAGGTACTACATCTCCCAGAATGCATCATAACTGGGCAGGCAGTACGTGGGGAAACTCGATGGAAATTGAGTCCTTGTGGCACTGATGACATACAGGGCAAGGTGCGTTGTGTCTGGTTGCTGTACAGTCCTGAAGCCTCCCTGGGTCCCCGCATATGTTCCAACCTCCGAGGCGCAAGTCCGCCGGTCCGTATGCTGATTGCAATAAGTCAACACTTCCCGTGCAGTCACGAGCTGCCACTGGCAGCAGTCCTTGCAATACTTGCACTTTAGAGGTGGGCTGGTGCTGTACCAATCCCTTGGTCAAAGAAGACGAACTGCAAAAGCAGAAGCCAGTAAGGCAACCAGCCAGCTTGTAGAACGGGGCACCTTAACGCGCCTCTGGCTGACGCGAAAATATCCACAGAATCCCTCCGACAAGCAGAAGGAAGAGGCCACACGAGGAATCCAGGGAAAAGCTTTTATTGGACAGCAGTTAAGGCATAATGCATTTCGGCCTTGGAGCCTTCGTCAGATGCCGCTGCTAACCTAAAACATGACCACGCCTTCACATTTAAGTAGTCCTGCAGTCCTCCCAATGTTAGGAGCACACACCTCCCCAACCATGTGATCGTCCACCTGCTGCAACACGGTAGGTACTACAGCTCCCAGAATGCATCATAACTGGGCAGGCAGTACGTGGGGAAACTCGATGGAAATTGAGTCCTTGTGGCACTGATGACATACAGGGCAAGGCGCGTTGTGTCCGGTTACTGTACAGTCCTGAAGCCTCCCTGGGTCCCCGCATACGTTCCAACCTCCGAGGCGCAAGTCCGCCGGTCCGTGTGCTGATTGCAATGAGTCAACACTTCCCGTGCAGTCACGAGCTGCCACTGGCAGCGGTCCTTGCAATACTTGCACTTTAGAGGTGGGCTGGTGCTGTACCAATCCCTTGGTCAAAGAAAACGAACTGCAAAAGCAGAAGCCAGTAAGGCAACCAGCCAGCTAGTAGAACGGGGCCCCTTAACGCGCCTCTGGCTGACGCGAAAATATCCACAGAACCCCTCCGACAAGCAGAAGGAAGAGGCCACACGAGGAATCCAGGGAAAAGCTTTTATTGGACAGCAGTTAAGGCATAATGCATTTCGGCCTTGGAGCCTTCGTCAGATGCCGCTGCTAACCTAAAACATGACCACGCCTTCACATTTAAGTAGTCCTGCAGTCCTCCCAATGTTAGGAGCACACACCTCCCCAACCATGTGATCGTCCACCTGCTGCAACACGGTAGGTACTACAGCTCCCAGAATGCATCATAACTGGGCAGGCAGTACGTGGGGAAACTCGATGGAAATAGAGTCCTTGTGGCACTGATGACATACAGGGCAAGGCGCGTTGTGTCAGGTTACTGTACAGTCCTGAAGCCTCCCTGGGTCCCCGCATACGTTCCAACCTCCGAGGCGCAAGTCTGCCGGTCCGTGTGCTGATTGCAATGAGTCAACACTTCCCGTGCAGTCACGAGCTGCCACTGGCAGCGGTCCTTGCATTACTTGCACTTTAGAGGTGGGCTGGTGCTGTACCAATCGGTTGGTCAAAGAAAACGAACTGCAAAAGCAAAAGCCAGTAAGGCGACCAGCCAGCTTGTAGAATGGGGCCCCTTAACGCGCCTCTGGCTGACGCGAAAATATCCACAGAACTCCTCCGACAAGCAGAAGGAAGAGGCCACACGAGGAATCAAGGGAAAAGCTTTTATTGGACAGCAGTTAAGGCATAATGCATTTCGGCCTTGGAGCCTTCGTCAGATGCCGCTGCTAACCTAAAACATGACCACGCCTTCACATTTAAGTAGTCCTGCAGTCCTCCCAATGTTAGGAGCACACACCTCCCCAACCATGTGATCGTCCACCTGCTGTAACACGGTAGGTACTACAGCTCCCAGAATGCATCATAACTGGGCAGTCAGTACGTGGGGAAACTCGATGGAAATTGAGTCCTTGTGGCACTGATGACATACAGGGCAAGGCGCGTTGTGTCCGGTTACTGTACAGTCCTGAAGCCTCCCTGGGTTCCCGCATACATTCCAACCTCAGAGGCGCAAGTCCGCCGGTCCGTGTGCTGATTGCAATGAGTCAACACTTCCCGTGCAGTCACGAGCTGCCACTGGCAGCGGTCCTTGCAATACTTGCACTTTGGAGGTGGGCTGGTGCTGTACCAATCCCTTGATCAAAGAAAACGAACTGCAAAAGCAGAAGCCAGTAAGGCAACCAGCCAGCTTGTAGAACGGGGCCCCTTAACGCGCCTCTGGCTATATATTCACTGAAAAACCATAGGTTTCAGGGATATAGTTAGTGATTAGCATTTAAAAAACCTTAGAAATTCACAGAAAAAAACATAGGTTTCAGGGACGTTATAGTTAGTTGGACATTTCACTCGTACAAAACCAGAGAAATTCGGCCGTTATAGATAGTTGAGCTAACTATAACTCGTGCCCCCGCAATGCACTGCTGATGACATCACATATCACATCACTCATGACATGGTCAGTGACATCACTGATGACATCATCCGCTTAATATCTGAGTGCACCTCCTCACACCCTAATATAACCATTCAGACACCCACTCTAAAATACAGACTACCATTCTCAAAACCATAGACACACCAATACCAGTTAGTACATACTCACTCACTGATTCATAGGACTACACACATCCACTCACTCACCCATACAGCCACTAATACACGCAGTCACTCACCAATACAGCCACTGATATATGCCCTCCTTCACCTATACAGATACTCACACACCACCACTCACCCATAGAGTTACTCACACACCCAGTCAGTCATCCAAAGACTCAATCACACTGCCATTTACTCACCAATACAGGTATACACACACCACCTCACTTATACATACAGATACTAAATCATATTTACTCTCTTATACAATCACTGACACAAGCACACACTCATCCATAGTGCCACTCTCACAAACACTCACTCTCACATATAGTCAGTTATATACTCCAACAATCACATATACTGCCTTTCACATATGTAGTTACTCACATATATACCACTGAGACATCCATTCACTCACCAACACAGCCATACGCACACTCACTCACCCATACAGCCCCTCGCAGATGCTCTCATAAACCCATACACCCACTGAAACACTCACTCACTCATCCATACAGGGAGTTACACCCCCCCACACACCCACACAGACACTCACACACCCTTACAGGTACTCAGACAACCAATCATAAACCCATATAGACACTCATGTAGCTACTCACCAACTCATGCAGCGATTTACATACCAACTGACAGACTGATACAGACATTCACACAGATTAGTCATTCACCCATGCATTCACTAAGACACGTTTAATCATTCATTTATACAGTCAGTCATGAACCCACTAAATCATCCATTCAGACACTCATAAACCCACTCATTCTTCATTACACCTTTGCGTATCTATAATTAACATTCTTAAACTTTAAAAAATCACCCAGTCTCTGGATGATGTCATCAGTGATGTCATTTGAGATGTCATCAGTGATGTCATGAGTGATGTCACTAACCATGTCATGAGTGATGTTATATGTGACGTCATCAGCTATGGTTTTTTCAGTGAATTTCTGAGGTTTTTAAATGCTAATTACTAACTATAATGTCCCTGATACCTTTGGTTTTTTCAGTGAATTTCAAAGGTTTTTAAATGCTAATTTCTAACTATAACGTCCCTGAAACCTATTGTTTTTTCAGTGAATTTCTAAGGTTTTTTAAATGCTAATTACTAACTATTTCTAACTATAACGTCCCTGAACCCTGGATTTTAAGTGAATTTCTTAGGTTTTTAAATGCTAATTTCTAACTATAATGTCCCTGAAACCTATGTTTTTTTCAGTGAATTTCCAAGGTTTTTGAAATGTTAATTCCTAACTATAATGTTCAAAAAACCTCTGCTTTTTTTGTGACAATCTAAGGTTTTTTAATATTACAGTGGAACAGCAATGGCACTATATGTTCAACAATTTCTGGAAAATTGCAGTGTGTACAATTTACATTATGGATTAAAAACGCTTGTTCTAAATTTTGAAGGTTTTATAAAGGTAATGTGATGTTTTATCCTTTTTAAAATATGCATTTACATATTTTTTTTTTTTAAGTGAGATTGGCGCACCGATCGTGTACCGGTCACGGTGGGTGTGCAAATCCAAGAATCCTGCCGCCATTTTGGTTAAGTCGTGCACAGTGCATGCTGGGTGAGCAATTCTTGTTTTTCATGTTTAAGAAATTTAAATACATGAAAAATACAATAAATTTATTAAATCAATCGTATATGCTTAATTTAAAGAGTTATAAAAGTGATATTCACATAAATATTATGGATATTAAACTTCTTATAATGAAGCTACGGGAGCCGCGACAGTCCCCCGTACATTTACGCTCGTATTTCCGGGTACGCGATGGGTGCGCGAATTCACCGCAAAATATTTAGATTTAAAAGTATATACATATATATATATATATAATGAGAAACCCTTTTCCCAACAATTCCTGCAATGCTGAATCGAAAAACGCAAATTACTGGCACTTTCTTGTGCCAGTAATCTATTACGTTCGCTGGTCTGCCATGACGCGTTTCGGCCTCGCAAGGCCTTGATCACATATATATATATAACTTTATAATATATATTATACCAAGAGATTTACCTTCAAATGTATTAATTTACTATGTTTGTAACTGGAATAAAGATATATTATTGTTTAATATATTTTTGAGGAATCGCGTCTGGTGTGTGGTGACTAAGCGACCGGTACACGAATCCCATGTGACTTGAAAAGAAAGCGTTTTATTGGTTAAGAAGCTTTTTATTCTAGAACTTGCAGGACCCCACCCAAATTTTACATTCTTCCAAGAACATCTTCAGGAGACACCGCTTTTGTGTTTTCTGTTCTTCATTGCATTTTTAGGTGTTTTTTTAAGCACTGCTAAAATGACATCTTCTAATCCATCTCAGAACATACCTGGAGAAGAAGATGATTTGGAAGAACCTACCAAGCAGCGCAAGGAGAGTGTCGTGTGGGACTTTTTTTCCATTCCGTCCGGCGAAAAGAAGATTAATGCGTGCAAGGTGACCTGCACTTTGTGGGAAAGGGTGCTATCTCGGGGCTCCGAGAAGAAATACTCGTGTGACACTTCAGCCATGATGAAGCACCTGCAAACAATCCACCCACGTCATCTAGCGCGAGAGCAAAATCGTCGCGAACTTGAACAACAATCACAGCAAGATGATGAGGTCGCAGGGCCTAGCACCTCGGCAGGTTCTTCTGCATCGACCCAAGGACACGACATTAGACCAGAGTTTGCTGGACTTGAGCACTAGTGCATTAAATGCAAAAACGTTCTTTGTTATGGAGAGCAATCTGTGGGTGCTGTTGTTGTTGCAGCAAGAAACCACCGTTGTTAATTTTCTTTTTTTTTGCAATGATTTTTTAATTGCAAAATGTTTGAGAAAGTTTTCTCAGCTCACACCAAAAATATATATAAAAGAGTTAAAAAAACACAAAAAATGGCTCTTTTTAGAACCGCCTATTTGGTTAAAAATAGACAAACTTGTATGTGTTGTATGAATTGCTGCAAGTGTAATATATGAATTATTGTATGAGTACTGTTTGAGTGAATGAATGAGTGCAGCAGGAATGCATGGGTCATTGGATGAGTGCATGAATAGTGCCTGAGTGATTGCATTAGTGCAAGTGTACTGCCTAGGTAATTGCATGAGTGCATGGTAGTACCTGAGTGATTGCATGAGTGCATGAGTAGTGCCTGGGTGATTGGAGGAGTGCATGAGTAGTGCCTGGGTTATTGGAGGAGTGCATGGGTAGTGCCATGGAGATTGCATGAGTGCATGGGTAGTGCCTGGGTAATTGGAGGAGCGCATGGGTAGTGCATGGGTGATTTCATGAGTGCAGGGGTAGTGGCTGAGTGCAAGGATGAATGCAGCAGTGGTGCCTGAGTGCATAGATGTGTGCATAAGTAGTGTCTGGGTGAATGGATGAGTGCAACAGTAGTGCCTGAGTGATTGAAGGAGTGCATGGGTAGTGCCTATGTGATTGCATGAGTGCAGAGGTAGTGCCTGGGTAATTGGAGGAGTGCATGGGTTGTGCCTGGGTGATTGCATGAGTGCAGGGGTAGTGCCTGAGTGCATGGATGAATGCATGGGTAGTGCCTGGGTGATTGAATGAGTGAATAAGTAGTGCCTGGGTGATTGGATTAGTGCATGGGTAGTGCCTGAGTGATTGAAGGAGTGCATGGATAGTGTCTCGGTGATTGCATGAGTGCAGGGTTAGTGCCTGGGTAATTGGAGGAGTGCATGGGTAGTGCCTGAGTGATTGAAGGAGTGCATGAGTAGTGTCTCGGTGATTGCATGAGTGCAGGGGTAGTGCCTGGGTGATTGGTGGAGTGCATGGGTAGTGCATGGGTGATTGCATGAGTGCAGGGGTAGTGTCTATGTTATTGGAGGAGTGCATGGGTAGTGCCTGGGTGAATGGATGAGTGCAACAGTAGTGCCTGAGTGCATAGTTGAGTGCATGAGTAGTGTCTGGGTGAATGGATGAGTGCAACAGTAGTGCCTGAGTAATTGAATGAGGGCATGGGTACTGCCTGGGTGATTGCATGAGAGCAGGGGTAGTGCCTGGGTTATTGGAGAAGTGCATGGGTAGTGCCTGGGTTAACAGATGAGTGCAACAGTAGTGCCTGAGCGCATAAATAAGTGCATGAGTAGTGTCTGGGTAAATAGATGAGTGCAAAAGTAGTGCCTGAGTGTTTGAAGTAGTGCTTGAGTAGTGCCTGGGTGATTGGAGGAGTGCAGGGGTAGTGCTTGGGTGATAGGAGAAGTGCATGAATAGTGCCTGGGTGCTCGCATTAGTGCATGGGTAGTGCCTCAGTGAATGGATGAGTGCATGGGTGCCTGGGTGATTGAAGGAGTTCATGGGTAGTGCCTGTGTGATTGCATGAATGCAGGGGTAGTGCCTGAGTGATTGAAGGAGTGCATACATAGTGCCTCAGTGCATGGATGAGTGCATATGTAGTGCCTGGGTGATTGGAGGAGTGCATGGGGAGTGCCTGGGTGATTGCATGAGTGAATGGGTAGTGCCTGAGTGCATGGATGAGTGCATAGGTAGTGCCTGGGGGATTGAAAGAGTGCATGGGTAGTGTCTGAATGATTGCATGAGTAAAGGGGTAGTGTTTGAATGATTGGAGGAGTGCATGGGTAGTGTCTGGGTGATTGCATGAGTGCAGGGGTAGTACAGGGGCTATTGGAGGAGTGCATGTGTAGTGCCTTGGTGAATCGATGAGTGCAACAGTAGTGCCTGAGTGCATAGATGAGTGAATGAGTAGTGTCTGGGTGAATGGATGAGTGCAACAGTAGTGTCTGAGTGATTGAAGGAGTGCATAGGTAGTGCCTGGGTGATTGGAGGAGTGCATGGGTAGTGCTTGGGTGACTGGAAAAGTGTATAGGTAGTGCCGTGGTAACTGCATCAGTTTATGGCTAGTGCATCCGTGAATGGATGAGTGCAACAGTAGTGCCTGAGTACATAGATGAGTACATGAGTAGTCTCTGGATGGATGGATGAGTGCACCAGTAGTGCCTGAGTGATTGAAGGAGTGCATGGGTACTGCCTGTGTGATTGCATGAGTGCAGGGGTCGTGCCTGGGTGATTGGAGGAGTGCATGGGTAGTGCCTGTGTGATTGCATGAGTGCAGGGGTAGTGCCTGAGTAATTGAAGGAGTGCATACTTAGTGCCTCGGTGCATGGGTGAGTGCAGGGGTAGTGCCTGAGTGATTGAAGGAGTGCATGGGTAGTGCCTGGGTGATTGCATGAGTGCAGGGGTAATGCCTGGGTTATTGTAGGAGTGCATGGGTAGTGCCTGGGTGATTGCATGAGTGCAGGGGTAGTGCCTGAGTGCATGGATGAGTGCATGGGTAGTGCCTGGGTGATTGAAGGAGTAAATAAGTAGTGCCTGGGTGATTGGATGAGTGCATGGGTAGTGCCTGAGTGATTGAAGGAGTGCATGGGTAGTGTCTCAGGGATTGCATGAGTGCAGGGTTAGTGCCTGGGTGATTGGAGGAGTGCATGGGTAGTGCCTGAGTGATTGAAGGAGTGCATGGGTAGTGTCTTGGTGATTGCATGAATGCAGGGGTAGTGCCTGGGTGATTGGAGGAGTGCATGGGTAGTGCCTGGGTGATTGCATGAGTGCAGGGGTAGTGTCTATGTTATTGGAGGAGTGCATGGGTAGTGCCTGGGTGAATGGATGAGTGCAACAGTAGTGCCTGAGTGCATAGTTGAGTGAATGAGCAGTGTGTGGGTGAATGGATGAGTGCAACAGTAGTGCCTGAGTGATTGAAGGAGGGCATGGGTACTGCCTGGGTGATTGCATGAGAGCAGGGGTAGTGCCTGGGTTATTGGAGAAGTGCATGGGTAGTGCCTGGGTTAACAGATGAGTGCAACAGTAGTGCCTGAGCGCATAAATGAGTGCATGAGTAGTGTCTGGGTAAATAGATGAGTGCAACAGTAGTGCCTGAGTGATTGAAGTAGTGCTTGAGTAGTGCCTGGGTGATTGGAGGAGTGCATGGGTAGCGCTTGGGTGATAGGAGGAGTGCATGAATAGTGCCTGGGTGCTTGCATTAGTGGATGGGTAGTGCCTCAGTGAATGGATGAGTGCATGGGTAGTGCCTGGGTGATTGAAGGAGTTCATGGGTAGTGCCTGAGTGATTGCATGAGTGCAAGGGTAGTGCCTGAGTGATTGAAGGAGTGCATACATAGTGCCTCAGTGCATGGATGAGTGCATATGCAGTGCCAGGGTGATTGGAGGAGTGCATGGGGAGTGCCTGGGTGATTGCATGAGTGAATGGGTAGTGCCTGAGTGCATGGATGAGTGTATAGGTAGTGCCTGGGTGATTGAAAGAGTGCATGGGGAGTGCCTGGGTGATTGCATGAGTGTAGGGGTAGTGCCTGGGCTATTGGAGGAGTGCATGGGTAGTGCTTGGGTGATTGGAGAAGTGTATAGGTAGTGCCGTGGTAACTGCATCAGTTTATGGATAGTGCATCTGTGAATGGATGAGTGCAACAGTAGTGCCTGAGTGCATAGATGAGTGCATGAGTAGTGTCTGGGTGAATGAATGAGTGCAACAGAAGTGCCTGAGTGATTGAAGGAGTGCATAGGTAGTGCCTGGATGATTGGAGGAGTGTAAGGGTAGTGCTTGGGTGATTGGAGAAGTGTATAGGTAGTGCCGTGGTAACTGCATCAGTTTATGGATAGTGCATCCGTGAATGGATGAGTGCAACAGTAATGCCTGAGTGCATAGATGAGTACATGAGTAGTCTCTGGATGGATGGATGAGTGCACCAGTAGTGCCTGAGTGATTGAAGGAGTGCATGGGTACTGCCTGTGTGTTTTCATGAGTGCAGGGGTAGTGCCTGGGTGATTTGAGGAGTGCATGGGTAGTGCCTGTGTGATTGCATGAGTGCAGGGGTAGTGCCTGAGTGATTGAAGGAGTGCATACTTAGTGCCTTGGTGCATGGGTGAGTGCAGGGGTAGTGCCTGAGTGATTGATGGAGAGCATGGGTAGTGCCTGGGTGACTGCATGAGTACAGGGGTAATGCCTGGGTTATTGTAGGAGTGCATGGATAGTGCCAGGGTGATTGCATGAGTGCAGGGGTAGTGCCTGAGTGCATGGATGAGTGCATGGGTGGTGCCTGGGAGATTGAAGGAGTGCATGGGTACTGCCTGAGTGATTGCATGAGTGCAGGGGTAGTGCCTGAGTGATTGAAAGAGTGCATACATAGTGCCTCAGTGCATGGATGAGTGCAGGGGTAGTGACTGGTTGATTGCATAAGTGCATGGGTAGTGCCTGAGTGCATGGATGAGTGCATGGGTAGTGCCTGGGTGATTGAAGAAGTGCATGGGTACTGCCTGAGTGATTGCTTGAGTGCAGGGGTAGTGCCTGGATTATCGGAGGAGTGCATGGGTAGTGACTGAGTGATTGAAGGAGTGCATACATAGTGCCTCAGTGCATGGATGAGTGCATGGGTAATACCTGAGTGCATAGATGAGTGCATGAGTAGTATCTGGGTGAATGGATGAGTGCAAGAGTATTGCGTGAGTGATTGAATGAGTGCATGGGTAGTGCCTGGGTGATTGGAGGAGTGCATAGGTAGTGCTTGGGTGATTGGGGAAGTGTATAGGTAGTGCCTGGGTAATTGCATTAGTGCATGGGTAGTGCCTCAGTGAATAGATGAGTGCATGGGTAGTGCCTGGGTGATAAGAGGAGTGCAGGGGTAGTACCTGAGTGATTGAAGGAGTGCATACATAGTGCCTCAGTGCATGGATGAGTGCAAGGGTAGTGCCTGGGTGAATGCATAAGTGCATGGGTAGTTCCTGAGTGCATGGATGAGTGAATGGGTACTGCCTGGGTGATTGAAGGAGTGCATGGGTACTGCCTGAGTGATTGCATGAGTGCAGGGGTAGTGCCTGGGTTATTGGAGGAGTGCATGGGTAGTGCCTGAGTGATTGCATGAGTGCAGTGGTAGTGCCTGATTGATTGAAGGAGTGCATACATAGTGCCTCAGTGCATGGATGAGTGCATGGGTAGTGCCTGGGTGAATAGATGAGTACAACAGAAGTGCCTGAGTGCATAGATGAGTGCACGAGTAGTGTCTGGGTGAATGGATGAGTGCAACAGTAGTGCCTGAGTGATTGAAAGAGTGCATGGGTAGTGCCGGGGTGATTGGAGGAGTGCATGGGTAGTGCTTGGGTGATTCGAGAAGTGTATAGGTAGTGCCTGGGTAATTGCATTAGTGCATGGGTAGTGCCTCAGTGAATGGATAAGTGCATGGGAACTGCCTGAGTGATTGCATGAGTGCAAGGGTAGTGCCTGTGTTATTGGAGGAGTGCATGGGTAGTGCCTGTGTGATTGCATGAGTGCAGGGGTAGTGCCTGAGTGATTGCAGGAGTGCATACTTAGTGCCTCGGTGCATGGGTGAGTGCAGGGGTAGTGCCTGAGTGATTGAAGGAGTGCATGGGTAGTGCCTGGGTGACTGCATGAGTACAAGGGTAATGCCTGGGTTATTGTAGGAGTGCATGGATAGTGCCTGGGTGATTGCATGAGTGCAGGGGTAGTGCCTGAGTGCATGGATGAGTGCATGGGTAGTGCCTGGGTGATTGAAGGAGTAAATAAGTAGTGCCTGGGTGATTGGATGAGTGCATGGGTAGTGCCTGAGTGATTGAAGGAGTGCATGGGTAGTGTCTCAGGGATTGCATGAGTGCAGGGTTAGTGCCTGGGTGATTGGAGGAGTGCATGGGTAGTGCCTGAGTGATTGAAGGAGTGCATGGGTAGTGTCTTGGTGATTGCATGAGTGCAGGGGTAGTGCCTGGGTGATTGGAGGAGTGCATGGGTAGTGCCTGGGTGATTGCATGAGTGCAGGGGTAGTGTCTATGTTATTGGAGGAGTGCATGGGTAGTGCCTGGGTGAATGGATGAGTGCAACAGTAGTGCCTGAGTGCATAGTTGAGTGAATGAGCAGTGTGTGGGTGAATGGATGAGTGCAACAGTAGTGCCTGGGTGATTGCATGAGAGCAGGGGTAGTGCCTGGGTTATTGGAGAAGTGCATGGGTAGTGCCTGGGTTAACAGATGAGTGCAACAGTAGTGCCTGAGCGCATAAATGAGTGCATGAGTAGTGTCTGGGTAAATAGATGAGTGCAACAGTAGTGCCTGAGTGATTGAAGTAGTGCTTGAGTAGTGCCTGGGTGATTGGAGGAGTGCATGGGTAGCGCTTGGGTGACAGGAGGAGTGCATGAATAGTGCCTGGGTGCTTGCATTAGTGGATGGGTAGTGCCTCAGTGAATGGATGAGTGCATGGGTAGTGCCTGGGTGATTGAAGGAGTTCATGGGTAGTGCCTGAGTGATTGCATGAGTGCAAGGGTAGTGCCTGAGTGATTGAAGGAGTGCATACATAGTGCCTCAGTGCATGGATGAGTGCATATGCAGTGCCAGGGTGATTGGAGGAGTGCATGGGGAGTGCCTGGGTGATTGCATGAGTGAATGGGTAGTGCCTGAGTGCATGGATGAGTGTATAGGTAGTGCCTGGGTGATTGAAAGAGTGCATGGGGAGTGCCTGGGTGATTGCATGAGTGTAGGGGTAGTGCCTGGGCTATTGGAGGAGTGCATGGGTAGTGCTTGGGTGATTGGAGAAGTGTATAGGTAGTGCCGTGGTAACTGCATCAGTTTATGGATAGTGCATCTGTGAATGGATGAGTGCAACAGTAGTGCCTGAGTGCATAGATGAGTGCATGAGTAGTGTCTGGGTGAATGAATGAGTGCAACAGAAGTGCCTGAGTGATTGAAGGAGTGCATAGGTAGTGCCTGGATGATTGGAGGAGTGTAAGGGTAGTGCTTGGGTGATTGGAGAAGTGTATAGGTAGTGCCGTGGTAACTGCATCAGTTTATGGATAGTGCATCCGTGAATGGATGAGTGCAACAGTAGTGCCTGAGTGCATAGATGAGTACATGAGTAGTCTCTGGATGGATGGATGAGTGCACCAGTAGTGCCTGAGTGATTGAAGGAGTGCATGGGTACTGCCTGTGTGTATTCATGAGTGCAGGGGTAGTGCCTGGGTGATTTGAGGAGTGCATGGGTAGTGCCTGTGTGATTGCATGAGTGCAGGGGTAGTGCCTGAGTGATTGAAGGAGTGCATACTTAGTGCCTTGGTGCATGGGTGAGTGCAGGGGTAGTGCCTGAGTGATTGATGGAGTGCATGGGTAGTGCCTGGGTGACTGCATGAGTACAGGGGTAATGCCTGGGTTATTGTAGGAGTGCATGGATAGTGCCAGGGTGATTGCATGAGTGCAGGGGTAGTGCCTGAGTGCATGGATGAGTGCATGGGTGGTGCCTGGGAGATTGAAGGAGTGCATGGGTACTGCCTGAGTGATTGCATGAGTGCAGGGGTAGTGCCTGAGTGATTGAAGGAGTGCATACATAGTGCCTCAGTGCATGGATGAGTGCAGGGGTAGTGACTGGTTGATTGCATAAGTGCATGGGTAGTGCCTGAGTGCATGGATGAGTGCATGGGTAGTGCCTGGGTGATTGAAGGAGTGCATGGGTACTGCCTGAGTGATTGCATGAGTGCAGGGGTAGTGCCTGGATTATCGGAGGAGTGCATGGGTAGTGACTGAGTGATTGAAGGAGTGCATACATAGTGCCTCAGTGCATGGATGAGTGCATGGGTAATACCTGAGTGCATAGATGAGTGCATGAGTAGTATCTGGGTGAATGGATGAGTGCAAGAGTAGTGCCTGAGTGATTGAAGGAGTGCATGGGTAGTGCCTGGGTGATTGGAGGAGTGCATAGGTAGTGCTTGGGTGATTGGGGAAGTGTATAGGTAGTGCCTGGGTAATTGCATTAGTGCATGGGTAGTGCCTCGGTGAATAGATGAGTGCATGGGTAGTGCCTGGGTGATAAGAGGAGTGCAGGGGTAGTGCCTGAGTGATTGAAGGAGTGCATACATAGTGCCTCAGTGCATGGATGAGTGCAAGGGTAGTGCCTGGGTGAATGCATAAGTGCATGGGTAGTTCCTGAGTGCATGGATGAGTGAATGGGTACTGCCTGGGTGATTGAAGGAGTGCATGGGTACTGCCTGAGTGATTGCATGAGTGCAGGGGTAGTGCCTGGGTTATTGGAGGAGTGCATGGGTAGTGCCTGAGTGATTGCATGAGTGCAGGGGTAGCGCCTGATTGATTGAAGGAGTGCATACATAGTGCCTCAGTGCATGGATGAGTGCATGGGTAGTGCCTGGGTGAATAGATGAGTACAACAGAAGTGCCTGAGTGCATAGATGAGTGCACGAGTAGTGTCTGGGTGAATGGATGAGTGCAACAGTAGTGCCTGAGTGATTGAAGGAGTACATGGGTAGTGCCGGGGTGATTGGAGGAGTGCATGGGTAGTGCTTGGGTGATTGCATTAGTGCATGGGTAGTGCCTCAGTGAATGGATAAGTGCATGGGAACTGCCTGAGTGATTGCATGAGAGCAAGGGTAGTGCCTGGGTTATTGGAGGAGTGCATGGGTAGTGCCTGAGTGATTGCAATGGTGCAGGGGTAGTGCCTGAGTGATTGAAGGAGCGCATAATACATAGCGCCTCATTGCATGGATGAGTGCATGGGTAGTGCCTGGGTGAATAGATGATTGCAACAGTAGTGCCTGAGTGCATAGATGAGTGCATGAGTAGTGTCTGGGTAAATGGATGAGTGCAACAGTAGTGCCTGAGTTATTGAAGGAGAGCATGGGTAGTGCCTGTTTGATTGGAGGAATGCATGGGTAGTGCTTGGGTGATTGTAGCAGTGCATAGGTAGTGGCTGGGTGATTGAAGGAGTGCATGGGTACTGCCTGAGTTATTGCATGAGTGCAGGGGTAGTGCCTGTGTTATTGGAGGAGTGCATACATAGTGCCTCAGTGCATGGATGAGTGCATGGGTAGTGCCTGGGTGAATAGATGACTGCAAAAGTAGTGCCTGAGTGCATAGAAGAGTGCATGAGTAGTGTCTGGGTGAATGGATGAGTGCAACAGTAGTGCCTGAGTGCAAAGAAGAGTGCATGAGTAGTGTCTGGGTGAATGGATGAGTGCAACAGTAGTGCCTGAGTGATTGAAGGAGTGCATACATAGTGCCTCAGTGCATGGATGAGTGCATGGGTAGTGTGTGGGTGAATAGATGAGTACAACAGTAGTGCCTGAGTGCATAGTTGAGTGCACAAGTAGTGTCTGGGTGAATGGATGAGTGCAACAGTAGTGCCTGAGTGATTGAAGGAGTGCATGGGTAGTGCCGGGGTGATTGGAGGAGTGCATGGGTAGTGCTTGGGTGATTCGAGAAGTGTATAGGTAGTGCCTGGGTAATTGCATTAGTGCATGGGTAGTGCCTCAGTGAATGGATAAGTGCATGGGAACTGCCTGAGTGATTGCATGAGTGCAAGGATAGTGCCTGTGTTATTGGAGGAGTGCATGGGTAGTGCCTGTGTGATTGCATGAGTGCAGGGGTAGTGCCTGAGTGATTGAATGAGTGCATACTTAGTGCCTCGGTGCATGGGTGAGTGCAGGGGTAGTGTCTGAGTGATTGAAGGAGTGCATGGGTAGTGCCTGGGTGACTGCATGAGTACAAGGGTAATGCCTGGGTTATTGTAGGAGTGCATGGATAGTGCCTGGGTGATTGCATGAGTGCAGGGGTAGTGCCTGAGTGCATGGATGAGTGCATGGGTGGTGCCTGGGAGATTGAAGGAGTGCATGGGTACTGCCTGAGTGATTGCATGAGTGCAGCGGTAGTGCCTGAGTGATTGAAGGAGTGCATACATAGTGCCTCAGTGCATGGATGAGTGCAGGGGTAGTGACTGGTTGATTGCATAAGTGCATGGGTAGTGCCTGGGTGATTGCATGAGTGCAGGGGTAGTGCCTGAGTGCATGGATGAGTGCATGGGTGGTGCCTGGGAGATTGAAGGAGTGCATGGGTACTGCCTGAGTTATTGCATGAGTGCAGGGGTAGTGCCTGGGTTATCGGAGGAGTGCATGGGTAGTGACTGAGTGATTGAAGGAGTGCATACATAGTGCCTCAGTGCATGGATGAGTGCATGGGTGTTACCTGAGTGCATAGATGAGTGCATGAGTAGTGTCTGGGTGAATGGATGAGTGCAAGAGTAGTGCCTGAGTGATTGAAGGAGTGCATGGGTAGTGCCTGGGTGATTGGAGGAGTGCATAGGTAGTGCTTGGGTGATTGGGGAAGTGTATAGGTAGTGCCTGGGTAATTGCATTAGTGCATGGGTAGTGCCTCGGTGAATAGATGAGTGCATGGGTAGTGCCTGGGTGATAAGAGGAGTGCAGGGGTAGTGCCTGAGTGATTGAAGGAGTGCATACATAGTGCCTCAGTGCATGGATGAGTGCAAGGGTAGTACCTGGGTGAATGCATAAGTGCATGGGTAGTTCCTGAGTGCATGGATGAGTGAATGGGTACTGCCTGGGTGATTGAAGGAGTGCATGGGTACTGCCTGAGTGATTGCATGAGTGCAGGGGTAGTGCCTGGGTTATTGGAGGAGTGCATGGGTAGTGCCTGAGTGATTGCATGAGTGCAGGGGTAGTGCCTCATTGATTGAAGGAGTGCATACATAGTGCCTCAGTGCTTGGATGAGTGCATGGGTAGTGCCTGGGTGAATAGATGAGTACAACAGTAGTGCCCGAGTGCATAGATGAGTGCATGAGTAGTGTCTGGGTGAATGGATGAGTGCAACAGTAGTGCCTGAGTGATTGAAGGAGTACATGGGTAGTGCCGGGGTGATTGGAGGAGTGCATGGGTAGTGCTTGGGTGATTGCATTAGTGCATGGGTAGTGCCTCAGTGAATGGATAAGTGCATGGGAACTGCCTGAGTGATTGCATGAGAGCAAGGGTAGTGCCTGGGTTATTGGAGGAGTGCATGGGTAGTGCCTGAGTGATTGCATGAGTGCAGGGGTAGTGCCTGAGTGATTGAAGGAGCGCATAATACATAGCGCCTCATTGCATGGATGAGTGCATGGGTAGTGCCTGGGTGAATAGATGATTGCAACAGTAGTGCCTGAGTGCATAGATGAGTGCATGAGTAGTGTCTGGGTAAATGGATGAGTGCAACAGTAGTGCCTGAGTTATTGAAGGAGAGCATGGGTAGTGCCTGTTTGATTGGAGGAATGCATGGGTAGTGCTTGGGTGATTGTAGCAGTGCATAGGTAGTGGCTGGGTGATTGAAGGAGTGCATGGGTACTGCCTGAGTTATTGCATGAGTGCAGGGGTAGTGCCTGTGTTATTGGAGGAGTGCATACATAGTGCCTCAGTGCATGGATGAGTGCATGGGTAGTGCCTGGGTGAATAGATGACTGCAAAAGTAGTGCCTGAGTGCATAGAAGAGTGCATGAGTAGTGTCTGGGTGAATGGATGAGTGCAACAGTAGTGCCTGAGTGCATAGAAGAGTGCATGAGTAGTGTCTGGGTGAATGGATGAGTGCAACAGTAGTGCCTGAGTGATTGAAGGAGTGCATAGGTAGTGCCTCGGTTAATGTATGAGTGCATGGGTAGTGCCTGTGTTATTGCATGAGAGCAGGGGTAGTGCCTGAGTGAATGAAGGAGTGCATACATAGTGCCTGAGTGCATGGATGAGTGCAGGGGTAGTGCCTGGGTGATTGCATAAGTGCATGGGTAGTGCCTGAGTGCATGGGTAGTGCCTGGGTGATTGAAGGAGTGCATGGGTACTGCCTGAGTGATTGCATGAGTGCAGTGGTAGTGCCTGGGTTATTGGAGGAGTGCATGGTTAGTGCCTTAGTGATTGCATGAGTGCAGGGGTAGTGCCTGAGTGAGTGAAGGAGTGCATACATAGTGCCTCAGTGCATGGATGAGTGCATGGGTAGAGCCTGGGTTATTAGATGAGTGCAACGGGAGTGCCTGAGTGCATAGATGAGTGCATGAGTAGTGTCTGGGTGAATGGATGAGTGCAACAGTAGTGCCTGAGTGATTGAAGGAGTACATGGGTAGTGCCTGAGTGATTGGAGGAGTGTATGGGTAGTGCTTGGGTGATTGGAAAATCATATAGCTAGTGCCTGGGTAATTGCATCAGTGCATGGGTAGTGCCTCGGTGAATAGATAAGTCCATGTGTACTGCCTGAGTGATTGCATGAGTGCAGGGGTAGTTCCTGGGTGATTGGAGGAGTGCATGGGTAGTGCCTGAGTGATTGCATGAGTGCAGGGGTAGTGCCTGAGTGATCGAAGGAGTGCATACATAGTCACTCAGTGCATGGATGAGTACATGGGTAGTGTCTGGGTGAATAGATGAGTGCAACAGTAGTGCCTGAGTGCATAGATGAGTGTATGAGTAGTGTCTTGGTGAATGGATTAGTGCAACAGTAGTGCCTGAGTGATTGAAGGAGTGCATGGGTAGTGCATGGGTGATTGGAGGAGTGCATGGGTAGTGCTTGGGTGATTGGAGAAGTGTATAGGTAGTGCCTGGGTAATTGCATTAGTGCATGGGTAGTGCCTTGGTGAATGGTTGAGTGCATGGGTATTGCCTGGGTGATTGGAGGAGTGCATGGGTAGTGCCTTTGTAATTGCATGAGTGCAAGGGTAGTGCCTGAGTGATTGAAGGAGTGCATACATAGTGCCTCAGTGCATGGATGAGTGCATGGGTAGTGCCTGTGTGAATAGATGAGTGCAACAGTAGTGCCTGAGTACATAGAAGAGTGCATGAGTAGTGTCTGGGTGAATGGATGAGTGCAACAGTAGTGCCTGAGTGATTGAAGAAGTGCATGGGTACTGCCTGAGTGATTGTATCAGTGCATGTGTAGTGCCTCAGTTAATGTATGAGTGCATGGGTAGTGCCTGTGTTATTGCATGAGAGCAGGGGTAGTGCCTGAGTGAATGAAGGAGTGCATGTGTAGTGTTTGGGTGTTTGGAGAAGCGTATAGGTAGTGCCTGGGTAATTGCATTAGTGCATAGGTAGTGCCTCAGTGAATGGATGAGTGCATGGGTAGTGCCTGGATGATTGAAGGAGTGCATGGGTACTGCCCGAGTGATTGCATGAGTGCATGTGTAGTGCCTGGGTGAATAGATGAGTGCAACAGTAGTGCATGAGTGCATAGATGAGTGCATGAGTAGTGTCTGGGTGAATGGATGAGTGCAACAGTAGTGCCTGAGTGATTGCATGAGTGCATGGGTAGTACCTGGGTTATTGAAGGAGTGCATTGGTAGTGCCTGAGTGATTGCATGAGTGCAGGGGTAGTGCCTGAGTGATTGAAGGAGTGCATACATAGTGCCTCAGTAAATGGATGAGTGCAGGGATAATGCCTGGGTGATTGCATAAGTGCATGGGTAGTGCCTGAGTGCATGGATGAGTGCATGGGTAGTGCCTGGATGAATAGATGAGTGCAACAGTAGTGCCTGAGTGCATAGATGAGTGCATGAGTAGTGTCTGGGTGAATGGATGAGTGAGACAGTAGTGTCTGAGTGATTGAAGGAGTGCATGGGTAGTGCTTGGGTGATTGGAGGAATGCAAGGGTTGTGATTGGGTGATTGGAGATGTGTAAATGTATTTTATTTTATTTTGAAAGTTTTTAGAGCGCGAACAAGACCCTTGCGGGTATCAGAGCGCTTTACAGGTAAGTGTCTTAGATGCATAGGTACAAGGTAAAAAACATAACGATCCATGCTGATCAAAGATAGTGAACACACCCTATAGTAAGTACAAACGTTCTATAAATATCCGGCATAATATAGATATAGTAACTTGGATACATAGATGGACAGTCAGCACTATAAAGTTCCATGTAGACATAGTGACAGTAGTCCATGCTCAAGTGAATTTAGCCATGAGAAGCGATTTCACTTCTTTTTGAAAGATGCAGTAGAGGGATTAAGTCTAGTCTCTGGGGGCAGAGCATTCCAAATTCTGGGCGCCATCCCTGAAAAGGTTCGGTTGTACGTTTTTTCTTGTTGAATCTTTGTGGTTTCAGTAAGAGGTTTTTCGCACTTCTTGAAGATCTGATCCCACCTGAGGGCGCCAGTTTCTGTGCCAGATAGCTGGGTGCGCTGTGATGAATGGCTTTATGTGTCATACATGCTATTTTCAAATGAATTCTGGCTTCGAAAGGTAGCCAGTTAAGGGATTTTAGGTCAGGGGATATGTGGGAGCTTCTTTTGGAGCCAGTGATAAGTCTCGCTGCGGCGTTTATTGAGGCTCTTAGTGGGGCCGTTGCAGCTCTGGGCAGGCCACAAGAGAGACACTCCCGTATTCCACTCTTGGGATGACTAGAGCTTGTACTGCCAGCTTGAAGTCCTTTTCAGGTAGGAAAGGTTTCAGTTTTCTCAAAGTATTTATCTGAAAGTTAGCTCCCTTTGTTGCGTTGCTGATGTGTTTCTGCATTTTGAGGTTGCTGTCCAGCGTTATTCCCAGCGATTTCGCAGAGTCAACGATGAGGGTTGGCAGTTGAGTGCTGTAAGGTGTTTGATCCATTCTTGCATTACTGGTACTTGGGCGGGAGGAGCAATTAGGAGGAATTCGGTTTTGAGGGCGTTCAATTTTAGATGGTTTTCTGCCAGCCAAGTCTGAGTTTTTCGGAGAGTTGTGTTGAGTAATTTGATGTCTTCTAGGGTATGGATCTTGAGGTATAGTTGTGTGTCGTCAGCGTACATGTGATATTGAACGTTTGATGAATAGAGAATTTCAGTGAGTGGTTCCATGAATAGATTGAACAGCGTCGGAGATAGAGAAGACCCTTGTGGGACTCCTAAAGTGACTGGGATGGATTTGGACAGGGAGTGGTTGACCATGAATCGTTGCGATCTGTTTTGGAGGAGCAGAAGTGAACCAGTTTAGAACTGATCCAGCTAGTCCCATTCTGTGTTGCAGAAGGTCTATCAGGTTATCGTGTTTAACGGTATCAAAGGCCGAGGAAAGGTCTAGCAAGATGAGTAGGCAGGCTCCGTTCTGATCTAGGATTTGTAGAGCATCATCAATTATATGGGTCATGGCTGATTCCGTGCTGTGACCTGCCCGGAAACCTAATTGGTATTTGTTGAGTAGGTTGAAATGGTCTATATGTCTTACCAGCTGGAGGTGTACACATTTTTCTAAGAGTTTGGCCAGGGTAGGGATGTTGGATATGGGGCGGTAATTGTTTAGGTCCGCAGGGTCAGCAGTAGGTTTCTTTAGAATGGGCGAGACCTGTCCGGCTTTGAGGGTGTCAGGGATGCATCCTTGGCGTAGAGAGTTATTTATGATCTTGGTCCAGAGAGGCAGCAGAAAGGGGTGAAGTCTTTTATTAAGTTTGCTGGGAGAGGGTCAGTGAAGTGATTGGCAGGGTTCAGGGCAATAAGCATTTTGAGAATAGCTTCTTCATTGTATGTATTGAAGGTTGACCAGGATGCATTATTTTTTAGGTCGAACTTTGATGAGTTACGATGTGGAGCATTTAGAAGGGATGGAGATAGGTTCGGATGTGAGCCAGTGTGTGTGATTAGATCGTTGAGAAGGTCCTTCTTTATGCCTGGGAAATTGCATTAGTGCATGGGTAGTGCCTCGGTGAATGGATGAGTGCATGGGTAGTGCCTGGGTGATTGGAGGAGTGCATGGGCACTGCCTTTGTCATTGGATGAGTGCAGGGGTAGTGCCTGAGTGATTGAAGGAGTGCTTACATAGTGCCTCAGTGCATGGATGGGTGCATGGGTAGAACCTGGGTGAATAGATGAGTTCAACAGTAGTGCCTGAGTGATTGAAAGAGTGCATGGGTAGTGCCTGGGTGATTGGAGAAGTGCATGGGTAGTGCTTGGGTGATTGGAGAATTGTATAGGTAGTGCCTGGGTAATTGCATTAGTGCATGGGTAGTGCCTCAGTGAATGGATAAGTGCATGTGTACTGCCTGAGTGATTGCATGTGTGCAGGGGTAGTGCCTAGTTGATTGGAGGAATGCATGGGTAGTGCCTGAGTGATTGCAAAAGTGCAGGGGTAGTACCTGAGTGATTGAAGAAGTGCATACATAGTGCCTCAGTGCATGGATGAGTGCATGGGTAGTGCCTGGGTGAATAGATGAGTGCAACAGTAGTGCCTGAGTGCATAGATGAGTGCATGAGTAGTTTCTGGGTGAATGGATGAGTGCAACAGTAGTGCCTGAGTGATTGAAGGAGTGCATGGGTAGTGAGTGGGTGATTGGAGGAGTGCATGGGTAGTGCTTGGGTGATTGGAGAAGTGTATAGGTAGTGCCTGGGTAATTGCATTAGTGCATGGGTAGTGCCTTGGTGAATGGTTGAGTGCATGGGTATTGCCTGGGTGATTGGAGGAGTGCATGGGTAGTGCCTTTGTCATTGCATGAGTGCAGGGGTAGTACCTGAGTGATTGAATAAGTGCATACATAGTGCCTCAGTGCATGGATGAGTGCATGGGTAGTGCCTGGGTGAATAGATGAGTGCAACAGTAGTGCCTGAGTGCATAGATGAGTGCATGAATAGTTTCTGGGTGAATGGATGAGTGCAACAGTAGTGCCTGAGTTATTGAAGGAGAGCATGGGTAGTGCCTGTTTGATTGGAGGAATGCATGGGTAGTGCTTGGGTGATTGTAGCAGTGCATAGGTAGTGGCTGGGTGATTGAAGGAGTGCATGGGTACTGCCTGAGTTATTGCATGAGTGCAGGGGTAGTGCCTGTGTTATTGGAGGAGTGCATACATAGTGCCTCAGTGCATGGATGAGTGCATGGGTAGTGCCTGGGTGAATAGATGACTGCAAAAGTAGTGCCTGAGTGCATAGAAGAGTGCATGAGTAGTGTCTGGGTGAATGGATGAGTGCAACAGTAGTGCCTGAGTGCATAGAAGAGTGCATGAGTAGTGTCTGGGTGAATGGATGAGTGCAACAGTAGTGCCTGAGTGATTGAAGGAGTGCATAGGTAGTGCCTCGGTTAATGTATGAGTGCATGGGTAGTGCCTGTGTTATTGCATGAGAGCAGGGGTAGTGCCTGAGTGAATGAAGGAGTGCATACATAGTGCCTGAGTGCATGGATGAGTGCAGGGGTAGTGCCTGGGTGATTGCATAAGTGCATGGGTAGTGCCTGAGTGCATGGGTAGTGCCTGGGTGATTGAAGGAGTGCATGGGTACTGCCTGAGTGATTGCATGAGTGCAGTGGTAGTGCCTGGGTTATTGGAGGAGTGCATGGTTAGTGCCTTAGTGATTGCATGAGTGCAGGGGTAGTGCCTGAGTGAGTGAAGGAGTGCATACATAGTGCCTCAGTGCATGGATGAGTGCATGGGTAGAGCCTGGGTTATTAGATGAGTGCAACGGGAGTGCCTGAGTGCATAGATGAGTGCATGAGTAGTGTCTGGGTGAATGGATGAGTGCAACAGTAGTGCCTGAGTGATTGAAGGAGTACATGGGTAGTGCCTGAGTGATTGGAGGAGTGTATGGGTAGTGCTTGGGTGATTGGAAAATCATATAGCTAGTGCCTGGGTAATTGCATCAGTGCATGGGTAGTGCCTCGGTGAATAGATAAGTCCATGTGTACTGCCTGAGTGATTGCATGAGTGCAGGGGTAGTTCCTGGGTGATTGGAGGAGTGCATGGGTAGTGCCTGAGTGATTGCATGAGTGCAGGGGTAGTGCCTGAGTGATCGAAGGAGTGCATACATAGTCACTCAGTGCATGGATGAGTACATGGGTAGTGTCTGGGTGAATAGATGAGTGCAACAGTAGTGCCTGAGTGCATAGATGAGTGTATGAGTAGTGTCTTGGTGAATGGATTAGTGCAACAGTAGTGCCTGAGTGATTGAAGGAGTGCATGGGTAGTGCATGGGTGATTGGAGGAGTGCATGGGTAGTGCTTGGGTGATTGGAGAAGTGTATAGGTAGTGCCTGGGTAATTGCATTAGTGCATGGGTAGTGCCTTGGTGAATGGTTGAGTGCATGGGTATTGCCTGGGTGATTGGAGGAGTGCATGGGTAGTGCCTTTGTGATTGCATGAGTGCAAGGGTAGTGCCTGAGTGATTGAAGGAGTGCATACATAGTGCCTCAGTGCATGGATGAGTGCATGGGTAGTGCCTGTGTGAATAGATGAGTGCAACAGTAGTGCCTGAGTACATAGAAGAGTGCATGAGTAGTGTCTGGGTGAATGGATGAGTGCAACAGTAGTGCCTGAGTGATTGAAGAAGTGCATGGGTACTGCCTGAGTGATTGTATCAGTGCATGTGTAGTGCCTCAGTTAATGTATGAGTGCATGGGTAGTGCCTGTGTTATTGCATGAGAGCAGGGGTAGTGCCTGAGTGAATGAAGGAGTGCATGTGTAGTGTTTGGGTGTTTGGAGAAGCGTATAGGTAGTGCCTGGGTAATTGCATTAGTGCATAGGTAGTGCCTCAGTGAATGGATGAGTGCATGGGTAGTGCCTGGATGATTGAAGGAGTGCATGGGTACTGCCCGAGTGATTGCATGAGTGCATGTGTAGTGCCTGGGTGAATAGATGAGTGCAACAGTAGTGCATGAGTGCATAGATGAGTGCATGAGTAGTGTCTGGGTGAATGGATGAGTGCAACAGTAGTGCCTGAGTGATTGCATGAGTGCATGGGTAGTACCTGGGTTATTGAAGGAGTGCATTGGTAGTGCCTGAGTGATTGCATGAGTGCAGGGGTAGTGCCTGAGTGATTGAAGGAGTGCATACATAGTGCCTCAGTAAATGGATGAGTGCAGGGATAATGCCTGGGTGATTGCATAAGTGCATGGGTAGTGCCTGAGTGCATGGATGAGTGCATGGGTAGTGCCTGGATGAATAGATGAGTGCAACAGTAGTGCCTGAGTGCATAGATGAGTGCATGAGTAGTGTCTGGGTGAATGGATGAGTGAGACAGTAGTGTCTGAGTGATTGAAGGAGTGCATGGGTAGTGCTTGGGTGATTGGAGGAATGCAAGGGTTGTGATTGGGTGATTGGAGATGTGTAAATGTATTTTATTTTATTTTGAAAGTTTTTAGAGCGCGAACAAGACCCTTGCGGGTATCAGAGCGCTTTACAGGTAAGTGTCTTAGATGCATAGGTACAAGGTAAAAACATAACGATCCATGCTGATCAAAGATAGTGAACACACCCTATAGTAAGTACAAACGTTCTATAAATATCCGGCATAATATAGATATAGTAACTTGGATACATAGATGGACAGTCAGCACTATAAAGTTCCATGTAGACATAGTGACAGTAGTCCATGCTCAAGTGAATTTAGCCATGAGAAGCGATTTCACTTCTTTTTTGAAAGATGCAGTAGAGGGATTAAGTCTAGTCTCTGGGGGCAGAGCATTCCAAATTCTGGGCGCCATCCCTGAAAAGGTTCGGTTGTACGTTTTTTCTTGTTGAATCTTTGTGGTTTCAGTAAGAGGTTTTCGCACTTCTTGAAGATCTGATCCCACCTGAGGCGCCAGTTTCTGTGCCAGATAGCTGGGTGCGCTGTGATGAATGGCTTTATGTGTCATACATGCTATTTTCAAATGAATTCTGGCTTGAAAGGTAGCCAGTTAAGGGATTTTAGGTCAGGGGATATGTGGGAGCTTCTTTTGGAGCCAGTGATAAGTCTCGCTGCGGCGTTTATTGAGGCTCTTAGTGGGGCCGTTGCAGCTCTGGGCAGGCCACAAAGAGAGACACTCCCGTATTCCACTCTTGGGATGACTAGAGCTTGTACTGCCAGCTTGAAGTCCTTTTCAGGTAGGAAAGGTTTCAGTTTTCTCAAAGTATTTATCTGAAAGTTAGCTCCCTTTGTTGCGTTGCTGATGTGTTTCTGCATTTTGAGGTTGCTGTCCAGCGTTATTCCCAGCGATTTCGCAGAGTCAACGATGAGGGTTGGCAGTTGAGTGCTGTAAGGTGTTTGATCCATTCTTGCATTACTGGTACTTGGGCGGGAGGAGCAATTAGGAGGAATTCGGTTTTGAGGGCGTTCAATTTTAGATGGTTTTCTGCCAGCCAAGTCTGAGTTTTTCGGAGAGTTGTGTTGAGTAATTTGATGTCTTCTAGGGTATGGATCTTGAGGTATAGTTGTGTGTCGTCAGCGTACATGTGATATTGAACGTTTGATGAATAGAGAATTTCAGTGAGTGGTTCCATGAATAGATTGAACAGCGTCGGAGATAGAGAAGACCCTTGTGGGACTCCTAAAGTGACTGGGATGGATTTGGACAGGGAGTGGTTGACCATGAATCGTTGCGATCTGTTTTGGAGGAACGAAGTGAACCAGTTTAGAACTGATCCAGCTAGTCCCATTCTGTGTTGCAGAAGGTCTATCAGGTTATCGTGTTTAACGGTATCAAAGGCCGAGGAAAGGTCTAGCAAGATGAGTAGGCAGGCTCCGTTCTGATCTAGGATTTGTAGAGCATCATCAATTATATGGGTCATGGCTGATTCCGTGCTGTGACCTGCCCGGAAACCTAATTGGTATTTGTTGAGTAGGTTGAAATGGTCTATATGTCTTACCAGCTGGAGGTGTACACATTTTTCTAAGAGTTTGGCCAGGGTAGGGATGTTGGATATGGGGCGGTAATTGTTTAGGTCCGCAGGGTCAGCAGTAGGTTTCTTTAGAATGGGCGAGACCTGTCCGGCTTTGAGGGTGTCAGGGATGCATCCTTGGCGTAGAGAGTTATTTATGATCTTGGTCCAGAGAGGCAGCAGAAAGGGGGTGAAGTCTTTTATTAAGTTTGCTGGGAGAGGGTCAGTGAAGTGATTGGCAGGGTTCAGGGCAATAAGCATTTTGAGAATAGCTTCTTCATTGTATGTATTGAAGGTTGACCAGGATGCATTATTTTTAGGTCGAACTTTGATGAGTTACGATGTGGAGCATTTAGAAGGGATGGAGATAGGTTCGGATGTGAGCCAGTGTGTGTGATTAGATCGTTGAGAAGGTCCTTCTTTATGCCTGGGAAATTGCATTAGTGCATGGGTAGTGCCTCGGTGAATGGATGAGTGCATGGGTAGTGCCTGGGTGATTGGAGGAGTGCATGGGCACTGCCTTTGTCATTGGATGAGTGCAGGGGTAGTGCCTGAGTGATTGAAGGAGTGCTTACATAGTGCCTCAGTGCATGGATGGGTGCATGGGTAGAACCTGGGTGAATAGATGAGTTCAACAGTAGTGCCTGAGTGATTGAAAGAGTGCATGGGTAGTGCCTGGGTGATTGGAGAAGTGCATGGGTAGTGCTTGGGTGATTGGAGAATTGTATAGGTAGTGCCTGGGTAATTGCATTAGTGCATGGGTAGTGCCTCAGTGAATGGATAAGTGCATGTGTACTGCCTGAGTGATTGCATGTGTGCAGGGGTAGTGCCTGGTTGATTGGAGGAATGCATGGGTAGTGCCTGAGTGATTGCAAAAGTGCAGGGGTAGTACCTGAGTGATTGAAGAAGTGCATACATAGTGCCTCAGTGCATGGATGAGTGCATGGGTAGTGCCTGGGTGAATAGATGAGTGCAACAGTAGTGCCTGAGTGCATAGATGAGTGCATGAGTAGTTTCTGGGTGAATGGATGAGTGCAACAGTAGTGCCTGAGTGATTGAAGGAGTGCATGGGTAGTGAGTGGGTGATTGGAGGAGTGCATGGGTAGTGCTTGGGTGATTGGAGAAGTGTATAGGTAGTGCCTGGGTAATTGCATTAGTGCATGGGTAGTGCCTTGGTGAATGGTTGAGTGCATGGGTATTGCCTGGGTGATTGGAGGAGTGCATGGGTAGTGCCTTTGTCATTGCATGAGTGCAGGGGTAGTACCTGAGTGATTGAATAAGTGCATACATAGTGCCTCAGTGCATGGATGAGTGCATGGGTAGTGCCTGGGTGAATAGATGAGTGCAACAGTAGTGCCTGAGTGCATAGATGAGTGCATGAATAGTTTCTGGGTGAATGGATGAGTGCAACAGTAGTGCCTGAGTGATTGAAGGAGTGCATGGGTAGTGAGTGGGTGATTGGAGGAATGCATGGGTAGTGCTTGGGTGATTGGAGAAGTGTATAGGTAGTGCCTGGGTAATTGCATTAGTGCATGGGTAGTGCCTTGGTGAATGGTTGAGTGCATGGGTATAGCCTGGGTGATTGGAGGAGTGCATGGGTAGTGCCTATGTCATTGCATGAGTGCAGGGGTAGTACCTGAGTGATTGAAGAAGTGCATACATAGTGCCTCAGTGCATGGATGAGTGCATGGGTAGTGCCTGGGTGAATAGATGAGTGCAACAGTAGTGACTGAGTGCATAGATGAGTGCATGAATAGTTTCTGGGTGAATGGATGAGTGCAACAGTAGTGCCTGAGTGATTGAAGGAGTGCATGGGTAGTGAGTGGGTGATTGGAGGAATGCATGGGTAGTGCTTGGGTGATTGGAGAAGTGTATAGGTAGTGCCTGGGTAATTGCATTAGTGCATGGGTAGTGCCTTGGTGAATGGTTGAGTGCATGGGTATAGCCTGGGTGATTGGAGGAGTGCATGGGTAGTGCCTATGTCATTGCATGAGTGCAGGGGTAGTACCTGAGTGATTGAAGAAGTGCATACATAGTGCCTCAGTGCATGGATGAGTGCATGGGTAGTGCCTGGGTGAATAGATGAGTGCAACAGTAGTGACTGAGTGCATAGATGAGTGCATGAGTAGTGCCTTGGTGAATGGTTGAGTGCATGGGTATGCCTGGGTGATTGGAGAAGCGCATGGGTAGTGCTTGGGTCATTTGAGAATTGTATAGGTAGTGCCTGGGTAATTGCATTAGTGCATGGGTAGTGCCTCAGTGAATGGATAAGTGCATGTGTACTGCCTGAGTGATTGCATGCGTGCAGGGGTAGTGCCTGGTTAATTGGAGGTATGCATGGGTAGTGACTGAGTGATTGCATAAGTGATGGGGTAGTACGTGAGTGATTGAAGAAGTGCATACATAGTGCCTCAGTGCATGGATGAGTGCATGGGTAGTGCCTGTGTGAATAGATGAGTGCAACAGTAGTGCCTGAGTGCATAGATGAGTGCATGAGTAGTGTCTGGGTGAATGGATGAGTGATACAGTAGTGCCTGAGTGTTTGAAGGAGTGCATTGGTAGTGAGTGGGTGATTGGTGGAGTGCATGGGTTGTGCTTGGGTGATTGGAGAAGTGTATAGGTAGTGCCTGGGAAATTGCATTAGTGCATGCGTAGTGCCTTGGTGAATGATTGAGTGCATTGGTATTGCCTGGGTGATTAGAGGAGTGCATGGGTAGTGCCTTTGTGATTGCATGAGTGCAAGGGTAGTACCTGAGTGATTGAAGGAGTGCATACATAGTGCCTCAGTGCATGGATGAGTGCATGAGTAGTGTCTGGGTGAATGGATGAGTGCATCAGTAGTGTCTGAGTTATTGAAGGAGTGCATGGGTAGTGCCTGGGTGATTGGTGGAGTGCATGGGTAGTGTTTGGGTGATTGGGGAAGTAGATAGGTAGTGCCTGTGTAAATGCATTAGTGCATAGGTAGTGCCTCGGTGTATGGATGAGTGCATGGGTACTGCCTAGATGATTGAAGGAGTGCATGGGTACTGCCTGAGTGATTGCATGAGTGCAGGGGTAGTGCCTGAGTGATTGAAGGAGTGCATACATTGTGCCTCAGTGCATGGATGAGTGCATGGTTAGGGCCTGGGTGAATAGATGAGTGCAACAGTAGTGCCTGGGTGCATAGATGAGTGCATGTGTAGTGTCTGGGTGAATGGATGAGTGCAACAGTAGTGCCTGAGTGATTGCATGAGTGCAGGGGTAGTGCCTGGGTTATTGGAGGAGTGCATGGATAGTGCCTGAGTGGTTGCATGAATGCAGGGGTAGTGCCTGAGTGATTGAAGGAGTGCATACATAGTGCCTCAGTGCATGGATGAGTGCAGGGGTAGTGCCTGGGTGATTGCATAAGTACATGGTGTGTGCCTGAGTGCATGGATGAGTGCATGGGTAGTGCCTGGGTGAATAGATGAGTGCAACAGTAGTGCCTGAGTGAATAGATGAGTTCATGAGTAGTGTCTGGGTGAATAGATGAATGAAACAGTATTGCCTGAGTGATTGAAGGAGTGCATGGGTAGAGCCTTGGTGACTGGAGGAGTGCAAGGGTAGTGATTGGGTGATTGGAGAAGTGTATAGGTATTGCATGGGTAATTGCATTAGTGCATGGGTAGTGCCTCTGTGAATGCATGAGTGCATGGGTAGTGCCTGGGTGATTGGAGGAGTGCATGGGTACTGCCTGTGTGATTGCATGAGTGCAGGGGTAGTGCCTGAGTGTTTGAAGAAGTGCATACATAGTGCCTCAGTGCATGGATGAGTGCATGGGTAGTGCCTGGGTGAATAGATGAGTGCAACAGTAGTGCCTGAGTGCATAGATGAGTGCATGAGTAGTGTCTGGGTGAATGGATGAGTGATACAGTAGTGCCTGAGTGTTTGAAGGAGTGCATTGGTAGTGAGTGGGTGATTGGTGGAGTGCATGGGTAGTGCTTGGGTGATTGGAGAAGTGTATAGGTAGTGCCTGGGAAATTGCATTAGTGCATGCGTAGTGCCTTGGTGAATGATTGAGTGCATTGGTATTGCCTGGGTGATTGGAGGAGTGCATGGGTAGTGCCTTTGTGATTGCATGAGTGCAAGGGTAGTACCTGAGTGATTGAAGGAGTGCATACATAGTGCCTCAGTGCATGGATGAGTGCATGGGTAGTGCCTGGGTGAATAGATTAGTGCAACAGTAGTGCCTGAGTGCATAGATGATTGCATGAGTAGTGTCTGGGTGAATGGATGAGTGCAACAGTAGTGCCTGAGTGATTGCATGAGTTCAGGGGTAGTGCCTGGGTGATTGGAGGAGTGCATGCATAGTGCCTGAGTTATTGCATGAGTGCAGGGGTAGTGCCTGAGTGATTGAAGGAGTGCATACATAGTGCCTTAGTGCATGGATGAGTACATGGGTAGTGTCTGGGTGAATAGATGAGTGCAACAGTAGTTCCTGAGTGCATAGATGAGTGCATGAGTAGAGTCACGGTGAATGGATTAGTGCAATAGTAGTGCCTGAGTGATTGAAGGAATTCATGGGTAGTGCGTGGGTGATTGGAGGAGTGCATGGGTAGTGTTTGGGTGTTTGGAGAAGTGTATTGGTAGTACCTGGGTAATTGCATTAGTACATAGGTAGTGCCTCAGTGAATGGATGAGTGCATGGGTAGTGCCTGGATGATTGAAGGAGTGCATGGGTACTGCCTGAGTGATTGCATGAGTGCAGGGGTAGTGCCTGGGTTATCAGATGAGTGCATACAGTGTTCCTAAGTGCATGGATGAGTGCATGGGCAGTGCCTGGGTGAATAGATGAGTGCAACAGTAGTGCCTGAGTGCATAGATGGGTGCATGAGTAGTGTCTGGGTGAATGGATGAGAGCAACAGTAGTGCCTGAGTGATTGCATGAGTGCAGGGGTAGTGCCTGGGTTATTGAAGGAGTGCATTGGTAGTGCCTGAGTGATTCCATGAGTGCAGGGGTAGTGCCTGAGTGATTGAAGGAGTGCATACATAGTGTACATAGTGCCTCAGTGCATGGATGAGTGCAGGGGTAGTGCCTGGGCGATTGCATAAGTACATGGGTAGTGCCTGAGTGCATGGATGAGTGCATGGGTAGTGCCTGGGTGAATAGATGAGTGCAACAGCAGTGCCTGAGTACATAGATGAGTGCATGAGTAGTGTCTGGGTGAATGGATGAGTGAAACAGTAGTGCCTGAGTAATTGAAGGAGTGCCTGGGTAGTGCCTGGGTTATTGGAGGAATGCAAGGGTAGTGATTGGGTGATTGGAGATGTGTATAGGTATTGCCTGGGTAATTGCATTAGTGCATGGGTAGTGCCTCAGTGAATGGATGAGTGGATGGGTAGTGCCTGGGTGAATGGAGGAGTGCATGGGTACTGCCTGTGTGATTGCATGAGTGCAGGGGTAGTGCCTGAGTGATTGAAGGAGTGCATACATAGTGCCTCAGTGCATGGATGAATGCATGGGTAGAGGCTGGGTGAATAAATGAGTGAAACAGTAGTGCCTGAGTGCATAGATGAGTGCATGAGTAGTGTCTGGGTGAATGGATGAGTGCAACAGTAGTGCTTGAGTGATTGAACGAGTGCATGGGTTGTGCCTGGGTGATTGGAGAAGCGCATGGGTAGTGCTTGGGTGATTAGAGAATTGTATAGGTAGTGCCTGGGTAATTGCATTAGTGTATGGGTAGTGCCTCAGTGAATGGATAAGTGCATGTGTACTGCCTGAGTGATTGCATGCGTGCAGGGGTAGTGCCTGGTTGATTGGAGGAATGCATGGGTAGTGCCTGAGTGATTGCATGAGTGCAGGGGTAGTACCTGAGTGATTGAAAAAGTGCATACCTAGTGCCTCAGTGCATGGATGAGTGCATGGGTAGTGCTTGGGTGAATAGATGAGTGCAACAGTAGTGCCTGAGTGCATAGATGAGTGCATAAGTAGTGTCTGGGTGAATGGTTGAGTGCAACAGTAGTGCCTGAGTGATTGAAGCAGTGCATGGGTAATGAGTGGGTTATTGGAGGAGTGCATGGGTAGTGCTTGGGTGATTGGAGAAGTGTATAGGTAGTGCCTGCGTAATTGCATTAGTGCATGGGTAGTGCCTTGGTGAATGTTTGAGTGCATGGGTATTGCCTGGGTGATTGGAGGAGTGCATGGGTAGTGCCTTTGTGATTGCATGAGTGCAAGGGTAGTGCCTGAGTGCATAGAAGAGTGCATGAGAAGTGTCTGGGTGAATGGATGTGTGGAACAGTAGTGTCTGAGTGTATAGAAGAGTGCATGGGTAGTGCCTGGGTGATTGGTGGAGTGCATGGGTAGTGTTTGGGTGATTGGAGAAGTAAATAGGTAGTGCCTGGGTAATTGCATTATTGCATAGGTAGTGCCTCAGTGAATGGATAAGTGCATGGGTAGTGCCTGGATGATTGAAGGAGTGCATGGGTACTGCCTGAGTGATTGCATGAGGACAGGGGTAACGCCTGAGTGATTGAAGGAGTGCATACAGTGTGCCTCAGTGCATGGATGAGTGCATGGGTAGGGCCTGGGTGAATAGATGAGTGCAACAGTAGTGCCTGGGTGCATAGATGAGTGCATGTGTAGTGTCTGGGTGAATGGATGAGTGCAACAGTAGTGGCTGAGTGATTGCATAAGTGCAGTGGTAGTGCCTGGGTTATTGAAGTAGTGCATGGGTAGTGCCTGAGTGGTTGCATGAGTGCAGGGGTAACGCCTGAGTGATTGAAGGAGTGCATACATAGTGCCTCAGTGCATGGATGAGTGCAGGGGTAATGCCTCGGTGATTGCATAAGTGCATGGTTAGTGCCTGAGTGCATGGATGAGTGCATGGGTAGTGCCTGGGTGAATACATGAGTGCAACAGTAGTGCCTGGGTGAATAGATGAGTGCATGAGTAGTGTCTGGGTGAATAGATGAGTGAAACAGTAGTACCTGAGTGATTGAAGGAGTGCATGGGTAGTGCCTGGGTGATTGGAGGAGTACAAGGGTAGTGATTGGGTTATTGGAGAAGTGTATAGGTATTGCCTGGGTAATTGCATTAGTGCATGGTCAGTGCCTCGGTGAATGGATGAGTGAATGGGTAGTGCCTGGGTGATTGGAGGAGTGCATGGTTAGTGCCTGAGTGATTGCATGAGTGCAGGGGTAGTGCCTGAGTGATTGAAGAAGTGCATACATAGTGCCTCAGTGCATGGATGAGTGCATGGGTAGAGCCTGGGTTAATAGATGAGTGCAATGGTAGTGCCTGAGTGCATAGATGAGTGCATGAGTAATGTCTGGGTGAATGGATGAGTGCAACAGTAGTGCCTGAGTGATTGAAGGAATACATGGGTAGTGCCTGGGGGATTGGAGGAGGGCATGGGTAGTGCTTGGGTGATTGGAGAATTGTACAGCTAGTGCCTGGGTAATTGCATCAGTGCATGGGTAGTGCCTCAGTGAATAGATAAGTCCATGTGTACTCCCTGAGTGATTGCATGAGTTCAGGGGTAGTGCGTGGGTGATTGGAGGAGTGCATGGGTAGTGTTTGGGTGTTTGGAGAAGTGTATAGGTAGTACCTGGGTAATTGCATTAGTGCATAGGTAGTGCCTCGGTGAATGGATGAGTGCATGGGTAGTGCCTGGATGATTGAAGGAGTGCATGGGTACTGCCTGAGTGATTGCATGAGTGCAGGGGTAGTGCCTGGGTTATCGGAGGAGTGCATACATTGTTCCTAAGTGCATGGATGAGTGCATGGGCAGTGCCTGGGTGAATAGATGAGTGCAACAGTAGTGTCTGAGTGCATAGATGAGTGCATGAGTAGTGTCTGGGTGAATGGATGAGTGCAACAGTTGTGCCTGAGTGATTGCATGAGTGCAGGGGTAGTGCCTGGGTTATTGAAGGAGTGTATTGGTAGTGCCTGAGTGATTGCATGAGTGCAGGGGTAGTGCCTGAGGGATTGAAGGAGTGCAAACATAGTGCCTCAGTGCATGGATGAGTGCAGGGGCAGTGCCAGGGCGATTGCATAAGTGCATGGGTAGTGCCTGAGTGCATGGATGAGTGCATGGGTAGTGCCTGGGTGAATAGATGAGTGCAACAGCAGTGCCTGAGTACATAGATGAGTGCATGAGTAGTGTCTGGGTGAATGGATGAGTGAAACAGTAGTGCCTGAGTAATTGAAGGAGTGCATGGGTAGTGCCTGGGTTATTGGAGGAATGCAAGGGTAGTGATTGGGTGATTGAAGATGTGTATAGGTATTGCCTGGATAATTGCATTAGTGCATGGGTAGTGCCTCAGTGAATGGATGAGTACATGGGTAGTGCCTGGGTGATTGGAGGAGTGCATGGGTACTGCCTGTGTGATTGCATTAGTGCAGGGGTAGTGCCTGAGTGATTGAAGGAGTACATACATAGTGCCTCAGTGCATGGATGAGTGCATGGGTAGAGGCTGGTTGAATAGGTGAGTGCAACAGTAGTGCCTGAGTGCATAGATGAGTGCATGAGTAGTGTCTGGGTGAATGGATGAGTGCAACAGTAGTGCTTGAGTGATTGGAGGAGTGCATGGGTAGTGCCTGGGTGATTGGAGAAGCGCATGGGTAGTGCTTGGGTGATTGGAGAATTGTATAGGTAGAGCCTGGGTAATTGCATTAGTGTATGGGTAGTGCCTCAGTGAATGGATAAGTGCATGTGTACTGCCTGAGTGATTGCATGCATGCAGGGGTAGTGCCTGGTTGATTGGAGGAATGCATGGGTAGTGCCTGAGGGATTGCATGAGTTCAGGGGTAGTACCTGAGTGATTGAAGAAGTGCATACATAGTGCCTCAGTGCATGGATGAGTGCATGGGTAGTGCTTGGGTGAATAGATGAGTGCAACAGTAGTGCCTGAGTGCATAGATGAGTGCATGAGTAGTGTCTGGGTGAATGGTTGAGTGCAAATGTAATGCCTGAGTGATTGAAGGAGTGCATGGGTAGTGAGTGGGTTATTCACGGAGTGCATGGGTAGTGCTTGGGTGATTGGAGAAGTGTATAGGTAGTGCCTGGGTAATTGCATTAGTGCATGGGTAGTGCCTTGGTGAATGGCTAAGTGCATGGGTATTGCCTGGGTGATTGGAGGAGTGCATGGGTAGTGCTTGGGTGATTGGAGAAGTGTATAGGTAGTGCCTGGGTAATTGCATTAGTGCATGGGAAGTGCCTTGGTGAATGGTTGAGTGCATGGGTATTGCCTGGGTGATTGGAGGAGTGCATGGGTAGTGCCTTTGTCATTGCATGAGTGCAGGGGTAGTACCTGATTGATTGAAGAAGTGCATACATAGTGCCTCAGTGCATAGATGAGTGCATGGGTAGCGCCTGGGTGAATTGATGAGGGCAACAGTAGTGACTGAGTACATAGATGTGTGCATGAGTAGTGTCTGGGTGAATGGATGAGTGCAACAGTAGTGCCTGAGTGATTGAAGGAGTGCATGGGTAGTGAGTGGGTGATTGGAGGAGTGCATGGGTAGTGCCTTGGTGAATGGTTGAGTGCATGGGTATGCCTGGGTGATTGGAGAATCGCATGGGTAGTGCTTGGGTCATTTGAGAATTGTATAGGTAGTGCCTGGGTAATTGCATTAGTGCATGGGTAGTGCCTCAGTGAATGGATAAGTGCATGTGTACTGCCTGAGTGATTGTATGCGTGCAGGGGTAGTGCCTGGTTAATTGGAGGTATGCATGGGTAGTGCCTGAGTGATTGCATAAGTGATGGGGTAGTACATGAGTGATTGAAGAAGTGCATACATAGTGCCTCAGTGCATGGGTAGTGCCTGGGTGAATAGATGAGTGCAACAGTAGTGCCTGAGTGCATAGATGAGTGCATGAGTAGTGTCAGGGTGAAAGGATGAGTGCAACAGTAGTGCCTGAGTGATTGAAGGAGTGCATTGGTAGTGAGTGGGTGATTGGTGGAGTGCATGGGTAGTGCTTGGGTGATTGGAGAAGTGTATAGGTAGTGCCTGGGTAATTGCATTAGTGCATGGGTAGTGCCTTGGTGAATGATTGAGTGCATTGGTATTGCCTGGGTGATTGGAGGGGTGCATGGGTAGTGCCTTTGTGATTGCATGAGTGCAAGGGTAGTACCTGAGTGATTGAAGGAGTGCATACATAGTGCCTCAGTGCATGGATGAGTGCATGAGTAGTGTCTGGGTGAATGGATGAGTGCATCAGTAGTGTCTGAGTTATTGAAGGAGTGCATGGGTTGTGCCTGGGTGATTGGTGGAGTGCATGGGTAGAGTTTGGGTGATTGGAGAAGTGTATAGGTAGTGCCTGTGTCAATGCATTAGTGCATAGGTAGTGCCTCGGTGTATGGATGAGTGCATGGGTACTGCCTGGATGATTGAAGGAGTGCATGGGTACTGCCTGAGTGATTGCATGAGTGCAGGGGTAGTGCCTGAGTGATTGAAGGAGTGCATACATTGTGCCTCAGTCCATGGATGAGTGCATGGGTAGGGCCTGGTCAAATAGATGAGTGCAACAGTAGTGCCTGGGTGCATAGATGAGTGCATGTGTAGTGTCTGGGTGAATGGATGAGTGCAACAGTAGTGCCTGAGTGATTGCATGAGTGCAGGGGTAGTGCCTGGGTTATTGGAGGAGTGCATGGGTAGTGCCTGAGTGGTTGCATGAGTGCAGGGGTAGTGCCTGAGTGATTGAAGGAGTGCATACATAGTGCCTCAGTGCATGGATGAGTGCTGGGGTAGTGCCTGGGTGATTGCATAAGTGCATGGTTAGTGCCTGAGTGCATGGATGAGTGCATGGGTAGTGCCTGGGTGAATAGATGAGTGCAACAGTAATGCCTGAGTGAATAGATGAGTTCATGAGTAGTGTCTGGGTGAAAAGATGAATGAAACAGTAGTGCCTGAGTGATTGAAGGAGTACATGGGTAGAGCCTGGGTGATTGGAGGAGTGCAAGGGTAGTGATTGGGTGATTGGAGAAGTGTATAGGTATTGCATGGGTAATTGCATTAGTGCATGGGTAGTGCCTATGTGAATGGATGAGTGCATGGGTAGTGCCTGGGTGATTGGAGGAGTGCATGGGTGCTGCCTGTGTGATTGCATGAGTGCAGGGGTAGTGCCTGGGTGATTGAAGGAGTGCATACATAATACCTCAGGGCATGGATGAGTGCATGGGTAGTGCCTGGGTGAATAGATGAGTGCAACAGAAGTGCCTGAGTGAATAGATGAGTGCATGAGTAGTGTCTGGGTGAATGGATGAGTGAAACAGTAGTGCCTGAGTGATTGAAGGAGTGTATGGGTAGTGCCTGGGTGATTGGAGAAGCGCATGGGTAGTGCTTGCGTGATTGGAGAATTGTATAGGTAGTGCCTGGGTAATTGCATTAGTGCATGGGTAGTGCCTCAGTGAATGGATAAGTTCATGTGTACTGCCTGAGTGATTGCATGTGTGCAGGGGTAGTGCCTGGTTGATTGGAGGAATGCATGGGTAGTGCCTGAGTGATTGCATGAGTGCAGGGGTAGTGCCTGAGTGATTGAAGGAGTGCATACATAGTGCCTCAGTGCATGGATGAGTGCATGGGTAGAGGCTGGGTGAATAGGTGAGTGCAACAGTAGTGCCTGAGTGCATAGATGAGTGCATGAGTAGTGTCCGGGTGAATGGATGAGTGCAACAGTAGTGTTTGAGTGATTGAAGGAGTGCATGGGTAGTGCCTGGGTGATTGGAGAAGCGCATGGGTAGTGCTTGGGTGATTGGAGAATTGTATAGGTAGTGCCTGGGTAATTGCATTAGTGTATGGGTAGTGCCTCAGTGAATGGATACGTGCATGTGTACTGCCTGAGTGATTGCATGCGTGCAGGGGTAGTGCCTGGTTGATTGGAGGAATGCATGAGTAGTGCCTGAGTGATTGCATGAGTGCAGGGGTAGTACCTGAGTGATTGAAGAAGTGCATACATAGTGCCTCAGTGCATGGATGAGTGCATGGGTAGTGCTTGGGTGAATAGATGAGTGCAACAGTAGTGCCTGAGTGCATAGATGAGTGCATGAGTAGTGTCTGGGTGAATGGTTGAGTGCAACAGTAGTGCCTGAGTGATTGAAGGAGTGCATGGGTAGTGAGTGGGTGATTAAAGGAGGGAATGGGTAGTGCTTGGGTGATTGGAGAATTGTATAGCTAGTGCCTGGGTAATTGCATCAGTGCATGGGTAGTGCCTCACTGAATAGATAAGTCCATGTGTACTGCCTGAGTGATTGCATGAGTGCAGGGGTAACGTCTGAGTGATTGAAGGAGTGCATACAGTGTGCCTCAGTGCATGGATGAGTGCATGGGTAGGGCCTGGGTGAATAGATGAGTGCAACAGTAGTGCCTGGGTGCATAGATGAGTGCATGTGTAGTGTCTGGGTTAATGGATGAGTGCAACAGTAATGGCTGAGTGATTGCATGAGTGCAGTGGTAGTGCCTGGGTTATTGAAGTAGTGCATGGGTAGTGCCTGAGTGGTTGCATGAGTGCAGGGGTAACGCCTGAGTGATTGAAGGAGTGCATACATAGTGCCTCAGTGCATGGATGAGTGTAGGGGTAATGCCTCGGTGATTGCATAAGTGCATGGTTAGTTCCTGAGTGCATGGATGAGTGCATGGGTAGTGCCTGGGTGAATACATGAGTGCAACAGTAGTGCCTGAGTGAATAGATGAGTGCATGAGTAGTGTCTGGGTGAATAGATGAGTGAACCAGTAGTACCTGAGTGATTGAAGGAGTGCATAGGTAGTGCCTGGGTGATTGGAGGAGTACAAGGGTAGTGATTGGGTTATTGGAGAAGTGTATAGGTATTGCCTGGGTAATTGCATTAGTGCATGGGCAGTGCCTCGGTGAATGGATGAGTGCATGGGTAGTGCCTGGGTGATTGGAGGAGTGCATGGGTACTGCCTGGGTGATTGCATGAGTGCAGGGGTAGTGCCTGGGGGATTGAAGGAGTGCATACATAATTCCTCAGGGCATGGATGAGTGCATGGGTAGAGCCTGGGTGAATAGATGAGTGCAACAGTATTGCCTGAGTGCATAGATGAGTACATGAGTAGTGTCTGGGTGAATGGATGAGTGCAACAGTAGTGCCTGAGTGATTGAAGGAGTGCATGGGTAGTGCGTGGGTAATTGGAGGAGTGCATGGGTAGTGCTTGGGTGATTGGAGAATTGTATAGGTATTGCCTGGGTAATTGAATTAGTGCATGGGTAGTGCCTCGGTGAATGGATGAGTGCATGGGTAGTGCCTGGGTGATTGGAGGAGTGCATGGTACCGCCTGTGTGAGTGCAGGGGTAGTGCCTGGGTGATTGAAGGAGTGCATACATAATACCTCAGGGCATGGATGAGTGCATGGGTAGAGCCTGGGTGAATAGATGAGTGCAACAGTAGTGCCTGAGTGCATAGATGAGTGCATGAGTAGTGTCTGGGTAAATGGATGAGTGCAACAGTAGTGCCTGAGAGATTGAAGGAGTGCATACATAGTGCCTGAGTGCATGGATGAGTGCATGGGTAGTGCCTGGGTGATTTATGGAGTGCATGGGTACTGCCTGAGTGATTGCATGAGTGCAGGGGTAGTGCCTGGGTTATTGGAGGAGTGCATGGTTAGTGCCTGAGTGATTGCATGAGTGCAGGGGTAGTGCCTGAGAGATTGAAGAAGTGCATACATAGTGCCTCAGTGCATGGATGAATGCATGGGTAGAGCCTGGGTTAATAGATGAGTGCAATGGTAGTGCCTGAGTGCATAGATGAGTGCATGAGTAGTGTCTGGGTGAATGGATGAGTGCAACAGTAGTGCCTGAGTGATTGAAGGAATACATGGGTAGTGCCTGGGGGATTGGAGGAGGGCATGGGTAGTGCTTGGGTGATTGGAGAATTGTACAGCTAGTGCCTGGGTAATTGCATCAGTGCATGGGTAGTGCCTCAGTGAATAGATAAGTCCATGTGTACTGCCTGAGTGATTGCATGAGTTCAGGAGTAGTGCCTGGGTGATTGGAGGAGTGCATGGGTAGTGCCTGAGTGATTGCATGAGTGCAGGGGTAGTGCCTGAGTGATTGAAGAAGTGCATACATAGTGCATTAGTGCATGGATGAGTACATGGGTAGTGTCTGGGTGAATAGATGAGTGCAACAGTAGTTCCTGAGTGCATAGATGAGTGCATGAGTAGAGTCTCGGTGAATGGATTAGTGCAACAGTAGTGCCTGAGTGATTGAAGGAATTCATGGGTAGTGCGTGGGTGATTGGAGGAGTGCATGGGTAGTGTTTGGGTGTTTGGAGAAGTGTATAGTTAGTACCTGGGTAATTGCATTAGTGCATAGGTAGTGCCTCGGTGAATGGATGAGTGCATGGGTAGTGCCTGGATGATTGAAGGAGTGCATGGGTACTGCCTGAGTGATTGCATGAGTGCAGGGGTAGTGCCTGGGTTATCGGAGGAGTGCATACATTGTTCCTAAGTGCATGGATGAGTGCATGGGCAGTGCCTGGGTGAATAGATGAGTGCAACAGTAGTGCCTGAGTGCATAGATGAGTGCATGAGTAGTGTCTGGGTGAATGGATGAGTGCAACAGTTGTGCCTGAGTGATTGCATGAGTGCAGGGGTAGTGCCTGGGTTATTGAAGGAGTGTATTGGTAGTGCCTGAGTGATTGCATGAGTGCAGGGGTAGTGCCTGAGGGATTGAAGGAGTGCAAACATAGTGCCTCAGTGCATGGATGAGTGCAGGGGCAGTGCCAGGACGATTGCATAAGTGCATGGGTAGTGCCTGAGTGCATGGATGAGTGCATGGGTAGTGCCTGGGTGAATAGATGAGTGCAACAGCAGTGCCTGAGTACATAGATGAGTGCATGAGTAGTGTCTGGGTGAATGGATGAGTGAAACAGTAGTGCCTGAGTAATTGAAGGAGTGCATGGGTAGTGCCTGGGTTATTGGAGGAATGCAAGGGTAGTGATTGGGTGATTGAAGATGTGTATAGGTATTGCCTGGGTAATTGCATTAGTGCATGGGTAGTGCCTCGGTGAATGGATGAGTGCATGGGTAGTGCCTGGGTGATTGGAGGAGTGCATGGGTACTGCCTGTGTGATTGCATTAGTGCAGGGGTAGTGCCTGAGTGATTGAAGGAGTGCATACATAGTGCCTCAGTGCATGGATGAGTGCATGGGTAGAGGCTGGTTGAATAGGTGAGTGCAACAGTAGTGCCTGAGTGCATAGATGAGTGCATGAGTAGTGTCTGGGTGAATGGATGAGTGCAACAGTAGTGCTTGAGTGATTGGAGGAGTGCATGGGTAGTGACTGGGTGATTGGAGAAGCGCATGGGTAGTGCTTGGGTGATTGGAGAATTGTATAGGTAGAGCCTGGGTAATTGCATTAGTGTATGGGTAGTGCCTCAGTGAATGGATAAGTGCATGTGTACTGCCTGAGTGATTGCATGCATGCAGGGGTAGTGCCTGGTTAATTGGAGGAATGCATGGGTAGTGCCTGAGTGATTGCATGAGTTCAGGGGTAGTACCTGAGTGATTGAAGAAGTGCATACATAGTGCCTCAGTGCATGGATGAGTGCATGGGTAGTGCTTGGGTGAATAGATGAGTGCAACAGTAGTGCCTGAGTGCATAGATGAGTGCATGAGTAGAGTCTCGGTGAATGGATTAGTGCAACAGTAGTGCCTGAGTGATTGAAGGAATTCATGGGTAGTGCGTGGGTGATTGGAGAATTGTATAGGTATTGCCTGGGTAATTGAATTAGTGCATGGGTAGTGCCTCGGTGAATGGATGAGTGCATGGGTAGTGCCTGGGTAATTGGAGGAGTGTATGGGTACCGCCCGTGTGAGTGCAGGGGTAGTGCCTGGGTGATTGAAGGAGTGCATACATAATACCTCAGGGCATGGATGAGTGCATGGGTAGAGCCTGGGTGAATAGATGAGTGCAACAGTAGTGCCTGAGTGCATAGATGAGTGCATGAGTAGTGTCTGGGTAAATGGATGAGTGCAACAGTAGTGCCTGAGAGATTGAAGGAGTGCATACATAGTGCCTGAGTGCATGGATGAGTGCATGGGTAGTGCCTGGGTGATTGATGGAGTGCATGGGTACTGCCTGAGTGATTGCATGAGTGCAGGGGTAGTGCCTGGGTTATTGGAGGAGTGCATGGTTAGTGCCTGAGTGATTGCATGAGTGCAGGGGTAGTGCCTGAGTGATTGAAGAAGTGCATACATAGTGCCTCAGTGCATGGATGAGTGCATGGGTAGAGCCTGGGTTAATAGATGAGTGCAATGGTAGTGCCTGAGTGCATAGATGAGTGCATGAGTAGTGTCTGGGTGAATGGATGAGTGCAACAGTAGTGCCTGAGTGATTGAAGGAATACATGGGTAGTGCCTGGGGGATTGGAGGAGGGCATGGGTAGTGCTTGGGTGATTGGAGAATTGTACAGCTAGTGCCTGGGTAATTGCATCAGTGCATGGGTAGTGCCTCAGTGAATAGATAAGTCCATGTGTACTGCCTGAGGGATTGCATGAGTTCAGGGGTAGTGCCTGGGTGATTGGAGGAGTGCATGGGTAGTGCCTGAGTGATTGCATGAGTGCAGGGGTAGTGCCTGAGTGATTGAAGAAGTGCATACATAGTGCATTAGTGCATGGATGAGTACATGGGTAGTGTCTGGGTGAATAGATGAGTGCAACAGTAGTTCCTGAGTGCATAGATGAGTGCATGAGTAGAGTCTCGGTGAATGGATTAGTGCAACAGTAGTGCCTGAGTGATTGAAGGAATTCATGGGTAGTGCGTGGGTGATTGGAGGAGTGCATGGGTAGTGTTTGGGTGTTTGGAGAAGTGTATAGGTAGTACCTGGGTAATTGCATTAGTGCATAGGTAGTGCCTCGGTGAATGGATGAGTGCATGGGTAGTGCCTGGATGATTGAAGGAGTGCATGGGTACTGCCTGAGTGATTGCATGAGTGCAGGGGTAGTGCCTGGGTTATCGGAGGAGTGCATACATTGTTCCTAAGTGCATGGATGAGTGCATGGGCAGTGCCTGGGTGAATAGATGAGTGCAACAGTAGTGCCTGAGTGCATAGATGAGTGCATGAGTAGTGTCTGGGTGAATGGATGAGTGCAACAGTTGTGCCTGAGTGATTGCATGAGTGCAGGGGTAGTGCCTGGGTTATTGAAGGAGTGTATTGGTAGTGCCTGAGTGATTGCATGAGTGCAGGGGTAGTGCCTGAGGGATTGAAGGAGTGCAAACATAGTGCCTCAGTGCATGGATGAGTGCAGGGGCAGTGCCAGGGCGATTGCATAAGTGCATGGTTAGTGCCTGAGTGCATGGATGAGTGCATGGGTAGTGCCTGGGTGAATAGATGAGTGCAACAGCAGTGCCTGAGTACATAGATGAGTGCATGAGTAGTGTCTGGGTGAATGGATGAGTGAAACAGTAGTGCCTGAGTAATTGAAGGAGTGCATGGGTAGTGCCTGGGTTTTTGGAGGAATGCAAGGGTAGTGATTGGGTGATTGAAGATGTGTATAGGTATTGCCTGGGTAATTGCATTAGTGCATGGGTAGTGCCTCGGTGAATGGATGAGTGCATGGGTAGTGCCTGGGTGATTGGAGGAGTGCATGGGTACTGCCTGTGTGATTGCATTAGTGCAGGGGTAGTGCCTGAGTGATTGAAGGAGTGCATACATAGTGCCTCAGTGCATGGATGAGTGCATGGGTAGAGGCTGGTTGAATAGGTGAGTGCAACAGTAGTGCCTGAGTGCATAGATGAGTGCATGAGTAGTGTCTGGGTGAATGGATGAGTGCAACAGTAGTGCTTGAGTGATTGGAGGAGTGCATGGGTAGTGCCTGGGTGATTGGAGAAGCGCATGGGTAGTGCTTGGGTGATTGGAGAATTGTATAGGTAGAGCCTGGGTAATTGCATTAGTGTATGGGTAGTGCCTCAGTGAATGGATAAGTGCATGTGTACTGCCTGAGTGATTGCATGCATGCAGGGGTAGTGCCTGGTTGATTGGAGGAATGCATGGGTAGTGCCTGAGTGATTGCATGAGTTCAGGGGTAGTACCTGAGTGATTGAAGAAGTGCATTCATAGTGCCTCAGTGCATGGATGAGTGCATGGGTAGTGCTTGGGTGAATAGATGAGTGCAACAGTAGTGCCTGAGTGCATAGATGAGTGCATGAGTAGAGTCTCGGTGAATGGATTAGTGCAACAGTAGTGCCTGAGTGATTGAAGGAATTCATGGGTAGTGCGTGGGTGATTGGAGAATTGTATAGGTATTGCCTGGGTAATTGAATTAGTGCATGGGTAGTGCCTCGGTGAATGGATGAGTGCATGGGTAGTGCCTGGGTAATTGGAGGAGTGTATGGGTACCGCCTGTGTGAGTGCAGGGGTAGTGCCTGGGTGATTGAAGGAGTGCATACATAATACCTCAGGGCATGGATGAGTGCATGGGTAGAGCCTGGGTGAATAGATGAGTGCAACAGTAGTGCCTGAGTGCATAGATGAGTGCATGAGTAGTGTCTGGGTAAATGGATGAGTGCAACAGTAGTGCCTGAGAGATTGAAGGAGTGCATACATAGTGCCTGAGTGCATGGATGAGTGCATGGGTAGTGCCTGGGTGATTGATGGAGTGCATGGGTACTGCCTGAGTGATTGCATGAGTGCAGGGGTAGTGCCTGGGTTATTGGAGGAGTGCATGGTTAGTGCCTGAGTGATTGCATGAGTGCAGGAGTAGTGCCTGAGTGATTGAAGAAGTGCATACATAGTACCTCAGTGCATGGATGAGTGCATGGGTAGAGCCTGGGTTAATAGATGAGTGCAATGGTAGTGCCTGAGTGCATAGATGAGTGCATGAGTAGTGTCTGGGTGAATGGATGAGTGCAACAGTAGTGCCTGAGTGATTGAAGGAATACATGGGTAGTGCCTGGGGGATTGGAGGAGGGCATGGGTAGTGCTTGGATGATTGGAGATTTGTACAGCTAGTGCCTGGGTAATTGCATCAGTGCATGGGTAGTGCCTCAGTGAATAGATAAGTCCATGTGTACTGCCTGAGTGATTGCATGAGTTCAGGGGTAGTGCCTGGGTGATTGGAGGAGTGCATGGGTAGTGCCTGAGTGATTGCATGAGTGCAGGGGTAGTGCCTGAGTGATTGAAGGAGTGCATACATAGTGCATTAGTGCATGGATGAGTACATGGGTAGTGTCTGGGTGAATAGATGAGTGCAACAGTAGTTCCTGAGTGCATAGATGAGTGCATGAGTAGAGTCTCGGTGAATGGATTAGTGCAACAGTAGTGCCTGAGTGATAGAAGGAATTCATGGGTAGTGCGTGGGTGATTGGAGGAGTGCATGGGTAGTGCCTGAGTGATTGCATGAGTGCAGCTGTAGTGCCTGAGTGATTGAAGGAGTGCATACATAGTACCTCAGTGCATGGATGAGTGCATGGGTAGAGCCTGGGTTAATAGATGAGTGCAATGGTAGTGCCTGAGTGCATAGATGAGTGCATGAGTAGTGTCTGGGTGAATGGATGAGTGCAACAGTAGTGCCTGAGTGATTGAAGGAATATATGGGTAGTGCCTGGGGGATTGGAGGAGGGCATGGGTAGTGCTTGGGTGATTGGAGATTTGTACAGCTAGTGCCTGGGTAATTGCATCAGTGCATGGGTAGTGCCTCAGTGAATAGATAAGTCCATGTGTACTGCCTGAGTGATTGCATGAGTTCAGGGGTAGTGCCTGGGTGATTGGAGGAGTGCATGGGTAGTGCCTGAGTGATTGAAGGAGTGCATACATAGTGCATTAGTGCATGGATGAGTACATGGGTAGTGTCTGGGTGAATAGATGAGTGCAACAGTAGTTCCTGAGTGCATAGATGAGTGCATGAGTAGAGTCTCGGTGAATGGATTAGTGCAACAGTAGTGCCTGAGTGATTGAAGGAATTCATGGGTAGTGCGTGGGTGATTGGAGGAGTGCATGGGTAGTGTTTGGGTGTTTGGAGAAGTGTATAGGTAGTACCTGGGTAATTGCATTAGTGCATAGGTAGTGCCTCGGTGAATGGATGAGCTCATGGGTAGTGCCTGGATGATTGAAGGAGTGCATGGGTACTGCCTGAGTGATTGCATGGGTGCAGGGGTAGTGCCTGGGTTATCGGAGGAGTGCATACATTGTTCCTAAGTGCATGGATGAGTGCATGGGCAGTGCCTGGGTGAATAGATGAGTGCAACAGTAGTGCCTGAGTGCATAGATGAGTGCATGAGTAGTGTCTGGGTGAATGGATGAGTGCAACAGTTGTGCCTGAGTGATTGCATGAGTGCAGGGGTAGTGCCTGGGTTATTGAAGGAGTGTATTGGTAGTGCCTGAGTGATTGCATGAGTGCAGGGGTAGTGCCTGAGGGATTGAAGGAGTGCATACATAGTGCCTCAGTGCATGGATGAGTGCAGGGGCAGTGCCTGGGCGATTGCATAAGTGCATGGGTAGTGCCTGAATGCATGGATGAGTGCATGGGTAGTGCCTGGGTGAATAGATGAGTGCAACAGCAGTGCCTGAGTACATAGATGAGTGCATGAGTAGTGTCTGGGTAAATGGATGAGTGAAACAGTAGTGCCTGAGTAATTGAAGGATTGCATGGGTAGTGCCTGGGTTATTGGAGGAATACAAGGGTAGTGATTGGGTGATTGAAGATGTGTATAGGTATTGCCTGGGTAATTGCATTAGTGCATGGGTAGTGCCTCGGTGAATGGATGAGTGCATGGGTAGTGCCTGGGTGATTGGAGGAGGGCATGGGTACTGCCTGTGTGATTGCATGAGTGCAGGGGTAGTGCCTGAGTGATTGAAGGAGTGCATACATAATGCCTCAGTGCATGGATGAGTGCATGGGTAGAGGCTGGGTGAATAGGTGAGTGCAACAGTAGTGCCTGAGTGCATAGATGAGTGCATGAGTAGTGTCTGGGTGAATGGATGAGTGCAACAGTAGTGCTTGAGTGATTGGAGGAGTGCATGGGTAGTTCCTGGGTGATTGGAGAAGCGCATGGGTAGTGCTTGGGTGATTGGAGAATTGTATAGGTAGAGCCTGGGTAATTGCATTAGTGTATGGGTAGTGCCTCAGTGAATGGATAAGTGCATGTGTACTGCCTGAGTGATTGCATGCATGCAGGGGTAGTGCCTGGTTGATTGGAGGAATGCATGGGTAGTGCCTGAGTGATTGCATGAGTTCAGGGGTAGTACCTGAGTGATTGAAGAAGTGCATACATAGTGCCTCAGTGCATGGATGAGTGAATGGGTAGTGCTTGGGTGAATAGATGAGTGCAACAGTAGTGCCTGAGTGCATAGATGAGTGCATGAGTAGTGTCTGGGTGAATGGTTGAGTGCAAATGTAATGCCTGAGTGATTGAAGGAGTGCATGGGTATTGAGTGGGTTATTCACGGAGTGCATGGGCAGTGCTTGGGTGATTGGAGAAGTATATAGGTAGTGCCTGGGTAATTGCATTAGTGCATGGGTAGTGCCTTGGTGAATGGCTAAGTGCATGGGTATTGCCTGGGTGATTGGAGGAGTGCATGGGTAGTGCTTGGGTGATTGGAGAAGTGTATAGGTAGTGCCTGGGTAATTGCATTAGTGCATGGGAAGTGCCTTGGTGAATGGTTGAGTGCATGGGTATTGCCTGGGTGATTGGAGGAGTGCATGGGTAGTGCCTTTGTCATTGCATGCATGCAGGGGTAGTGCCTGGTTGATTGGAGGAATGCATGGGTAGTGCCTGAGTGATTGCATGAGTTCAGGGGTAGTACCTGAGTGATTGAAGAAGTGCATACATAGTGCCTCAGTGCATGGATGAGTGAATGGGTAGTGCGTGGGTGAATAGATGAGTGCAACAGTAGTGCCTGAGTGCATAGATGAGTGCATGAGTAGTGTATGGGTGAATGGTTGAGTGCAAATGTAATGCCTGAGTGATTGAAGGAGTGCATGGGTATTGAGTGGGTTATTCACGGAGTGCATGGGCAGTGCTTGGGTGATTGGAGAAGTGTATAGGTAGTGCCTGGGTAATTGCATTAGTGCATGGGTAGTGCCTTGGTGAATGGCTAAGTGCATGGGTATTGCCTGGGTGATTGGAGGAGTGCATGGGTAGTGCTTGGGTGATTGGAGAAGTGTATAGGTAGTGCCTGGGTAATTGCATTAGTGCATGGGAAGTGCCTTGGTGAATGGTTGAGTGCATGGGTATTGCCTGGGTGATTGGAGGAGTGCATGGGTAGTGCCTTTGTCATTGCATGAGTGCAGGGGTAGTACCTGAGTGATTGAAGAAGTGCATACATAGTGCCTCAGTGCATGGATGAGTGCATGGGTAGCGCCTGGGTGAATTGATGAGTGCAACAGTAGTGACTGAGTAGATAGATGAGTGCATGAGTAGTGTCTGGGTGAATGGATGAGTGCAACAGTAGTGCCTGAGTGATTGAAGGAGTGCATGGGTAGTGAGTGGGTGATTGGAGGAGTGCATGGTTAGTGCCTTGGTGAATGGTTGAGTGCATGGGTATGCCTGGGTGATTGGAGAATCGCATGGGTAGTGCTTGGGTCATTTGAGAATTGTATAGGTAGTGCCTGGGTAATTGCATTAGTGCATGGGTATTGCCTCAGTGAATGGATAAGTGCATGTGTACTGCCTGAGTGATTGTATGCGTGCAGGGGTAGTGCCTGGTTAATTGGAGGTATGCATGGGTAGTGCCTGAGTGATTGCATAAGTGATGGGGTAGTACATGAGTGATTGAAGAAGTGCATACATAGTGCCTCAGTGCATGGGTAGTGCCTGGGTGAATAGATGAGTGCAACAGTAGTGCCTGAGTGCATAGATGAGTGCATGAGTAGTGTCTGGGTGAATGGATGAGTGCAACAGTAGTGCCTGAGTGATTGAAGGAGTGCATTGGTAGTGAGTGGGTGATTGGTGGAGTGCATGGGTAGTGCTTGGGTGATGGGAGAAGTGTATAGGTAGTGCCTGGGTAATTGCATTAGTGCATGGGTATTGCCTTGGTGAATGATTGAGTGCATTGGTATTGCCTGGGTGATTGGAGGAGTGCATGGGTAGTGCCTTTGTGATTGCATGAGTGCAAGGGTAGTACCTGAGTGATTGAAGGAGTGCATACATAGTGCCTCAGTGCATGGATGAGTGCATGAGTAGTGTCTGGGTGAATGGATGAGTGCATCAGTAGTGTCTGAGTTATTGAAGGAGTGCATGGGTTGTGCCTGGGTGATTGGTGGAGTGCATGGGTAGAGTTTGGGTGATTGGAGAAGTGTATAGGTAGTGCCTGTGTAAATGCATTAGTGCATAGGTAGTGCCTCGGTGTATGGATGAGTGCATGGGTACTGCCTGGATGATTGAAGGAGTGCATGGGTACTGCCTGAGTGATTGCATGAGTGCAGGGGTAGTGCCTGAGTGATTGAAGGAGTGCATACATTGTGCCTCAGTCCATGGATGAGTGCATGGGTAGGGCCTGGTCGAATAGATGAGTGCAACAGTAGTGCCTGGGTGCATAGATGAGTGCATGTGTAGTGTCTGGGTGAATGGATGAGTGCAACAGTAGTGCCTGAGTGATTGCATGAGTGCAGGGGTAGTGCCTGGGTTATTGGAGGAGTGCATTGGTAGTGCCTGAGTGGTTGCATGAGTGCAGGGGTAGTGCCTGAGTGATTGAAGGAGTGCATACATAGTGCCTCAGTGCATGGATGAGTGCAGGGGTAGTGCCTGGGTGATTGCATAAGTGCATGGTTAGTGCCTGAGTGCATGGATGAGTGCATGGGTAGTGCCTGGGTGAATAGATGAGTGCAACAGTAGTGCCTGAGTGAATAGATGAGTTCATGAGTAGTGTCTGGGTGAAAAGATGAATGAAACAGTAGTGCCTGAGTGATTGAAGGAGTACATGGGTAGAGCCTGGGTTATTGGAGGAGTGCAAGGGTAGTGATTGGGTGATTGGAGAAGTGTATAGGTATTGCATGGGTAATTGCATTAGTGCATGGGTAGTGCCTCTGTGAATGGATGAGTGCATGGGTAGTGCCTGGGTGATTGGAGGAGTGCATGGGTACTGCCTGTGTCATTGCATGAGTGCAGGGGTAGTGCCTGGGTGATTGAAGGAGTGCATACATAATACCTCAGGGCATGGATGAGTGCATGGGTAGTGCCTGGGTGAATAGATGAGTGCAACAGTAGTGCCTGAGTGAATAGATGAGTGCATTAGTAGTGTCTGGGTGAATGGATGAGTGAAAAAGTAGTGCCTGAGTGATTGAAGGAGTGTATGGGTAGTGCCTGGGTGATTGGAGAAGCGCATGGGTAGTGCTTGCGTGATTGGAGAATTGTATAGGTAGTGCCTGGGTAATTGCATTAGTGCATGGGTAGTGCCTCAGTGAATGGATAAGTTCATGTGTACTGCCTGATTGATTGCATGTGTGCAGGGGTAGTGCCTGGTTGATTGGAGGAATGCATGGGTAGTGCCTGAGTGATTGCATGAGTGCAGGGGTAGTGCCTGAGTGATTGAAGAAGTGCATACATAGTGCCTCAGTGCATGGATGAGTGCATGGGTAGTGCCTGGGTGAATAGATTAGTGCAACAGTAGTGCCTGAGTGCATAGATGAGTGGATGAGTAGTGTCTGGGTGAATGGATGAGTGCAACAGTAGTGCCTGAGTGATTGAAGGAGTGCATGGGTAGTGAGTGGGTGATTGGAGGAGTGCATGGGTAGTGCTTGGGTGATTGGAGAAGTGTTTAGGTAGTGCCTGGGTAATTGCATTAGTGCATGGGTAGTGCCTTGGTGAATGGTTAAGTGCATGGGTATTGCCTGGGTGATTGGAGGAGTGCATGGGTAGTGCCTTAGTGACTGCATAAGTGCAAGGGTAGTGCCTGAGTGATTGAAGGAGTGAATACATTGTGCCTCAGTGCATGGATGAGTGCATGGGTAGTGCCTTTGTGAATAGATGAGTGCAACAGTAGTGCCTGAGTGCACAAAAGAGTGCATGAGTAGTGTCTGGGTGAATGGATGTGTGCAACAGTAGTGTCTGAGTGATTGAAGGAGTGCATGGGCAGTGCCTGGGTGATTGGAGAAGCGCATGGGTAGTGCTTGGGTGATTGGAGAATTGTATAGGTAGTGCCTGGGTAATTGCATTAGTGCATGGGTAGTGCCTCAGTGAATGGATAAGTGCATGGGTACTGCCTAAGTGATTGCATGCGTGCAGGGGTAGTGCCTGGTTAATTGGAGGAATGCATGGGTAGTGCCTGAGTGATTGCATGAGTGCAAGGGTAGTGCCTGAGTGATTGAAGGAGTGCATACATAGTGCCTTAGTGCATGGATGAGTGCATGGGTAGTGCCTGTGTGAATAGATGAGTGCAACAGTAGTGCCTGAGTGCATAGAAGAGTGCATGAGTAGTGTCTGGGTGAATGGATGTGTGCAACAGTAGTGTCTGAGTGCATAGAAGCGTGCATGGGTAGTGCCTGGGTGATTGGTGGAGTGCATGGGTAGTGTTTGGGTGATTGGAGAAGTGTATAGGTAGTGCCTGGGTAATTGCATTATTGCATAGGTAGTGCCTCGGTGAATGAATAAGTGCATGGGTAGTGCCTGGATGATTGAAGGAGTGAATACATTGTGCCTCAGTGCATGGATGAGTGCATGGGTAGTGCCTTTGTGAATAGATGAGTGCAACAGTAGTGCCTGAGTGCACAAAAGAGTGCATGAGTAGTGTCTGGGTGAATGGATGTGTGCAACAGTAGTGTCTGAGTGATTGATGGAGTGCATGGGCAGTGCTTGGGTGATTGGAGAATTGTATAGGTAGTGCCTGGGTAATTGCATTAGTGCATGGGTAGTGCCTCAGTGAATGGATAAGTGCATGGGTACTGCCTAAGTGATTGCATGCGTGCAGGGGTAGTGCCTGGTTAATTGGAGGAATGCATGGGTAGTGCCTGAGTGATTGCATGAGTGCAAGCGTAGTGCCTGAGTGATTGAAGGAGTGCATACATAGTGCCTGAGTGCATAGAAGAGTGCATGAGTAGTGTCTGGGTGAATGGATGTGTGCAACAGTAGTGTCTGAGTGCATAGAAGCGTGCATGGGTAGTGCCTGGGTGATTGGTGGAGTGCATGGGTAGTGTTTGGGTGATTGGAGAAGTGTATAGGTAGTGCCTGGGTAATTGCATTATTGCATAGGTAGTGCCTCGGTGAATGAATAAGTGCATGGGTAGTGCCTGGATGATTGAAGGAGTGCATGGGTACTGCCTGAGTGATTGCATGAGTGCAGGGGTAACGCCTGAGTGATTGAAGGAGTGCATACAGTGTGCCTCAGTGCATGGATGAGTGCATGGGTAGGGCCTGGGTGAATAGATGAGTGCAACAGTAGTGCCTGGGTGCATAGATGAGTGCATGTGTAGTGTCTGGGTGAATGGATGAGTGCAACATTAGTGGCTGAGTGATTGCATGAGTGCAGTGGTGGTGCCTGGGTTATTGGAGGAGTGCATGGGTAGTGCCTGAGTGGTTGCATGAGTCCAGGGGTAACGCCTGAGTGATTGAAGGAGTGCATACATAGTGCCTCAGTGCATGGATGAGTGCAGGGGTAGTGCCTGGGTGATTGCATAAGTGCATGGTTAATGCCTGAGTGCATCGATGAGTGCATGGGTAGTGCCTGGGTGAATAGATGAGTGCAACAGTAGTGCCTGAGTGAATAGATGAGTGCATGAGTAGTGTCTGGGTGACTAGATGAGTGAAACAGTAGTGCCTGAGTGATTGAAGGAGTGCATGGGTAGTGCCTGGGTAATTGGAGGAGTGCATGGGTAGTGCTTGGGTGATTGGAGAATTGTATAGGTATTGCCTGGGTAATTGCATTAGTGCATGGGTAGTGCCTCGGTGAATGGATGAGTGCATGGGTAGTGCCTGGTTGATTGGAGGAGTGCATGGGTACAGCCTGCGTGATTGCTTGAGTGCAGGGGTAGTGCCTGGGTGATTGAATGAGTGCATACATAATACCTCAGGCATGGATGAGTGCATGGGTAGTGCCTGGGTGAATAGATGAGTGCAACAGTAGTGCCTGAGTGCATAGATGAGTGCATGAGTAGTGTCTGGGTAAATGGATGAGTGCAACAGTAGTGCCTGAGTGGCTGAAGGAGTGCATGAGTAGTGAGTGGGTGTTTGGAGGAGTGCATGGGTAGTGCTTGGTTGATTGGAGAATTGTATAGGTAGTGCCTGTGTAATTGAATTAGTGCATGGGTAGTGCCTCGGTGAATGGATGAGTGCATGGGTAGTGCCTGGGTGATTGAAGGAGTGCATACATAATACCTCAGGGCATGGATGAGTGCATGGGTAGAGCCTGGGTGAATAGATGAGTGCAAGAGTAGTGCCTGAGTGCATAGATGAGTGCATGAGTAGTGTCTGGGTAAATGGATGAGTGCAACAGTAGTGCCTGAGTGATTGAAGGAGTGCATACATAGTGCCTGAGTGCATGGATGAGTGCATGGGTAGTGCCTGGGTGATTGAAGCAGTGCATGGGTACTGCCTGAGTGATTGCATGAGTGCAGGGGTAGTGCCTGGGTTATTGGAGGAGTGCATGGTTAGTGCCTGAGTGATTGCATGAGTGCAGGGGTAGTGCCTGAGTGATTGAAGAAGTGCATACATAGTGCCTCAGTGCATGGATGAGTGCATGGGTAGAGCCTGGGTTAATAGATGAGTGCAATGGTAGTGCCTGAGTGCATAGATGAGTGCATGAGTAGTGTCTGGGTGAATGGATGAGTGCAACAGTAGTGCCTGAGTGATTGAAGGAATTCATGGGTAGTGCATGGGTGATTGGAGGAGTGCATGGGTGGTGTTTGGGTGTTTGGAGAAGTGTATAGGTAGTACCTGGGTAATTGCATTAGTGCATAGGTAGTGCCTCAGTGAATGGATGAGTGCATGGGTAGTGCCTGGATGATTGAAGGAGTGCATGGGTACTGCCTGAGTGATTGCATGAGTGCAGGGGTAGTGTCTGGGTTATCGGAGGATTGCATACATTGTTCCTAAGTGCATGGATGAGTGCATGGGCAGTGCCTGGGTGAATAGATGAGTGCAACAGTAGTGCCTGAGAGCATAGATGAGTGCATGAGTACTGTCTGGGTGAATGGATGAGTGCAACAGTAGTGCCTGAGTGATTGCATGAGTGCAGGGGTAGTGCCTGGGTTATTGAAGGAGTGCATGGGTACTGCCTGAGTGATTGCATGAGTGCAGGGGTAACGCCTGAGTGATTGAAGGAGTGCATACAGTGTGCCTCAGTGCATGGATGAGTGCATGGGTAGGGCCTGGGTGAATAGATGAGTGCAACAGTAGTGCCTGGGTGCATAGATGAGTGCATGTGTAGTGTCTGGGTGAATGGATGAGTGCAACATTAGTGGCTGAGTGATTGCATGAGTGCAGTGGTGGTGCCTGGGTTATTGGAGGAGTGCATGGGTAGTGCCTGAGTGGTTGCATGAGTGCAGGGGTAACGCCTGAGTGATTGAAGGAGTGCATACATAGTGCCTCAGTGCATGGATGAGTGCAGGGGTAGTGCCTGGGTGATTGCATAAGTGCATGGTTAGTGCCTGAGTGCATCGATGAGTGCATGGGTAGTGCCTAGGTGAATAGATGAGTGCAACAGTAGTGCCTGAGTGAATAGATGAGTGCATGAGTAGTGTCTGGGTGACTAGATGAGTGAAACAATAGTGCCTGAGTGATTGAAGGAGTGCATGGGTAGTGCCTGGGTAATTGGAGGAGTGCATGGGTAGTGCTTGGGTGATTGGAGAATTGTATAGGTTTTGCCTGGGTAATTGCATTAGTGCATGGGTAGTGCCTCGGTGAATGGATGAGTGCATGGGTAGTGCCTGGTTGATTGGAGGAGTGCATGGGTACAGCCTGCGTGATTGCTTGAGTGCAGGGGTAGTGCCTGGGTGATTGAATGAGTGCATACATAATACCTCAGGCATGGATGAGTGCATGGGTAGTGCCTGGGTGAATAGATGAGTGCAACAGTAGTGCCTGAGTGAATAGATGAGTGCATGAGTAGTGTCTGGGTGAATGGATGAGTGAAAAAGTAGTGCCTGAGTGATTGAAGGAGTGTATGGGTAGTGCCTGGGTGATTGGAGAAGCGCATGGGTAGTGCTTGCGTGATTGGAGAATTGTATAGGTAGTGCCTGTGTAATTGCATTAGTGCATGGGTAGTGCCTCAGTGAATGGATAAGTTCATGTGTACTGCCTGATTGATTGCATGTGTGCAGGGGTAGTGCCTGGTTGATTGGAGGAATGCATGGGTAGTGCCTGAGTGATTGCATGAGTGCAGGGGTAGTGCCTGAGTGATTGAAGAAGTGCATACATAGTGCCTCAGTGCATGGATGAGTGCATGGGTAGTGCCTGGGTGAATAGATTAGTGCAACAGTAGTGCCTGAGTGCATAGATGAGTGGATGAGTAGTGTCTGGGTGAATGGATGAGTGCAACAGTAGTGCCTGAGTGATTGAAGGAGTGCATGGGTAGTGAGTGGGTGATTGGAGGAGTGCATGGGTAGTGCTTGGGTGATTGGAGAAGTGTTTAGGTAGTGCCTGGGTAATTGCATTAGTGCATGGGTAGTGCCTTGGTGAATGGTTAAGTGCATGGGTATTGCCTGGGTGATTGGAGGAGTGCATGGGTAGTGCCTTAGTGATTGCATGAGTGCAAGGGTAGTGCCTGAGTGATTGAAGGAGTGAATACATTGTGCCTCAGTGCATGGATGAGTGCATGGGTAGTGCCTTTGTGAATAGATGAGTGCAACAGTAGTGCCTGAGTGCACAAAAGAGTGCATGAGTAGTGTCTGGGTGAATGGATGTGTGCAACAGTAGTGTCTGAGTGATTGATGGAGTGCATGGGCAGTGCCTGGGTGATTGGAGAAGCGCATGGGTAGTGCTTGGGTGATTGGAGAATTGTATAGGTAGTGCCTGGGTAATTGCATTAGTGCATGGGTAGTGCCTCAGTGAATGGATAAGTGCATGGGTACTGCCTAAGTGATTGCATGCGTGCAGGGGTAGTGCCTGGTTAATTGGAGGAATGCATGGGTAGTGCCTGAGTGATTGCATGAGTGCAAGGGTAGTGCCTGAGTGATTGAAGGAGTGCATACATAGTGCCTGAGTGCATAGAAGAGTGCATGAGTAGTGTCTGGGTGAATGGATGTGTGCAACAGTAGTGTCTGAGTGCATAGAAGCGTGCATGGGTAGTGCCTGGGTGATTGGTGGAGTGCATGGGTAGTGTTTGGGTGATTGGAGAAGTGTATAGGTAGTGCCTGGGTAATTGCATTATTGCATAGGTAGTGCCTCGGTGAATGAATAAGTGCATGGGTAGTGCCTGGATGATTGAAGGAGTGCATGGGTACTGCCTGAGTGATTGCATGAGTGCAGGGGTAACGCCTGAGTGATTGAAGGAGTGCATACAGTGTGCCTCAGTGCATGGATGAGTGCATGGGTAGGGCCTGGGTGAATAGATGAGTGCAACAGTAGTGCCTGGGTGCATAGATGAGTGCATGTGTAGTGTCTGGGTGAATGGATGAGTGCAACATTAGTGGCTGAGTGATTGCATGAGTGCAGTGGTGGTGCCTGGGTTATTGGAGGAGTGCATGGGTAGTGCCTGAGTGGTTGCATGAGTCCAGGGGTAACGCCTGAGTGATTGAAGGAGTGCATACATAGTGCCTCAGTGCATGGATGAGTGCAGGGGTAGTGCCTGGGTGATTGCATAAGTGCATGGTTAGTGCCTGAGTGCATCGATGAGTGCATGGGTAGTGCCTGGGTGAATAGATGAGTGCAACAGTAGTGCCTGAGTGAATAGATGAGTGCATGAGTAGTGTCTGGGTGACTAGATGAGTGAAACAGTAGTGCCTGAGTGATTGAAGGAGTGCATGGGTAGTGCCTGGGTAATTGGAGGAGTGCATGGGTAGTGCTTGGGTGATTGGAGAATTGTATAGGTATTGCCTGGGTAATTGCATTAGTGCATGGGTAGTGCCTCGGTGAATGGATGAGTGCATGGGTAGTGCCTGGTTGATTGGAGGAGTGCATGGGTACAGCCTGCGTGATTGCTTGAGTGCAGGGGTAGTGCCTGGGTGATTGAATGAGTGCATACATAATACCTCAGGCATGGATGAGTGCATGGGTAGTGCCTGGGTGAATAGATGAGTGCAACAGTAGTGCCTGAGTGCATAGATGAGTGCATGAGTAGTGTCTGGGTAAATGGATGAGTGCAACAGTAGTGCCTGAGTGGCTGAAGGAGTGCATGAGTAGTGAGTGGGTGTTTGGAGGAGTGCATGGGTAGTGCTTGGTTGATTGGAGAATTGTATAGGTAGTGCCTGTGTAATTGAATTAGTGCATGGGTAGTGCCTCGGTGAATGGATGAGTGCATGGGTAGTGCCTGGGTGATTGAAGGAGTGCATACATAATACCTCAGGGCATGGATGAGTGCATGGGTAGAGCCTGGGTGAATAGATGAGTGCAAGAGTAGTGCCTGAGTGCATAGATGAGTGCATGAGTAGTGTCTGGGTAAATGGATGAGTGCAACAGTAGTGCCTGAGTGATTGAAGGAGTGCATACATAGTGCCTGAGTGCATGGATGAGTGCATGGGTAGTGCCTGGGTGATTGAAGCAGTGCATGGGTACTGCCTGAGTGATTGCATGAGTGCAGGGGTAGTGCCTGGGTTATTGGAGGAGTGCATGGTTAGTGCCTGAGTGATTGCATGAGTGCAGGGGTAGTGCCTGAGTGATTGAAGAAGTGCATACATAGTGCCTCAGTGCATGGATGAGTGCATGGGTAGAGCCTGGGTTAATAGATGAGTGCAATGGTAGTGCCTGAGTGCATAGATGAGTGCATGAGTAGTGTCTGGGTGAATGGATGAGTGCAACAGTAGTGCCTGAGTGATTGAAGGAATTCATGGGTAGTGCATGGGTGATTGGAGGAGTGCATGGGTGGTGTTTGGGTGTTTGGAGAAGTGTATAGGTAGTACCTGGGTAATTGCATTAGTGCATAGGTAGTGCCTCAGTGAATGGATGAGTGCATGGGTAGTGCCTGGATGATTGAAGGAGTGCATGGGTACTGCCTGAGTGATTGCATGAGTGCAGGGGTAGTGTCTGGGTTATCGGAGGATTGCATACATTGTTCCTAAGTGCATGGATGAGTGCATGGGCAGTGCCTGGGTGAATAGATGAGTGCAACAGTAGTGCCTGAGTGCATAGATGAGTGCATGAGTACTGTCTGGGTGAATGGATGAGTGCAACAGTAGTGCCTGAGTGATTGCATGAGTGCAGGGGTAGTGCCTGGGTTATTGAAGGAGTGCATTGGTAGTGCCTGAGTGATTGCATGAGTGCAGGGGTAGTGCCTGGGCGATTGCATAAGTACATGGGTAGTGCCTGAGTACATGGATGAGTGCATGGGTAGTGCCTGGGTGAATAGATGAGTGCAACAGCAGTGCCTGAGTACAGAGATGAGTGCATGAGTAGTGTCTGGGTGAATGGATGAGTGAAACAGTAGTGCCTGAGTAATTGAAGGAGTGCATGGTTAGTGCCTGGGTTATTGGAGGAATGCAAGGGTAGTGATTGGGTGATTGTATATGGGTATAGGTATTGCCTGGGTAATTGCATTAGTGCATGGGTAGTGCCTCAGTGAATGGATGAGTGGATGGGTAGTGCCTGGGTGAATGGAGGAGTGCATAGGTACTGCCTGTGTGATTGCATGAGTGCAGGGGTAGTGCCTGAGTGATTGAAGGAGTGCATACATAGTGTCTCAGTGCATGGATGAGTGCATGGGTAGAGGCTGGGTGAATAAATGAGTGCAACAGTAGTGCCTGAGTGCATAGATGAGTGCATGAGTAGTGTCTGGGTGAATGGATGAGTGCAACAGTAGTGCTTGAGTGATTAAAGGAGTGCATGGGTTGTGCCTGGGTGATTAGAGAAGCGCATGGGTAGTGCTTGGGTGATTGGAGAATTGTATAGGTAGTGCCTGGGTAATTGCATTAATGTATGGGTAGTGCCTCAGTGAATGGATAAGTGCATGTGTACTGCCTGAGTGATTGCAAGCATTCAGGGGTAGTGCCTGAGGAATGCATGGGTAGTGCCTGAGTGATTGCATGAATGCAGGGGTAGTACCTGAGTGATTGAAAAAGTGCATACCTAGAGCCTCAGTGCATGGATGAGTGCATGGGTAGTGCTTGGGTGAATAGATGAGTGCAACAGTAGTGCCTGAGTGCATAGATGATTGCATGAGTAGGGTCTGGGTGAATGGTTGAGTGCAACAGTAGTGTCTGAGTGATTGAAAGAGTGCATGGGTAGTGAGTGGGTTATTGGAGGAGTGTATGGGTAGTGCTTGAGTGATTGAAGGAGTGCATGGGTTGTGCCTGGGTGATTGGAGAAGCGCATGGGTAGTGCTTGGGTGATTGGAGAATTGTATAGGTAGTGCCTGGGTAATTGCATTAATGTATGGGTAGTGCCTCAGTGAATGGATAAGTGCATGTGTACTGCCTGAGTGATTGCATGCATGCAGGGGTAGTGCCTGGTTGATTGGAGGAATGCATGGGTAGTGCCTGAGTGATTGCATGAGTGCAGGGGTAGTACCTGAGTGATTGAAAAAGTGCATACCTAGAGCCTCAGTGCATGGATGAGTGCATGGGTAGTGCTTGGGTGAATAGATGATTGCAACAGTAGTGCCTGAGTGCATAGATGAGTGCATGAGTAGTGTCTGGGTGAATGGTTGAGTGCAACAGTAGTGCCTGAGTGATTGAAGGAGTGCATGGGTAGTGAGTGGGTTATTGGAGGAGTGCATGGGTAGTGCTTGGGTGATTGGAGAAGTGTATAGGTAGTGCCTGTGTAATTGCATTAGTGCCTTGGTGAATGGTTGAGTGCATGGATATTGCCTGGGTGATTGGAGGAGTGCATGGGTAGTGCCTTTGTGATTGCATGAGTGCAAGGGTAGTGCCTGAGTGATTGAAGGAGTGCATACATAGTGCCTCAGTGCATGGATGAGTGCATGGGTAGTGCCTGTGTGAATATATGAGTGCAACAGTAGTGCCTGAGTGCATAGAAGAGTGCATGAGTAGTGTCTGGGTGAATGGATGTGTGGAACAGTAGTGTCTGAGTGCATGGGTAGTGCCTGGGTGATTGGTGGAGTGCATGGGTAGTGTTTGGGTGATTGGAGAAGTGTATAGGTAGTGCCTGGGTAATTGCATTATCGCATAGGTAGTGCCTCGGTGAATGGATAAGTGCATGGGTAGTGCCTGGATGATTGAAGGAGTGCATGGGTACTGCCTGAGTGATTGCATGAGTGCAGGGGTAACGCCTGAGTGATTGAAGGAGTGCATACAGTGTGCCTCAGTGCATGGATGAGTGCATGGGTAGGGCCTGGGTGAATAGATGAGTGCAACAGTAGTGCCTGGGTGCATAGATGAGTGCATGTGTAGTGTCTGGGTGAATGGATGAGTGCAACAGTAGTGGCTGAGTGATTGCATGAGTGCAGTGGTAGTGCCTGGGTTATTGAAGTAGTGCATGGGTAGTGCCTGAGTGGTTGCATGAGTGCAGGGGTAACGCCTGAGTGATTGAAGGAGTGCATACATAGTGCCTCAGTGCATGGATGAGTGCAGGGGTAGTGCCTCGGTGATTGCATAAGTGCATGGTTAGTGCCTGAGTGCATGGATGAGTGCATGGGTAGTGCCTGTGTGAATACGTGAGTGCAACAGTAGTGCCTGAGTGAATAAATGAGTGCATGAGTAGTGTCTGGGTGAATAGATGAGTGAAACAGTAGTGCCTGAGTGATTGAAGGAGAGTATGGGTAGTGCCTGGGTGATTGGAGGAGTACAAGGGTAGAGATTGGGTTATTGGAGGAGTGCATGGGTACCACCTGTGTGAGTGCAGGGGTAGTGCCTGGGTGATTGAAGGAGTGCATGGGTAGTGCCTGAGTGGTTGCATGAGTGCAGGGGTAACGCCTGAGTGATTGAAGGAGTGCATACATAGTGCCTCAGTGCATGGATGAGTGCAGGGGTAGTGCCTCGGTGATTGCATAAGTGCATGGTTAGTGCCTGAGTGCATGGATGAGTGCATGGGTAGTGCCTGTGTGAATACGTGAGTGCAACAGTAGTGCCTGAGTGAATAAATGAGTGCATGAGTAGTGTCTGGGTGAATAGATGAGTGAAACAGTAGTGCCTGAGTGATTGAAGGAGAGTATGGGTAGTGCCTGGGTGATTGGAGGAGTACAAGGGTAGTGATTGGGTTATTGGAGAAGTGTATAGGTATTGCCTGGGTAATTGCATTAGTGCATGGGTAGTGCCTCGGTGAATGGATGAGTGCATGGGTAGTGCCTGGGTGATTGGAGGAGTGCATGGGTACCACCTGTGTGAGTGCAGGGGTAGTGCCTGGGTGATTGAAGGAGTGCATACATAATACCTCAGGGCATGGATGAGTGCATGGGTAGAGCCTGGTTGAATAGATGAGTGCAACAGTAGTGCCTGAGTGCATAGATGAGTGCATGAGTAGTGTCTGGGTAAATGGATGAGTGCAACAGTAGTGCCTGAGTGATTGAAGGAGTGCATACATAGTGCCTGAGTGCATGGATGAGTGCATGGGTAGTGCCTGGGTGATTGAAGGAGTGCATGGGTACTGCCTGAGTGATTGCATGAGTGCAGGGGTAGTGCCTGGGTTATTGAGGAGTGCATGGTTAGTGCCTGAGTGATTGCATGAGTGCAGGGGTAGTGGCTGAGTGATTGAAGAAGTGCATACATAGTGCCTCAGTGCATGGATGAGTGCATGGGTAGAGCCTGGGTTAATAGATGAGTGCAATGGTAGTGCCTGAGTAGATAGATGAGTGCACGAGTAGTGTCTGGGTGAATGGATGAGTGCAACAGTAGTGCCTGAGTGATTGAAGGAGTACATGGGTAGTGCCTGGGTGAATGGAGGAGGGCATGGGTAGTGCTTGGGTGATTGGAGAATTGTATAGCTAGTGCCTGGGTAATTGCATCAGTGCATGGGTAGTGCCTCACTGAATAGATAAGTCCATGTGTACTGCCTGAGTGATTGCATGAGTGCAGGGGTAGTGCCTGAGTGATTGAAGGAGTGCATACATAGTGCATTAGTGCATGGATGAGTACATGGGTAGTGTCTGGGTGAATAGATGAGTGCAACAGTAGTTCCTGAGTGCATAGATGAGTGCATAAGTAGAGTCTCGGTGAATGGATTAGTGCAACAGTAGTGCCTGAGTGATTGAAGGAATTCATGGGTAGTGCGTGGGTGATTGGAGGAGTGCATGGGTAGTGTTTGGGTGTTTGGAGAAGTGTATAGTTAGTACCTGGGTAATTGCATTAGTGCATAGGTAGTGCCTCAGTGAATGGATGAGTGCATGGGTAGTGCCTGGATGATTGAAGGAGTGCATGGGTACTGCCTGAGTGATTGCATGAGTGCAGGGGTAGTGCCTGGGTGATCGGAGGAGTGCATACATTGTTCCTAAGTGCATGGATGAGTGCATGGGCAGTGCCTGGGTGAATAGATGAGTGCAACAGTAGTGCCTGAGTGCCTAGATGAGTGCATGAGTAGTGTCTGGGTGAATGGATGAGTGCAACAGTTGTGCCTGAGTGATTGCATGAGTGCAGGGGTAGTGCCTGGGTTAATGAAGGAGTGTATTGGTAGTGCCTGAGTGTTAGAAATGGGATCTCCAGTTGGCAAGGGCTTGCACCTTTGTCCAAGTAGGGACCCTTCTTCCTAGTCAGGGTAAGGGTTGTTACACTCATGAAGTAACCCCTGCTCACCCTCGTGGTAGCTTGGCACGAGCAGTTAGGCTTAATTCAGAGGCAGTGTGTAAAGCATTTGCACATAACCAACAGTAATACAGTGTAAGCACTACAAACGGACACCACACCAGTTTAGAAAAATAACCAATATTTTATATACTTAAGACAAGACCAATTACGACAAAAATCCACAATACTATACTTTACGAATGAATGCTTGATACGGTAACTTCTTCTTTGCAGGAATAGCACAAAAGCAAAGTTCGTACGAGTCGGTAGCTCCGTCCGAGCCTACCGCGATGCTGAAAACCACAGAGTCTAACAGTTCCAGCCGACCGCGTCGATACGGGCCAGCAGAGTCGTGAACAGACTCGGTCACAGTACCTTTCTCGTTGTGGCTGGTACGGAGTGTACGAGCCGGTCGGCGTTCGTCGCGGTTGTGGTGCAAGACGGAGCGATGCAAGGTGCGGTGTCCCTCGATGCGGTGCAGGCAGCGGCTCGATGAGAGTCGTGCAGACGGAGTCGGTGAGTCCAAGGCGTGCGATGCAGGGTGAGACGATACTCGATGCGGTGCTGACAGGTTGCAATGCAGGCGACCTAGCCGGAGTGCGGGAGCTGGCGTCGGACAGCGGTGCGGAGTCGGAGCGGTGCGTCGCAGACGTGCGAGCGGTGCCCCAAATGCGGTGCGGTCTCGACTCTTGAGCCAGTTGCAGCGATAGTGTCGGTCTGGTCCGGCTGGCCCAGTGAAGCGATGCGAACTGCGGTGCCCACAGGTCACGGTGCAAGCAGCGGCTCGATGTTGGCGGCGTCGGACGTCGCCCACGGTGAGACCAGGGTTGCGATGCGAAGCGGGGCGATGCGGTCTGCGGTGCAAACAGGTCACCGGCCAGGGATGGATTCGGTTGACGGAGTCGATTGCGGTTCCCTTCCTCTGTGGCAACTGAAACAGCGTTCCAGAAGCGGTACCCAGAGGCTTGTGAAGTCTTTGTAGTCCCTGAGACTTCTTAACAGGAGGCCAGCTCGGTTCCTGGCCCTTGGAGATACTCAGCACAAGTTTGTAGAAAGTTCAGTCCAGTCCTTTCACTGCCCAAGGCAGAAGCAGCAGCTGCAGGCCAGCCCAACAAAGCAACAACACAGCAAAGGGGCAGTACTCCTCCTGGCAGCTCTTCCAGCTCTTCGTCTTGGCAGGTTCCTTGATTCCAGCGAGATCTAAATTCATGGGGTCAGGGCCCCAATATTTATATCCCAAATTCCTTTGTTCTCTGAAGGCAGAGAGGCCTTCGCCTAGTCCAAACCAGTTCTGGAGCACTTTGTTGACAAGTCTCCGTCCCTTCTTTCAGTGAGTAGGCCAGGGACATCAGACGCACCACAGGAGGTGGAGCCAGCATTGTGGAGGGAAGGCACTGTCCTATTCAGGGCCCAGGTGCGACCCCTCCCACCCATCTACAGGTCGATCTGGCTATTCAGCCCTGCGCTGACTCACCCTGTCTCCTGGCATCCCCCAGCCCCTGTCACTCACATCCCAGACAAGGAATACACAATCTCGCAGAGGCAGGCTTGGATGGTTAGACAAGAAAATACCCACTTTCTAAAAGTGGTATTTTCAAACACAGAATGTTAAAACCAACCTTACTAAAAGCTGCATTTTATCATTCTGAGTCCAGGCATACTAAACTCGAATTTCTACCATGTTCCCGGGGTCAGTTAGGATTATAAGCTGTAATAATCAAAACTGCCCGTTCTGGCCTAGGGGAACAGGTAGCCTTGCAATAGTGAAAAACGAACTAGGCTGTAATTCACTATCAGGACATGCCGCACACACCCGGGCATGTCCTACCTTTCGCGTACAACGCACCCTGCCCACAGGGGTACCTTGGGCCTACCTTAGGGGTGACTAACATGTAGCAAAGGGAAGGTTTAGGGTCTTGCAAGTGTGTGCACTTGCCAAGTCGACATGGCAGCCCCAGGCTGCGCACAGGCTCTGCGATGGCAGGCCCGAGTTACACTTTACGGGCTGTTTGCGTGGGTGGCACAATCCAGTGCTGCAGCCCACCAACAGCATTTGGTCTATAGGCCCTGGCACTCGCAGTGCACTTTACAAGGGACTGACACATAAACCAAATAGGCCAATCATGGAAACACCAATCCATAACACATTTTATACAGGAGCACTTGCACTTTCCCACTGGACCGCAGTGAGGAAAGTGCGCAGAATCATCACACCAGCAAAAACAGAGTAAAAACCGGGAGGTCAGAAAGCAAAAAGTCAGGGGAAACACGCCAAAAGATGCCAAGTCTAACACATGTCCCCTCCAGCTGAAAGTAGGGAGAACTACCCAACCCCATTGGAGTTCTCTTCACTAAGGCGGAAGAACCTGGACAGACCATCTGCGTTGGCGTGTTCTGTACCAGGACGGTGTTCCACCGTAAAGTCCATTCCCTGTAGGGAGATGGACCACCTCAGCAGTTTTGGATTCTCGCCCCTCATTTGCATCAACCATCTGAGGGGCCTGTGGTCTGTCTGAACCCGGAAGTGAGTCCCAAACAGGTATGGTCTCAACTTCTTCAGCGCCCAGACCACAGCAAAAGCTTCCCTTTCTATGGCACTCCACCTCTGTTCCCTGGGAAGTAGTCTCCTGCTAAGGAAGACTACAGGCTGATCCAGGCCCTCTTCGTTCAGTTGTGAGAGCACCGCTCCCACACCATGCTCTGAAGCGTCAGTCTGCACGACGAATTCCTTGGAGAAGTCAGGTGCCTTGAGCACGGGTGCCGTGCACATGGCTGCCTTCAGGGCATCAAAAGCTTTCTGGCAGGACTCAGTCCAGATCACTTTCCTGGGCTGCCTCTTAGAGGTCAGCTCTGTTAAGGGGGCAACGATGGTGCCATAGCCCTTAACAAATCTCCTATAATAGCCGGTGAGACCTAAGAAGGCCCTCACCTCTGTCTGGGTCTTGGGGGCTCCCAAGCCAGAATGGTGTCAATCTTGGGTTGTAGGGGCGCCACCTGGCCGCTTCCTACCTGGTGTCCCAAGTACACCACAGAACCCTGCCCGATCTGGCACTTACTGGCCTTGATCGTGAGGCCTGCACCTTGCAGAGCCCTCAACACTTTCTCAAGGTGCTGTAAATGTTCTTCCCAGCTGGAACTGAACACAGCAATGTCATCCAGGTAGGCGGCACTGAAATCCTCCAGCCCAGCCAACACCTGATTGACCAACCTCTGAAAGGTGGCAGGGGCATTCTTCAACCCAAAGGGCATCACCCGGAATTGGTAATGACCTTCTGGGGTTGAGAATGCTGATCTCTCCTTGGCCCCATCGGTTAAGGCAATCTGCCAGTACCCAGACGTTAAATCAAACGTGCTGAGGAACCGGGCAGCTCCCAACCGATCAATGAGCTCATCAGCTCTGGGGATGGGGTGCGCGTCAGTCCTGGTGACGGCATTGAGCCCACGGTAGTCCACACAAAACCGGAGTTCTGGAGTGGCACCGGGCGCCGCAGCCTTTGGGACCAAGACCACTGGGCTGGCCCAAGGACTGTGGGAGGGCTCAATCACCCCTAACGCCAACATCTTAGAGACCTCCTCCTTGATGCTGGCTCTGACCCGGTCAGTCAACCTGTAAATCTTGTGCTTCACAGGATGGCTGTCACCGGTGTCCACGTCATGGGTACACCAGTGAGTAACACCGGGAGTCAGAGAGAACAGTGGGGCGAACTGTCCCAACAACTGGCGACAGTCCCCCTGCTGTTCCTGAGTCAGAGTAGGGGAGAGGATCACACCCTCTACTGACCCATCATGCTCCTTGGTAGACAGGAGGTCCGGGAGAGGCTCACTCTCCTCTTCCACCCCATCATCTGTCGCCAAGAGCATACTCACTTCGGACCTCTCGAAGTGGGGCTTGAGGCGGTTCACGTGAAGGACCCTCAAAGGGTTCCTTGGAGCCTGCAAATCCACCAGGTAGGTGACGTCACTTTTGCGCTCCTTTACCTCATATGGCCCAGTCCACTTGTCCTGCAAGGCACAAGGTGCCACTGGGGCCATTACCCACACTTTTTGCCCAGGTTGAAATTCGACCAGAGTGGCGTTCTGGTCATACCATCTCTTCATTTCTTCCTGGCTTGCTTCTAGGTTCGCCTGAGCGAGTTTCCTGAAGCGGGCAGTTTGGTTTCTAAAGGCCAGCATGTAGCTAAATACATCCTGGGGAGTTTTCCTGGGAGCCGCCTCCCAGCCTTCCTTCACCAAACTCAGAGGTCCTCTGACAGGGTGGCCATACAGGAGCTCAAAGGGGCTGTACCCAAGAGACTTCTGAGGCACCTCCCTGTACGCAAAGAGTAGGCATGGCAAGAGGACGTCCCACTTACGCCTCATGGGTTCTGTTAGACCCTTGATCATGCCTTTCAAGGTCTGGTTGAATCTCTCCACCAGACCGTTTCCTTGTGGGTGGTAAGGAGTGGTGAACTTGTAGGTTACACCACACTCCTTCCACAGGGATGTCATATACTTCGATATGAAATTGGTCCCCCTATCGGAAACCACCTCTCTGGGGAATCCCACACGGGAAAAGATCCCCATTAACGCCCGGCCCACCACTGGCGCCGTCGTTTTCCTGAGAGGGATTGCCTCCGGGTACCGGGTGGCATGGTCCACCAAGACCAGGATGTACCTGTTGCCCATGGCTGTCTTGGGATCCAGTGGCCCCACAATATCCATCCCTACCCTTTCAAAGGGTGTTCCAACAACCGGAAAAGGTTGGAGAGGAGCTTTGACCTTCCTCCCACTCTTACCACTTGCCTGGCAAGTTTGGCAAGACCTACAGTGTGCATCTGACTGCCTTCGCATTTGGGGCCAAAAGAAGTTGCTGACAAGCCCGTCAAAGGTCTTGTCCTGCCCCAAATGTCCTGCCAAAGGCACGTCATGAGCCAGACCCAGTAGGAAGGTCCTGAAGCGCTGGGGTACCACCAGCACACGGGCTGACCCAGGCTCAGCAACCTTAGGCTCACTGTATAGGAGACCACTCTCCCAGTAGATCAGATGTGACCCGGACTGATTACCAGCTGCCTGGTCTGCAGCCTGCCGCCGCAGACCCTCCAGAGTAGGGCACTCGTTCTGCTCCCTGCAGAACTCCTCCCTGGTGGGACCCCCTTCTTGCTGCCAATGGGTCAGCTCAGAGATGTCTCCCAGTTCGGCTACTTGCTCCCCTGTAGGCACCGGGGCGTCCCCTCGAGGTCCGCCTCCTCCCGGTCCGTGGGAACTTCGGGGGCCGGTTTCCCGCGCCCCTGCCCTTTCTCTTGGCAGGGACTTGGGCCACTGTTTCAGGCTCCAAGTCCTCTTGATCACCCTTTCTGGCCGCCATTGACCGAGTAGACACGCATGCCCACTCTGGCAACCCAAGCATCTCCAAGTGGGACCTGAGCTCAACCTCCTTCCATGAGGACTGCTCCAGGTCGTTTCCTAGCAGACAATCTACAGGCATGGTAGGGCTCACAACCACCCTTAAGGGACCTGAGACCCCCCATTCAAAGGGAACCTGCGCCACCATACATTGGCGCTCTGAGTTGTCGACAGCAACTACTTGGTGGAATGCTCCTGGGACTACTTGCTTCTCAGACACCAGGTGACACCGGACTGAGGTCACACTGGCTCCAGTATCTCTGAGAGCCTCTACCCTGTTCCCATTAATGGTCACCCAGGTGCTATATTTCTTTGTGTTAGGGGGCACCTGGTTTCCTGGGACCATCTCACTGTCCCCGAGTGAGACAAGGGTCATTTCTGCGGGATCCCCACCCTCCTGTGGGCACCCCTCCTCCCCAAGCGCTACACTAGCCAACACTTTGGACTGTCCACCGGTGGGTGGCTGTGTCCCCTTCGGGCACTTGGGGTCCCCCTTAAAGTGACCTACCTGGTCACATGCATAACACTTGCGGGGGCCGGTCTCAACAGGCTTCCCTGTAGAGACCCCTTTCTTCTTATCACCGGGGGCTGGGAACCTTTACCCTGGGTACTAGTTTGGGGCCCTTTAGAGAACTCCTGTGCTTTACCCTTGTCCCCCCACCTTTCTGCTGGGGACCCTGCCCACCTTTGGCTGAGTCTCCCCCAAACGCTTTCTTGTGGACCCTGGTACTCACCCAGCGGTCCGCTTCCATAGCAAGCTTCCTGGGGTCAGTTAGCTTACTATCAACTAGGTGCTGGCGCAGATCTGCAAAACATAGACTAGACAAGTGCTCCCATGCAATCAAGTTGTAGAGCCCCTGAAAATCTGTTACACTACTGCCCTTCACCCAACCATCCAGAGACCTGCAGAACACATCCACACATTCCAACCAAGTGTTGACATCAGACTTCTTACTGGACCTGAACTGATCCCTGTACTTTTCAGGAGTAAGACCATACTTCGTGAGAAGGGCATCCTTCATGTCAGCATAGGTGAGGTGATACCCCTTACCCAAAGCTATCAGAGCATCCCTTGCTTCTTCCGGGAAAAGTGGCCACAATCCTGCTCCCCAATTCTCCTCAGGGACCCCATTCATGTGTATGGCTGCCTCATAACCCTGGAACCACCTTTGTATGTCATCCCCCTTCTTGAACTCCTTGCCTACGTTCTTGGGAATGTGCACAATCCTGTCTGCTTTTCTGGACGAATTGCTGCCACCATCTGAGCCTGACTTACTCCTAAGTTCTAGCTCCTTTAGTTCTCTCTCATGCTCTAAGAGCATCTTCCTCTCCTCTATGGCCAATCTCTTCTCCTCCCGCTCACTCTCCAGCCTGAGCTTCTGCAGCTCAAACTGCCTTGCCTCCCGCCTGTCCTCCAGCTCCTCTGGGGACAGACTGCTGCTGCCTGACCTGGCGGGTTCCCCCTACCCAAAAGCACATCCACCCTGGAAATAGGCTCCTCCGCCTCCTCACTGAGATCACCAGGCTGCCCATTGGCATGTCTGGCTGCTACCCAGGCCCTCAGCGCCTTCTGTAGCTCCTCCTTCCTTGTGAGGCCTTTAATTTGGACTTTCAGGTTTTTACAAATCGCTCGTAACTCCTTTACGGCGTAGGATTCCAACCTGTCCTCCTCAAAGATAACTTCCAGAGATGCAACGGATGATGCAATTGATTCAGGCATGACAAAAGTCGTGAGTTGAAAACTGGCAAGATCAAAAATAGGCCAAAAGAAAAAGAACCAGTATGTGGTACGTAATGGTCTGCGATATGGTAGTAGTGCACACCAATCACTGTGAGTCAAGTGCAAACGCAAGTCCTATCCTCACCGCTGACAACCAATGTTAGAAATGGGATCTCTAGTTGGCAAGGGCTTGCACCTTTGTCCAAGTAGGGACCCTTCTTCCTAGTCAGGGTAAGGGTTGTTACACTCGTGAAGTAACCCCTGCTCACCCTCGTGGTAGCTTGGCACGAGCAGTCAGGCTTAATTCAGAGGCAGTGTGTAAAGCATTTGCACATAACCAACAGTAATACAGTGTAAGCACTACAAACGGACACCACACCAGTTTAGAAAAATAACCAATATTTTATATACTTAAGACAAGACCAATTACGACAAAAATCCACAATACTATACTTTACGAATGAATGCTTGATACGGTAACTTCTTCTTTGCAGGAATAGCACAAAAGCAAAGTTCGTACGAGTCGGTAGCTCCGTCCGAGCCTACCGCGATGCTGAAAACCACAGAGTCTAACAGTTCCAGCCGACCGCGTCGATACGGGCCAGCAGAGTCGTGAACAGACTCGGTCACAGTACCTTTCTCGTTGTGGCTGGTACGGAGTGTACGAGCCGGTCGGCGTTCGTTGCGGTTGTGGTGCAAGACGGAGCGATGTAAGGTGCGGTGTCCCTCGATGCGGTGCAGGCAGCGGCTCGATGAGCGTCGTGCAGACGGAGTCGGTGAGTCCAAGGCGTGCGATGCAGGGTGAGACGATGCTCGATGCGGTGCTGACAGGTTGCAATGCAGGCGACCTAGCCGGAGTGCGGGAGCTGGCGTCGGACAGCGGTGCGAGTCGGAGCGGTGCGTCGCAGACGTGCGAGCGGTGCCCCAAATGCGGTGCGGTCTCGACTCTTGAGCCAGTTGCAGCGACAGTGTCGGTCTGGTCCGGCTGGCCCAGTGATGCGATGCGATGCGAACTGCGGTGCCCACAGGTCACGGTGCAAGCAGCGGCTCGATGTTGGCGGCGTCGGACGTCGCCCACGGTGAGACCAGGGTTGCGATGCGAAGCGGGGCGATGCGGTCTGCGGTGCAGACAGGTCACCGGCCAGGGATGGATTCGGTTGACGGAGTCGGTTGCGGTTCCCTTCCTCTGTGGCAACTGAAACAGCGTTCCAGAAGCGGTACCCAGAGGCTTGTGAAGTCTTTGTAGTCCCTGAGACTTCTTAACAGGAGGCCAGCTCGGTTCCTGGCCCTTGGAGATACTCAGCACAAGTTTGTAGAAAGTTCAGTCCAGTCCTTTCACTGCCCAAGGCAGAAGCAGCAGCTGCAGGCCAGCCCAACAAAGCAACAACACAGCAAAGGGGCAGTACTCCTCCTGGCAGCTCTTCCAGCTCTTCGTCTTGGCAGGTTCCTTGATTCCAGCGAGATCTAAATTCATGGGGTCAGGGCCCCAATATTTATATCCCAAATTCCTTTGTTCTCTGAAGGCAGAGAGGCCTTCGCCTAGTCCAAACCAGTTCTGGAGCACTTTGTTGACAAGTCTCCGTCCCTTCTTTCAGTGAGTAGGCCAGGGACATCAGACGCACCACAGGAGGTGGAGCCAGCATTGTGGAGGGAAGGCACTGTCCTATTCAGGGCCCAGGTGCGACCCCTCCCACCCATCTACAGGTCGATCTGGCTATTCAGCCCTGCGCTGACTCACCCTGTCTCCTGGCATCCCCCAGCCCCTGTCACTCACATCCCAGACAAGGAATACACAATCTCGCAGAGGCAGGCTTGGATGGTTAGACAAGAAAATACCCACTTTCTAAAAGTGGTATTTTCAAACACAGAATGTTAAAACCAACCTTACTAAAAGCTGCATTTTATCATTCTGAGTCCAGGCATACTAAACTCGAATTTCTACCATGTTCCCGGGGTCAGTTAGGATTATAAGCTGTAATAATCAAAACTGCCCGTTCTGGCCTAGGGGAACAGGTAGCCTTGCAATAGTGAAAAACGAACTAGGCTGTAATTCACTATCAGGACATGCCGCACACACCCGGGCATGTCCTACCTTTCGCGTACAACGCACCCTGCCCACAGGGGTACCTTGGGCCTACCTTAGGGGTGACTAACATGTAGCAAAGGGAAGGTTTAGGGACTTGCAAGTGTGTGCACTTGCCAAGTCGACATGGCAGCCCCAGGCTGCGCACAGGCTCTGCGATGGCAGGCCCGAGTTACACTTTACGGGCTGTTTGCGTGGGTGGCACAATCCAGTGCTGCAGCCCACCAACAGCATTTGGTCTATAGGCCCTGGCACTCGCAGTGCACTTTACAAGGGACTGACACATAAACCAAATAGGCCAATCATGGAAACACCAATCCATAACACATTTTATACAGGAGCACTTGCACTTTCCCACTGGACCGCAGTGAGGAAAGTGCGCAGAATCATCACACCAGCAAAAACAGAGTCAAAACCGGGAGGTCAGAAAGCAAAAAGTCAGGGGAAACACGCCAAAAGATGCCAAGTCTAACACATGTCCCCTCCAGCTGAAAGTAGGGAGAACTACCCAACCCCATTGGAGTTCTCTTCACTAAGGCGGAAGAACCTGGACAGACCATCTGCGTTGGCGTGTTCTGTACCAGGACGGTGTTCCACCGTAAAGTCCATTCCCTGTAGGGAGATGGACCACCTCAGCAGTTTTGGATTCTCGCCCCTCATTTGCATCAACCATCTGAGGGGCCTGTGGTCTGTCTGAACCCGGAAGTGAGTCCCAAACAGGTATGGTCTCAACTTCTTCAGCGCCCAGACCACAGCAAAAGCTTCCCTTTCTATGGCACTCCACCTCTGTTCCCTGGGAAGTAGTCTCCTGCTAAGGAAGACTACAGGCTGATCCAGGCCCTCTTCGTTCAGTTGTGAGAGCACCGCTCCACACCATGCTCTGAAGCGTCAGTCTGCACGACGAATTCCTTGGAGAAGTCAGGTGCCTTGAGCACGGGTGCCGTGCACATGGCTGCCTTCAGGGCATCAAAAGCTTTCTGGCAGGACTCAGTCCAGATCACTTTCCTGGGCTGCCTCTTAGAGGTCAGCTCTGTTAAGGGGGCAACGATGGTGCCATAGCCCTTAACAAATCTCCTATAATAGCCGGTGAGACCTAAGAAGGCCCTCACCTCTGTCTGGGTCTTGGGGGCTCCCAAGCCAGAATGGTGTCAATCTTGGGTTGTAGGGGCGCCACCTGGCCGCTTCCTACCTGGTGTCCCAAGTACACCACAGAACCCTGCCCGATCTGGCACTTACTGGCCTTGATCGTGAGGCCTGCACCTTGCAGAGCCCTCAACACTTTCTCAAGGTGCTGTAAATGTTCTTCCCAGCTGGAACTGAACACAGCAATGTCATCCAGGTAGGCGGCACTGAAATCCTCCAGCCCAGCCAACACCTGATTGACCAACCTCTGAAAGGTGGCAGGGGCATTCTTCAACCCAAAGGGCATCACCCGGAATTGGTAATGACCTTCTGGGGTTGAGAATGCTGATCTCTCCTTGGCCCCATCGGTTAAGGCAATCTGCCAGTACCCAGACGTTAAATCAAACGTGCTGAGGAACCGGGCAGCTCCCAACCGATCAATGAGCTCATCAGCTCTGGGGATGGGGTGCGCATCAGTCCTGGTGACGGCATTGAGCCCACGGTAGTCCACACAAAACCGGAGTTCTGGAGTGGCACCGGGCGCCGCAGCCTTTGGGACCAAGACCACTGGGCTGGCCCAAGGACTGTGGGAGGGCTCAATCACCCCTAACGCCAACATCTTAGAGACCTCCTCCTTGATGCTGGCTCTGACCCGGTCAGTCAACCTGTAAATCTTGTGCTTCACAGGATGGCTGTCACCGGTGTCCACGTCATGGGTACACCAGTGAGTAACACCGGGAGTCAGAGAGAACAGTGGGGCGAACTGTCCCAACAACTGGCGACAGTCCCCTGCTGTTCCTGAGTCAGAGTAGGGGAGAGGATCACACCCTCTACTGACCCATCATGCTCCTTGGTAGACAGGAGGTCCGGGAGAGGCTCACTCTCCTCTTCCACCCCATCATCTGTCGCCAAGAGCATACTCACTTCGGACCTCTCGAAGTGGGGCTTGAGGCGGTTCACGTGAAGGACCCTCAAAGGGTTCCTTGGAGCCTGCAAATCCACCAGGTAGGTGACGTCACTTTTGCGCTCCTTTACCTCATATGGCCCAGTCCACTTGTCCTGCAAGGCACAAGGTGCCACTGGGGCCATTACCCACACTTTTGCCCAGGTTGAAATTCGACCAGAGTGGCGTTCTGGTCATACCATCTCTTCATTTCTTCCTGGCTTGCTTCTAGGTTCGCCTGAGCGAGTTTCCTGAAGCGGGCAGTTTGGTTTCTAAAGGCCAGCATGTAGCTAAATACATCCTGGGGAGTTTTCCTGGGAGCCGCCTCCCAGCCTTCCTTCACCAAACTCAGAGGTCCTCTGACAGGGTGGCCATACAGGAGCTCAAAGGGGCTGTACCCAAGAGACTTCTGAGGCACCTCCCTGTACGCAAAGAGTAGGCATGGCAAGAGGACGTCCCACTTACGCCTCATGGGTTCTGTTAGACCCTTGATCATGCCTTTCAAGGTCTGGTTGAATCTCTCCACCAGACCGTTTCCTTGTGGGTGGTAAGGAGTGGTGAACTTGTAGGTTACACCACACTCCTTCCACAGGGATGTCATATACTTCGATATGAAATTGGTCCCCCTATCGGAAACCACCTCTCTGGGGAATCCCACACGGGAAAAGATCCCCATTAACGCCCGGCCCACCACTGGCGCCGTCGTTTTCCTGAGAGGGATTGCCTCCGGGTACCGGGTGGCATGGTCCACCAAGACCAGGATGTACCTGTTGCCCATGGCTGTCTTGGGATCCAGTGGCCCCACAATATCCATCCCTACCCTTTCAAAGGGTGTTCCAACAACCGGAAAAGGTTGGAGAGGAGCTTTGACCTTCCTCCCACTCTTACCACTTGCCTGGCAAGTTTGGCAAGACCTACAGTGTGCATCTGACTGCCTTCGCATTTGGGGCCAAAGAAGTTGCTGACAAGCCTGTCAAAGGTCTTGTCCTGCCCCAAATGTCCTGCCAAAGGCACGTCATGAGCCAGACCCAGTAGGAAGGTCCTGAAGCGCTGGGGTACCACCAGCACACGGGCTGACCCAGGCTCAGCAACCTTAGGCTCACTGTATAGGAGACCACTCTCCCAGTAGATCAGATGTGACCCGGACTGATTACCAGCTGCCTGGTCTGCAGCCTGCCGCCGCAGACCCTCCAGAGTAGGGCACTCGTTCTGCTCCCTGCAGAACTCCTCCCTGGTGGGACCCCCTTCTTGCTGCCAATGGGTCAGCTCAGCGATGTCTCCCAGTTCGGCTACTTGCTCCCCTGTAGGCACCGGGGCGTCCCCCTCGAGGTCTGCCTCCTCCCGGTCCGTGGGAACTTCGGGGGCCGGTTTCCCGCGCCCCCTGCCCTTTCTCTTGGCAGGGACTTGGGCCACTGTTTCAGGCTCCAAGTCCTCTTGATCACCCTTTCTGGCCGCCATTGACCGAGTAGACACGCATGCCCACTCTGGCAACCCAAGCATCTCCAAGTGGGACCTGAGCTCAACCTCCTTCCATGAGGACTGCTCCAGGTCGTTTCCTAGCAGACAATCTACAGGCATGGTAGGGCTCACAACCACCCTTAAGGGACCTGAGACCCCCCATTCAAAGGGAACCTGCGCCACCATACATTGGCGCTCTGAGTTGTCGACAGCAACTACTTGGTGGAATGCTCCTGGGACTACTTGCTTCTCAGACACCAGGTGACACCGGACTGAGGTCACACTGGCTCCAGTATCTCTGAGAGCCTCTACCCTGTTCCCATTAATGGTCACCCAGGTGCTATATTTCTTTGTGTTAGGGGGCACCTGGTTTCCTGGGACCATCTCACTGTCCCCGAGTGAGACAAGGGTCATTTCTGCGGGATCCCCACCCTCCTGTGGGCACCCCTCCTCCCCAAGCGCTACACTAGCCAACACTTTGGACTGTCCACCGGTGGGTGGCTGTGTCCCCTTCGGGCACTTGGGGTCCCCCTTAAAGTGACCTACCTGGTCACATGCATAACACTTGCGGGGGCCGGTCTCAACAGGCTTCCCTGTAGAGACCCCTTTCTTCTTATCACCGGGGGGCTGGGAACCTTTACCCTGGGTACTAGTTTGGGGCCCTTTAGAGAACTCCTGTGCTTTACCCTTGTCCCCCCACCTTTCTGCTGGGGACCCTGCCCACCTTTGGCTGAGTCTCCCCCAAACGCTTTCTTGTGGACCCTGGTACTCACCCAGCGGTCCGCTTCCATAGCAAGCTTCCTGGGGTCAGTTAGCTTACTATCAACTAGGTGCTGGCGCAGATCTGCAAAACATAGACTAGACAAGTGCTCCCATGCAATCAAGTTGTAGAGCCCCTGAAAATCTGTTACACTACTGCCCTTCACCCAACCATCCAGAGACCTGCAGAACACATCCACACATTCCAACCAAGTGTTGACATCAGACTTCTTACTGGACCTGAACTGATCCCTGTACTTTTCAGGAGTAAGACCATACTTCGTGAGAAGGGCATCCTTCATGTCAGCATAGGTGAGGTGATACCCCTTACCCAAAGCTATCAGAGCATCCCTTGCTTCTTCCGGGAAAAGTGGCCACAATCCTGCTCCCCAATTCTCCTCAGGGACCCCATTCATGTGTATGGCTGCCTCATAACCCTGGAACCACCTTTGTATGTCATCCCCCTTCTTGAACTCCTTGCCTATGTTCTTGGGAATGTGCACAATCCTGTCTGCTTTTCATGACGAATTGCTGCCACCATCTGAGCCTGACTTACTCCTAAGTTCTAGCTCCTTTAGTTCTCTCTCATGCTCTAAGAGCATCTTCCTCTCCTCTATGGCCAATCTCTTCTCCTCCCGCTCACTCTCCAGCCTGAGCTTCTGCAGCTCAAACTGCCTTGCCTCCCGCCTGTCCTCCAGCTCCTCTGGGGACAGACTGCTGCTGCCTGACCTGGCGGGTTCCCCCTACCCAAAAGCACATCCACCCTGGAAATAGGCTCCTCCGCCTCCTCACTGAGATCACCAGGCTGCCCATTGGCATGTCTGGCTGCTACCCAGGCCCTCAGCGCCTTCTGTAGCTCCTCCTTCCTTGTGAGGCCTTTAATTTGGACTTTCAGGTTTTTACAAATCGCTCGTAACTCCTTTACGGCGTAGGATTCCAACCTGTCCTCCTCAAAGATAACTTCCAGAGATGCAACGGATGATGCAATTGATTCAGGCATGACAAAAGTCGTGAGTTGAAAACTGGCAAGATCAAAAATAGGCCAAGAAAAGAACCAGTATGTGGTACGTAATGGTCTGCGATATGGTAGTAGTGCACACCAATCACTGTGAGTCAAGTGCAAACACAAGTCCTATCCTCACCGCTGACAACCAATGTTAGAAATGGGATCTCTAGTTGGCAAGGGCTTGCACCTTTGTCCAAGTAGGGACCCTTCTTCCTAGTCAGGGTAAGGGTTGTTACACTCGTGAAGTAACCCCTGCTCACCCTCGTGGTAGCTTGGCACGAGCAGTCAGGCTTAATTCAGAGGCAGTGTGTAAAGCATTTGCACATAACCAACAGTAATACAGTGTAAGCACTACAAACGGACACCACACCAGTTTAGAAAAATAACCAATATTTTATATACTTAAGACAAGACCAATTACGACAAAAATCCACAATACTATACTTTACGAATGAATGCTTGATACGGTAACTTCTTCTTTGCAGGAATAGCACAAAAGCAAAGTTCGTACGAGTCGGTAGCTCCGTCCGAGCCTACCGCGATGCTGAAAACCACAGAGTCTAACAGTTCCAGCCGACCGCGTCGATACGGGCCAGCAGAGTCGTGAACAGACTCGGTCACAGTACCTTTCTCGTTGTGGCTGGTACGGAGTGTACGAGCCGGTCGGCGTTCGTCGCGGTTGTGGTGCAAGACGGAGCGATGTAAGGTGCGGTGTCCCTCGATGCGGTGCAGGCAGCGGCTCGATGAGCGTCGTGCAGACGGAGTCGGTGAGTCCAAGGCGTGCGATGCAGGGTGAGACGATGCTCGATGCGGTGCTGACAGGTTGCAATGCAGGCGACCTAGCCGGAGTGCGGGAGCTGGCGTCGGACAGCGGTGCGAGTCGGAGCGGTGCGTCGCAGACGTGCGAGCTGTGCCCCAAATGCGGTGCGGTCTCGACTCTTGAGCCAGTTGCAGCGACAGTGTCGGTCTGGTCCGGCTGGCCCAGTGATGCGATGCGATGCGAACTGCGGTGCCCACAGGTCACGGTGCAAGCAGCGGCTCGATGTTGGCGGCGTCGGACGTCGCCCACGGTGAGACCAGGGTTGCGATGCGAAGCGGGGCGATGCGGTCTGCGGTGCAGACAGGTCACCGGCCAGGGATGGATTCGGTTGACGGAGTCGGTTGCGGTTCCCTTCCTCTGTGGCAACTGAAACAGCGTTCCAGAAGCGGTACCCAGAGGCTTGTGAAGTCTTTGTAGTCCCTGAGACTTCTTAACAGGAGGCCAGCTCGGTTCCTGGCCCTTGGAGATACTCAGCACAAGTTTGTAGAAAGTTCAGTCCAGTCCTTTCACTGCCCAAGGCAGAAGCAGCAGCTGCAGGCCAGCCCAACAAAGCAACAACACAGCAAAGGGGCAGTACTCCTCCTGGCAGCTCTTCCAGCTCTTCGTCTTGGCAGGTTCCTTGATTCCAGCGAGATCTAAATTCATGGGGTCAGGGCCCCAATATTTATATCCCAAATTCCTTTGTTCTCTGAAGGCAGAGAGGCCTTCGCCTAGTCCAAACCAGTTCTGGAGCACTTTGTTGACAAGTCTCCGTCCCTTCTTTCAGTGAGTAGGCCAGGGACATCAGACGCACCACAGGAGGTGGAGCCAGCATTGTGGAGGGAAGGCACTGTCCTATTCAGGGCCCAGGTGCGACCCCTCCCACCCATCTACAGGTCGATCTGGCTATTCAGCCCTGCGCTGACTCACCCTGTCTCCTGGCATCCCCCAGCCCCTGTCACTCACATCCCAGACAAGGAATACACAATCTCGCAGAGGCAGGCTTGGATGGTTAGACAAGAAAATACCCACTTTCTAAAAGTGGTATTTTCAAACACAGAATGTTAAAACCAACCTTACTAAAAGCTGCATTTTATCATTCTGAGTCCAGGCATACTAAACTCGAATTTCTACCATGTTCCCGGGGTCAGTTAGGATTATAAGCTGTAATAATCAAAACTGCCCGTTCTGGCCTAGGGGAACAGGTAGCCTTGCAATAGTGAAAAACGAACTAGGCTGTAATTCACTATCAGGACATGCCGCACACACCCGGGCATGTCCTACCTTTCGCGTACAACGCACCCTGCCCACAGGGGTACCTTGGGCCTACCTTAGGGGTGACTAACATGTAGCAAAGGGAAGGTTTAGGGACTTGCAAGTGTGTGCACTTGCCAAGTCGACATGGCAGCCCCAGGCTGCGCACAGGCTCTGCGATGGCAGGCCCGAGTTACACTTTACGGGCTGTTTGCGTGGGTGGCACAATCCAGTGCTGCAGCCCACCAACAGCATTTGGTCTATAGGCCCTGGCACTCGCAGTGCACTTTACAAGGGACTGACACATAAACCAAATAGGCCAATCATGGAAACACCAATCCATAACACATTTTATACATGAGCACTTGCACTTTCCCACTGGACCGCAGTGAGGAAAGTGCGCAGAATCATCACACCAGCAAAAACAGAGTCAAAACCGGGAGGTCAGAAAGCAAAAAGTCAGGGGAAACACGCCAAAAGATGCCAAGTCTAACACTGAGTGATTGCATGAGTGCAGGGGTAGTGCCTGAGTGATTGAAGGAGTGCATACATAGTGCCTCAGTGCATGGATGAGTGCAGGGGTATTGCCTGGGCGATTGCATAAGTGCATGGGTAGTGCCTGAGTGCATGGATGAGTGCATGGATGAGTGCATGGGTAGTGCCTGGGTGAATAGATGAGTGCAACAGCAGTGCCTGAGTACATAGATGAGTGCATGGGTAGTGCCTCGGTGAATGGATGAGTGCATGGGTAGTGCCTGGGTGATTGGAGGAGTGCATGGGTAATGCCTGTGTGATTGCATGAGTGCAGGGGTAGTGCCTGAGTGATTGAAGGAGTGCATACATAGTGCCTCAGTGCATGGATGAGTGCATGGGTAGAGGCTGGGTGAATAGGTGAGTGCAACAGTAGTGCCTGAGTGCATAGATGAGTGCATGAGTAGTGTCTAGGTGAATGGATGAGTGCAACAGTAGTGCTTGAGTGATTGAAGCAGTGCATGGGTAGTGCCTGGGTGAATGGATTAGTGCAACAGTAGTGCCTGAGTGATTGAAGGAATTCATGGGTAGTGCGTGGGTGATTGGAGGAGTGCATGGGTAGTGTTTGGGTGTTTGGAGAAGTGTATAGGTAGTACCTGGGTAATTGCATTAGTGCATAGGTAGTGCCTCGGTGAATGGATGAGTGCATGGGTAGTGCCTGGATGATTGAAGGAGTGCATGGGTACTGCCTGAGTCATTGCATGAGTGCAGGGGTAGTGCCTGGGTGATCGGAGGAGTGCATACATTGTTCCTAAGTGCATGGATGAGTGCATGGGCAGTGTCTGGGTGAATAGATGAGTGCAACAGTAGTGCCTGAGTGCATAGATGAGTGCATGAGTAGTGTCTGGGTGAATGGATGAGTGCAACAGTTGTGCCTGAGTGATTGCATGAGTGCAGGGGTAGTGCCTGGGTTATTGAAGGAGTGTATTGGTAGTGCCTGAGTGATTGCATGAGTGCAGGGGTAGTGCCTTAGTGATTGAAGGAGTGCATACATAGTGCCTCAGTGCATGGATGAGTGCATGGGTAGTGCCTGGGTGAATATATGAGTGCAACAGCAGTGCCTGAGTACATAGATGAGTGCATGAGTAGTGTCTGGGTGAATGGATGAGTGAAACAGTAGTGCCTGAGTAATTGAAGGAGTGCATGGTTAGTGCCTGGGTTATTGGAGGAATGCAAGGGTAGTGATTGGGTGATTGAAGATGTGTATAGGTATTGCCTGGGTAATTGCATTAGTGCATGGGTAGTGCATCGGTGAATGGATGAGTGCAACAGTAGTGCCTGAGTGCATAGAAGAGTGCATGAGTAGTGTCTGGGTAAATGGATGAGTGCACCAGTAGAGCCTGAGTGATTGATGGAGTGCATGGGTAGTGCCTGGGTGATTGGTGGAGTGCATGGGTAGTGTTTGGGTGATTGGAGAAGTGTATAGGTAGTGCCTGGGTAATTGCATTAGTGCATAGGTAGTGCCTCGGTGAATGGATGAGTGCATGGGTAGTGCCTGGATGATTGAAGGAGTGCATGGATACTGCCTGAGTGATTGCATGAGTGCAGGGGTAGTGCCTGGGTGATTGGAGGAGTGCATGGGTAGTGCCTGAGTGAATGCATGAGTGCAGGGGTAGTGCCTGAGTGATTGAAAGAGTGCATACATAGTGCATTAGTGCATGGATGAGTACATGGGTAGTGTCTGGGTGAATAGATGAGTGCAACAGTAGTACCTGAGTGCATAGATGAGTGCATGAGTAGAGTCTCGGTGAATGGATTAGTGCAACAGTAGTGCCTGAGTGATTGAAGGAATTCATGGGTAGTGCGTGGGTGATTGGAGGAGTGCATGGGTAGTGTTTGGGTGTTTGGAGAAGTGTATAGGTAGTACCTGGGTAATTGCATTAGTGCATAGGTAGTGCCTCGGTGAATGGATGAGTGCCTGGGTAGTGCCTGGATGATTGAAGGAGTGCATGGGTACTGCCTGAGTGATTGCATGAGTGCAGGGGTAGTGCCTGGGTTATCGGAGGAGTGCATACATTGTTCCTAAGTGCATGGATGAGTGCATGGGCAGTGCCTGGGTGAATAGATGAGTGCAACAGTAGTGCCTGAGTGCATAGATGAGTGCATGAGTAGTGTCTGGGTGAATGGATGAGTGCAACAGTTGTGCCTGAGTGATTGCATGAGTGCAGGGGTAGTGCCTGGGTTATTGAAGGAGTGTATTGGTAGTGCCTGAGTGATTGCATGAGTGCAGGGGTAGTACCTGAGTGATTGAAGGAGTGCATACATAGTGCCTCAGTGCATGGATGAGTGCAGTGGTAGTGCCTGGGCAATTGCATAAGTGCATGGGTAGTGCCTGAGTGCATGGATGAGTACATGGGTAGTGCCTGGGTGAATAGATTAGTGCAACAGCAGTGCCTGAGTACATAGATGAGTGCATGAGTAGTGTCTGGGTGAATGGATGAGTGAAACAGTAGTGCCTGAGTAATTGAAGGACTGCATGGGTAGTGCCTGGGTTATTGGAGGAATGCAAGGGTAGTGATTGGGTGATTGAAGATGTGTATAGGTATTGCCTGGGTAATTGCATTAGTGCATGGGTAGTGCATCGGTGAATGGATGAGTGCATGGGTAGTGCCTGGGTGATTGAAGGAGTGCATGGGTACTGCCTGTGTGATTGCATGAGTGCAGGGGTAGTGCCTGAGTGATTGAAGGAGTGCATACATAGTGCCTCAGTGCATGGATGAGTGCATGGGTAGAGGCTGGGTGAATAGGTGAGTGCAACAGTAGTGCCTGAGTGCATAGATGAGTGCATGAGTAGTGTCTGGGTGAATGGATGAGTGCAACAGTAGTGCTTGAGTTATTGAAGGAGTGCATGGGTAGTGCCTGGGTGATTGGAGAAGCGCATGGGTAGTGCTTGGGTGATTTGAGAATTGTATAGGTAGTGCCTGTGTAATTGCATTAGTGTATGGGTAGTGCCTCAGTGAATGGATAAGGTCATGTGTACTGCCTGAGTGATTGCATGCGTGCAGGGGTAGTGCCTGGTTGATTGGAGGAATGCATGGGTATTGCCTGAGTGATTGCATGAGTGCAGGGGTAGTACCTAAGTGATTGAAGAAGTGCATACATAGTGCCTCAGTGCATGGATGAGTGCATGGGTAGTGCTTGGGTGAACAGATGAGTACAACAGTAGTGCCTGAGTGCATAGATGAGTGCATGAGTAGTGTCTGGGTGAATGGTTGAGTGCAACAGTAGTGCCTGAGTGATTGAAGAAGTGCATGGGTAGTGAGTGGGTTATTCGAGGAGTGCATGGGTAGTGCTTGGGTGATTGGAGAAGTGTATAGGTAGTGCCTGGGTAATTGCATTAGTGCATGGGTAGTGCCTTGGTGAATGGTTGAGTGCCTGGGTATTGCCTGGGTGAATGGAGGAGTTCATGGGTAGTGCCTTTGTGATTGCATGAGTGCAAGGGTAGTGCCTGAGTGATTGAAGGAGTGCATACATAGTGCCTCAGTGCATGGATGAGTGCATGGGTAGTGCCTGTGTGAATAGATGAGTGCAACAGTAGTGCCTGAGTGCATAGAAGAGTGCATGAGTAGTGTCTGGGTAAATGGATGAGTGCACCAGTAGTGCCTGAGTGATTGAAGGAGTGCATGGGTAGTGCCTGGGTGATTGGTGGAGTGCATGGGTAGTGTTTGGGTGATTGGAGAAGTGTATAGGTAGTGCCTGGGTAATTGCATTAGTGCATAGGTAGTGCCTCGGTGAATGGATGAGTGCATGGGTAGTGCCTGGATGATTGAAGGAGTGCATGGGTACTGCCTGAGTGATTGCATGAGTGCAGGGGTAGTGCCTGAGTGATTGAAGGAGTGCATGGGTACTGCCTGAGTGATTGCATGAGTGCAGGGGTAGTGCCTGAGTGATTGAAGGAGTGCATACATTGTGCCTCAGTGCATGGATGAGTGCATGGGTAGTGCCTGGGTGATTAGATGAGTGCAACAGTAGTGCCTGGGTGCATAGATGAGTGCATGAGTAGTGTCTGGGTGAATGGATGAGTGCAACAGTAGTGCCTGAGTGATTGCATGAGTGCAGGGGTAGTGCCTGGGTGATTGTAGCAGTGCATGGGTAGTGTTTAGGTAAATTGAAGGAGTGCAAGAGTAGTGGCTGAGTGCATGGGTAGTGTTTGAGGCAATGGATGAGTACAATAGAAGTTCCTCTAAACATTGTTTCAGTTTATCAGGCATATTACATTATTTGTACTTACCTTTTTTAGTAATGTAGATACAAAACTCAGTGGAACTATTTCAGAGTAGTTTTGTTGTAAACTGAATTAGAAATCTGTTCAAACTTCACCATTACCTTCTGTAAAAAGAAGAAAAACTTATTGAATGTAATATTATACTTGTAAGAACACAACATAATTTTTTGAATTACATAACATTTTCAGTTTCCCTTTTTGCTGTTCTTAGATTCTACTGAATTTTACCATACACAGTGATTTCAATGTAGTATCATCATACAGCAGCGGGAGGAAAAAACAATCAACGAGATTGTAAAAAAAAAAAAATCAGCGTAGAACATTATTTAGGATATGTGTAGCTATGTCCTTACCTATCTATAGTTTCTTAATTTCGTTCTTCAAGTACATTTAGGGCCCGATTCCGATGCGGGCAGGAAGGGCTCTGACCATCGGTCGGAGCCCTCCTGCCCGCCTTGGAATGTGCCGTTCGGATTCCTTTCCGACCGAGCCACTCTGATGGGCTCAGTCAGAAAGGAATCTGACTCGGTTTTCTGGATGGCTTACGACAGGCTCGGAGAGCCCGTCCGCCATCCGGAAACCCTTCAGTACTCTCCCAGCCGCCTCTTTCCGGCCGTGGGAGTACAATGGCAGTTTCCCACTGCCTTTATGTGCTGGTCTTTCCGGCACAAAAAGGTAGTGGGAAACGGTCTTTGGGGGCCTCCAGTAGGGCCCCCATAGGTGCGAGGCCACTGAATGGCGGCCTAGGGTGCACCTATGGTGCCCCCCTGTTGATCCCTGCACCCGGTGGCAGGCACCTCGAGGTGCCTGCCACCGGGTGCAGGGATGAACTGCACTTCTGCAGTTAACAATGCGAGCATGCATTCCGTTCGGAATGCATGCTCCCATTGTTAAGTATAGGATTGCGACCGAACAGGGTTCGGTCGCATCCTACTTGCAGGTCTGTAACCGACGACAGGAGGTCGGTCGGTTACAGTTCCTGACCAAAGTCGGATGGACTCCGGTCCGTCCGACATCGGAATCGGGCCCTAAGTCTTTTATTTCTCTCAAGTACATTTTTTAAAATGTACACTCTCATTTACATCTCGTATAATATAGACCACAAATGTATAAACTCTTTGTTTCTAAACACAATTTTCCAAATGCATTATGAATTAGCACAAACAATAATCCATACACTAATTGTTCACATCTTCCCAATAGGCCAAATTATGTTTCCGAAACTTTTGTTTTTAAAATATCCAAAATAAACTTGTTAATTCGTGTTCACATCTTCCCAATAGGCCGAATGATGTATTCAAAACTTTGGCATCAAAAATATCAGATAGGAATTTGGTAATTCGTAAGGCAACCTAGATTTGAATTCCAAATGGGCATCATTGCAATGTGTCCATCCATTACTGCACTTTAAATACACAGTATAGTGTCCAGATGTTGTAGTAGGTCCATCATGGAAAATAATAGCCACTATTTTAAAAGTTCTTCCTGAAATTGATACTTGACTTGCCACAAAATTTTTAATTTTGGTTTCCAATTTTCTTCTATTTGCTCTACAACGTTGCAGCATTAAAATGACATATTTTCCAAATCTTTCTATATATAATGTTGACAACATTTCTGATTTACAATGAGAACATTCCATATCTTGATTAGCTGTTTTTACAAATTTTTTAAAAGATACTGATTTGCAATCTGGTATCGTCAAGTATATGAATTGTTCTGTGTCTATTTCAGTGGTGGAAGTAAATGAACACTCTTCACATTTATGTTCCCATCTGTAAATTAGTCCAAATAAGTTTTCAATTTGTATTTCTACATTTTCCAATACACCAAGCATAAGGATTAGAAATTCTTGTGCATCTTGTTGTAAATTGAGTGTAAATTTCAAAGAACCAGTACATATATCCAAAAGATGCCAAATGCCAGAAGCAGTATGGATTTTACTTCTGTCAGTTACCAACTCTTGAAATACATGGGGGGATATTCTCAAGAACGTGCGATAATCATCGCCAAAATAGGTTAACGCAATTTTTCATATTGCGGGAAAATAACGCTGTGTTAACGTCACATTCTCAACATGGCGGTAACATGCGATAGTTTCCCGATAACGTGTCAAATGTCCGCGATAAAATTACCGGGACGGCGATAAAAATCCAAAGCCGAACGTGAAAAAAGTGGCGATGGGCCCACCTGCGATAAAAAAATCAGCGATAAGCTGCGCCAGGCCTGCAATTTACACACGTCAGGCGGGAAAAATCACCAAAAAAGCAGAAAAAAAACCCATAAGCAAAACCAAAACAACTGCAAAGCACAATGGAGGTAGCAAGTACAGAGGACAACCAGAACCCCACAAGCCCCACGGAGGACCAGCCCGGGACCTCGGGGTCAGGGAAGGGCAAGGAGAAGAAGAAGAGGAAGATGCGGTTCAGTCCGCAGGAAAACAGGATCCTGATAACGGAGGTGATAGAACACCATCAACAACTGTTCGTCACCTCCACTGTGTCATTGGCAACAAAAATGCAATATGGCAGTCCATCGTGGACAAGGTGAATGTAGTCGGAGTGCTGAGGAGGACAATGGAAGAGCTCAAGGGGTGCTGGAATGATGTGAAGCGCAAAACCAAGCAGAAACTCGGCAACAACCAGAAGACAGCAATGCAGACTGGAGGTGGGAGTCCAGCGCCACAGGAGGAGCTGGATGAGATGGAGGAAATGGTGTCCACAGTCATCAGTGTGGAGACGGTGGCAGGAGTTGGGGGACCGGACACTGCTCAACATGACCTGACACAACAGCAACAGGGTGAGTAACGACCAGGGACTGGGGGTACGGGGGGAGATGGGCACAATGTCACACATGCAGAATTAAGTATAGCACAGTGCACACCCACAATGACTCTGGATCATGTCCCTGATCCCCTTGGCACACTGCAGTACACCTAGAAACAGCAAGTAGGCCCCCGTCGACTATGTGCCCAGAGGGGGCCCTTCCCACACATCACCAATCTCACAACCAACCCATGCACATGTGCCAAACCCAGCAAAGCGGCGTGTCTGTGAGCCACACTGACAATGCAAGTGACACTGCATGACGAATAGCATGGCTTCAGTCAATATATCATGACATGTTGCACGCCACGACACTGAGGTGGCTGAGTGTGGACCACATCCGTAAAGGAGCAGGTCACACTCTGACACATCCACGTGCACAAACAACCCCTGACGTCAACAACACATCTGCGGACAAACCATGCCCCAGAGTCCTAACTCCCACCAAGAGCCAAATTTACCCAAGTATGCAACATCTCAGCACTGTATAAGCACAGAAGTCAAAGGCACACCGCCTGAAAGGGATAAGGGGCAGCAAAATCAGAGTTGCAGGGGCGACTCTCCCAAAATGCAGCACACACACATAACATTCAGAGCACATCAACCTTGACAACAATGTGGTACAAACTGCAACACGTTCACAACAGAACAGATGACACAACTGTTGCTGCTTGTGTGTAGAAACTGGCCAATTACATTTGGCATAGCAGGGAAATGTGAGATGATAATGTACAAGTACAAACACACATCCGTGATGTTGTCGAAATGTCCACTGTCCCGCAATAAATAGGCAACTCCGCCCAAACAGTCACAATGTACATTGTCATGCAGTCTGTATGTAAACTTGTACAATGCGTCAACATACATGTGAACACAATGTTAAACTGCATCTCCCCTTCACATTGCAGAGGGAGAATCAACACCTCCTGCAGAGCAGACCGAACATCTCTACACTGATGACAAAGAGGACCTCCCCACCTTCGACACCGACGCCCTCCAAGAGCTCATGCACAGTTTTGGCACCTCACCTCCAGGAGCAGGGCAGCCCAGCTGCATCGAGGAGACCCCACCCCCTGCACAGACCACACAACATGAAGCACCCACCACCCCGGCTGTCTCCCAGGACCCCCACGAACAACACATGGCCTTCCAACGCCGTGTGTAAGGGGGCCAGGAGAAGATAGCTGATCAGGTGCGGGTGGGGTTCGACCTCATGCAGCCAAACTAGATGCCATATGTGGGTGTCTAAGTTCCATCAGGGACCACTTACAGTCCCTAATGGACACCCACAGTCCGCTCCATACTCTCCAACGATCCATGGCTGACATCGCTGGAGTCCTGACTCTGAGACAAGGACAACTGTCTAGTCAGAGTGGCTACAGCGATGTCAGCCGGGAGTTGGGACACATGCGGAAGATCATGGAGAACAGGAAGCGGATGCAGGCTGGAAAGAATGGCTGCCACGGCTGCACACCAGCGAGATGTAGCTGGGATCTTCCTTGCCCTGCAGACCCTCATCATGGCATTGCTACCACAAGGCCTGGCGCCGATGAATGCTGCTGCTGCTTCTACATCCACATCTCCGCCCCCTGATGTGTCAGTGCCTCACAGTGCGGCAGACAATCCACCTCCGGCCCCTGATGTGTCACTGCCACACAGTGCGGCAGAGATTCCACCTCTGGCCCCTGATGTGTCAGTGCCACACAGTGATGCAGACAAAACACCACCACCCACATGTGAGGCACATGAAACATCAGAGGACGAAGATGTGGATGATTCTGCCTTAGTGGTAAGAAGGAAGCGGTAGGATTCATCTCCGCCATATGGCCTGTTTCTGCTTGGTTCTGCCCTCTGCATCATCACCTTCCACTGTCCCCCGATACACTCTGCGGCACTCACCTTGGACCTCGACATGGACTGCCATATTCTGTTTGGTTACCAATGACACAGCAATCAGACTGCAGACTGAACTCTTCCTCTTCCGATGAACTTGTCATTCCCTGAAGGACTCTAGCTGGCCCTCCGAGGGGCAACAATGTAAAGTGGGGTTTGCATGGCCCTGTACTGCTCCAGCTTCAACACTCCACTGAATGTGAATAAAACATTCAAATTCACACAGATGTGTCATGTCTATGATCATTCAAGTATGAAAGAATGGATGAATGTAGTGTCAGTGATTCCCCCCTCACGTCCATGTTGCTCATGTTGTGGGACTCGAGTCACAGGGTGCAACATTGCCGACTGCGGTCCAGGTGGCGCCGACACTACAACAGAGACACACGCATTAGTTACTTTCTTGTCCAGCCCAGAACTGAACCACCCCAGAGCCCCGGGCTCATTGTTCACACCCCTACGCTGGACCGGCATACACCAGCCCAGCCCACTCCACTTACGCTTACAGGGAGGACGACAAAGCTACATGTCCCAGGTCTTCCCTGTAGTGATCTGCTGATCACTGGTCTAGTTGCCACAGCCACTCCCTGAGGGCTGGTTTACACCCACACCACACCCATCCAGCACAGGTGTCACAGGAGATGTGACCCTGCCAATAAAAGAGGCCTACCACATCACATTCCCCACTGCCGGAGGTGACATGATGGCATCCGCACCACGAGACTCGATCATGAAGGGGCCATGACTTGTGGCGCACTGGGTTAGTGGCACCCGATGCACTGTGGCAGGCACGGGCCTACCGCCACGGGACGATTACTTGCAGTGCACAGAGTTGGTGGCACCCGATGCACTGCGGCTGGCACCTGCCCACCGCCACGGGACGATGACTTGCGGTGCACAGAGTTGGTGGCACCCGATGCACTGCGGCCGGCACGGGCCTACCGCCATGGGACGGTGACTTGCGGTGCACTGAGGTAGGGGCACCTGAAGAGCTGAGCGGGTGTGCAGCCTGCGATGATGCGTAGACCTCAATACGCCGTCCTGCCAATCAAGATTCGATTTGAATTGAGAGCCCTGCTGGACCACAGTGTACGCCGAAGGCAGCAGCCAGAACACACTTGACTCTGCGGTGCGGTGCCGCAGGGTGCACTGGGGGCCTGTGGTGCGGAATCCAGCAATCGGCTGAGAAGGCTGCACCGGCACGTGGTGGGCCCTCTTGGAGACACACCGGTGGCGGCAGGTGAGCATTGATGCCTGGGTGCGCAGGGGCGGCCAGTCATCGCTGGGCGGCGGACCGGTCCGGGGACCAGGGCTGGGGTGCAGCAGGCGCACAGGATCGCACAGGCACCACCGGTCACGGTGGCGGCCTCGTGGCTGGGTGGGGGGTGCCGCCCTGGCAGACACGACCCTGCATGCGATGACGAGATGTGCGCGGGTTGGCTTGGGACGTAGCCACCTCGTCTCCAGTGTAAATCTGGCCGTTGAAGGTGGCCGGCCACGTGTGTGTAGGCCTATGGACAGGATATGGTGGACACAGAGACACATGCAGTAGTTACTTTGGTGGCCATCCCGGAACTGAACCACGCCCAGAGCCCCGGGCTATTTATCCACGACATACGGCGGCCAAGGCCACTCCGCTCACGCTTACAGGGGGGTACAACAAAGCTACAAGTCGAAGGTCTTCCACACTGCCTGGGAAGTTTGCGATGACATTCATGAACAGGCCCCAGTGGTCCACTTTTGCCTGCACATTGATGGAATGCATGAGGTTTCTGTTGCGGTTATTGTGTGCAGTGTCGGCAGGGGGCACAAGTAGTACATGTGTGCAGTCAATTTCCCCCAACACGTGCGGGAAGCCAGCTATGGCGTAGTTTCCTTGCTTGGTCTCCAGCTGTTCCTGCGCAGTGTGGGGGAAGTGAAGGTGCAGGGGTATCAAGCTGATACAAACCGAGATGCTTACAGGTATGATTAATCCTGCATAATAAGACCGTAACAGAAGTTTGTGTGGTCGTAACCTTCCTTTTCTTTCCTATGAAGGTTACGACCACACGAACTTCTGTTACGGTCTTTTTGTGCAGGATTTATCATGCCTGTCAGCATTCTGGTTTGTCCAAGTGCAATACACTGTGCCAGATTACGTTTGTGACTATGCGGACGCTTGACCATTGTCACCATTTATCCAACAGGGTTCTGAATACTGACTTTCGGAATATGGAATTGTATTGGGGAGTTCCCGCAGCATATGCAGTTAATTGCATCCACACGTTGCCCTGATGAAGTTCCCCTTTGGGAATGGAACATGTTGGCTGAGCTTTTCGAATTGTTGATTTATGTATTTGTAATAAAGAACTGTTTTTACACTACTGTTGACTACTGGACTTCATGACCTGGCGCACCCCCATTTCAGTGACTACAAGCTTGGATCTGGAGCACAGAGGCGTCAAGCAACGTCTGGCGTTGGGGTTGGTTGCGCAGGAACACTACGAATTGGAACTAGCGTGTGGTGTGGATACAGGGGCCTGCCGTTGCTTTTGTGGACATGCATCCAAGACAGGTGTGAGGAACTTTGATAGGGCTGGCTGTGAGACTCCTCCGACTCTGGCAGTTGATTGTTGGAAGGTACCAGGGGCCAACAGGTGCAGCACAGCCAGCAGCTTTGTCTGCGGAGGGATGTTGGTTCTCCGCTGTGTTGGTACTGCTAGCCTGTGGGCAATGTGGGTCAGGATGCGGAGGATGGTTGTCCTTTTGAGCCTGTAGTGGGCAATGGCATCCTCTGGCATTGAGTGTCTGAGGCTGGTGCATTTTAGGAACGTCCGCTGTCTTCTTCTGTGCTGCCTAGGTGGTAGTCCATGGGGGGTGGTCGGGGGGGGTCCTGGGGGCGGTGGCAGTGGGTGTTGTGGCCCTCTTGGGTCTCCAAGCTGCATGATCATTGGCTCCATGGCATCTGTTGGTGTTCAGATGTGGCTCTGGGCTGGGCTCCCTATCTACTGCAGGTTGTCGTCCTGCTTAGCACCAGTAATAGGCAGGTGTTAAATCCCTGCTGCTAACGCGCCTTATCGCCTGTTTTTGGATCGCTTCGCCGATCTGGCTGGTCGTTGAGAATATCGCCAAGTCGTGTTTTCGTGTGTTTTTGCACGGGAACGCCTACTCTGCATATCATTAGCGTTAGTTGTCGCTCTCATCCCTGGCAATGTTTTTTGCGGCAGCTATCGCTGGAAAACTGGCGATTTCGGCAGTTTGCACCAGCTTGAGAATAGGGCGAAAAATCTATCGCCACTTTTGCGGCGCTAAAGTGCCGATAAATCGGCGATAAGTCCTTGAGAATATGCCCCATAATGTAGTAAAGAACAGAATCTTTTTTCACTAATTTCCATGATTTCATGATGACGATCTTGTAGATATAACGCAACATTCAGAATTACATTAGCATTGCAGTTGATACCTGAACTATTTTCTAACTGGTATCCTACAATATCATCAACAGTGTCCATTTTCTTTTTCTTTGCACCTTCATGATTTTCTTCAATTGTTTTCTTTTTTTGAATCTCAGTATAATGTTTGTCATATTTCCGTTTTGGACACACTACACGTTTCTCATATATGGGATAATCACCTAAGTTAGGAGCATAAAGTCCTCTTAACCGATTGTACTCTCTTACACAATTTGCATCAGCACTAACCTTTTTCCCATCAAAATCTATCAAATACAAACCAGATAATGTTCTTACTCGAGACAATGCAACATATGCCATTCCTTCTTTAAACACCGTACTTCCAATATTTACCAAAGCACTGTCTACACTTAAACCTTGAGATTTATGAATAGTTACTGCATATGCTAAAGACAGAGGAAACTGTTTTCTATGAACATACAAGTCTTTTACAAGCAAAAAACGTACAGCACACCGCCCAATCTGTCTTACCTCTTCAATCTGATCAAATTTTATCTTCAAAAATTCAATTCCATCTCTGTTCTGAAAATTTACAAAATCAACAACTTTTCCCATTGCTCCATTTGCTAAACCTTCTTCTACATTCAAATTACGCCATAAAATTACCCGACAGTTTATACATACATGTAAAGTTTTTTCTAAACCTGCAGTCTTAGATACAGAATTTTCCAAAGAATCCAATTTTGACTGTAATTTTTCTGAGAGAAGAATAGTCACTCCTTGGTGCTCCATTTTATAAATAGCTTCCAATTTCGCTATTGGTTGTTTTTCCAGTTTCAAAAGGTCTTGATTGAATATAGAACACTCTTGCAGTGTAGGCATTAGGCAAACTATAGACTTCTTTTCTCCAATTTTTTTGTACATTATTTCAGCTGCTGTGTTTTCGGTTGTAGTAGCCGACTTTGTAAAGCTTGTTTACCATGTTTCGTCAAAACACCAATTCTTATATCTTTAAGAATATTTCCATAATCTTCATCACTTGCTTGTCGCATATTCTTAATAAGTTCTTTATATTCAAAATGTAACCAAATATTCACATTTCCAATACTTCCCTAAGATTTCCTAGTGTCTTCATGGACAAGTGTTTTAAAAACCGGTTGCCCTTTTACAGGAGTAAGTTGTAGTAGATCGCCGAATACAATTACATGTTTTCCTCCAAACAGAACATCATAATCTGTTCTTAAAATCTGTTGCATTCTTAAATGTACCAAGGCAAGCATTAAGTTTGAGACCATGCTCACCTCATCAATGATTAGAAGATTCATTTTCTTCAGTACTCTTGAAACTTCATACCAAGCTTCTCCAGATAGCTTCTAATATTCCAATTTATTTTCATGCTCAACTGGTAGCATAAGTAATCGATGTAAGGTAATCCCTTTAATGTTGTGTGCTGCTAATCCAGTTGGAGCTGTCACAACACAAAATAAATGTGATTCAGTAGTTTTGTGTAGATAACTGGTTAAAACTTTAATTAAGAAACATTTTCCTGTTCCAGCTTGACCACTGATGGACATTAAAATAGGTTTAAATGATGCGTATTGGCATTCTTTTTTTCCATGCAGCAAACCATGCTGTATCTGACCTGTCACTTTCTGATATATTTCTTTTTGTTCAATATTTAGCTGTTCTTCCAAATTTCCCAACTGGATAATATCCTGTTGTGATTGTTGCATTGCCGTTTCTACTTCATTCATGGCTATTGCTGCTTCATTTTCAATAATTGGTTGTCCTAGTGGATCTTGACTTAGTGGAGCCAAACTTTGACTATCTTGAGAACTGCCTCTAGCTATTTCAGCTGCAATAGTAGTTTCTTGTTCAATCTCATCATTTACCATTTGTAGATAAGTTGGGAAGATTGTGCATTGAATGCTATATTTACATGCATTAAAGAATCTTCATAGCATTCGAAATCTCCAAGTAATTCCATTTCACTATGCCAAGGCTTGAACAATTGCAGAAGTGCTAAATAGAAAAATTCCCTTTTATCTGGAGTTTCGCAACTGAGTTTTCTGTGGTTAATTAGATTTCCTTTGGCATGTTTTACCAAATATCCATCACATCCAATTACTGCATATTTATCTTCATTTATATTTTCTGTAACATTTCTTTTAAAGCTGTAATGTTTAAGAATTTCATACAGACATAGGTTTTCTAGATGTGGACTCCTGTTGGGATAGTATGTATCTAAAATATTAGTTTTAACAATCTCTGTACTTTCAGGTTCATTCAGTGCTAAGTATTCAATTTCTCGTAATGTTTTCAATACTCTATTTCGTGTGGAGGAAAGACCTAAACTCACCCAAATGATTCCTCTTGACTTTGAATATAAACTGGCTGAGCTCAAGAGATCTGAACATTCATAGGATCCAATCTCTCGATGGGAAAGCATTTTCAAGCTGAAGCTGTACAATTTCTTACTAAGACTCTTTTCCTGAGAAATTTCTCCCCACATTTCTTTCATCTCTGTCTTTTCAGATTTGGTTATATATGATGTGACATAGCGAGCAACAGCAATTGAATTATCTGCAACGTATTGGATATCCATGTTTGCATTCCACATTGTCAAAATCACTGGATTGTAGTCATTAATGTACTTTGAAGCTTTCTTTCTTTTTAAATTGTATGTATTCTTCGGAGATTTCCGTGTTATTGTATGCCTTACTGCTGACATAAAACTATTTACTCTTCCTTTTGAAATTATTTGATGTGGGAATCCAAAACGACATTTTGTATAAAATGTTCCTATAGAGTTGTATTTTCGCCGACAGTATTTTCCACATCGATGATTTTGAAACCGTAAAACTTGTTCTCTCAAGCTGTTTTCTTCTCCTTCTTTTGGTATGGCACAGGCAACGTACTGTTCGATGAAAGACAAAAACACTTTCATCAGTATCAGTTTCCAAATTTGGGAGCATTCTTGATCCATAATAGCATGTGTAAATGAAGAGCACCTCTGGCTTGGTACTCTTTCTGCCAAAAGAAATCAGTTACTTCTCCAAGAGGAGGAATACTTTTATTGCAAATAAACGACATCATACTTTGAAACCTATGGTTAAAATATCCACAGACATTTACAGGATCCAATGAACATAGTTCTCCAGGTGTCTTCAATTCAATATTTTTTACATTTGAATTTGCTTCTCGTAGAAAATCAAGTAAATCATCCCATGCATATTCAGCACAGCTAAGTGTTAGAAACCATGTAGGGGTACCTACATTTCTTAACATACATTTAAGTTCTCCATGACGTCAAAACCATTATTCATTGGTACCACGTTGACATGCCATCAAATTAATTAAGTGAGACTCTAAATTTTCATCTTTTTGTTGAACTTTCTCCATGAATTCTTTTGCAGAAACATGTTGAAGATGAATTCCTGTTTTTAATACGTGGTTCACTGCATATGAAAGTGCAGACAAATCACTTTCAAATAGAAGATGAAATATGTATGGAATTGATTGTCGAAATCTTGGATCTTCAGAGTACAATCTTGTTGAGCGGTATTCTGAAGCTGGAATCTGTACTTCTCGCTCATCATATCGTCCACCTTCTCCAGTGGGGAACAGCTGTCTAAAAAACAATGTGCTTCTAAACTTTTTTCCCACACACTCATGGGAGTTCCCTTTGCTATCTTCATTTGAAATAATTCAATACTGTTTCCTATCACTTCTTATGAATGTAGAGGATGTATACTCTAGTGCTCATAAATCTCTTCAGTCTTAGACTTGTCCACTTTTTCAATTTGTCCACTTGAAATTTCTGTTTCATCTTCTAAGCATATGTCATGTTCTTCAACATTTACATTCTTGTAATAAATATTATTATCTACCAGATATGATGTAGCCTTATGAACTTTATTAACATCAACAAACTCTTGCCATATTTTACGACTCTTTGTTGGGACGCCATTTACTAAAATAACTACTGGCTCATCGTCCTCCCTGTCAACACCAATAGTTTCAATATTTTTCTTAAAATCTAAAGGTAAGTACACAACTCTTCCTTTCAAACCTCTTTGTAAATCCGTTGAAGGCAGCTTCCCTGTTTTTTTAGGCTCCAGGCGAACTATGGCCTAAAACGGGTGCAAAGATTGAATAAGAATGGACTCATAGACATTCAAATCTGACAGTTCAGAAGGAATAGCTACTAACTCTAAGTTGTTATATATTGCTCTAGCAGGCATTTTATTCTCTTCTAATTTGTTGTAACAATATTTACAAATATGTTGATCTGTATCCAACTCAAACCGACCTTCAACAAACAAATAAGTACCAAATTCCTGCCACTTATCATTGTTTTCCTTTTCACTTTTTAAATATAAATCAACATTCCTAGTTTGACTTCTATAGTGAGTACGTCAATAAACAAATACAAACATAGTTTGGTTTTTCTGATGAAACTGTCTTATACTTTTTAATTTGTTCTGCAAACTTGTCAATACTAATATCTTCTACCTCTTCTTCAACACCTAGAGTTATTAAGCTCTCTCTTTCTCAACTCTCCTCTTCTGATCCAGAAAAACGAAACTGTATTTTGTCACAAACCTTTTTAACATCTGAAACTAAACCATGCAAAAGAGCTGTATGCATTTCACTTAAACATAATGCAGGACTTTTTACATAATAAAGTCTCCTTACTAACTTCAGCATTTCTGAGTTGTGTACTGCTAACATTCTTAAATGATGAAATGTGCTTTTACACACTTTTCTTGAAAGACAAGCCAGAGAATGACCCTGCAACTTAGTATATTTTCTTACTCTACGTGGATCTAGTCCTTGTAACATCTTAATCTTCTGTTTAAGACTTTTTTTGGCATATTCTCGTAAACATTTTTTTAATATATCAATAGATTCCTGTCGAATACTACAAATACTACTGCAATCCCACTTACATACTGGAGCCTGTGTGCGCCTTCCTTGAACTTCTTCAGCTATTACCTCTTCTAAATCCCTAGCAACCATCTTTTCTTTTTCAATTGGACAACCATCTTTCATCTCATAGCAAGGTCCACTAGTATCACCTGTGTGAACTAATGTATTCTGTTGAAAATAGCTTTCTACATTAAAAAAGGCTCAGTGCTAGAAGTGTGCTTCCATTCACCAGTAAATGTTTTACAAAAGTTACTTCTATTAACCAGTCTTTTTCTTTTGCTTTTCTCCTTCAAAAATTCCATTGTTTTATTCAGTGTTTTTATTCTGTTCAATATCAATATAAATAATTTTCGTTTCAATTGAAAAGCATTATCTACTACACTTTCAATCTGTTGCTTCTTCTTATGCGCTGCTGATCGTCTTTTATACTTTTAAAAATCTTTCAATAAATTCTGAATTACTCTTTTTTGAAACATACGTGCATGTATTGCTTTAAATTGTTTTTGTCTATTTGTGACACGAGTTCTTTTCCCCAAAGTGAATGTTTTTTTTTCCATTGCATGTCTTTACTTGCTTCGATCAATCAATCAATCAATCACAGAATTTGTAAAGCGCACTACTTACCCGCGAGGGTCTCTAGGCGCTGGGGAAAAAAACTGGTCAAACAACCAGGTCTTGAGTAGCCTCCTGAAGGTCAGCAGGTCTTGGGTCTGTCGTAGGCTTAGTGGAAGGGTGTTCCAGGTCTTGGCGGCGAGGTGGGAGAAGGATCTGCCACCGGTGGTGGTTCTTCGAATGCGAGGGACGGTGGCGAGGGAGAGGTCGGCGGAGCGGAGTTGGCGGTTGGGGACGTAGAAGAGGAGTCGTCTGTTGAGGTAGGCTGTGTTGTAAAAAATACTTTTTTCTTTTCATTCCTACTGTCTTGCTTTAATCTCTCTACAACTTTTTTAATAAATTGTTTAGTTCTCTTACCAGAAGAGACTTTATCCTTAGGAGCATTTTGGTCTTTTTGCTGTCCAATCTTCTTAGTTTTCATTAAGTACTTCTGTTTTCTTTGCTCTCTTCTCATTTTTTCATGCCATCTTCAATTTAGAATTCAATCAAAATATTTTTCTGAAAAACAAAGAATAGTTTCATTAGTTTATTACACCAATTTTTTATTTAAAATTAATAACATACTAATAATGAAAATAAGAAATAACCAAATAATTACAATTAAATTCCCATGCATGTATAAGTAAAAAAAGGCAAAAGTATAAAAGAAGCAATACAATTGCACAAAGAAAAGGAACAGAGGTGCAAAAAGAGGCAAAACAGGTATAGAAAGAGGAAAAAAGGTTCAAAATGAGGGAACAGAGGTGCTCTGAAAGGCGAAAGATGTACAGAAAGAGGGAAAAGGGTTGCAAGAAGATGCTGGAGGGGTGCAGAAACAGGTGAAAGGGGTACAGAAAGAGGCAAGAGAGGTGCAGAAAGAACAAACAGAGGTTCAAAAGCAGGCAAGAGTACTACGGAAACAAGCTAGAAAAGTACAGATAGAAACAACAGAAATACAGAAAAAGAATGCATCTCTACCTGTACATTTGCATACACTAATACGAGGGAGCCTAACCACTGATCCTTCTACCAACATGTCTTACACCTCATTTTTGTGCCAGATCTTCACTATTCAGTAACTACTGAGAGTATTGGGCCTAGCCAAATACAAACCACCAAGTTTTTCAATGTATCAGTTAAAAGTCTCACTATATTCCTAAAAGTATGCATGCATGTGTCTGTACCTTTTCCTAGTGGAATTATATATAAAAGATACAAACAAATACATGTATACCTGATAACAGCCTGAGTGAGTCTATGACTCCAAGGGTAATGTCTGGGTGGTTACATCAGTGCATGGGTAGGACTTGACTAAAATGATAACTGTAAGAGTAATGCCTGGGTCATTGGATGAGTGCATGGGTACTGTGTAAGAGAATAGTTTAGTGCAAGAGAAGTGCTTCAGTGATTGTATGAGTACCTGGGTACGATGTCGGTGATTGCATGAGTACAGGAGTAGTGTCTGGGTGATTCCATGAGTGTAGGGCTACTGCCTGACTGATTGGTTAAGTGCATTGGTAGTACTTGTGTGAATTCATGAGTGCAAGAGTAATATCTCCCTCCTTAGAACAGTGCATAACTATTACTTAAGTACAAAGATGATTTCAAAAGTCATACATGAATCATGGTATGAATGCATCAGTAGAACATGAGAGAATGGATGAGTGCATGGCTAATGTCTGAGTGAATCATTCAATGTAAAAGTTGTGTCTAGGTGATTGCAGAATTGCATTGGAAATACCTGATTGACTGAATCTGTGTTTAGATACCTCCTCCTTAACTGTATGAGTGCATGGGTAGTGCCTGAATGAGGAGATGAGAGCATGGGTAGTCCCTGACTGAATGTTTGAGTGGGACAGTTGTGGCTGGGTGATTGCACAAATCTATGGTTAATGTCTGAGGGATTACATGGCATGCATGTGTCTGTGCCTTTTCCTAGTGGCATCATATATAAAAGAAACATACAGATACATGTAGACCAGAGTTTTAAACCTCTACCATCTGTTTCGGCATAACACGTGTGAGAATACATGTGCAAGCAGACACAAACCTTAGTCATAAGACTACAAAGTCACTTAAACATGAGAGACTGCACTTCCCATTTTAAAGAGACCCCTAAAATTATGCGGTATACTTGAAGTGCACATCTCCATCAACCAATACTAGCAAACCTAACCACTAATCCTTCTACCAACATGTCTTTAACCACAATAGAGATCTGTACATTTCATAACATATTTCATACACCACATTTCTCTTACAATTTCCACACTTGGATTTTTTTTAATTTAATCTAAAAATATCTTTAGAAAGAATAAAGCAATGCAGCATAATATATAATACACCTTACAAATTTGTTACTCACGTTTGAGATAGTATTGCAGAATATAAAATATCAGAAACTCCTAAAAGATTTTCTATTCCACACAACAAATGTAATGCAGCTCTCTCAGCAAGGTGAAACCAGAAATGGCAAACTTTCCCTCTCTTTTTGCACTCAAATAAATGTAAGTATCAAATCGCATTGCTTCCATCATTATTTCAAATTGTAAAACACATTTCTATTGGTTACACATATTAACCCTTTCTAACTGTCTTGAAATGGTGCCCAAACTGGTTCTGTAATTTTCTGGAGTCGCGATTCCACCGCAGTGCCGTGGTAAAGCGTCACGATGGAACCGGGAACCCTTACGGGAGTTCAAAAACCTATTTTTAATATTACTAGTATAGTTTTTTAACAACACACTACTTATACACATACTACTGTCTTAGAAAACCTTAATTTAGTAACATATCACGTATATTTAACATTTTACATTTTAAATCCACAGTTAAGTTACAAACCTTCCCCCACTCTGCTTAATGCCAGTTTCCATAGTAACAGTTCATGGAACTTTCAACTGTACTGGCAGGTCACAAGTTCATCATAGTTTCAAGTTCAGCACCCAAGGTTACTAATGCAAACAGCAGGTGTGGTTGACTTTTGCAAAATATTACCTTATGGTATCTACTGTACCTTTCAAACATTTTCTAATAACGAATCACAAACATGATATCTCAGCAAATTAACATGCATCCTATTTTTGAGTGCACAATCTTGATGAACAGCCAATCACTTATCAGCTTTTTAAAAAACAGCATTGTCTCCACCATTTTAGATATCTCTCATTCTACCAACTGACTACCTCAGCTACAGACATCTTTTCATTCCTTCCTGACATCCCTTCCAGATGCTCACAGTGTGGATTATAGGGCACAGCTATGTTTTCTGGTGCAAAAGGTATGCTGAACACAGAGGTATTGACAAAAATCTAGGTTTGCAAAATGTGGACATTAAATGGATTGCACAGAGAGGATTAAAGTGGCACCAATTGTTGCCTTTGGTTAAAACCTTTTTGCATCTCCTACCCCTGACCTCATGATTGTGCACTGTGGTGGCAATGACCTTGGCACATTGACTGGGGTAGGTCTGGAAATGCTAATGAAGGATACCTTTGCAGAATTGATGTTGCTTTTGCCTCAAACTGTCTTTGTATTCTCTAATATATGTCAAAGACAGAAATGGAAGTGTCAATAAATCTGTTTCTGCTTACCTCAGAGACCATAGGATGGGCTCCATCTTTAACAACAATTTACGCTTTGATATGGATGACCTCCACTGAAGTGATGGAGTTCACTTCACAGATCAAGGGAACAGAGTGTTTCTCAACAACATTAAGCTGTGTGTCCGCACTTACATGTAGCTGCAACAAACTCAGAATGAAAACAAGGGCTCTTTTTAGAGCCACCCTATAACCCAACAGTAAATCTTATTTTCTTTTAAAACATACATAGTCTTTTTTTTTTGGGGTGTAGTCGCAAACTCTTCACGGTTACACGGTGGGGCCGCGCTGAGAGCTGCGATGGAGTTGCGACTCCATGCACGCAAGAATAAAAAATGCCCCCCATTCTTAGTACTCAAACTATGCCTCGGGGACCCCATCCACCGAGGCCCAACTATTTTTTTCTTTTAAAAAAAACTTGCCCCTCCGGGTTTTTTTTTGCCCCGGGGATCCCATCATCCACAGCATGCCCTCACGTTGGGGACCGCGGGGGGAGCCCTAATGCTTCCACGGTCCTTGCCGGCTCCCCGCCTCCTGCGGGAGCCGGCATTAGTTTTGGGCAAAGGGAGCTGCAAACATGCAGCTTCCTTTGCCCAAAGGCAATTCTGCTTTGCTTCGTGGAAGCGAGAGCAGGTTTCCTGCCGTTAATATTTTTAAAAAAATGCTTGTTTTGGCCCTGGGGGTCCCTGTAGGACCCCCTGACCACACCTAGGGGACAATGTCCCCTTCATCTTCATCAACTGGGAAAATAGAGACCCTCATCCCGACACCCCCGTGCATTTATACGGCTTTGTCCCTTTTACAGAAAAGAAGTTGCTAAAGCAATGGGGGAAGTCAAATCGGGATCCCCTCTCGACCCATGTCCACACTTCATTTTTCACAACTTATACCTACCCTGTGCCCTTACATCACACAGCTGTTTAACCAATCCCTGGAGACAGCAGTCTTCCCAGAGATCTGGAAACAAGCCATAGTAACCCCTTACTGAAAAAGATAGGATCCGACGTAAACAATCCAGCCAACTACAGACCAATTTCTCAGCTCCCCTATCTTTCCAAGGTACTGGAGAAACTTGTCAACAGATAGCTATCTAATTACCTAGAATCCAACAAGTTGCTTGACCCCTCACAAACAGGTTTCAGGGCCACTAACAGTATGGAGGCAACTCTCTTGGCTGTCCTAGACAACATAAGATCATTGCTGGACCAGGGAAAGGCAGTAGCCCTGATCCTGCTAGACCTGTCGGCGGCTTTCAACACGGTCTCCCACCAACTTTTATTGGAAAATTTGCACGAAAAAGGGATACATGCAAAGGCCCTTCAATGGCTCAGCTCATTCTTTTGTAACAGAACTCAAACTGTGCAGCTAGGTGCTTTTTCATCTACTCAACAAAAAAAAACCTCAGCTGTGGCGTCCCGCAGGGAGCATCCCTGAGCCCCACACTATGCAATGCCTATGTTTCATCCTTGGCAAAAATTGGCATGAAATGGGGCTTTGGAATTTGCTCCTATGCGGATGATACCCAACTGACAATAGCCATCGGAAATGGGCATGATGACACCAGAGGCAAACTCAACAACTGCCTTACTGAGATGGCAACCTGGATGTCAGCGCACTGTTTAAAACTCAACGCAGAGAAATCTGAAATCCTGCTTCTCGGCGTAGCCAATCATATCTGGGACACATCCTGGTGGCCCCACTCTTTGGGTGCGGCGCCAGCACCAAAGCAGTGCGTAAAAAACTTGGGCATCATCATTGATAACACCCTATCAATGCAGGACCATGTGCGGATCCTGTGTGGTAGAAGCTTCGCCACACTGAAGCTCCTAAAAAGGCTCTTCCCCTGGATCCCACTGGAAAGCAGGAGGATCATCACACAAGCCCTGCTTGTCAGCAGGTTAGACTACGGAAATGCACTTTTTGTTGGCATGCCAGATTACCTTTTTAAACGTCTGCAGGTGATACAAAATGCAGCGGCTAAACTGGTGTGCAAAGAGGGCAGATACAGCTCTGCGACAAAATGCCTGAAGCAACTTCACTGTCTGCCCATGCGCCAAAGAGCACGATTTAAACTCTTAGGACATGCACACGGGGCACGTTATCGCACAGGCCCCAAGATTCTCCAGAATAGAATCAAATTCTACGTCCCGCCCAGGTGCTTAAGGTCACGTTCCTCAGCATTAGCTGAGACCAAAAGAATCAGTAAGAGCAGGACAGGTGGACGCACCTTCTCGCACCTTGCAGCACTTTATTGGAACGAGCTTCCGCTGGAACTATGGCTAACTTCAGAACACATGGCGTTCAGGAAGAAACTTAAAACTTATTTATTTCCTTAGCACTGCCGCTACCGCCCTCAATTAGACTAAACTGACTCATCACTCTCTGGCTACACTAGCGCCGTGATATCCCAGTGGGATGAATGTTGCGCTTTATAAATAGATAAATAAATAAATAAATAACTGTTCCCTCTAATTTTGTTCCTCCATGTGCGGCAATGAATGATCTCTGTGCACCAGAGCCAAAGCTGCGTGCACCAAAGACATGCATCAAATAACTTTGCACGCAAGTGCAACGCTTTAACTATCAAATGATCAAATGAGAACTTTTGATTCACATTGCCATCTCTGTGTCCATAAAAAGGCAAACATCTTTGCATGCACTTGACAGCTGCTCTGTCACCTCTAGTGGTCTCTACACTCAAACTGTGGAGTATTTAGGGTCAGGCAGTGTAAAAACCTGGGAAGAAAGGTTCTAACCACAATACTTCCCTAATTTCAGTAAATGTCACATTGGCAGAGACTTTTTGACAGAAATCAAAACTTGGGTACACTCTCCTTGCACAAATATGCTGCTTCCAGGTAGATGTTGAGTTTTTCCCGCCATGGACTCAAATCCTGTTTATGGTTATGGTATCTGCCTACAGCAATAATATCAGCAGAACTGTGGTGGTAAAAGTGTCATTTTGGGACTTCTAAACCCACCTTGTCAAAATCATTATAAGGATAATCAAGCAACCATCTACAACCCGGGCACAATAAAAAGTGGCTGCTACTGAACACGTGATGCGTCAGGTGTAGGTTATGAGATTTAAAGGGACATTTATGCAGACTGAGATCCTATATTTCTTTCATATTCACTTTCCTGCATACGCGCTACTAAAAGGTAACTGCAACATAATTGGAGCACACCTTCCAATCTCATGCACAACACTAAACACACTACACATAGGCTACGCTATAAACTAACACCAATTATACACTGCTGCTAAATTATTCAGCTATTGAGAAAGTGCTTTAGGGACCCCATGATGGTTATTACACACTTTACAAATACCACAATACTATATAATACTTATAGTACTTATGCCCTACTGTGTTAAAGACAAACCCTTTGCTATACTGGAGGCATTAGTGTGGCCTTTGAATTCTTTGAAATTAAGTGAGATCACTTGAAATTAAGGTGCATTTCAGATTACTATGGTGAGGGTAAGTAATTCAACTTTTATGACTGCATATCATTAGTAGACACAGCTTCAGACAATAAATGTGGGTGACATCCTTAACTGGGAGACAGTGGATGGCTCCACATGCTGTTGCAACATGGTCCAAGTTCATCAGCCATTGAATGATGTTCCTTTTGCTTTATGTCCCAAATGAAGACATAAGTGAACAAAAAGAATACGTCTGCTATTTATTTAGAATGAAACAGTGTCTTAGGCCATCAGACACAAATAGCAAACAAAGTTATAAAAAACAGATTCGGAGAGTAACCACTGACTGGGCCCAAACCCCTGGGATGTTCCACATAAATATATTTTCAAATATATTGTGCGCCCATAATTTTGTGGAATAATATTGAGCCCCAAAATATTGACAAGGTGAGACTATACAGGTAAGTATTCTTACTTAACTTAACTCCACATGTGTGTATCTTGTATTCAGATGTGGAGTTAAGAATAGTAAGTCTATAGCTACCAATGTGCACTTATCGTCTCAATATTTAAGTGATCGATACTTTACCTGTGATATTATGGATTGCACTCTGCAGCAGAGAGCATGAGTATAGGCATTTCTCCGAGCTTTCTTCCCCTCACCGAAGAAACCCCTTCCCTGCGGACTTCTGAATTTTCTAACCCTGGGCTAAACCACATGTTTAGACAGCCAGACTACCCTCGGTGAACCATGGTAGGTAGATGTAAAATAGCTGCGAGAAAGAGATGCCCATCTTATTGCTGAACTGCTCAATGTGGATCCAGTATCACCAAATAATGTGATTCTATTAGTGCTGGAAAATAGGAGGAATCCTGGTTCTGGCAGCTATTTCTGGGCTGGATCTGGACGGGAAAGGGAAACATGCAGAATTTGTCCTGATATTATTTTTCTGACACCATGACACATTCAGCACTGCATGAAAGTTGTCAGGTGGCTTTCTGATTTTAGATTTCAACTGGGCACAAAACAAAGGCCTGATTTAAAGGACCATCGGCCCTCCTTTTGTCCATCTATCATCCTAGCTTGGAGCCAACTGGAGCCAAACACCTAGATGCCACTAAGATAGAAGGAAACAAAGGCGCACAACTTGTTACCACTTTACAAGTGCTTAAGAGAAACTATTGGAGGCAGATTTTTAACTTTGTTCAATTCCCTGTGTAAGAGATGGGCTTTCACTGTAAGAATGGAGGCTTTATTGGTCGGTATGAGTATTTATACAAACATTTATTTAAATGACACTTACTTATTTTTTTATATAATTTTTTTATGGTGCTACTCATTTTCAGTGTGGAGGATCACAGCGCTTTACATCACACAAGGAGGCACAATAAATCATATAAGTGTGTACACAATGTTCAGGAAATGTTACATAAAAGAATGAGGGTTATTGGTGTAGGAATAACATATTATCCATACTTGGAAACATAATATGTTAAGAATGGATTGTCAGAGAAAAAATTCAGGTTATAAAATGTAACAGTGATTGTCGATGTCTGTACTAACACAACTATTACTTCACAAAGGAACCCTTTTTTCCAACATTAGAATAACAGATTTAGAAAAATTCAATAAGGATCTAAACCCATGACCTACATTTTGCATGCAGCTCCTTGATGCCGATAAATATATCACTGTGCCATATTAGAAGGCTTGCAAATTATGAACAGGATGTAACAAAATGATCTCTGCATCAAAAGCAGTAGTCCACGTACCTCTCTAAATAAAATACCAATGTGTGATCTGCATATAATACGATGTGCATGTACATTAACCCTCTATGCTACTTTATGAGTCAAAACTGTGACTAGACAAAACACAAAACTGTCCCACAACTGTGTTAACCACTAGATATATCCAAATAAGCTTTATTCAACAGATATATCATCAAAGCAAGATACAGAAAATAGTTCTTAAGACACATATATAAACACAGTTAAAAACCCCCATTTGTTTATAAAAATATTTAAAAATCTGTCCATTAAAATAGTAAAAATATGTTAAAACAGCTTAAGACGACTAAATATGTTAATACTATAAAACCGCTAAGCACCTTATAGTACATCATATTGCATAATGCAGGGTCACAAATAGTTACATCAATGGCATGCCCAAACATATCAGAACAGTACCACTGCATCTAGCAAGCGTGTAGCCCGCTCCTCAAATACATATTCAAAATAATAGTACAGGTACACACCTTCAGCCTACAAGAAGTGCCTGTGATCTAATGGCCCATGTCCATCCCAGGAACTTTGCCATTGCAATGACGATGGGGATTAAGGTTTCCGCGCGCAATAATCGTAGCGCCACGTCATTCCTTCTAGTGCCCAATAATCTGCAAATTGGTGTCAGCCACGCTCGGCGGGGTGCAGCATAAGCTGGGCATACAAACAGCAGATGGGCCAGTGATTCCGATTGGGCGTGGCAAATAGGACAGGATTTGTCACCAAGATTACCCCATCTTGCTGTAAACGATCTTACAGTTAATGAGCGTACCCTAAATTGGAAGTATAACTTCCGATCATGCAGCTTTGTTATGGTATCACAGTGCTGTTCCAACCTTGAGGTTGGTTTGACTTCTAGGAACCTTCCCGTAAGTGAAGAGGTATCACTGTTCCTATAAGTATTTTGAGTCACCCAATCCCAGTACTTTTCTTTTAGAATCACCTTGGGGGAAACGGGGTACTCGCTGGATTCTCCCATGGTGCTTCCATACCATTACTTATTAGGGAGGCTCTAACCTCCTGCAGCCATTTTATTTTGTTAAAGCGGTCTGCTCTAATTAAGTCCTTAAGACCTGCAGCGTAGGATGCCAGTTCTGGCGTACACCAGATTCTCCGCCAGTGAAGTAAAGGACGCAGCCTTGCTATGTCTGCCAGTGCCTTCCTACCTAGATCATAAAGCAATGAACACACTGGGGTGCTCTGCGGTAGGTTAGTGATCTTACGCAGGAACCTATTTTCTGCAGCTGTTAACTTAGAAAGATTCTCATACCACCACAGAGAGTTGACCACTTTCATGTTATATATTTGAAGCACTAGACTAATTGGTTTTGTCAAAGAGGTGTTAAACTCAGTTTGCAGGGTTCCAGCCAGTTGCCGGTGCTTCAACGAGGACATGTCAAGCTGCCGGTTCCACCTCATGTCCCTCTGCATAGTAAAATCAGTGACTTGTTCTAAGGGCCGCTTGTTTAACAGTATGCCTCCTCTGAATGCTCTATGAGGGTTAAAGGACATAAATTTTGTTTTTGACACGTTAATTACCAGGCCCCGTAAACAACAGAACTCCTCAAAAAGTAACAGAGCTCGTTGGAGATCGCTCGACGTTTTTGAGATATTTAACGTGTCATCCGCGAACATTAAAATGGGAATTTTAACACCAGCTAGAGCAGGGGCGTCAGTTGGAGTAGACTCCAGGAATTTTGCTATCCCGTTGATATACAGAGAAAACAGTGTGGGTGCCATTACACAACCTTGGCGCACACCTTTCTCTATGGGAAAGGGATTCGTAACACTACCCTGCAAGCCCCAGCGAATTTGGGCGTAGTTGCCCTCATGAGGTCTAGCAATGAGGGACAACAATTCGGGGGACATCCCCATCTCATGCAGTACTACCCATAATTTGCTACGGGAGACGAGGTCGAAGGCTGATTTGAGATCCACAAAGGCAGCATACAAGCTGCCCTTGTCCAGGACCACCGTCTTCCATTATAGCAAGATGAATCGAAATACTTGGTCAATAGTACTGGTACTTGTCCGAAAGCCAGCCTGCAGTGGGGATAGGATACCCTGCTCGTCTATCCAGTCCTGCACTTTGTTTAAGAGTAACCGCCCCATTATCTTTTGCAGGGAATCTATTAGGCTTATAGGCCTGTAGTTACCCGGGTGAGATTTATCCCCTTTTTTTAAAACGGGGATAATCTCAGCCCCTTTCCAGGAATCTGGGACTGGTGCACCCTGGGCAATTGCATTAACCAGCAGCACTATATACCGACACCATTTGGTCTTGTCATAAAGGAATATATCTGCAGGGTTACCATCTGTGCCCGGTGCTTTTCCTCCCATTACTGCTCCCAGGGCGAGGCTGATGTCAGCCTCGTCAAAAACCGGGCCAGGATGGTGCAAATATGGGGACTCCTCCACCTCACTTTCATCTGTGCTACGGACATATTGAGGTTTAAAATGGATAACCCATTGGTCCTGGCTTACGTGATTTTGCGGCTGTGATGGCTGGCCACCCCTGTCCCACTTAACTACATTCCAGAACTGTTTAGAACTTTTGCTTGCACATGCCCGTCTGAGGTCCAGCATCTATTCTCGTACCATACTTTCTTGGCCTTTTCCTGGGCTCTCCTGTAAGTTTGCCTTAAAGACCGTACTTTGCCGGGGTCCCCTTCTCTTATCACATCCCCTAAAGATCTGCGCGCCACTTTACATTCTTCATTAAACCACTGGCAAGCTTTCTTTAGTTGGGTTCCCCTAGCCTTACTTTGCCTAACGAAATAAGTGCGTAGCTGGGCAAAAAATGTATTGTGGATGCCAATTATAGACTCAGAAATCACAGGATTGGCCACACACGCCTCTAGCTCAGCTATTGCACCATCAATGTCTAAAGAGATCTTAGCTAGAACATCAGGTTTCTCAAGTATAGCAATTCACTGCCTGGCTGAGTGAGCTCTTTCTGTGGCAGCAAATCAAAGGTCACACATAGTGGTTTGTGGTCGCTCTCTATCCGCTCTCTTACAACCATATCCCTAAGAGCGTGCCACAGTTGCAAGTTGGTCAGTAGATAGTCTATGCGGCTAGCACTGTGACCATTATTAAATGTGCTGGCCCCATGTCTATCAGATGGGCATCTTCCATTTGCTGCCCGTAGACCTTTCTCCAGGCAGATGTAATTTATTTGAATAGCCACATTCGACCATTTTTTTATGGGTGCTAATTCAAGTTTAGGGATACCCCACTGAGCATCTTCCTCAGCAGTGAGATCACATTTCTCGTTTGTGAGAGGCTCAAAAGACACATTAAAATCACCGGCGATTAAAACGTTGGAACCCCGGAATACCGGTCTAAGAAATCATCGAGAGCCGCAAAGACTTTCAACTTTTTCCCCTTTGATCCTCTTGCGTAGACATTATAAATGTCAACTACATCATGCTGACCCCACTTCAACCTGATTGTAAGAATGTCTTTATTCTGAGTCTGGAGTATCTGGATATCACAGCCAATCGCTTGGCGGACCCAAATTGATAGACCCCCTGAGGGTCGACCTTTTCCCCCACTAATAGCTGGACTATGGTAATTTAAGTAGCCTATACAGAGGAGGGGATCCACCAGCCAGGTTTCCTGAAAGAGACAGATGTCCAAATGCTCGATAAAGGTATGCCAATCGGGAGATGTAACCTTTGTCCTCAACCCAGCTATATTCCAAGATATCACAGATATCCCAGATGGAGTTTGGGAACCTAGCCTATGCCCATTGGGAGTATTAGGTGATTCGTCGCTAGGAACCCGCATCCCTACGGGCAAAAGAGGTGCTGTCACTATGTTCCTGGGAGCCAGGTCAGGGATGATGCACGGAATCTGGATACTTGAGGTGGTATGAGAGGGAGTTTCCCTGCAAATTGGAAAAATAGCATGAAATCCCAGATGGTTTTGGGACTTGCTCTGCAGTCAATCGTTAGCCTCCAGAGAAGAACATCCCGCTAAACAGGGAGGTAGGTGACCTGATGGTCGGCAATTGGGACTGCTAGGTGGAAACCACCTGAACTGGATGGAAGAGCTTTCTGGAGGGCAAGTGCAAAATTCTAGGGCAAGGAGATTTTCAGCTAGGTCAGGCCCCTTTAACGTGAGCTCAATACAATCTAATGGTTGGGCTCGGGAGGTGAGTCTATATGCCCTAGTAATATCATCCCGAATAACTGAGCGAATAACGTGGCGAATCCAATGGATGACTGTTAGTCAGGGAGTCTGCGTTTTCATTGCCGCTTCTGGCATTATACTTAGGTACGTTAACCATATAGATTTTAGGAGCTTGGGACAAGTTGGAATTAATCGGGTCAGTCGATCGTTGTTGTTGACTATTCAAAGAATTACGTACCAGTGGTAAAAAAGGAGGTCTGCTACGGGTGAAATGTACCTGCACCGGTGCTGGGCTTATACTAGAATCAACTGGGCGCTTTGTCCACGTGGGAGCTGGCACTGACATATGAGATGTGACAGCAGGGAAGGGCTGGGTGGAAGCCTTATGACAGGAGCCCTTGTCTATAATACCTGTCTCACGTTCTAAGTATTTTACCTGACAAGATTGGGGTGGCTCTCTCATCTTAGAATTAATATTCTCAGAACGGGAAGAATCCTTTTGCAATAAAAGGTTGACCATGGAAGTGAGGCCCTCAATCATTGTTCGCATAGTCTCTACTTCTAGTCTAAGAGTATTGATTAGGCGGTGTGTTTCCTGGGATTCATTGTTGTAACTTATACCCAACTGTGTACTGGGGGTCTGGGGGAGCCGAGGAGGCGGAGAGGGAGGGGAGTGCTGCAGCCCATCCTCCCTGGCACCCTAGAGCGAATCCGCCAGAGCTGAAAACCTGTTAGAACATGAGATAATGGGTCCCAACTGTTGGAGATTGCTGCCTAATGACTTATTGGGAGCCAGACAGTCCCTCACTATGTCAGTTATTTCCTCCCTACAAGGTGCGGAACCCCCTTTTTTTGTTGGCTTATGAAACATAGCTGGGATTGCTGGCTGGTGGCTCGGGCTAGGGTTGGAACATTGTGTGTGGCGTTGGGGAGTTTTAACACTATCAGGCTGCGCAGATGATTCACCCTCTAAGATACCCTCACATTCACTGTTGAGGGTATCTATCCGATCTAGAACACAATTACTGCCTGAGTGTTTCTGTGTCTTCCTGGCCTTCTTCCCCTTGTTATCCCTCCCAATTCCTCCGCCGCTGCCCCCGCCTCCGCTTCCCTCCATGGTTTTTCTTTTTCCCATTATTTTGGGCTTCAAGTTATTACCAACTGGAAACAGTCCAGCCTTACCAGATATGTACAAATGCTCCGCACTAGCAATAATCATATGACAATCTAAATACCCTCATGTGCAAGCATGAGTTGAATTCAAACAATAGGGACGCTATTTAGGGTCCTAACTTGGTAGGGGAACAGCAAGTTTAGACAGCACCTGGTCAAAGTCACAATAGGCAATGCGTGTCCAAGCTAAGACGTAGTTCAGTCCAGGGACCGGGGACCAGATAAAAGGGGGGTGGCCCTGCCCTGCCTCTTCCTGGTGATGACGGGCAAGGACGGGACCGCCCTTGGCCCGGGCGCGGCCCACACGCATCCCGCGCTGCAGGAGTTTGTTTGTGCTTTTCAAGCGCACGACGCGATACAAAAGGGGATGATGGACGGAACGTTTGAGCCAATCAAACACTCACCCCCAGTCAACTGATCTGGGTTTAATCCATCATCATTCTTTAGCTCACTCCACCACCCCAGTTCAGACATGGCCATATGCAAATCAGTCTGACCCTGTGCCTCATTGGAACAGTCCAGCCCGAACTGCCAAGCCATGTCTTCCCTGGACCGGAAACAAGCATCCTAGGACCGGTTTCTGGCATTCCAGCCGTCATCAGCCAGGCTTGCTTGAATCCAGTGGGCTGGACTGTTCCCATGAGGCACAGGGTCAGACTGATTTGCATATGGCCATGTCTGAACTGGGGTGGTGGAGTGAGCTAAAGAATGATGATGGATTAAACACAGATCAGTTGACTGGGGGTGAGTGTTTGATTGGCTCAAACGTTCCGTCCATCATCCCCTTTTGTATCGTTTCAAGCGCACGACAGCAGGCACGCTCCTCCCTCCAGGGAGAGCAATGGGTCCTGGGCCTTGGAGTCCCCCAACGTGAAGGCAGTCCTGGCGGTGGCAGCGTCCCTCGCTGCAGGAGTTTGTTTGCACTTTTCAAGCGTGCGACAGCAGGCACACTCCTCACTCCAGGGAGAGCAATGGGTCCTGGGGCTTGGAGTCAACCAACGTGAAGGCAGTCTTGGCGGTGGCAGCGTCCAGCGCTGCGGGAGTTTATTTGCACTTTTCAAGCGCGCGACAACAGGCACGCTCCTCCCTCCAGGGAGAGCAATGGGTCCTGGGGCTTGGAGTCCCCCAACGTGGAGGCAGTCCTGGCGGTGGCAGCGTTCCACGCTGCGGGAGTTTGTTTACGCTTTTCAAGCACGCGACAGCAGGCACACTCCTCCCTCCAGGGAGAGCAATGGGTCCTGGGGCTTGGAGTCCCCCAACGTGAAAACAGTCCTGGCGGTGGAAGCGTCCCGCGCTGCGGGAGTTTGTTTGCGCTTTTCAAGCGTGCGACAGCAGGCATGCTCCTCCCTCCAGGGAGAGCAATGGGTCCTGGGGCTTGGAGTCCCCCAACGTGAAGGCAGTCCTGGCGGTGGCAGAAATATCTTCCCGCCATTACAATCCCTTTCAAATTGCTGGGCACACAATGATCTCTACAGCCGGTGTCTTAACCCTGCCAGATACTTTAAATGCAGCCTCTTTGTGACAAGTTATGTAAGCTAGTAAAAATTTACTGTTGCATGTGTCCTTGCTGCCAATTTCTTTGCTGCATGAGTTCAGTATGTGCACTGCGCAAAATCCTCTAGTGTGTTAATAGACTATAATATTGCTCCATGTATAAAAAGAGTCTAGGCTACTTACTGGATGCACAAAACAAATGACTTGCCTCTTGATTTGTTGTCGGAGTGAGAGCCCTAAATGTGTCTAAGCTCATTTTAAAAAACTATCACTTTTAATAAACATCTCTCAGTGCTGTCATTTAATCTGATGTACTAAACTGAAACTTTAAAGAAATACACTTTCTTTAATTTTGAAAAGGCTTTATCACATTTCTACCCCGTGTTTGTTGCATTTTTAACATTTACCTCTAACATTTTCAAACTCGACTCTTACAGTGAAGCGAGACCATAAACTTGTCTTTGCTATACTGCTTAATTTATTGGCTCGTGCACTTCTTATTGTTATTTAAAGGCACTGCGGCATTCCTTTTGTCTCAGAAGGTCACCCATCCACTCCCTGCATCTTTGCACCTTCAGCCTAATGGCACAGCTTGCTCCTGTCACAGTGCAGGACATTTCTGCCCCCCTTTCCAGCTGAGTTCCTGAATCTTTGTTGACGTGCCATCCAAACAACAGAGTTAATGCCTTTCACACGTGCGCCTTTCTAAATGACGTGCAGTTAGATACCAAATGCCCATGAATGGTTTCTGCAGAGTCATGCGCGTGTCATAAAAGACTCTGGGCGCTTCAAGTAAGCAGGGTGCGCACCCTGGAGGGAACATAGCTAGGGGGTCAGGGTGTTTCTATACTGCCCCCTTTTCTTGCTTTTCAATCATTTTCTTACTATTTTACTTGTGACTCAGTTCAACCGAGTCACAAAATGGTTGCCAACACTTCTTGGTTTGGAGTGTTGGCAGCCAATCAGAATGAAGCTCGTGGTCAGGAGAGTTTGCGGATCCACCGCGGCCACCAGAGATCGATATTTTTTTATTTTAGTATTTCTCAGGAACTACTGAATGGATTTACACCATTTAAAACAAAGAGTGCACTCTGGACCAAGACCTATCTCTCTGCCAAATTTGGTGTCATTCCGTTCAGCAGTTCGGGCTGTAGCCGCGACAAATGTTTCCTATGAAAATTAACATGGAGAAACCACGTTTTGGGACCCCCCTTTTTTCTCGGCCGCCGCTTGACAAATCACCCCGAAACTTTCAAGACAGGAGCTGACCAGAGCGCCCCATTAGCTTTGAAAATTTCGCGAAGATTTGTTAACTGGCGCCAAAGATATTGGCAAAAGAAAAACGCTTTTTGAATAGAAACGAGGCCCTAACTATAACTACTTACTGGCGACAGTAATATATATAGATATATAGATATATATATATATAGATATATATATCTATATATATTTTTATTTATTTTTTGTGGTAAATACCACTGTATACCGATTTCAGTATGAAAGCATTGGACTGTGCGAGATTTCACTGGGTGCACCATTTTAATGAATTTGATATTCTATCAGATAATTTTTATTATTTTTTGAGGACTGTGAGCAAGGTATTTGGAGATACCGAAACGCGTAGATCGTTTCCCGCCCTTATCCCTGCAAATGAAGGAGAAAAATTAATAAAAATTGCAAAAGAACTACGGGTGTGCGACCCATTTGTCCTTCTGGCTGGAAGGATTGTGTGAAAATATATAGATATATATATATATATATATATCTTTATTTATTTTTGTGGTAAATACCACTGTATACCGATATCAGTATGAAAGCATTGGACTGTGCGAGATTTCACTGGGTGCACCATTTTAATGAATTTGATATTCTATCAGATAATTTTAATTATTTTTTGAGGACTGTGTTACACCATGTATTAATTTACAGGTACATGAGATGATTAAACCATGTTTGTAATAGAGACGTTTTAAGATGGCGCTCAGTAAAATCTAAGGAACATTAACTATGTATATAATTTGTCCTTCCTCACTGTCAATGATAAATTGTATGTAAAAACGGAAGTATGGAGGCTCTAACCATACCGTGACAAAGCCGAAAGGCGAAACGCGTTGGTAGGGTGCTATCTTGCCAATAAATGAATTGAGCATCCTGGAGTGTCCTGGACTTTCTTTTCTTGAAGGGAGAGATCTTTACGAGATATATATATATATATATATATATTTTATATATATATATATATATATATATATATATATATGTATATATTATCTACTGGCGGTCGCCAGTAGATAGTTATAGTTACAACCTATTATCCATAGGAAATCCGCGACATTCTATTTGAAATAACTCTCTTGCCGGTTGACGTATCTTCGCAAAATTTTCAAACTTTGTGGGGCGCTCCGGTCCGCTCCTACCCTGAAAGTCTCGGGGGATTCGTCAGCGGGGGCCGAGAAAAAGGGGGTCCCAAAACGCGTTTTCCCATGCAATTTTCCATAGGAAACTTTAGACACGGCTACAGCCCGAACTGCTGAACGGAATTACACCAAATTTGGCAAAGAGGTAGTTCTTGGTTCAGAAAGAACCCTTTTGTTAAATGGTGTAAATCCGTTCAGTAGTTGCTGAGAAAATCAAAAGTAAAAGTACATATATATCTATGGCCGAGTAGGGTCCGCGTACCCTCAGCGCACCCTGCGCGCACCGTCCCGATCACGAGCTGCATGTTAATTGGCTGTCAGCTGGCTGTCAACATTCCGATTCAGGAAATGTTGGCAGCCATTTTATCCTCGGTAGAACCGAGGGACAGAAACAAGTGCGCAAAGCGCACAAAGGGGCAGGGTAGAAACACCTGACCCCTAGGTTTGCTCAGGGGTCCCACAAGGACCCCTGGGCAAAAAAAAAAATTTTTTTTTAAAAAATCGGCAAGATGCGCTCAGGGTGCGCGAATCCTGCCGAAAAAAAATCGAGCGCGGTCTCCGCGCTCGATTGCATTTGCCCGGGTGGCCCAAGTCCCGGGGGCATGGTGAAGGTGGGTATATTGTTTGTATGGGGGCCTCGAAGGGCCCCCAAGCCCGAGGACCGCCACCCCCGGGGCTTTATAAAAAAATGGTGCGGGAGGGCTCTCCTGCCCTGCCGCAGCCCCGGGGACCGCCACCCCCGGGGCTTCTTTTTTTAAATAAATAAGGTGTGGGGGGCTCCAGCCCCCACACGCCCCGGGGACCACCACCTCCCGGGGCACTTACAAAATAAATGTGGGGTCCATTACGGACCCCCAGAGCCCCGAGGACCACCACCTCCCGGGGCTGTGCAATTTAAGGGAGGGGGCGCGCGGCCCCCTCCTGGAGCCCTTGATGGCCCTGGGGACCGCCACCCCCAGGGCCGGCTCCTGCAGTGTCCCGGGGTGCCTACCCCGGGACACTGTAGTTTGCTATGGCAGGGGCGGGAGCCTCGCGGCTCCCGTCCTGCCATAGCAAACTGCTTTGGATATTGAGGCGAGAGCAGAGAACCTGCTCTCGCCCAATATCCAAAGACAATTGCTTTCCACATGGGGAGCAGCATGTTAGCTGCTCCCCATGTGGAAAAGCAATGCCGGCTCGCGCAGGAGGCGGGGAGCCGGCTGGGACTGTGGGGGGATTGGGGACCCCCACAGTCCCCAACCAGAGGCCAGGCCCGGGGGATGGGGTCCCGGGGCCATAAGTGGCCAGGGAGGGGGCCACGCAGCCACCTTCCCAAATTAGTAAAAAAAAAAATAAAAAAAAAGTGCAAGGCCGGCCCGGGGGATGGGGTCCCGGGGCCTTAAATGGCCTGAGGGGGCCACGCAGCCCCCTCCAAATAAAAAAATTGAGGGCATGCCCGGGGGATGGGGTCCCCGGGGCCAATACAGGCCCAGGGAAGGGGGCCATGCGGCCCCCTTCCCGTTTTTTTTTTTCATTTAAAAAAAAAAAATGCTCAGGCCCCGGGGATGGGGTCCCCGGGGCCAAAAGTGGAGCAAGGAAGGGGGCCACGCAGCCCCCTCCCTTTAAAATTTTTTAAAAAACGACCGGCATTGTGCCGGAGGCCCGCCCCCTCCCTGCAGTACTCTGCAAGCGCGCCCCTGGCGCGTTTTAGAAGGGAAGTAATTCCCCTTGAATACTGGGAGTCCCTGGGGCCAACTAGCCCACCAGGAACCTCCAGTATGCGCCAGGGGCTGCGTTGCAGAGAGGTGTACAGAGGCCACGCCCCTTTTACACCTCTCTGCAACGCAGCTCTGTGGCGCTTTTAGAAAGTATATGGTGGCCTAGTTGGACTCCAGGGACCCTCAGGATTCAAGGGGACTTAATCCCCCAACTTAAAAGCGCGCCACGGGCGCGTTTGCACAGTGGTGAAGGGAGGGGCGGGGCTTCAGGTGACATGTGTGCAAACAGGCCCCGTGGCGCGTTTTAAGATGGGGAATTAAATCCCCTTCAATCCTGAGGGTCCCTGAGGGCCAACTAGCCCAACAGGTACATCCAGAAGCGCCACAGAGCTGCGTTGCAGAGAGGTGTAAAAGGGGTGTGGCCTCTGTACACCTCTCTGCAACGCAGCCCCTGGCGCATACTGGAGGTTCCTGGTGGGCTAGTTGGCCCCTAGGGACCCTCATGATTCAAGGGACTTAATCCCCCAACTTAAAACGCACCACGGGCGCGTTTGCACAGATGTCACCTCAGGCCCCGCCCCTCCCTTCACCATTGTGCAAATATTCCTCTAAAATCTGCCGAACTACGAATTCCGATTTACTCACCTGTTATCAGGAGAGACCTCAGTGCTGCATCTTTCAGCCCAGTACTAATCCTGAAAAGTAATTTTAACCGTACTTACCAGTAACTTGAATTTCCTTGCATAGGATATCATTGCCTGCTTTTGCTGAAAAAGTTTCTAAGTGTTGATTTTGAAACATACAAATATACCTCTAAAATCAGCCGAAATACGAATTCCGATTTACTCACCTGTTATAAGGAGAGACCTCAGTGCTGTATCTTTCAGCCCAGTACTGGTCCGGAAAAGTAATTTTAACCGTCCTTACCAGTAACTTGAATTTCCTTCCATAGGCTAACATTGACTGGTTTCACTTGGAAATTCTTCTAAGTGTGGAGTTTTGGAACTTTAAATATTCCTCTTAAATCAGCCGAAATACCAATTCCGATTTACTCACCTGTTATCAGGAGAGACCTCAGTGCTGCATCTTTCAGCCCAGTACTGATCCTCAAAAGTAATTTTAACCGTCCTTACCAGTAACTTGAATTTCCGTCCATAGGATATCATTGTCTGCTTTTTGCTGAAAAAGTTTCTAAGTGTTGATTTTTGAAACATACAAATATTCCTCTAAAATCAGCCGAAATCCGAATTCTGATTTACTCACCTGTTATCAGGAGAGACCTCAGTGCTGCATCTTTCAGCCCAGTACTGGTCCAGAAAAGTAATTTTAACCGTACTTACCGGTAACTTGAATTTCCTTCATAGGCTAACATTGACTGGTTTCACTTGGAAATTCTTTAGTGTGGAGTTTTGGAACTTTATAATATTCCTCTAAAATCAACCAAAGTACGAATTCCAATTTACTCGCCTGTTATCAGGAGAGAACCCAGTGCTGCATCTTTTAGCCCAGCACTGACCCTGAAAAGTAATTTTAACCATACTTACCAGTAACTTATATTTTCTTCCATAGGAATCCATTGTCTGGTTTTCAGCAGAAAAGTTTCAAAGTGTCGATTTTCACAAACTACAAATATTCCTTAAAAATCGCCTGTATGACTTAAACGCATTCTTTCAACTGTTTACAGGAGATGCACCAGTGCTGGATCCAGGATCCAACACTGAGTAAGAAAAAGTAACGATAACAGTTTTTACCTGCTAAGTGAATTTCCTTCCATAGGATAACATTGGTGATTCTATGTGAAAAAGTTTCTAAGTGTCAACTTTTAAAATACAATAATATTCCTTAAAAATCACTACTGTAACCAAAACGCTTTTACTCAACTGTTTACAGGAGATGTCCCAGGACTGAATCTAGGATCCAGTTCTGTGGTTAGAAAAGTAATCCATAAAGTAACTAATTGCATTTAACTAGAAATTCACATTGAGCTGAATGTTGCATTGTGTTTGAAAATGTGTTGCCCATTGCAACAACTGTAACTACTGTACTTAAAAGTCTATTGCCTATGTGCTAAAGTATTTAAACTAAAGTAATTCATTCTCATAAAGTATTTTTTGTAATGTAATGTATAATGTAATTACAATGTAATTTAAAAAATAAAATATGTAAAAAAAATTGTTTCTAAAAATGTAGTAAATCAGTATGACAAAAATTAATATAACAATTAATACATTTAAAAATTGTCATTTACAAAACCTTTGAAATTCACTGAAAAAAACGTAGGTTTCAGACATGTTATAGTTAGGAATTAGCATTTAAAAAACCTTTGAAATTCACTGAAAAAACCATAGGTTTCAGGCACGTTATAGTTAGAAATTAGCATTTAAAAAACCTTTGAAATTCACTGAAAAAACCATAGGTTTCAGACACGTTATAGTTAGAAATTAGCATTTAAAAAACCTTTGAAATTCACTGAAAAAACCATAGGTTTTAGGGACAGTTATAGTTAGTTGGACATTTCACTCGTACAAAACCCGTGAAATTCCCCCGTTATAGTTAGTTCAGCTAACTATAACTCGCGCCCCGCAATGCACTGCTGATGACGTCACATATTACATCACTCATGACATGGTCAGTGACATCACTGATGACATCACTGATGACATCTCAAATGACATCACTGATGACATCATCCACGTGATAATCTGATGCACCTCCTCACACCCTAATGTAACCTTTGATACACCCACTCTAAATTACACACTGCCATTCGCAAAACCATACACACTCCAACACCAATAACTACATACCCACTCACTGATTCTTAGGTCTACGCACACATCCACTCACTCACCCGTACAGTCACTCATACTTACGGTCACTCAGTACAGGACTATCATATGCACTCATACTCCTATATACACACTCAAACACCGCCACTCATCCATAGAGGTACTCACACACCTAGTCAGTCATGCAAATAATTAAACACACTGCCATTTACTCACCTATACAGTTATACACACACCAGCTCACTTACTCATACAAATACTAGCACATTCTTACGCTCTTATACAATCACTGATACAAGCACACACTCATCCATACAGCCACTATCACAATCACTCACTCTCGTTTATAGCTATTTATATACTCCAACACACATATATACTGCCTTTCACATATGTAGTTACTCACACATGTACCACTGAGATATACATTCAATCACTAACACACCCATACACACACTCACCCACCCAAGCAGTCCATCACAGATGCACTCTTGAAATCATGCACCCAGTGAATCACCCACTCACACATCTATGTATAGAGTCACACACACCCCACCCACACAAACACTCAGGCAGCCATACAGATACTCAGAGAACCAATCAATAACCCATATAGACACTCATGTAGCTATTCGCAAATCCATGCATCCACTTACACACCAACAAACAGACGGATACAGACATTCACACAGTTTAGTCACTAACCCATGCATTCAGTAAGATACGTTTAATCACTCACTTGTAGAGTCAGTCACTCACGTACTAAATCATCCATTCAGACACTTATACACCCACTCATTCTTCAATACGCCTTTCCCTATATATATTAAACATATTTAAACTTTACAGAAACACACAGTCACTGGATGATGTCATCAGTGATGTCATTTGAGATGTCATCAGTGATGTCATCAGTGATGTCACTGACCATGTCATGAGTGATGTAATATGTGACGTCATCAGCAGTGCATTGCGGGGCGCGAGTTATAGTTAGCTGAACTAACTATAACGGGGAATTTCACGGGTTTTGTACGAGTGAAATGTCCAACTAACTATAACTGTCCCTAAAACCTATGGTTTTTTCAGTGAATATATATATATATATATATATATATATATATATATATATATATATATTTTGTTTTTTTGGTACTCTGCCAATTCCCCACGCAACATCTTACCAGGAATGGAGAACTCTGGGAGTTGCAGTCAACATTGTACTGCAATTGGTGTGCGAACACATGATCTGGGGTGGCGAGCACTCCCACCAATGGGATGAGTGCAGGACATTTGTAAGGCGTGGTTGGGACGAGATTCGGAAAGCAGCGGCATCTGATAAAGGCGGAGATCGCCGAAATGCATTATGCCACAACGCTGTCCATTAAAGCTGTTTCCTCAAGGTTTCCCCGAGTGGCCTCTACTTCTTCAGAATGGAGGGGTTTGTGTGAGATATGCGCGTCAGCCAGACACGCGAAAGAGGCCCCGTTCTACAAGTTGGCTGGGGCTTCACTGGTTCCTGCATCTGCAGTCTTTTGTCATCCAAGGTATTGGAAATGCCTCAGCCCGCCCCACAGCGCAAGCTAAGCAAGGGCCGCTGCCAGGGGCAGCCCGTGACTTCACGGGAGGTGATATTCACTGCAATCATAGCCTACGGCCCGGCGGATGCCTATACTGGGGGCTTGAACGTATAGGGGACCCAAGGAAACACTGGGACTATATACACCGGGACCTGTCATCACTGCGTCTTGCCCTGCATGGCGCCAGCCCATACGGGCGTAATTCAGCCAATTCCCTACGCAACATCTTACCAGGAATGGAGAACTCTGGGAGTTGCAGTCCACATTGTACTGCAATTGGTGTGCGAACACATGATCTGGGGTGGCGAGCACTCCCACCAATGGGATGAGTGCAGGACATTTGTAAGGCGTGGTTGGGACAAGATTCGGAAAGCAGCGGCATCTGATGAAGGCGGAGATCGCCGAAATGCATTATGCCACAACGCTGTCCATTAAAGCTGTTTCCTCAAGGTTTCCTCGAGTGGCCTCTACTTCTTCAGAATGGAGGGGTTTGTGTGAGATATGCGCATCAGCCAGAGACGAGAAAGAGGCCCCGTTCTACAAGTTGGCTGGGGCTTCACTGGTTCCTGCATCTGCAGTCTTTTGTCGTCCAAGGTATTGGAAATGCCTCAGCCTGGCCCACAGCGCAAGCTAAGCAAGGGCCGCTGCCAGGCGCAGCCCGTGACTTCACGGGAGGTGATATTCACTGCAATCATAGCCTACGGCCCAGCGGATGCCTATACTGGGAGCTTGAACGTATACAGGACCCGAGGAAACACTGGGACTATATACACCGGGACCTGTCATCACCGCGTCTTGCCCTGCATGGCGCCAGCCCATACGGGCGTAATTCAGCCAATTCCCCACGCAACATCTTACCAGGAATGGAGAACTCTGGGAGTTGCAGTCCACATTGTACTGCAATTGGTGTGCGAACACATGATCTAGGGTGGCGAGCAGTCCCACCAATGGGATGAGTGCAGGACATTTGTAAGGCGTGGTTGGGATGAGATTCGGAAAGCAGCGGCATCTGATGAAGGCGGAGATCGCCGAAATGCATTATGCCACAACGCTGTCCATTAAAGCTGTTTCCTCAAGGTTTCCCCGAGTGGCCTGTACTTCTTCAGAATGGAGGGGTTTGTGTGAGATATGCGCGTCAGCCAGACACGCGAAAGAGGCCCCGTTCTACAAGTTGGCTGGGGCTTCACTGGTTCCTGCATCTGCAGTCTTTTGTCGTCCAAGGTATTGGAAATGCCTCAGCCCGACCCACAGCGCAAGCTAAGCAAGGGCCGCTGCCAGGCGCAGCCCGTGACTTCACGGGAGGTGATATTCACTGCAATCATAGCCTACGGCCTGGCGGATGCCTATACTGGGGGCTTGAACGTATAGGGGACCCGAGGAAACACTGGGACTATATACACCGGGACCTGTCATCACCGCGTCTTGCCCTGCATGGCGCCAGCCCAAATGGGCGTAATTCAGCCAATACCCTACGCAACATCTTACCAGGAATGGAGAACTCTGGGAGTTGCAGTCCACATTGTACTGCAATTGGCGTGGGAACACATGATCTGGGGTGGCGAGCACTCCCACCAATGGGATGAGTGCAGGACATTTGTAAGGCGTGGTTGGGATGAGATTCGGAAAGCAACGGCATCTGATGAAGGCGGAGATCGCCGAAATGCATTATGCCACAACGCTGTCCATTAAAGCTGTTTCCTCAAGGTTTCCCCGAGTGGCCTCTACTTCTTCAGAATGGAGGGGTTTGTGTGAGATATGCGCGTCAGCCAGAGACGCGCAAGAGGCCCTGTTCTACAAGTTGGCTGGGGCTTCACTGGTTCCTGCATCTGCAGTCTTTTGTCGTCCAAGGTATTGGAAATGCCTCAGCCCGGCCCACAGCGCAAGCTAAGCAAGGGCCGCTGCCAGGCGCAGCCCGTGACTTCACGGGAGGTGAGATTCACTGCGATCATAGCCTGCGGCCCGGCGGATGCCTATACTGGGGGCTTGAACGTATAGGGGACCCGAGGAAACACTGGGACTATATACACCGGGACCTGTCATCACCGCGTCTTGCCCTGCATGGCGCCAGCCTATACGGGCGTAATTCAGCCAATTCCCCACGCAACATCTTACCAGGAATGGAGAACTCTGGGAGTTGCAGTCAACATTGTACTGCAATTGGTGTGCGAACACATGATCTGGGGTGGCGAGCAGTCCCACCAATGGGATGAGTGCAGGACATTTGTAAGGCGTGGTTGGGACGAGATTCGGAAAGCAGCGGCATCTGATGAAGGCGGAGCTCGCCGAAATGCATTATGCCACAACGCTGTCCATTAAAGCTGTTTCCTCAAGGTTTCCCCGAGTGGCCTCTACTTCTTCAGAATGGAGGGGTTTGTGTGAGATATATATATATATATATATATATATATATATATATATATATATATATATTTGTTCTTTTGGTACTTTGTATGAAGATATATCTTGGAAGGGTTGTAGTTAACCGAGTGGTAAAACGCAGAATTACGAATCTGAAAAATTGTCTTGCAGGTTTGTGTTTTACCCTCGTTTTCCTGCAAGTACTCCCGTTAGTTCACCTTACTGGTTTTCTGTCAATGCTTTTTGTTACTTTTGCCTTCGTACTTTCTTTTAAGGCATCATAATCCTAGACAAGATGATTTTAAAAATTGTATTACAAAAGTACTGTAATTCAGCACTAAAATATCAGTTTAATCATTTTTGATTTTCAAATTATGACACACATACAGAGACTGTACTAACCATGACAGAAAATCTGGTTGCAAAATATATGTGCAAAGATAACATACAGAGTCAAAGCTAGAACGATCTGGAAGTAACGCGATAGTTAAAGACATAACACTATTTGATCACAAAAAAAAAACCTTTTACAAAAAATACCAAGCAGCAGGACTATACTGAAAAAGCAAATTGTTACTACAACGCCACAGACAAAATTAGATTTCTCACATTAGACTAAGCATAAAATACAAGCACAGAATTGACTCGCTTACTTACCGGTAATGTTCATTACTCCGAGTCATAGTCTTCCTCGTCACAGTCACTAAGGAGCACCCCGTGTTCCAGACACAGCATTTACCCATAAATTAAAAAGGTCCTCACCCAATATGGCCGCCTGACAGGAAGTACCTGTCACCTGGCCTATAAGGGTGGGACCAACACAGGAAACATCCTGAAATACAAAAGCAGAAACTAAAGAAAAGACAATAAAGTTGTTCGTCCCCTCCCCACCCCAAGGGCGGGCGGGAGGGAACATGACTGTGACGAGGAAGACTATGACTCGGAGTAATGAACATTACCGGTAAGTAACCGAGTCATTACCAACCTCGTCCGTCTTCCTCGTCACAGTCACTAAGGAGCGTATACCCAAGCGCCGGACGAACAAAGAAACAGACATCCAGGATGCCAAGAAAATACAATGCAGATAAGCACAATTAGTGAACAGCTGCAAGGACGGCGGAGCCAAAATCCCAAGAACCACTCCCATCCGAAAGAAATGGGATAAGAAGGCACATGGGGAGGACCAAGACGCCGGAGCACAAAGTACCAACAAGGAGGCCCCTTGAAGAAGCCCAGGTAGAAAGACACACCACGAGTGGAACGACCCTGCAAGACCGGGGGAAGAGAGACCCCCGGAAGCAGGAAGGCCAAAGAGAAGTGGACCGAACCCAACAGGATGAGAGGCCTACGTAGGACGATGGCCCCGCCGGTCAACCCCAAAGGCGACAAGAGAAAAAAAATAAAAAAAATACACCAGTCAAAGGGAGGCCGCACGCCAAGGCAGATCACCAGAGCCCAAGGCAACCAGGAAACGGAGCCCATCCCCACCCCGAAGAGGGGCAGCCGAGGACAACAGGGGAAGAAGGTCCGGTCAGGATGAAGGACCAGGTAGGCAGGGAAGAAACGCAAGAAGAGGATGACAAGCAAACGTCAAGCACCCTTGAGCCAACAGCACCTGGAAGCCCCAGGTGGCCTCCTATCCAGGCACCAACCAGGCCCGACCCTGCTTAACTACTGAGATCAGACAAGGACAGGTGCATGATACGGCGGAATGGCCGTAGGCCCCAATGTTGCCCAAACGTATTGGACCAGAATGTAAGCATGAAGGACCAAAGGAAGAGCCCCAGCGGGGGAACAGGCGAAGCAACGACAGGCCATCGCAGGAAATTAAACTGCGCAGAAGGCAAGTAGTCAAGGACTCAAGGGAGACGAGAGAGGACCCCCGGAAAGCCGAAATGGCGGACCACCGGCAGCGGAGAGCAGACTGAGAAGCACAAGCCACTCAGAAGGAACACAAGCACAGAACCCCTTCACAGGCAATAGGGAGAAACCCCGCGAGGTAGAAAACCGCCAGTGACGGACGCAGACCCCAAGGGTACAGAACGTCCGAAATACCGGGAAGAACAAGTACCACAAAGTGAAACCATGAAAGCAGAGGCAGTATAGAACCCAAGTGCTGTGGGAGCCAGTGCTACCAGAGGCACAAGACGTACCACAGAGCTATAGCTCATTGGGTGTAACATAGCCGTAACTACTGACCGGGAACCACAAACCAGGGAAACAGCCTACTGATGGCAGGGTGGAATGGCCGTAGCAGAACATGAACACAAATCTGCGGAGAAAAGACAGACCTAAAACTCTAGGCCACAACATCACCGCCATCAACCTCCAAACCCCCAACGTCAACCGGCTGAGCACCAGGAGAGGAAACAGGAGAGGAAAGCGGAGAAGGGGACAGCGGGAACCACCACAGAGGAGTAACCGCCAGGAAGGGACACCAAAGCCGGCGAGGCACCAAGCACCAACACCCCATGCAAAGAAGGGCGGAAACCATGGCAGAAGGGCAACCTGAGGGGACGCAAGAACCCCAACCAGGGCCACCCGAATCACCCGCCAAGTCCCTGAAGAAAAAGAGAGCCAGCCGAACCGCACGCCCAAGTCACTCTCCCCGGCAAAGAAAGAGCAGTCAAAGAGGAGAGCGAGCGCCCCCCAAAAGGCGAAGAAGTCACGGGTCACATGAAGGCAGGTCGGACCTGAAAACCACACGTCGGCAGGAGACGGTCAAGTGCAGTGGAGCAGCGAAAATAGCAGCCAGCACCACACAAGACGGGAACACCCAGCAATCCGCTGGGAACCAAGAACCCTGAGCCCGACAGTACATGAGAAGGGAGTAGACGTGAGTCGGAGACATCACAAGGAACCCATGAAACCCCAGGCCAAGCCACATCAACGCCACAACCACCAGGACAAAAGGAAGACGATGAAGATCAACCAGCCGACAGGGAAGGAAGCAGCATGGGCAGGAACCGAACCCGGGCCCTGCGAGAGCTGACGCCACCAGAGGCACAAGACACACCAATGAGCAAAAGCCCCTTGGAGACAAAGCACCCCAGGAGCATGCATTAGACCCCCCAGGGGATCCAAATGCCAAAGGAAGCACCCGAGGGACAGAGGCCAACCCAAAGGGGAGGACACAAAGGTGGTGCAGACCCAGGGCAAGAACCGCAACACCCCCGAAGAGAGGAAGCACAAGGTAGCCCACAGCACCCAGTATATCCAGGCGGGAACACATCCTGGACAAACCAGACCATGCAGACCCCCGAGAACAGATGCGCAGGCATGTACAGGGCTGTACGGCAGTAGGCACCAAAGGGCCAAGGAGCCAGAAGGGCCCCAGAGGAGCCCCAGAGGAAAAAAGAGGCAGGAGCCGCTGCAACACACCAACTTGACCGGAATCATAAAGAAGGCCACGGACAAGAGACCCAAGAAAGGGCAGAGACCCCTGACGGGTCCGATGAAATATAGAGAGCCGCAACCCAGACCCAACACCGGCCCAGGATCCAACCACCACCGGGCTAAGGACCTAGGAGCCAGAGAAGACGAGAGAACCAACCCGGCCTCCCACCGTGAGAGAGGCATCGGGAAGGGCAGCACCAGAAGGCAGATGCCGGAAGACGGAAGAGAAGGTGCGCCACGGCCAAGACCTCACCCCCGAAGGGACCGGGAGGCACCCCGCACAAGACGGGGGAAGACCAAAGGCATGCCCGCATGAGCCTGTGTCACCAGAGGCACACCAACGAGTAATAGCACCGTGGGGCCAAGTTATAAATTAGATTTATATAGCGCGAACTAGACCCGAGACATCGGGTATCAGAGCGCTTTACATGCCAAAGAGGAGGCAGCAGAGGCGCTACCGAGAGGCATCCGCCCCCCAAGAATATACCAGAAGGCACGGCGAGCACGTGACAGCAGGACAAAACCAAAGTGGAAGAGACAGAGACCATAACCACAATGCCACGGTGACACAACGAGGCAAAGCCGGCTGCAAAACATGCGACAATGCACAATGAATACAGAAGAAGCAGCAGACACCCAGAGCAGGATGAATCCGGACAGAAAACACACATGCAAACATTAAGTCATGTCAGAAGCGGGATTCAAACCCAAGCCTTCAGAGGAGACTGTGGCCTAAACACAGCGCCTTAGACCACTCGCTTACATGGAGCGCAAAGACACCCCGTCTGGGGAATGCGCGCAGCACAAGGCAAAGCAAGGTACAAAGTCCGGCGAGCACATGTAAAATGTGACAAAGGATGCATAAACATCACAGGCAGGAATCAAACCCGTGCCCTGCGAGAAACCAACACCACAGTGGGACACAGTGGCAGGTGACAGGGAGATAACCCAGGGTGCATTTAAATTCCAAACGCAAAGTACCAAGGCATTGATGTACAAATGAGTACCCGTGAAGGAGAAGGGTCCGTGAGAGGGCAAGGAGCCAAGCCTGCACACCACATTCCACGGCAGAAGAGCCGAGGACCCGGGCACCCAGCCCCCACCCCAAGCAGCCCAGCTGCCAGCGGCGGGACCACAAGACGCCCACCACGAGGATCAATAAGTAGTGCCTCATGCAGCGTCAACAGATGGAAAGCGCAACACATCACCGGGATGCATTAAGCGGATATCCCAGTACATAAGACGCGTAGCCGAGACCCGGACCGGGATCATCGGAAACAGCAGCCACTCCCAAGAGCACAATAAAGTGCAACAACAGTGGACTGTGAAAAAACCACACAGAAGCACAGTTAAACATATAGCAACTGGCTACAACAACTCAGAGGACCGGGGGGAGGATCGAACGCTCCCCGCATCGCACAGTCCTCGTAGTCACTCCCTGGGACGTGCAAGCTATCTGCATGGGAGCAGCAGGAGCTCATTGTACAAGTACTGCACACAAGCCAACCACAATCCATCCTTCAAGAGGAGGAAAACAAAAACGCACCTGATCGCTCAAGCGTAGGTAGCGTAGACGGGAATGTCACAAACCCTGCACCGCCGCATCCCAGACGCTCATTGTGGGGCGGCGGTGCAAATGCAAATAATATGCTGGGCAAAGCGGACAGGCAGCTGCCCCCATCGCTCAGCGCGGGAGGGGCGCCAAACAAAACCGCCGCCCCCTCCAAACAATTAAAAAAGAAAGCAACACTTACTTCATATCCAAAAACTCACATCAAGTGAAATGCACAAGGAGGAGGGGAGCGGCGTCTGTAACACAAACGGGGACGCTAGAGCAGACCCCGGAAATAATAAAATAAAGATACATTATCGAGACCGGACAAACGAACCGCCTCGGACACTGTAGATGGGTGTTCTGCAGGAACACAGAGAAAAAAACAGGATGTTTCCTGTGTTGGTCCCACCCTTATAGGCCAGGTGACAGATACTTCCTGTCAGGCGGCCATATTGGGTGAGGACCTTTTTAATTTATGGGTAAATGCTGTGTCTGGAACACGGGGTGCTCCTTAGTGACTGTGACGAGGAAGACGGACGAGGTTGGTGATGCATAATTTCCAACCATTGTTAACCACCGTAGTATGTTTTTCAAATGCATGGAGCAAAGTAATTTAAAGGAGCTATGACGCTGCGGTGTCCCACTGCACCCTTGCGTCATGCCCATAGGTGTGCGTCTGCGCCCTTATATTCGAAAGTTTGGTGCGATAACATAGCAGTAGCGGCTCCTCGAGGGAGTGCTGCAGGCGGTGGGGCAGGGGAGGGGCAGGGTGGGGGGTAGTAAACTCCAGAATACCCCCGAACTGAGTTGAGTAACTAAATAAATAAATAAAACGAATTACATTGCGCGCGCTGCAACGCCAAATCGGCGATGCAGCGCGCAATGTAATTCAACTCCGTTCGGCCGTATTCCGGAGTCTACTAGCCCCCACCCTGCCCCTCCCCCGCCCCGCCCCGTCCACCGCCACGCAGCACTCCCTCGAGGAGGCGCTACTGTATAGTATCAATGTTTGGTCTTCAAATCAAGCAGTTTAGCACTGAAAATATCACTGGAATAAAAAGAAAAAAAACGTTGCCACTTTCAATGATCAGAAATTACAAATGTCAGGACTGAAATTGTCTTTTCCTACACCACTACTTAAATAAAATAATATTGCATCAATTTTATTCTACGACGCACTGGACATTTTTTTTCCTCCTTGCTATGGTAATGGAGGAATGGAGAAGCATTTTCTTCGATTGGACCAAATAAGTAGATATGAGCTTCTGCTTATGTATTCTCCACCATGCGGCACATTGTCCATCTCAAACATTTAGGGACGTATTTACATGCCCCATGCGCAGCCAGTGGGTCACGTTTAATATGAGAAAAAAGTGACGTACCGGTGGCGCAAGGGCTTGCAAATAAGCCCCTTAGTATTATCTGTGCTTTGTGCAGATGACACATTGTCGCCGGTGAGCATGGCCGTAAATTGTGAGACAAGTGCCTTGGACAGCCAGTCAAATACTGAACGTGAAAAGGTCAGGCTGGAACCGACAATTGTTATAAATCACAGATGGCAGACAGGGAGACGTTGCGTGCCATATCTCATGCCTCTGACACTGATCTTAGGGGCATAATTAAATGGCACAGTGTCACTCTTGTCTTGCATCAAAGATTGTGTACCGAAGAATCGTTACTCATCTTAAAGTTAATCTATTCTCATTATAAACTCCAGGTGCCAACATTGTGAATACCGTCTCACGTTATGTTTTATGGGGACACATGTTTACAAGGGCTGAATGGAAGCACCCGATCCATTCTCTGTGGACTGCTGAGCTGCTGGCGGAGACCGAAGGATGTGATGTAAAGCTGCGTTTTAGCGCCTTCCTAGAGATATATTTTTAAACAAAAATACTGGCAAAGGGTTTTAAGTACGAGCCATCAAAAATGATTTTCTTTCTTTGTTTCTTATATGTTGTTTTTTTAATTGAAAAACATAAATAAAGCCTGGCAGTGCTTGAGAGCGCGGAACAAAAACGAGCGGACTGCAGCAGAATTAAACGAACATAGAAAATTCGCCCATGTTAATTTAATTGATGATGACAAAGTCACAAACGCAGCACTATTTAAAAGCTGTAGAGAAAGCAAGGGATAATTAGAGCGAAGAAAAGAAGTTAAGTAAGCGCACAACGTGACATTCCCTCCTCCCCAAATTACATCACCTTACCGCCGCTATGCCCAAGAACTCTCAGAATCAAGGTATGTGGTCACGGCGTAGCCTTTTTATTCACATCAAACCAAGTAATTCGGCACATGCTATCACCAAAGAAAAGTATCCTTCTTGGATATATAACAATTATTCACAGCTTCACTTTTTCTCAGCATAAACATGTCAACGGCAGTAAGGAAAATAGGTACAGCATTACACTTTAACTTTTAACTCGGCCGTACACTAGAACTTGGCCGTACATTTGAACTTGGCCGTCTCGGCCCACATCTTCCACTCTGCTGCGCACGTTGCGCCGGCCGGCTCCAACGCGCTACAGCCAACAGTGGCATTACTCGACAACCTGGGCACCGCATACCGCACCGGCCCACCGGGGTACCTGAACACCGCCAGCCTCCCCAAAACTGTAGTCAGTCCATACATTGTGGGTTAGGGCAGTAGAGTGCAGGACCACCGGTAGGTCTGTCCCTCCTCCCCGCCTACCCAGTGCACACGTGTAATCTACCCCTTCCTGGGGTTCATGGAATGGCTGCACCTCCATTGTTGTGCATCCCTTTGTTGTAAACTGTCAGCGATCCGCCACAGGGTGAGAAGCTCCCCGGCGCACTTGCCCTCCCCCCCCTCCCTGACGCTGACAGTGCATAATTCACCATCAACCACTACCAGAGTACTCGTATGCCACGTTGATACCTCTATAAATATACATGGCATCCACTGGCATCACCCTGTAGTGGCCCTTAAATGTTTAAAACATTAGTAAATTCTGTAGTGACCCTTAAATGCTAAAACTTTAGGAAATTAAATTGTCAATGCAATTAAGCATAGCAATAAGTTGTCCCTACTTTTGAACACTTTGCTGCGCACCCTGTGCAACAGGCCACAACCCCGACCGTGCTTAATTCATTATAACCCGGTGCAACCATAGTACATATTTGGATATTTATATTATTATGCATGGCATCACCCTCTAGTGACACTTATATGTTAAAAGCCTATGGAAATTAAAATAGTCATTGCCGTTACCGACCGTGCTTAATTCATTATAACCCGGTACAACCATACTAGTATCCTATTTGGATATTTATATTATTATGCATGGCATCACCCTCTACAGCAAATAGTTGCTTAATTCATCATAACCCGGTAGAACAGTACTAGGATTCAAGTTGGATAATTATCTTATTATGCATGGTATCACCTTCTAGTGACCCTTATAAGATAAAGGGCTTAGGAAATTAACATTGTCATTACCGTTAAGCATAACTTTAAGTTGTCCATCCTCCTGAATACTCCTCTGCGCACATTGCGCCGGTAGGCCACAACGCGCTACAGCCAATAGTTGCAGTACATGAAATCCAAGGCATCGCATAACACACCAGCCCTCTGCTACCTGGCCCTTCCCAAAGGGAGCTTGCCAACAAGTGGGTCTGACAACTGCATCCCCGTACATCTCCTTTACTATTAGGAAAGGGGCATTGCATACCGCATTGGCCCCACTGGGCAGTGCTTAATTGACATTAGAGACTGCCTGTACTGCGCTCCTTGTGCCGGTAGGCCACAACGCGCTACAGCCAATAGTTGCAGTACATGAAATACCAAGGCATCGCATAACACACCAGCCCTCTGCTACCTGGCCATTCCCAAAGGGAGCTTGCCAACAAGTGGGTCTGACAACTGCATCCCCGTACATCTCCTCTACTATTAGGAAAGGGACATTGCATACCGCATTGGCCCCACTGGGCAGTGCTTAATTGACATTAGAGACTGCCTGTACTGTGCAATGAGTGTTGCCAAAAAGTGAGTGACAACTGCATCACCTGTCCATCTCCTTCACCATTAGGAAAGAGGCATGGCATACCGCATTGGCCCCACTGGTCATTCTTTAATTGGCGTTAGAGACTGCATGTACTGTGCAGTACTTATTTCCCAGGACCGGCCGACATTGTTGAATATTGGGCCCTGGAACAGCAGAAATATGAACACCTGCCCCCACTGTGCCGTTATCCTTGAACAGAGAGCCGTGGGGCAGCAGACATTTGGGCACCTACCCTCACTGTTTAAATAAAGAAACCGTGGGACCGGGACCCCTGATCACGGGAGACTCCCGGCCATAAACTATGCGGGTCCATTCTAGGCCTGGGCGTAGCCCGCTGAGTTTTGCTACGCGGAACTCCGCGAAGTTACCAAAAAACTCCGCGAAGTTCCGCGAGTGGCGTAGCACAGTGCGAACTGCAGTTTGTGCTGTTATTCCTGCCGCTCGGGTAGTAATTCTACCCGAGCGGCAGCTCGCGCTCGCGAACTTACCGTTCGCGATCGCGAACTTACTGTTCGCGATCGCGAGTGGGGAAAAAACCCTGCTGCACATCGCGAAGCGGAGTTTTCTGCACTCCGCGAGCTCCGCGGAGTGCGGAGTGCAGAAAACTCCGCAAACTCCGCGAACGGAGCGAAGTTCACTGCCCAGGCCTAGTCCATTCCCCACCTTGCGAAAAAGGGGACTGACGACTGCATCCCCTGTACATCTGCTTTACCATTAGGAAAGGGGCATTTCCATACCGCCTTGGCCCCACTGGGCAGTGCTTAATTGACGTTAGAGACTGCCTGTACTGCGCAGTAAGTTTCGCCAAAAAGTGAGTGACAACTGCATCACCTGTTCATCCACTTCATTAGGAAAGAGGCATTGCACACCCCACCATACACCATACTCTGCCTATAAATACTTGACAACGTAGGAAAGCCACTCTAATTATGGGCGATTTTATTAACTACCATTGCCTGTGGAATATGCCACCAATAAATCGCCCCCGTTAATGGGATGCGTGTTCTCTAAGCATTTTCCTTCTGAAAGCCTACTCCATCAGACCTTACAAAAGGAGTACTGCTTTTGAATGGAAAAGAAAGTTTTATGTAAATACTTGGCAAATTAAGCGACGCCCACTAACAGTGTACAAATTATTGGGATGAGCATTGAAATGCATTTCTGCTCCAAAGTCCACTCCATGTTAAATGTGCCTGACCCCCTCAGCCCTTACTAAGGACTGCTGACACCAATCCCCGCATTGCATGTGGATTTTGTTAAAAAGAAATCGCTACCTGGTATTGGGATGCCTTTAAAGTGCATCTCGTTCCCAATGCCCACTCCTCGTTAAGTGTAGAGTACGCCATCAGCCTCACACCAGGTTGCTGACACCTGAAAGGGGAAGAGAAATTCTGCAAATAAATACTTGACAATGCATAGCACCATCCTACCATTCATTTAATTCTTAACAATTCCCCATAGGGCCTACATATTCTGTCAACCATAAATATCCACGTGTAATTGGGCCCTTATATAAATAGCCACACTACCCAAGAATGTGACCTCTGACAGAGCCAAGGGGAGCCTTAGTGAAGGGTGAATAGCCCCCATTGTACCCCAAAAGCGTAACACCCCCATTTTATAATATGCGACTTGCCTACCAATACAATAGCTGCTGGCGATGATAGAAAATCATTGTCCCAACTTGCCACAAATCATTTACACCATCCCAAATGGCCCATGGTCACTACCCTGTCTCCGCAGCCCGTCCATATTATTGCCACAAAGCATGACTTGCACTTGCCCCGCGCATCCTTTCCACCAAAAAGGGGGCATCAAGGTGCCGAATAACAGATGCTTATTTTCCAACTGAAGTGTGATTATTTGCTTACCAGCGACAAGATAAAAGGTTAAATGTACCCACCACGTGCACAAACACGTGCGCCCTTTCCAGATTATGTAAAATTCCCAAGGCATTAAATTGTAGCCAACAAGAACTATGGTGTTACAAATATTTTAACCAAGAGGTCAAACCCGGGGCCCCATAACTGATGTATTAATCCCGCAATCCAACCGGCCTGGCCAGACGACGGAACCAGCCATTAATGAACATAATTAACAAACACGTGCACACTTTCCAGATTATGTAAAATTCCCAAGGCATTAACTTTTTTTTCCCAACAAGAACTATGGTGTTGCCAATATTTTAACCAAGAGGTCACACCCGTGGCCCCATCACGGATGTATTAATCCAGCAATCCACCCGGTCTGGCCAGACGATGGAACCAGCAATTAATGAACATAATTCACTAACCCATGCACTCGTTCCAGATTATGTAAAATCCCCAAGGCATAAATTTGAAGCCCACAAGAACTATGTTGTTGCAAATATTATAACCTAAGGCAACCATAATACCCATTGCGTAATGCTGGCAAACAACCCAAAACAGGAATGTACCGAAAAGTAACCGCACCCAACGTAACCCCATCGCCCCACCACTGTAAATTATTATTATTATTTAAAAAAAAAAAAAAAAATCCTGCCCTGAAGCTCATGCCTTCTGATGACCGCAATCCGAAAATGCCTCCACGTAACAGCCCCAAACCATTTATTCGGGAAAATAGCCATGAAGCGGTCCGCCCCAGAGAAGTACAGTATTTAGTGCCTTCTAAAGGCAATTCGTCAATGCTAGGGCTCTAGCAAAGCTTATTTGCACTGCAACTAGATATGGGAGGGAGAGGTGAACCATTTCCTTTTGTGTGCCAGAAATCCAAAAATAAACAGTATTCTCTCCCCCTTATGAGTCCGCTGTATCCGTGCATTGCCGACTGCGGCCATAAACTAACGTGCCCGGCCTTCCCAGCCTTTGAATGTAATTGCACCAGTAGGAATTGGAAGAAAGAACAAGGCCTGTTACAGAAGAACTGTTATTGGTGTATCCAGAAATACCCCGATGTATTAAAGCCACATAAATTATGACTGAACCTTTCAGCTGTGTGTAAGAAATGCCCAAACTATTTTATGGCCCCAAGGTATACAAATAGTGCCACTTTCACAATGCCTAAAGCCTTCCTAGATGCCGAAGTATATTAAACACGGGCTGTGTCTTACAGCACCACCACCATCCTTACGGCAGGCCCTTTCCGTCCCCCACCCATTCCTGTCCCAAAGCAGCCAGACTTGCCATTCGTTTTTGTGGGACAAAATTATTTGTGGGGCCCATCCCAGTTTTCGCCCAATTAATTTTGGGAAAATGTGTGGCAAATGGCGCATTTTCAAGCACAACGGCCAGAACCTGAGAGGATTTAAGCACTATCTAACGTACGCTATATTTTGATTAATTCAGGATGTAAAATGTTGTTTTGTGCACAAGTGATCTTTAAGTTATTTTCATTAATACAGAACTGTCAAAGTGGTCTAAGCCAATTCTGGTTTACACTTTGCATTCTGGTACTGGTAACTGGGAAAACCACAAATACCAGAATGAAAAAAATAAATAAATAAATAAATAAAATAAACAGGACTTCACGATCTATGCACACCTGCCATGTGGCAACATGGGAACTGTGTTACTTGACTTCACTAGGAGCAATACAGTGGAATTCCTTGCTGTCATGAGCATGCGCATTGATGTATCTTCTCATTACTACAAATAGTTTAATTTTCATAAGGTAGGATTTCTAAAAGATAATGTCTGCTTTGGATAGCTATACTCACACTCAATTACAGAAACTGCAGGACACATATCAGTGTGTTGTCAGTCATTTGAAAACTGTTTCCAATGTTTGAGTTTCTATAACATTTCTGTTCTGTTGGATAACAGAAGCAGGAGTAGCATTTTTACACTTCCAAAGGCTTATTCGTGGAAGGGGAAAGTCCTGCTGTGCGGAAGGCTCCCTGTCCTTGCCACTCCTTCCCCCTTCCTGAAACATTTCAACTGTCTCAGGGGTCTGAGAGTCACTTTCCAGAGTTCAGATGTTGGAGACTGAGGCTCAGCAGAGGTAGCTAGCTATACATGCAGTTCACTGGTCGGGTTTGATGTGTGCTGCTGATTACCTCCTATACATTTTCCTCTGAGGTTGTAGAGAGATCCCTTAATTTTGCATTTTCTGCTACATCTCTTTTATCTATCTCTCCTCCTTTCAACTCTTTACTTTCCACTGTTAAAATAAAAATGTCACCAAGTATCTAGTCCAAAGAAACATTGGGCAGATATAGTAGCATTATGTGCCAGGTTTCTGTTCCATGACAAGGAGAAGCGGTGCTTTCTCCCTCCGTTAAAGACCTCTGATTGACATGGCTGTTGAAAGACGAGTTTAAAAACGGCAGCTAGGGGACGTTCCTAAACTCCGCATCCATAAACTATTCATCCGTCTTTTCTTTCACAGAAAATTATTCGACGCTCATGACATAACGTGTTAGTAATCCCTTTTCTACCTCCGAGGATATGCTCTATTCCGCCACTCAAAGTGATATGTGTGTATCGATCTTGCTTAACCACTTAACCGCGGCGGCAATTCCGCCGCGGTGCGGCGGTTTAGCGGAGTGGGCGGGGCCGCGTCGGCCAACGGACGTGCGCAGCACTACGGAGGTAGTGCTCGCGACGGCCGTTGGCCGACAGAAGCAGCGAAGGGGTTAATGTCCTGCAGCCAGCTCAATAAATAAATATTAGGCGATCTCCGGCCCAAGAGTTTGCAGTGCGAAACGAATCGGGCTACCTCCCCACGCAACGAACAGTACTGCCAACTATCTGCCTCAAACAGCAGAAATGTAATTCCTTCCGCGCGTATGTTCAAGCGCGACCCCGGGCCGCCATCGAACCCCAGACCATGCAGCCACGCCCCCTACACGTGGCGCGCTCTCTACCTTTCTTCCTTTTTCTTTTTTTTTTTTAGCTAAGCATCACCTTCTGCAGTGCGAACGCGAGCCCTTGCGGGGACAGATGAAAGCCAATAATGGCGCTGCGGAAACCTGACCTAACGTTCAATTACGCTGATCTTGTACACACTTCTTAACAGACAGTCGAAGTGTGTTCAGCCTGCAGTTGCAGCCTGCTGCATAAAATACTAAGTTTCTCGTTCCGGTAATTTAAACATCTCCGAACCCTGGATGATATAACCTTTCAATGAACGTAACATTGCGAACATTGCGATGTTGTCTGTGCGGTCCCTTGCCCTTCCATCTCTTCGTAGAGCGCCCATTATGCGCTGCGGGAAACGCACGGAACACAAACCTCACAATAATAAAAAATGCCCTTTAAGAGGGCGAACCTCTACGCCACGGCCGCCTCCCAACCCAGCTTGCCACACAATGCCAGCCGCCGACCGAACACTTTCCTCTTCATCGACGATGCTCCTGTGGTCCTGCTGTGGTCCGAGGAGACAAAGAGAATGAAACTCCCAGAGCCCACCCTTAAATAACCTACTGAGTTTCGTTTCATCCCGATGACCTCAATAGGCCAGCCCATCTTTATCCAGCCCCTCTTCTCACGGCCAGACCCCGGAGGAGGCGCAGCCCCGTGGCGCTACTAAGGGCGCCCCTCCGCTGGGCGCGGGGGGTGCCTGCTCAGTACCCTCAGAGGGAGGAGCAACAAATATTGCTTATGTCTGATTTGCCGGCAATGCAGACACAGCCCACTGTTGTGACCCAGGGGCAGCCCTATGACTAGGCTTCACCGGGGTGCTGTGCTCGGTGTGGGGAGTCTGTGTAATAAAGGGCCCACACACTGTTGGTTGTCTGGTGCAGTACTGCGTAGGCACGGCCCCGCCCCTTTATTTCTTAACTCGGGCCCCGTGACCTTCGGACCATACCAATAGCACCTGAGGCCTGGGGTGCTTGGAACAACATTCCTCGGCCTGCAATATTACATTCCTCCTTTACTCAAGTGAACAAAAACAGACAAAAACAGAACACTTGATTCAAGCATGAAAAGGCTGGAGACATCCCTGGGAGGAGGGCAGCAACAAACAAAATCCACTGGCTAAAGGATAATGGCGGCCTTGGGTAGTAGCAGCTCAGACCTGGTCTCCGGCATTACTAGTGCATCAGATAGTCTTGAAACTTACGGGATGGAGTGGGGTTCTTCCGTAGGGTGTACAGGGGCAGGCCGCAGTCAGATCCATTTTGCATTGGGGTGGGTCTCCCAGTGTCCCCTTCCACTGATGATGGACGGCCAGCTTTGTTGGTTCAGGATCCACCATGGGCCACTGTGTGGGCTCTGGTCATTCAGGATGAAGGATGGGTGAATCTACCTCTTCTTTGGGGCCGTCAGGGATTCCAGACAAATGCTCATCTTCTGGGTGAAAGTTCCTGCATCTTTATTGCCCCGTAGGGCATCCATGATACTGTTTGAAGCAGGAAACATTCCGGGTGACTATCTCTTGACCTATTTACACTGACACCATGGTCCCTTGGATCCTCGTAACTCAACGTGGGTGACGTTCGAACAGGAGTCTGAACTTGCTCCCTGGGTACCTATCTCTCACCAGCACCCAGTCCCCTACGCAGATGCTTGGAGCCTTGGCTCGCCTGCGCTGTGATGCACCGTGGTTCTGTTCTTGTCGTCAGAAGCGTGCTTGGCTGCTTGAAACTGGGGTATTTTCCCACATCAGATGGGTTGAATTACATTCTCAACCCTTCGTCCTAAACAGAGGATACTGGATACTACACTTGTGGTGGTGTGAAGGGGTCAGGTGATAGTCTCAAAAATGCCTAGATGGCCTTTTCAATGCATTATTGCTCCATCTGTGCTATACAGACTGTTTTGGTGATAGTCCTAATGAATCTATCTAGCTCTCCGTTACCTTGAGGCCAAATGAGGGATGCTCTTGAAATGCTTGGTCCTTCAAGACAGAAAATAGCTGGCCAGGTCCTGAACATTGAAGGGTGGTCCATTATCAGTGCTGAGTTCTCTTATGAGGCCATGAGTGGCTATGATCGTCTCTAGTTTTGGAATTGTCTCTTTGGGGGAGGTGGAGGTGGTTCTTACTCCACCTCCCGGTATTTGGAGAAATCGTCTAAGAATACTAACAAATGCCTGCCATCCAGCGGGCTGCTGAAGTCTGCACTGGCAAGGTGCTACGGAACCTCCGGACTCTGTTCGGTGATGAGAGGTGTCAGGGAGTTCGGCATTCGGGTGGCATAGCATAGGTCACATTGTCAGACTGTCTGTCCAACTCAGTCCTGCAGATCGGGAAAGCACAATTCTATGCGCAGCATGTTATTAGTTTTGACAACCCCTTGGTGGGACCCATGGGCAAGGCCCACCAGACATTGGGTTAGGCAGGCTAGTATGATGATCCAGGGTCCTCTCAGCATACACCCATCCACCATGACAGGGAGCTTATCTTGTATGTTATGCAGGGAGATTAACGTGCTCTGGGCTTCTGCCACCTTCTGAGATAGTTATGTAATGATGGCATTCTACTTTCATGACCGAGTTGCTGCTCCTTACATATTCCTCCACATTAGCAGCTTCCAGTTCTTCTGGAGGTATTGCCGGTTCATGTGTGTCATGACAGGTAGTTGGCGGGGTTGTGGGCGCCAGGTCTATATTCCACTGAGAAGTGGTATTCTTGTAGCTGGAGTGTCTCGATTTGTGGCAGAAGTGCTGATGCAGCGGGATCAGTAGTTTGTAATCAGTGCTGACTGTGAACAGGTGGCCATATAAGTAAATGTGGAAATGCTGACACCCCAATAGATCGCAATGACCTCTTTTTCGATGTGGGAATACTACTGCTCGGTAGGGATCAGTGTGCGGCTGGCATATGCGATGGGGGCTGTTAGAAATGGGGTTTCTGGTTGGCTAAAGTATGCACCTAAGCCAGGAAGAACCCACCACTCTAGTCAGGGCAAGTAAGTTACACACCAAAGATAGCCTGTGTTTACCCTCTGGTAGCTTGGCGCAGAGCAGGCTGACTTATCCTGGGCAATGTGTAAAGCATTTATGCAACACACTCACACAGAAACGCAATGAATCCACCACAAAAGAGACTCCACATAGGATTATACATAAATATATAGCATATTATCCATAACATAAGACCAAAATGACATGAATCATAAATACCGTGCATATTATGAGAATCCTGAAGTAGTACTCATTATACTGACAATGCAAGAATCAAAACAACATACATCATGGCATCAGGGCATGTACTGCAGCAGATTATGAAACAAAAACAAAACATATGAATCATCACATGAGTGCAAAGAGACAACACTTAAATCACCCTATTTCACCATAAATATTTTGCAGGCAATGCAGTCTGGTTCAGAGGCACCGACATACAATCCACAAACCATAGGGCCCAGCGCCTCTGCACTCCTACAAGCAGTATTACAGTAGACAATAGTATGTATGCATGACACGTAGGGCTCAGGGACACCTGTGCACCTACTACGTGTTATACAGTAATTCAAGCTTCCTGAAAGTGGCCAGTTCAGATTGAGGGGGGCTCCGTCAAGGACTTCCCCCAAACACCTGCCTTCCAAGGTACATCAGAACAGTGGGAGGTAAGCACACACTTCAGACTTCAGTGGGGAGAACTCGCTGGGTCCCCCCCTGTGTACAGGAAAACCGAGTGCAGCTGCCCACGATCACGCAGTGCTGCTTCTATGTCCACAATGCAGATGTCGTGGGGGGACCTCACTGGATCTTCGCACGCCGAGTAGGGCACAGCAGCTGCCCACTCACATACGGCCGTGGGTTGGAACAAGCTGCCAGCTGTTGGGTCCCGCTGCATCCGTATCTTCTACAGCCAGTACCTTAATGGGGGCCATGGGGCTGGGCCAGTCTCCCACGGTGCTGGCCTCTAATGCAGGGCTCCCACCGTGATGATGGATCCACAGCGAGTTGCACGGCTGGACTTAGAGTGGCCGAAGAGGCAATGGCGTCACCACTGGCAGCCTCGGTGCCTTGGTAACGGGTAGGAGAAGGGAAGCGGCCCGTGAATTCTATGCACAGCTGGAGTTGGATGCTGCTCGGTGGGGGTATAGCTTCCCTTCTTGGCACTTCACTTTCAGGAATAGATGGAGTGCGGCTCCTGGGGGCAATACATGCACCAGCTGCTCTCCGTAAAGGGCAACACGCACCACACGAGCTGCCCAATGAGGACAAAGACCCCCACAAGCTGTAAAGGGCAAATCATAAGCCAAATGAAGCACTGCTCCTCAACAAGAATAAGCACAAGTCACCCAGAAAAGCCAGGAGCAGTACAGAGCGCTCAACACATGCTGAGCTCCTGGGAGAACAATTAGGGGGCACACAGGGAGCGGCAGGCAGGCCAGCCCATAAAGGTCCTTAGCAGAGTTGCATTCCCTCCAGCAGCACAACAGGCAGCAGGTCAGCCCAACAAAGTAGGTAGTCCTAATGGCGCTCTCTCCTGCCAGCAGCATCTGGCTTCAAGTCCCATGCAGCATCTAAAATCATGGTGTCAGAGCCCCTGTACTTATAATTCAAAATGTCTTTGTTCAAGAGGAGACTTCAAAAGGAACCTTAAAAGTGCACAACAATCCCTTTCAACCCAGCCCAGGCTCCAGACAACAGTAGGGGGTAAATCAGCCTTTAACCAAACGGATGCGGAAGAACAGGACACATGCCTGTCTCCGTTGAGCAGCAGTGAACACTCCGTTGCTGCCACTAATACCGAGACTCATCGCTCGGATCTTTCTCACGACTCACATCGCTTGATTTAACTTGGATCCTATAAGAATTTTGAATAACCAGGAGCCACTCTGGTTTCTTTTGGGCTGTCACCCCTAATCCCCGTTCCTTGTCCTGATGAAGACCCGCCTTGACTACCTAATGGAGCTGAGTTTGGGTTGAAACGTCGACGACCTCACACGGTCCAGATTGACCAAGGCTCTGTGTGATTAAGAATATTCATTACACAGCAGGAGTTATTGTTGTTCCCTAAAATTCTGGCCTATTCTTTCCCATGTACATATTTGAAACCCACTGTACATATTACGCACTGAGCACCAGCACTGAGCACTAATGTCACTTGTTCACTTACCGTGTATATACCTCACTTCGTGTTGACAGCCGCATGCTATAAATGTGTAATATATATACATGATTCAATTTATATAAAAACAAGTGAGTAGACAGAAATTTGTGTCACGCTCTGGATTATTTGTTATGTTTTCTATCCTGTCTGGACTACTGAGATACTTATGTTAGTAACTACAAAATAACTACAAAATAATATATCCACACTAGGCGTTCTTACAAGAAATAAATGAAAACCCGACAGAACCATTGTGTTTGTTTTCTTTTGTGTGAGGGCAGGACACAACCTATACAATTGTAAAGTGTGAATGCCCTCTCCCGCTCCCAGCCAACTCTCCCTCTCCCACCCCAGGAAGACTATCATTATGCAGATGAATGCATGTGCAAGCCTGTCAAACCCAGCCAATCCTGTGTGATGGCTGTGTGGAAAGTATGCACAAAGTGTAGCTGTCACCCAGGCACATATGTGGATTGGAGTTAGGCTGCAAAGCACAGTCATAAGCACAGAGAAATGCCCACTTTCCAAAAGTGCCATTCCTAAAATAGTCATGTAAAATCCAACTACACCAGTAATCATGATGTATCACTACCATTCTAAACCTACCAGACATGACAACACTACTCCTTTCAGATCAGGAATTACCACTTAAAGGTATATAAGGGAATTCCCAATGCTAGCCTATGAGAGGAGTAGGGCTCACATTAGTGAGAAACAAAACAGGCTTTTTTGTCACTACCAGGATAAACCACACAATAAAGGCACATGTCCTACCTTTTACTTACACAGCACCCTGCCCATAGGGCTGCCTAGGGCCTAATTTAGGTGTGACCTATGTTAATAAAAGGGGAGTTTAAGGCTTGACAAGTAGCTTTAAATGCCAAGTCAAAGGGGTAGTAAACTGTGAATGCAGGCACTGCTGTGGCAGGCCTGAGACAGGTTTGAAAGGCTACGTCTGTCGGTGGCGCAAGCAGTGCTGCAGGCCCACATGTAGCAATGTATTTACAGGTCCTGGGTATAGGGGAAACCACTTTACAAGGGACTTATAAGTAAATTAAATATGCCAAACAGGTGTAAACTAATCATACCACGTTTAGAGGAAAGAGTCCATGCACTTTACCACTGAATAGCAGTGGTAAAGTGCCACAAGTCCTAATGCCAACAAAAAGAAGGTCAGAAAAATCAGAGGAAGAAGGCAAAAGTTTGGGGATAACCCTACAGAAATGGCCAGGTCCAACAAGGACCCACTTCCAGCATTGCTGTTTTTGAGACAAAACGGCCTCAAGGATGGTAGGACTGGCATCTGCTGCCAGCTCAGTGTCTTTGTTTGGATCTAAGTAGGTGAGCGTGGTGTTCTCTGACAGCACCTGTTTGGTATCATGAAAAGATTGCTCTTGCTTGGTGCCCCAGTGCAAGGGGGTTGATGCCTATATGAGGTCCCACAGCGGTCCGGTGAGTTGAGTAAGGTTCGGCATGAAACTGCTGCAATAGGTGACCAAACTCAGAAAACGTCTTACACCAGTGACCTTGGTCGGCGCTGGTCCTGACTGAATGTCGTGGACTTTGGCTGGGTCAGGGGTGATTACTTTGGCAGAGAAGCAGTAGCCATAGAAACATATCTCTTCCTTGAATGTTGCCACTGACATTTAAGCCTCCCTGAAGACCAGCCAGCGCTCTCCTGATAATATCCTGAAAAACTTCAGTGGGGCTGGACATTCCGAAATTGAGGCACCTGTATCACCTCAAACCAAGGTGGGTGGAAAATGTTTTCACATGCCCAGACTCAGGCGCCAGGAGAATCTGATGGTAGCCAGACCTCAGGTCCATCTGTGAGAATCAGTGGGAACCAAAGAGTTATGTTAAGGGGTTTTATAAAGCGCACAGCTGCCCCAGCAACGGGGCGCCCCAGCGCTAAAAAAATGTCACTGCCATAAGCAAGTCAAGAACACCCAGGAGGCAATTATGCAGGGAAGAGGTGAGTTTTAATGGCTTTACAGAAGAGAGAATGATTTTGAATGTTTCTAATATGTGCAGGGAGGGAGTTCCAAAGCTTAGAAGCACAAATGCGGAAGGAGCGTCCTCCGGCCCGTACTCTCTTAAACCGAGGAACAACCGCTATGTGCTGGTCCATGGAGCGCAGCTGACGGGTAGGTCTATAGGGCGCCATGAGGCTAACCAGAATAGCAGGAGATTGGAGAAACATGATTCTGTGGGCAATACAGAGAGTCTTAAATTGGATACGTTTCTCCACCGGCAGCCAATGTAGTTTGCGGATGGAACTAGCGATGGAATAGATTCTCAGCAGACCTATTTGTGCCCTTTGTAAACGCAATATCTCTGCCCTATTGGCCCCGATATATAGGGAGCTCGCATAGTCCAGTCTAAAGAGTACTGTGGCCTGAATGATTACCTGACGGATGGTAGGGTCGAAGAGACCCAACAAAGGTTTAAGCCCACGTAGGAGCCCGAAACATACTCCGGCTACTACCTTAGTCTGGGTTTGAAAAGAAAGAGCGGAGTCTATCCAGACTCCTAGATTTTTTACTGCCGGTTTAGGAGCCGGCGGAGGGCCCAAAGAGGACGGCCACCAGAGGTCACTCCACAGATGGATGTCTTTGCCCACCACCAAGATCTCCGATTTGTTGGCATTGAGCTGAAGACAATTGGCCATCATCCAATCTGCAATAGCTGTTAAATGTTCCCAAAACTTAAGTGCACCCTGCCCAGAGTCATCAGATAATGCCACCACCAGCTGTGTGTCATCAGCGTAAGATACCACAGCTAATCCTCTTCTCCTGGCCACTGCTGCCAGAGGTTGAATATAGATGTTAAAAAGGGTTGGGCTTAAAGCCGAACCCTGCGGAACCCCTTGGTGGACAGCATGTACCTGGGAGCAAAAGGGAGGGACAGACACCTGGAAGGTACGTTCAGCAAGGAAGGAAGTGAGCCAGCCCAGGGCAGAGCCGCCGACACCAATGTCCTCCAAACGCTGCAGCAGGATCCGATGGGACACAGTGTCGAACGCAGCACTCAGATCCAATAAAATTAAAGCTGAGGTGCGACCGACATCTAACGTGCCCCTCAGATATTCCGCTACAGCCAGAAGGGCGGACTCAGTACTATGCTGAGGCCGGAAGCCATTCTGGGATGGGTCTAGCAGATTGTTGTCTTCTAAGAACTCAAGTTCCCCTAGGATCTTGACCACGGTCACGGTTTGTGTCTTTGTTTCTTTATGGCAGTGTTCAGAAGTCTCACGTTGACAGATATTCTTACTTCTCCAGGTTGCTACGGTTTGCGGGCAACGATGATAGGTGAGACTCAGGGCATGGGTCCCTCCACTCTCTCAATGATGTCTGACACCTCTAGTTTCTGTAATTTTGCCTCTACTTTTGGTCGAAGATGAAACGCCACCTGACGGTGGTGAAGGGTGATGGGTTGCACCAAATAATCAATGTGCAGGTGGACTACTCAGTCTTTGAGGCAGCCAATGTCTTGGTAGATGTGTCCATACTCACTGAGGAGAGTCAACTGCACTTGAATGGACCCCAAAGACAAACTGAACTAGGCTGAAGCTTTCAGCCGTGTGGCATTTGATGAGCATTTCAGACCCAGCTCTGGTGACTTATATCTTCACCTTTGTGGACTGTGCTTGGTGTCCGATCATGGTGATCTAGACAGCGGCAACAGGGAGGCATGTAGTGGTGCCAAAAGCATACACTCTAGTGGTGATGGGGTGCAGTGCTGTCGAAGGTGGCATCTTCTGGTGTAGAGCTAGGTGCAGAATATCGATTGATGCCGCAGTGCCCATATGGGTCATGAGCAGTTGTCCTTCTATTGTGGTCTGGCAGAGGAGGGCATGGTCGGTTCAACTGCATGTATGGTGTGAACAGTCCCTTCTGCGGCAGTGTCATCCATGTCAGCATCGTCTGCAAACACTCACCCCTTTTCAACATGGTTGGTTGCTTTCTTCTTGGGCCCTTTTGGGAGAGGTGTTGAATAGCAGGGAGAGGTATTGCACAGTGGCCAGGGTGGCTGACTCTGGAGCATGGGGCTCACAGTTCGATCACTAGCGCAGGAGGCAGATTGGCTCGGCATCATGTGACTCTGGGCAATAGCTCACTTAATCTCCCCGACGGACCCCAGCGCCTTGAGACCCTTAAAGGTGATTAGTTTGCACTTTACAAATACCGGGTAAGTAATGGCAAACCTTGGGATAATGATCCATCTTCCCACATGCAGGGCATTTCTTCCCTTTCACCGGGCAGTCTCCTAAGTGTGGGGTGGCACTGCCACACCATCAGCACTGCTGGTTGGTTTGAGGCATCTTTGGCCAGTCATGTTTACTGCGATGCAACGTGGCCCTTGAAATCTGGTGGATTGGTTCCACCTTTATGGTGCACTTGAGGGTTACCTCCATGTGGGCCGCCGTGACTTTGACAGCTCCTTCGTCCAACTCAAAGTGAGGATGTCTGCTATGGTCATGCGAGGGACTTTGAGTATCTGTTCTCATAGCTTGGCAGAAGAGCAGCCCCAAATAAACTGGGTCTGGATCTCATCTTGCTCCTCTGGCAGGTTGCAAGTACTAGCAAGCTCCCGGAGTATAGCATAGAATTCATCCACAGATTCTTCCGGTATTTTGTGGGCTCGGCGAAGGAGGAAACGCTCATAATCCGGTTGGCTAGAGGCTCAAAGTGGGCTGTCAGAGCTGCTTTGAGCATGGCATAGGTATGGTCAGGGCACTGGAATTATCCAGTAAGAGAGGGTCAAATTATGTGGCAGGATTGAATAAATTATGTGGCAAGAAAAGCCAAATTATGTTGCATAATGCGGCCCATATTGTAATAGTGTAACTATATTATTTTGTCATTTTTAAACTTGGTAACACTGTATGGTCTTTCATTGTGCCTCTTTAGTACCAATTTAATACCCAGATATATCAATAAGCAATCGAAAGGTGACCAGTCCAGCTTTGGTAAGGGCCTTGCACTGCGCAGCATTACATGTTGCTGCAATCTTAGTAACTTTGGACCCGTTTGAGCAGGAAACAAAATGTATTTTTGTTGAAATATGCAGATTATGCAGCAGATGATGGAATATATGGCAAATGTGGCAAATCTATAATTATGTGGAAAATTGCTACGGCCGCACAATCACATAATTCCTTTGACCCTGGGTATGGGCTAGCCAGCTTCACCTACATTCTTGAACAGTTTGTGTATGGTATCACCGCCTAGTTGTAGGAGCAAAGGACAATGCCTATCTGCTTCCAGCCCCACTGCCACAAAATAAATTTCAAGGCGACCATCTAGGTTGCCCACTTTGTGGCTTGAGATAAGTGGACCCCGGAGACGATGAAACATTTGACAGTCGGTATTGATGTAATAAAGTGCGGCCTCTCAGCATGAGTAGAATGACAGGCTCGTGAGGAAAGAGTCTCTAGGGGGGTTGCACATATTTGCAATTTGAACTGGGGGTAGGTTGTGCAGGGGCAGCATCGTCCCTCACGAGGACCAGTGGGTTATTGTATGAGCATCCTATCCAACGGCCACCGGCAGACATAGCTGTGGAAGGCGAAGTGGCCAGGACTCTGTTGGCACCAAATGTCGAGGGCCTAGATGATCACTGGGAGGATGAAGGCACGATACCAAGAACAGGACTTTGCCTAGAGGTAGGCCTCACATCTAGAGTTGTCTGATCCTTCGGTAGGTGTGGAGGAGAAGGAACTGTATGATGCCCGGGTGGGGAGCACGGCATGCAGCTCTTGGGTGGTGGTGCCAAAAATTATGCTCAGCAAGCATGACTTGCAGGATGCGTGGGCTTTACAGTGGAGGATGCCGCCATCATGTCAGCTGTCATGAGCCAGGAGGCATGGGCAGGGCAGCACCACATTCCGCAGTCATTGGATGGCTCATGCCAGTGGGATTAGGGATGAGCTGAGGGATGGCATGATCCAGCAGTGCGGGCTGGTGATGCAAGGGCAGGGAAAACCATCCTCATCACCAGTTGTTGTGTCCCTGGGTGGGCTGCATGACTAGGCCTAACTAGGGTGCTATGCTTGGGGTGGGGAGCTGGTGCAATAATGAGCCGGCACACTGGTGGTTGTCTGGTGTGGAACTGCCAAGGCATGGTTCTGCCCTTTTTTATGTCTTAACTCGGGTCCCGTGACCCTCGGAACATACCAACAGCACCTGATGCCAGAGGCGCTTGGAACAACACCCCTCTTCCTGCAATATTACACCCACCAGACATTCCGAGTTTGTGTGGTTGAAGGCGGTGATGGTGCTGTGTTACCAAGATGGCTCCTGAAATTGTTGGCAGCAGTTCCACAGTGTCAGTGTTTAAAAGCACATACCATATCAGTCACTGAGCAGGACTTGAAAAACAGTAAATCAGCATAGATTTGTCAATCACACTACAACTGTGATGAAGGGCCTGCAATGAGGCACAAACAGGAATAAGTAGTGACAGGAGCCAGTCAAGTTAGACTTGGGGGGCCACATGAGTACTGCAATCCAAAGAGCATCCAAAGCTGGAAATGGGTACGTATAAAAAGTATGACTTTTGTGTGGGGGTGCATGTGTGTGCACGTGTGCATTGTTTCTTTACATATTTGTATGTATGTATAAATATTGGCTTATTGTGAGCATCCAGGGTATTTTTGTGTCCACAATACTACCTAATAGTGACCCTGGACTAATGTTGGTAAATTTTGTCATGGCAATAACAGGATAGTGTCCACCCCTGAAATTGCCCTCATCCTACCATGATGATGGACATTCAGTGCATATTGTGATCATCTACTGCACATCATTAACCCAAAGTAAGGGCCCTGGCTTGATGGTTGTCATTCCTGGTATGTTGTTTGAATCCCTTGCATTTGGAGTCCAATTTCTGCTACTAAGGTGGCATTATCATTACTGTTGTAAAGCGTTGCATATTCTAGGCATCCTTGGTATGATGATGCTCACAACTCGTTAATAGCTTCTTGTCCACAGCCTCATATTATGAGATATGAGTATTTTTTATTTTTCTGCTATGTCCTTTCCAATGTGTTTCTTAGCTATATTATCTGACTAGGAATCTACGCTGAAGGAGCAGGATGAAAAAATAACAGAAAGAGAAATGCAGACGTCAAGAAAGATGATATGACCAGCACTTGGTATTTGAAACTGAATTTTCTCTTCTACTTCTATCACCTTTAACTTTAAGTTTAACTCATTTTCTAGGCAAATTGTTAAATAATCTTTACCTCATGCCACCATTTCCTGACTATTTTCATAGAACAGGAGACTGTTTATCACCAATGGAGGTAGGGGTAGCCATACATGGCACGCCATGAAAGTATTGAATGACTTTTTAACCCTCTGGTTGTGAAATGCCGAACTTGGCACCATATTGTCGACCCTAAACACAGTTGGCTTCATATGCATCACTTACTATGTACAATTTGGGCTGATACTTAAGTCCCACCACTGTCCAAGATCACCGGCCATCCATGTATTTTATTTGTGCTCTGCAGAGACCTTTGAAGCCTCTCAATTGTCTTCTGAAAAGCAAAACCTTTATTCAAAACGAAATTGGCATTGCATTCCGATTGTTTCCACTTCAGCCTGACGCGTTTCGGAGATTCTAACTCCTTATTCATAGGCAACAGGAATCCACAGCAGCGCTCTCTCCCAGCGTTCCCTGCATTCTTTCATTTAAATAGGCCTCCAGTGTGCCTGCTCAGGTGCGTACAATTTCTACTGCATTCCGGGATTTGTGGTCTTTTGTTGAGCCAGTTTCTACCCTCCGGTGGGTTACTGTGTGATTTCAGCGTCAATTAAATGTGTGCTTAATATGAAACCCTCCAGTGGGCCTCAGAGGTTCAATATTCATCGACTGCTCAGAATGTTAGGCCTACCAAATATAAAACAGCAATCCTAAGCATATTACTGTTGTAAGTCTGACCAAGTTTGTGAAGGTATGCATGCGTGTGTCTCTGCTTTTATCTAGTGACACGTTACATAAAAATAAACATACAAATACTTGAATACCTGTGTTTCAAACAGCATACTCTGTAAATTTGTGTATAAAAAGGTAGAAGCAAAAGAAGTGCAGAAAGAAGCAACAGATGTGCAGAAAGAGGCAAGAGGGGTGCAGAAAGAGGCAAGCGGGGTGCAGAAAGAAGCAACAGAGGTTCAGAAGGAGGCAAGAGTACTGCACAAAGAGGCAAGAGAGTTGCAGAAGCAGACAAAAGAGGTGCAGAAAGAGGGAACAGGGGTGCAGACAGGGACAAGAGAATTGCCGGAAGAGGGGTGCAGAAAGAGGCAAGAGAGGTACAGAAAGAAGCAACAGAGGTGCAGAAAGAGGCAAGAGGGGTGCAGAAAGAGGAGAGAGAAAAGCAGAAAGAAGCAAAAGAGGTGCAGAAAGAGGCAAGAGGGGTGCAGAAAGAGGCAAGAGCAGTGCAGAAAGAACCAAGAGATGTGCAGAAAGAGGCAAGAGATGTGCAGAAAGAGGCAAGTGAGGTGTAGAAGGAGGCAAGAGAACTGCAGAAACAGGCAAGAGAGTTGCAGAAACAGGCAAAAGGGGTGTGGAAAGAGGGAACAGGTGTGCAGACAGAGGCAAGAGAGGTGCAGAAAGAGGAAAGAGGGGTACAGAAAGAGGCAAGAGGGATGCAGAAATTTGCAACAGAGGTATAGAAAGAAGCAAGAGCTGTGCAGAAAGAACCAACAGAGGTGCAGAAAGGGGCAAGAGAGATGCAGAAAGAGGCAAGACGGGTGCAGAAAGAAGCAAGTGAAGTGCAGAAAGAGGCAACAGAGGTGCAGAAAGACTCAAGAGAGGTGCAGAAACAAGCAAGAGAAGTGCAGAAAGAGGCAAGAGAATTGCTGAAAGAAGCAACAGAGATGTAGAAAGAAGCAAGACAAGTGCAGAAAGAGGCAAGTGAGGTGCAGAAAGAGGCAAGAGAGGTCCAGAAAATGGCAAGAGAACTGCAGAAAGAGGCAAGAGGGATGCAAAAAAAGGGAAGAAGGGTGCAGGAAGAAGCAAAAGAGGTGCAGAAAGAAGCAAGAGAAGGGCAGAAAGAAGCAAAAGAGGTGCAGAAAGAGGGAAGACGAGTGCAGGAAGAGGCAACAGGGGTGCAGAAAGAAGCACAAGAGGTGCAGAAAGAAGCAAAAGAAGTGCAGAAAGAAGCAACAGAGGTGCAGAAAGAGGCAAGAGGAGTGCAGAAAGAGGAGAGAGAAGTACAGAAAGTGGAGCAAGAAGTGCAGAAAGTACCAAGAGATGTGCAGAAAGAGGCAAGAGAGGTGCAGAAAGAGGCAAGAGATGTGCAGAAAAAAGGAAGAAGGGTGCATAAAGAAGCAAGAGAATTCACGAAAGAGGCAAGTGAGGTGAAGAAGGAGGTGTGACAACTGCAGAATGAGGCAAGAGAGTTGCAGAACAGAAAAATAGGGGTGCCGAAAGAGGGAACAGGTGTGCAGACAGAGAGGCAAGAGAAGTGCAGAAAGAAGGAAGAGGGGTACAGAAAGAGGCAAGAGGGATGCAGAAATTTGCAGCAGAGGTGCAGAAAGAAGCAAGAGCAGTGCAGAAAGAACCAACAGAGGTGCAGAAAGAGGCAAGAGGGGTACAGAAAGAGGCAAGAAAAGTGCAGAAAGAAGCAAAAGAGGTTCAGAAAAGGGCAAGAGAACTGCAGAAAAAGGCAAGAGAGGTGCAGAAAGAGGAAGAAGAGGTGCACAAAGAGGCAATTGGGATACAGAAAGAGACAAGAGGGGTGCAGAAAGAAGCAAGAAAAGTGCAGAAAGAAGCAACAGAGGTGCTGAAAGAGGAAAGAGGGGTTGAGAAAGAGGCAAGAGAAGTTCAGAAAGAAGCAACAGAGGTGCCGAAAGAGGCAAGAGGGGCACATAAACAGGCAATAAAGGTGCAGAAAGAAGGAACAGGGGTGCATAAAGAGGTAAGAGGGATACATAAATTTGCAAGAGAGGTGCAGAAAGAAGCAAGAGCAGTGCAGAAAGAAGCAAGAGAAGTGCAGAAAGAAGCAAGAGAGGTAGAGAAATAGGGAAGAGGGGTGCAGAAAGAGGCAAGAGGGATGCAGAAATGTGCAAAAGAGGTAGAGAAAGAAGCAAGAGCAATGCAGAAAGAACCAACAGAGGTGCAAAAAGAGGCAGAAGGGGTGCAGAAAGAGGTAGGAGAGGTGAACAAAGAGGCAAGAGGGTTACAGACAGAGGCAGGAGGGGTGCAGAAAGAGGTAGGAGAGGTGAACAAAGAGGCAAGAGGGATACAGACAGAGGCAGAAGGGGTGCAGAAAGAGGCAACAGAGGTGCAGAGAGACGCAAGAGAGGTGCAGAAACAAGCAAGAGAAGTGCAGAAAGAGGCAAGAAAATTGCTGAAAGAAGCAACAGAGGTGTAGAAAGAAGCAAGAGAAGTACAGAAAGAGGTAAGAGAGGTGCAGAAAGAGTCAAGAGAGGTGCAGAAAATGGCAAGAGAACTGCATAAAGAGGCAAAAGGGATGCAAAAAAGGGAAGAAGGGTTCAGAAAGAAGCAAGAGAGGTGCAGAAAAAGGGAAGAGGGGTGCAGAAAGAGGCAATAGGGGTGTAGAAAGAAGCAAGTGATTTGCAGAAAGAGGCAACAGAGGTGCAGAAAGACGCAAGAGAGGTGCAGAAACAAGCAAGAGAAGTGCAGAAAGAGGCAAGAAAATTGCTGAAAGAAGCAACAGAGGTGTAGAAAGAAGCAGGAGAAGTACAGAAAGAGGTAAGGGAGGTGCAGAAAGAGTCAAGAGAGGTGCAGAAAATTGCAAGAGAACTGCATAAAGAGGCAAAAGGGATGCAAAAAAGGGAAGAAGGGTGCAGAAAGAAGCAAGAGAGGTGCAGACAAAGCAAGAGAAGTGCAGAAAGAAGCAAGAGAGGTGCAGAAAGAGGGAAGACGAGTGCAGAAAGAGACAACAGGGCTGCAGAAGGAGGCAAGAGAACTGCAGAAAGAGGCAAGAAAGTTGCAGAAACAGCCAAAAGAGGTGCTGAAAGAGGGAACAGGGGTGCAGACAGAGGCAAGAGAGGTGCAGAAAGTGGGAAGAGGGGTGCAGAAAGAGGCAAGAGGGGTGCATACATTTGCAAGAGAGGTGCAGAAAGAAGCAAGAGCTGTGCAAAAGAACCAACAGAAGGGCAGAAAGAGGCAAGAGGGGTGCAGAAAGAGGCAAGAGAAGTGCAGAAGGAAGGAACAGAGGTGCACAAAGAGGCAAGAGAGGTGCAGAAAGAGGGAAGAGAGGTGTAGAAAGAGGCAAGAGAGTTGCACAAAGAGGGAAGAAGGGTGCAGAGAGAGGCAAGAGGGGTGCAGAAAGAAGCAACAGAGGTGCAGAAAGAAGCAACAGAGGTGCAGAAAGAGGGAAGAAGGGTGCAGAAAGAGGCAAGAGGGGTACAGAAAGAAGCAAGTGAGGTGCAGAAATAGGGAGGAAAGGTGCAGAAAGAAGGAACAGGGGTGCAGAAAGAGGCAAGAGGGATGCAGAAAGAAGCAAGTGATTTGCAGAAAGAGGCAAGAGAGGTGCAGAAAGACGCAAGAGAGGTGCAGAAACAAGCAAGAGAAGTGCATAAAGAGGCAAGAAAATTGCTGAAAGAAGCAACAGAGGTGTAGAAAGAAGCAAGAGAAGCGCAGAAAGAGGCAAGTGAGGTGCAGAAAGAGTCAAGAGAGGTGCAGAAAATGGCAAGAGAACTGCAGAAAGAGGCAAGAGGGATACAAAACAGGGAAGAAGGGTGCAGAAAGAAGCAAAAGAGGTGTAGAAAGAAGCAAGAGAAGTGCAGAAAGAAGCAAGAGAGGTGCAGAAAGAGGGAAGACGAGTGCAGAAAGAGACAACAGGGGTGCAGAAAGAAGCAACAGAGGTGCAAAAGGAGGCAAGAGAGCTGCAGAAAGAGGCAAGAAAGTTGCAGAAAAATGCAAAAGAGGTGCGGAAAGAGGGAACAGGGGTGCAGACAGAGGCAAGAGAGGTGCAGAAAGTGGGAAGAGGGGTGCAGAAAGAGGCAAGAGGGGTACAGAAATTTGCAAGAGAGGTGCAGAAAGAAGCAAGAGCTGTGCAAAAGAACGAACAGAAGTGCAGAAAGAGGAAAGAGGGTGCAGAAAGAGGCAAGAGAAGTGCAGAAAGAAGGAACAGAGGTGTACAAAGAGGCAAGAGGGGTGCAGAAAGAGGGAAGAGGGGTGCAGAAAGAGGCAAGCGAGGTGCAGAAAGAGGGAAGGGGGTACTGAAAGAGGCAAGAGGGGTGGAGAAAAAAGCAAGTAATTTGCAGAAAGAGGCAACAGAGGTGCAGAAAGACGCAAGAGAGGTGCAGAAACAAGCAAGAGATGTGCAGAAAGAGGCAAGAGAATTGCTGAAAGAAGCAACAGAGGTGTAGAAGCAAGAGAAGTGCAGAAAGAGGCAAGTTAGGTGCAGAAAGAGTCACAAGAGGTACAGAAAATGACAAGAGAACTACAGAAAGAGGCAAGAGGGATGCAAAAAAGGGAAAAAGGGTACAGAAAGAAGCAAGAGAGGTGCAGAAAGAGGGAAGACGACTGCAGAAAGAGACAACAGGGGTGCAGAAAGAAGCAAGAGTAGGTACAGAAAGAGGCAACAAGAAGTGCAGAAAGAAGCAACAGAGGTGCAGAAGAGGCAAGAGAGCTGCAGAAAGAGGCAAGAAAGTGGTGCAGAAAAATGCAAGAGAGGTGGAAAGAGGGAACAGGGGTGCAGACAGAGGCAAGAGAGGTGCAGAAAGTGGGAAGAGGTGCAGAAAGAGGCAAGAGGGGTACAGAAATTTGCAAGAGAGGTGCAGAAAGAAGCAAGAGCTGTGCAGAAAGATACGAACAGAAGTGCAGAAAAAGGAGAAGAGGGTGCAGAAAGAGCAAGAGAAGTGCAGAAAGAAGGAACAGAGGTGTACGAAAGAGGCAAGAGGGGTGCAGAAAGAGGGAAGAGGGTGCAGAAAGAGGCAAGCGAGGTGCAGAAAGAGGCAAGGGGGTACTGAAAGAGGCAAGAGGGGTGGAGAAAAAGCAGGAATTTGCAGAAAGAGGCAACAGAGGTGCAGAAAGACGCAAGAGAGGTGCAGAAACAAGCAAGAGATGTGCAGAAAGAGGCAAGAGAATTGCTGAAAGAAGCAACAGAGGTGTAGAAGCAAGAGAAGTGCAGAAAGAGGCAAGTTAGGTGCAGAAAGAGTCACAAGAGGTACAGAAAATGACAAGAGAACTACAGAAAGAGGCAAGAGGGATGCAAAAAAGGGAAAAAGGGTACAGAAAGAAGCAAGAGAGGTGCAGAAAGAGGAAGACGACTGCAGAAAGAGACAACAGGGTGCAGAAAGAAGCAAGAGAGGTGCAGAAATAGGCAAAAGAAGTGCAGAAAGAATCAACAGAGGTGCAGAAGGAGGCAAGAGAACTGCGGAAAGAGGCAAGAAAGTTGAGGAAACAGGCAAAAGAGGTGCAGAAAGAGGGAACAGTGGTGCAGACAGAGGCAAGAGAGGTGCAGAAAGTGGGAAGAGGGATGCAGAAAGAGGCAAGAGGGGTGCAGAAATTTGCAAGAGAGGTGCAGAAAGCAGCAAGAGCTGTGCAAAAGAACCAACAGAAGTGCAGAAAGAGGAAAGAGGGTGCAGAAAGAGGCAAGCGAAGTGCAGAAAGAAGGAACAGAGGTACAGAAGGAGGTAAGAGAACTGCAGAAAGAGGCAAGAAAGTTGCAGAAACATGCAAAAGAGGTGCAGAAAGTGGGAACAGGGGTGCAGACAGAGGCAAGAGAGGTGCAGAAAGAGGGAAGAGGGGTGCATAAAGAGGCAAGAGGGTGCAGAAATTTAGCAAGAGAGGTGCAGAAAGAAGCAAGAGCTGTGCAAAAGAACCAACAGAAGTGCAGAAAGAGGAAAGAGGGTGCAGAAAGAGGCAAGAGAAGTGCAGAAAGAAGGAACAGAGAGTACACAAAGAGGCAAGAGGGGTACAGAAAGAGGGAAAGAGGTGCACAAAGAGGCAAGAGAGGTGCGGAAAGAGGGAAAGGGGTGCAGACAGAGACAAGAGGGGTGGAGAAAGAAGCAAGTAATTTGCAGAAAGAGTGCAACAGAGGTGCAGAAAGACGAAGAGAGGTGCAGAAACAAGCAAGAGATGTGCAGAAAGAGGCAAGAGAATTGCTGAAAGAAGCAACAGAGGTGTAGAAGCAAGAGAAGTGCAGAAAGAGGCAAGTTAGGTGCAGAAAGAGTCAAGAGAGGTACAGAAAATGACAAGAGAACTACAGAAAGAGGCAAGAGGGATGCAAGAAAGGGAAAGAGGGTACAGAAAGAAGCAAGAGAGGTGCAGAAAGAGGCAAGACGACTGCAGAAAGAGACAACAGAGGTGCAGAAAGAAGCAAGAGAGGTGAAGAAATAGGCAAAATAAGTGCAGTAAGAATCAACAGAGGTGCAGAAGGAGGCAAGAGAACTGCAGAAAGAGGGAACAGTGGTGCAGACAGAGGCAAGAGAGGTGCAGAAAGTGGGAAGAGGGATGCAGAAAGAGGCAAGAGAGGTGCAGAAATTTGCAAGAGAGGTGCAGAAAGCAGCAAGAGCTGTGCAAAAGAACCAACAGAAGTGCAGAAAGAGGCAAGAGGGGTGCAGAAAGAGGCAAGAGAAGTGCAGAAAGAAGGAACAGAAGTGCAGAAGGAGGTAAGAGAACTGCAGAAAGAGGCAAGAAAGTTGCAGAAACATGCAAAAGAGGTGCAGAAAGTGGGAACAGGGGTGCAGACAGAGGCAAGAGAGGTGCAGAAAGTGGGAAGAGGGGTGTATAAAGAGGCAAGAGGGGTGCAGAAATTTGCAAGAGAGGTGCAGAAAGAAGCAAGAGCTGTGCAAAAGAACCAACAGAAGTGCAGAAAGAGGAAAGAGGGTGCAGAAAGAGGCAAGAGAAGTGCAGAAAGAAGGAACAGAGGTACACAAAGAGGCAAGAGGGGTACAGAAAGAGGGAAAAGAGGTGCAGAAAGAGGCAAGAGAGGGTGCAGAAAGGAAAGAGGGTGCAGACAGAGGCAAGAGGGTGGAGAAAGAAGCAAGTGATTTGCAGAAAGAGGCAACAGAGGTACAGAAAGACGCAAGAGAGGGTGCAGAAACAAGCAAAAGATGTGCAGAAAGAGGCGAGGGAATTGCTGAAAGAAGCAACAGAGGTGTAGAAGCAAGAGAAGTGCAGAAAGAGGCAAGTTAGGTGCAGAAAGAGTCAAGAGAGGTGCAGAAAATGGCAAGGGAACTGCAGAAAGAGGCAAGAGGGATGCAAAAAAGGGAAAAAGGGTACAGAAAGAAGCGAGAGGTGCAGAAAGAGGGACGACGACTGCAGAAAGAGACAACAGTGGTGCAGAAAGAAGCAAGAGAGGTGCAGAAATAGGCAAAAGAAGTGCAGAAAGAATCAACAGAGGTGCAGAAGGAGGCAAGAGAACTGCGGAAAGAGGCAAGAGAGAGTTGCAGAAACAGGCAAAAGAGGTGCGGAAAGAGGGAACAGTGGAGCAGACAGAGGCAAGAGAGGCGCAGAAAGTGGGAAGAGGGGTGCAGAAAGAGGCAAGAGGGTGCAAAAATTTGCAAGAGAGGTGCAGAAAGCAGCAAGAGCTGTGCAGAAAGAACCAACAGAGGTGCAGAAAGAGGCAAGAGGAGTGCAGAAAGAGGCAAGAGAAGTGCAGAAAGAAGGAACAGAGGTGCAGAAGGAGGTAAGAGAACTGCAGAAAGAGGCAAGAAAGTTGCAGAAACATGCAAAAGAGGTGCAGAAAGTGGGAACAGGGGTGCAGACAGAGGCAAGAGAGGTGCAGAAAGTGGGAAGAGGGGTATAAAGAGGCAAGAGGGGTGCAGAAATTTGCAAGAAAGGTGCAGAAAGAAGCAAGAGCTGTGCAAAAGAAACAACAGAAGTGCAGAAAGAGGCAAGAGGGTGCAGAAAGAGGCAAGAGAAGTACAGAAAGAAGGAACAGAGGTACAGCAAAGAGGCAAGAGAGGTACAGAAAGAGGGAAAAGGGGTGCACAAAGAGGCAAGAGAGGTGCAGAAAGAGGGAAGGGGTGCAGACAGAGACAAGAGGGGTGGAGAAAAGCAAGTAACTTGCAGAAAGAGGCAACAGAGGTGCAGAAAGACGCAAGAGAGGTGCAGAAACAAGCAAGAGATGTGCAGAAAGAGGCAAGAGAAGTACTGAAAGAAGCAACAGAGGTGAAGAAGCAAGAGAAGTGCAGAAAGAGCAAGTTAGAGTGCGAGAAAGAGTCAAGAGAGGTACAGAAAATGACAAGAGAGAACACAGAAAGAGGCAAGAGGGATGCAAAAAGGGAAAGATGTACAGAAAGAAGCAAGAGAGGTGCAGAAAGAGGGAAGACGACTGCAGAAAGAGACAAGCAGGGGTGCAGAAAGAAGCAAGAGAGGTGCAGAAATAGGCAAAAGAAGTGCAGAAAGAATCAACAGAGGTGCAGAAGGAGGCAAGAGAACTGCAGAAAGAGGGAACAGTGGTGCAGACAGAGGCAAGAGAGGTGCAGAAAGTGGGAAAGAGGGATGCAGAAAGAGGCAAGAAGGGTGCAGAAATTTGCAAGAGAGGTGCAGAAAGCAGCAAGAGCTGTGCAAAAGAACCAGCAGAAGTGCAGAAAGAGGCAAGAGGGGTGCAGAAAGACGCAAAGAGAAGTGCAGAAAGAAGGAACAGAGGTATAGAAGGAGGTAAGAGAACTGCAGAAAGAGGCAAGAAAGTTGCAGAAACATGCAAGAGAGGTGCAGAAAGTGGGAACAGGGGTGCAGACAGAGGCAAGAGAGGTGCAGAAAGTTGGAAGAGGGGTGTATGAAAGAGGCAAGAGGGTGCAGAAATTTGCAAGAGAGGTGCAGAAAGAAGCAAGAGCTGTGCAAAAGAACCAACAGAAGTGCAGAAAGAGAAGAGGGTGCAGAAAGAGGCAAGAGAAGTGCAGAAAGAAGGAACAGAGGTGCACAAAGAGGCAAGAGGGGTACAGAAAGAGGGAAAAGGGGTGCAGAAAGAGGCAAGAGAGAGTGCAGAAAGAGGCAAGAGGGGTGCAGACAGAGGCAAGAGGGGTGGAGAAAGAAGCAAGTGATTTGCAGAAAGAGGCAACAGAGATGACAGAAAGACGCAAGAGAGTGCAGAAACAAGCAAAAGATGTGCAGAAAGAGGCGAGAGAATTGCTGAAAGAAGCAACAGAGGTGTAGAAGCAAGAGAAGTGCAGAAAGAGGCAAGTTAGGTGCAGAAAGAGTCAAGAGAGGTGCAGAAAATGGCAAGAGAACTGCAGAAAGAGGCAAGAGGGATGCAAAGAGGAAAAAGGGTACAGAAAGAAGCAAGAGAGGTGCAGAAAGAGGACGACGACTGCAGAAAGAGACAACAGTGGTGCAGAAAGAAGCAAGAGAGGTGCAGAAATAGGCAAAAGAAGTGCAGAAAGAATCAACAGAGGTGCAGAAGGAGGCAAGAGAGCTGCAGGAAAGAGGCAAGAAAGTTGCAGAAACAGGCAAAGAGGTGCAGAAAGAGGGAACAGTGGTGCAGACAGAGGCAAGAGAGGTGCAGAAAGTGGGAAGAGAGTGCAGAAAGAGGCAAGAGGGGTGCAGAAATTTGCAAGAGAGTGCAGAAAGCAGCAAGAGCTGTGCAGAAGAACCAACAGAAGTGCAGAAAGAGGAAAGAGGGTGCAGAAAGAGGCAAGAGAAGTGCAGAAAGAAGGAAACAGAGGTACACAAAGAGGCAAGAGGAGTACAGAAAGAGGGAGAAAGGGTGCACAAAGAGGCAAGAGAGGTGCGGAAAGAGGAAGAGGTGCAGACAGAGACAAAGAGGGTGGAGAAAGAAGCAAGTAGAAGTGCAGAAAGAGGCAACAGAGGTGCAGAAAGACGCAAGAGAGGTGCAGAAACAAGCAAGAGATGTGCAGAAAGAGGCAAGAGAAGTGCTGAAAGAAGCAACAGAGGTGCAGAAGCAAGAGAGGTGCAGAAAGAGGCAAGTTAGGTGCAGAAAGAGTCAAGAGAGGTACAGAAAGATGACAAGAGAACTACAGAAAGAGGCAAGAGGGATGCAAAAAGAGGCAAAAGGGTGCAGAAAGAAGCAAGAGAGGTGCAGAAAGAGGGAAGATGACTGCAGAAAGAGACAACAGAGGTGCAGAAAGAAGCAAAGAGAGGTGAAGAAATAGGCAAAATGAAGTGCAGTAAGAATCAACAGAGGTGCAGAAGGAGGCAAGAGAACTGCGGAAAGAGGGAACAGTGGTGCAGACAGAGGCAAGAGAGGTGCAGAAAGATGGGAAGAGGGATGCAGAAGAGAGGCAAGAGGGAAGTGCAGAAATTTGCAAGAGAGGTGCAGAAAGCAGCAAGAGCTGTGCAAAAGAACCAACAGAAGTGCAGAAAGAGGCAAGAGGGGTGCAGAAAGAGGCAAGAGAGTGCAGAAAGAAGGAACAGAGGTACACAAGAGGCAAGAGGAGGTACAGAAAGAGGGAAAAGGGGTGCAGAAAGAGGCAAGAGAGGTGCAGAAAGAGGAAAGGGGTGCAGACAGAGAGCAAGAGGGGTGGAGAAAGAAGCAAGTGATTTGCAGAAAGAGGCAACAGAGGTACAGAAAGACGCAAGAGAGAGTGCAGAAACAAGCAAAAGATGTGCAGAAAGAGGCGAGGGAATTGCTGAAAGAAGCCACAGAGGTGTAGAAGCAAGAGAAGTGCAGTAAGAGGCAAGTTAGGTGCAGAAAGAGTCAAGAGAGGTGCAGAAAATGGCAAGGGAACTGCAGAAAGAGGCAAGAGGATGCAAAAAAGGGCAAAAGGGTACAGAAAGAAGCGAGGAGGTGCAGAAAGAGGGAGCGACGACTGCAGAAAGAGACAACAGTGGTGCAGAAAGAAGCAAGAGAGGTGCAGAAATAGGCAAAAGAAGTGCAGAAAGAATCAACAGAGGTGCAGAAGGAGGCAAGAGAACTGCGGAAAGAGGCAAGAAAGTTGCAGAAACAGGCAAAAGAGGTGCGGAAAGAGGGAACAGTGGAGCAGACAGAGGCAAGAGAGGTGCAGAAAGTGGGAAGAGGGGTGCAGAAAGAAGCAAGAGGGGTGCAAAAATTTGCAAGAGAGGTGCAGAAAGCAGCAAGAGCTAGTGCAAAAGAACCAACAGAAGTGCAGAAAGAGGCAAGAGGGTGCAGAAAGAGGCAAGAGAAGTGCAGAAAGAAGGAACAGAGGTGCAGAAGGAGGTAAGAGAACTGCAGAAAGAGGCAAGAAAGTTGCAGAAACATGCAAAAGAGGTGCAGAAAGTGGGAACAGGGGTGCAGACAGAGGCAAAGAGAGGTGCAGAAAGTGGGAAGAGGGGTGCATAAAGAGGCAAGAGGGGTGCAGAAATTGGCAAGAGAGGTGCAGAAAGAAGCAAGAGCTGTGCAAAAGAACCAACAGAAGTGCAGAAAGAGGAAAGAGGGTGCAGAAAGAGGCAAGAGAGGTGCAGAAAGAAGGAACAGAGGTACAGAAAGAGGCAAGAGGGGTACAGAAAGAGGCGGAAAGAAGAGGACAGGGTGCACAAAGAGGCAAGAGAGGTGCAGAAAGAGGGAAGGGGTGCAGACAGAGACAAGAGGGGGTGGAGAAAGAAGCAAGTAATTTGCAGAAAGAGGCAACAGAGGTGCAGAAAGACGCAAGAGAGGTGCAGAAACAAGCAAGAGATGTGCAGAAAGAGGCAAGAGAATTGCTGAAAGAAGCAACAGAGGTGTAGAAGCAAGAGAAGTGCAGAAAGAGGCAAGTTAGGTGCAGAAAGAGTCAAGAGAGGTACAGAAAATGGCAAAGAGAACTGCAGAAAGAGGCAAGAGGGATGCAAAAAGGGAAACAAGGGTACAGAAAGAAGCAAGAGAGTGCAGAAAGAGGAAAGACGACTGCAGAAAGAGACAACAGGGGTGCAGAAAGAAGCAAGAGAGGTGCAGAAATAAGTCAAGAGAAGTGCAGAAAGAAGCAACAGAGGTGCAGAAGGAGGCAAGAGAACTGCAGAAAGAGGGAACAGTGGTGCAGACAGAGGCAAGAGAGGTGCAGAAAGTTTGAAGAGGGATGCAGAAAGAGGCAAGAGGGTGCATAAATCTGCAAGTGAGGTACAGAAAGCAGCAAGAGCTGTGCAGAAAGAACCAACAGAAGTGCAGAAAGAGGCAAGAGGGGTGCAGAAAGACGCAAGAGAAGTGCAGAAAGAAGGAACAGAGGTGCAGAAGGAGTAAAGAGAACGTGCAGAAAGAGGCAAGAAAGTTGCAGAAACATGCAAAAGAGGTGCAGAAAGTGGGAACAGGAGTGCAGACAGAGGCAAGAGAGGTGCAGAAAGTTGGAAGAGGGGTGTATAAAGAGGCAAGAGGGTGCAGAAATTTGCAAGAGAGGTGCAGAAAGAAGCAAGAGCTGTGCAAAAGAACCAACAGAAGTGCAGAAAGAGGAAAGAGGGTGCAGAAAGAGGCAAGAGAAGTGCAGAAAGAAGGAACAGAGGTACACAAAGAGGCAAGAGGGGTACAGAAAGAGGGAAAGAGGTGCAGAAAGAGGCAAGAGAGGTGCAGAAAGAGGGAAGGGGTGCAGACAGAGGCAAGAGGGGTGGAGAAAGAAGCAAGTGATTTGCAGAAAGAGGCAACAGAGATACAGAAAGGACGCAAGAGAGAGTGCAGAAACAAGCAAAAGATGTGCAGAAAGAGGCGAGAGAATTGCTGAAAGCAGCAACAGAGGTGTAGAAGCAAGAGAAGTGCAGAAAGAGGCAAGTTAGGTGCAGAAAGAGTCAAGAGAGGTGCAGAAAATGGCAAGAGAACTGCAGAAAGAGGCAAGAGGGATGCAAAAGGCAAAAGGGTACAAGAAAGAAGCAAGAGAGGTGCAGAAAAGAGGGACTGACGACTGCAGAAAGAGACAACAGTGGTGCAGAAAGAAGCAAGAGAGGTGCAGAAATAGGCAAGAGAAGTGCAGAAAGAAGTCAGCAGAGGTGCAGAAGGAGGCAAGAGAACTGCGGAAAGAGGCAAGAGAGTTGCAGAAACAGGCAAAAAGAGGTGCAGAAAGAGGGAACAGTGGTGCAGACAGAGGCAAGAGAGGTGCAGAAAGTGGGAAGAGGGGTGCAGAAAGAGGCAAGAGGGGTGCAGAAGATTTGCAAGAGAGGTGCAGAAAGCAGCAAGAGCTGTGCAAAAGAACCAACAGAAGTACAGAAAGAGGAAAGAGGGGTGCAGAAAGAGGCAAGAGAAGTGCAGAAAGAAGGAACAGAGGTGCAGAAGGAGGCAAGAGAGACTGCAGAAAGATGCAAGAAAGTTGCAGAAACATGCAAGAGAGGTGCAGAAAGAGGGAACAGGAGGTGCAGACAGAGGCAAGAGAGGTGCAGAAAGTGGGAAGAGGGTGCATAAAGAGGAAAGAGGGGTGCAGAAAGAAGCAAGAAAGGTGCAGAAAGAAGCAAGAGCTGTGCAAAAAAACCAACAGAAGTGCAGAAAGAGGAAAGAGGGTGCACAAAGAGGCAAGAGAAGTGCAGAAAGAAGGAACAGAGGTACACAAAGAGGCAATGAGGGGTACAGAAAGATGGAAAAGGGGTGCAGAAAGAGGCAAGAGAGGTGCAGAAAGAGGCGAGAGAATTGCTGAAAGAGGGAACAGTGGTGTAGACAGAGGCAAGAGAGGTGCAGAAAGTGGGAAGAGGGATGCAGAAAGAGGCAAGAGGGGTGCAGAAATTTGCAAGAGAGGTGCAGAAAGCAGCAAGAGATGTGCAAAAGAACCAACAGAAGTGCAGAAAGAGGCAAGAGGGGTGCAGAAAGAGGCAAGAGAAGTGCAGAAAGAAGGAACAGAGGTACAGAAGGAGGTAAGAGAACTGCAGAAAGAGGCAAGAAAGTTGCAGAAACCTGCAAAAGAGGTGCAGAAAGTGGGAACAGGGGTGCAGACAGAGGCAAGAGAAGTGCAGAAAGAAGGAACAGAGGTACACAAAGAGGCAAGAGGGGTACAGAAAGAGGGAAAAGGGGTGCACAAAGAGGCAAGAGAGGTGCAGAAAGAGGGAAGGGGGTGCAGACAGAGACAAGAGGGGTGGAGAAAGAAGCAAGTAATTTGCAGAAAGAGGCAACAGAGGTGCAGAAAGACGCAAGAGAGGTGCAGAAACAAGCAAGAGATGTGCAGAAAGAGGCAAGAGCCCCCTTGCTGCCCCTGATTGTGCTCGTTTTTCCTTTCTGTACCCCCTTGCTGCCCCTGATTGTGCTCGTTTTTCCTTTCTGTGCCCCCATTGCTGCCCCTGATTGTGCTCGCTTTTCCTTTCTGTGCCCCCTTGCTGCCCCTGATTGTGCTCGCTTTTTCCTTTCTGTGCCCCCTTGCTGCCCCTGATTGTGCTCGCTTTTTTCCTTTCTGTGCCCCCTTGCTGCCCCTGATTGTGCTCGTTTTTCCTTTCTGTGCCCCCTTGCTGCCCCTGATTGTGCTCGTTTTTCCTTTCTGTGCCCCCTTGCTGCCCCTGATTGTGCTCGTTTTTTCCTTTCTGTGCCCCTTGCTGCCCCTGATTGTGCTCGTTTTTCCTTTCTGTGCCCCCTTGCTGCCCCTGATTGTGCTCATTTTTTTCCTTTCTGTGCCCCCTTGATGCCCTGATTGTGCTCGTTTTCCCTTCTGTGCCTGTTTCCCGCCGCTGCGCCCTGCGGCCCCGCCCCCTCACTGCCCATTCGCTGCCCCATTCCCTGCTCCTCCCTCCCACCTCCCCATTTATGGCGGCCGCTGCGTGGTGAAGAGAGCGACCCCTGACCTTGACTGGTAGGTCGCTCCCCACCACACAGCTCCGTCTGTGTGCCCTGCTGCTGCCCCTGATTGTGCTCGTTTTTCCTTTCTGTGCCCCCTTGCTGCCCCTGATTGTGCTCGTTTTTCCTTTCTGTACCCCCCTTGCTGCCCCTGATTGTGCTCATGTTTTTCCTTTCTGTGCCCCCTTGCTGCCCCTGGATTGTACTCGTTTTTCCTTTCTGTGCCCCCTTGCTGCCCCTGATTGTGCTCGTTTTTCCTTTCTGTGCCCCCTTGCTGCCCCTGATTGTGCTCGTTTTTTTCCTTTCTGTGCCCCCTTGCTGCCCCTGATTGTGCTCGTTTTTCCTGTCTGTGCCCCCTTGCTGCCCCTGATTGTGCTCGTTTTTCCTTTCTGTGCCCCCCTTGCTGCCCCTGATTGTGCTCGTTTTTCCTTTCTGTGCCCCCTTGCTGCCCCTGATTGTGCTCGCTTTTCCTTTCTGTGCCCCCTTGCTGCCCCTGATTGTGCTCATTTTTTTTCCTTTCTGTGCCCCCTTGATGCCCTGATTGTGCTCGTTTTCCCTTCTGTGCCTGTTTCCCGCCGCTGCGCCCCTGCGGCCCCGCCCCTCACTGCCCATTCGCTGCCCCATTCCCTGCTCCTCCCTCCCACCTCCCCTATTTATGGCGGCCGCTGTGCGGCCGCGCCGCTGGCGCGCCAAAGGCGCGCCTAAGTGCAAGCCCGTCTGCACCCGTCCACGCCGTGACCGCGCCCAGCGCCAGACCCCCTGATCCGGGCATCCCCCGCGCCCGCCACATCAACAGACGCCGATACGACGCCAGCACCCTCCACGCACTCAACCCCGGAAAAGATCACGCCTGCTACCAGGCCACCCCCGAAGCGCACCCAAGGGCCCTTCACCTGCCGGAACTGCAGCTTCGCCAGCACCCGCCCGCCAAACCACCGCCCAGGAAAGAACCCAACTACCTCAGATGCATCCTCCTCAACACCCGCTCCGCCCGCAAACACGCCATCGAACTCTGGGACCTTCTCGACTCAACCTCCCCAGACGTCGCATTCCTGACGGAGACCTGGCTGAATCCCGCTTCAGCCCCCGACATCGCCATTGCCATCCCGGACGGATACAAGATCACCCGCAGGGACCGCACCAACGGAGTCGGAGGAGGCATCGCCATCGTCCACAGGAACACCCTCAGAGTCTCAACCAACACCGACGACACCCTCAGCACCGCCGAACACATGCACTTCCAGATCCACACCGATCCCAACACCACCCTCAGAGGAACCCTCATCTACAGACCCCCGGACCCCGACCACAGTTCAGCGATTCCATCGCTGACTTCGTCAGCACACACGCCATCGCCTCCACGGACTACATCCTCCTCGGGGACCTGAACTTCCACCTCGAGAACAACAAGGACACCAACTCCACCACCCTGATCGACAACCTCGCCACCCTCGGACTCAGACAGCTCGTGACTACACCCACCCACGCCGCCAGCCACACGCTAGACTCCATCTTTTCCGCAAGCCCACACGTCTCCTTCAACCACACCTCCGAACCCCACTGGACTGACCACCACTGCATCCACTTCACCTACAGGAAGCCCACCACGCACCACCGCACCGAACAAATGCCTCGCCGCTGCTGGAGCAGAGTCACGGAAGACCAGCTAACCACAACCCTCGCCCTGAGCCCACCCGCCGAACCTCCGACCCCGACACCGCCGCCCGCAACCTCAGACAGTGGATCGACGACTGCGCCAACACCCTCGCCCCGCTCAAGAATCCGCCCAACAGCCACACCAGCAAGAAAGCCACCTGGTTCACCGAAGACCTCCAGGCCTCCAAACGAACATGCCGAAAACTGGAGAAGATCTGGCTCCACGAACGGACAGCGGACAGCTACGCCGCCCACAAGAGCGCCACCCGCAGTCACCATCACCTCATCAGATCCGCCAAAAGGGCCTCACTCAAAGACCGCCTAGACAACAACGCACACAACAGCAAAGAGCTCTTCAACATCGTGAAGGAACTCTCCAACCCCAGCTCCAACACCAACGACATCCAGCCGTCGCGAGACCTGTGCGACTCACTGGCCACCTTCTTCCACCGCAAAATCGCCGACATCCACGACAGCTTCAACACCACGACCGCCCCGGCAACCACCGAGACCACTGCCCCCACAACCACCAACCGCCTGCTCTCCTGGACCAACATCAACGACGAGGACACCAGCGAGATCATGAACACCATCCACTCCGGTTCACCGCTAGACCCGTGCCCTCACCACATCTTCAACAAAGCCAGTACAGCCATCGCGCCCCATCTCCGGAAAATAATCAACATCTCCTTCGAGACAGCAACCTTCCCGGAAAGCTGGAAGCACGCCGAGATCACCGCCTTACTCAAGAAACCCAAGGCAGACCCCAAGGACCTCAAGAACTTCCGACCCATCTCTCTGCTCCCGTTCCCCGCGAAGGTCACCGAGAAAATCGTCAACAAACAACTGACCCGCTACCTCGAGGAGAACAACATCCTGGACCCTTCCCAGTCCGGCTTCCGCAGCAACCACAGCACCGAAACCGCCCTCATCGCCGCCACCGATGACATCAGGACCCTGCTAGACAACGGAGAAACAGCAGCCCTCATCCTCCTGGACCTATCAGCCGCCTTCGACACGGTCTGCCACCACACACTACGAACACGCCTTCACGACGCCGGGATCCAAGAGAAGGCCCTGGACTGGACCACATCCTTCCTTTCCGGCAGAACACAAAGCGTCCGCCTCGCCCCTTCCGATCCAAGGCCACCAAGATCATCTGCGGCGCACCCCAAGGCTCCTCCCTCAGCCCAACGCTGTTCAACATCTACATGGCACCCTCGCCCACGCCGCCCGACAGCACAACCTCAACATCATCTCCTACGCCGACGACACCCAGCTGATCCTCTCCTCACCAAAGACCCTCACACCGCCAAAGCCCACCTCCACGAAGGAATGAAGGCCGTCGCCGAATGGATGAGGACCAGCCGCCTGAAGCTGAACTCGGACAAGACGGAGGTCCTCATCCTTGGTTCCAACCCTTCAGCCTGGGACGACTCCTGGTGGCCAACATCACTGGGAACAGCCCCGCCACCCACCGACCACGTACGCAACCTAGGGGTCATCCTCGACCCCACCCTCTCCATGACTAAGCAGGTCAACGCCGTTTCCTCATCCTGCTTCAACATCCTCCGAATGCTCCGCAGGATCTTCAAGTGGATCCCCACCGAAACAAGAAAAACAGTCACCCAGGCCCTCGTCACCAGCAGGCTGGACTACGGAAACGCCCTCTACGCAGGAACGACGGCTAAGCTCCTGAGACGGCTGCAACGCATCCAGAACGCCTCTGCACGTCTTATCCTCGACATCCCCCGACGCAGCCACATCACACCCCACCTGAGAGACCTGCACTGGCTCCTGTCAACAAGAGGATAACCTTCAAGCTCCTCACCCACGCACACAAAGCACTCCACAACTCCGGACCAGCCTACCTCAACAGACGACTCAGCTTCTACACCCCCACCCGCCAGCTCCGCCGACCAGCCTCGCCCTCGCCACAGTCCCCCGCATCCGGAAAACGACCGCCGGCGGCAGATCCTTCTCCCACCTCGCCGCCAAGACCTGGAACACCCTCCCCACCAACCTCCGACAGACCCAAGACCTACTGGCCTTCAGAAGACTCCTCAAGACCTGGCTCTTCGATCAGTAGCAGCACCACCCCCCTCTCCCCCAGCGCCTTGAGACCCTCGCGGGTATGTAGTGCGCTTTATAAGTGACATGATTGATTGATTGATTGATTGAGAGAATTGCTGAAAGAAGCAACAGAGGTGTAGAAGCAAGAGAAGTGCAGAAAGAGGCAAGTTAGGTGCAGAAAGAGTCAAGAGAGGTACAGAAAATGACAAGAGAACTACAGAAAGAGGCAAGAGGGATGCAAAAAAGGGAAAAAGGGTACAGAAAGAAGCAAGAGAGGTGCAGAAAGAGGGAAGACGACTGCAGAAAGAGACAACAGGGGTGCAGAAAGAAGCAAGAGAGGTGCAGAAATAGGCAAAAGAAGTGCAGAAAGAATCAACAGAGGTGCAGAAGGAGGCAAGAGAACTGCGGAAAGAGGGAACAGTGGTGCAGACAGAGGCAAGAGAGGTGCAGAAAGTGGGAAGAGGGATGCAGAAAGAGGCAAGAGGGGTGCAGAAATTTGCAAGAGAGGTGCAGAAAGCAGCAAGAGCTGTGCAAAAGAACCAACAGAAGTGCAGAAAGAGGCAAGAGGTGCAGAAAGAGGCAAGAGAAGTGCAGAAAGAAGGAACAGAGGTGCAGAAGGAGGTAAGAGAACTGCAGAAAGAGGCAAGGAAGTTGCAGAAACATGCAAAAGAGGTGCAGAAAGTGGGAACAGGGGTGCAGGCAGAGGCAAGAGAGGTGCAGAAAGTGAGGAAGAGGGTGTATAAAGAGGCAAGAGGGGTGCAGAAATTTGCAAGAGAGGTGCAGAAAGAAGCAAGAGCTGTGCAAAAGAACCAACAGAAGTGCAGAAAGAGGAAAGAGGGTGCAGAAAGAGGCAAGAGAAGTGCAGAAAGAAGCAACAGAGGTACACAAAGAGGCAAGAGGGGTACAGAAAGAGGGAAAAGGGGTGCAGAAAGAGGCAAGAGAGGTGCAGAAAGAGGGAAGGGGGTGCAGACAGAGGCAAGAGGGGTGGAGAAAGAAGCAAGTGATTTGCAGAAAGAGGCAACAGAGGTACAGAAAGACGCAAGAGCGGTGCAGAAACAAGCAAAAGATGTGCAGAAAGAGGCGAGAGAATTGCTGAAAGAAGCAACAGAGGTGTAGAAGCAAGAGAAGTGCAGAAAGAGGCAAGTTAGGTGCAGAAAGAGTCAAGAGAGGTGCAGAAAATGGCAAGAGAACTGCAGAAAGAGGCAAGAGGGATGCAAAAAAGGAAAAAAGGGTACAGAAAGAAGCAAGAGAGGTGCAGAAAGAGGGACGAGCGACTGCAGAAAGAGACAACAGTGGTGCAGAAAGAAGCAAGAGAGGTGCAGAAATAGGCAAAAGAAGTGCAGAAAGAATCAACAGAGGTGCAGAAGGAGGCAAGAGAGAACTGCGGAAAGAGGCAAGAAAGTTGGCAGAAACAGGCAAAAGAGGTGCGGAAAGAGGGAACAGTGGTGCAGACAGAGGCAAGAGAGGTGCAGAAAGTGGGAAGAGGGGTGCAGAAAGAGGCAAGAGGGGTGCAGAAATTTGCAAGAGAGGTGCAGAAAGCAGCAAGAGCTGTGCAAAAGAACCAACAGAAGTACAGAAAGAGGAAAGAGGGGTGCAGAAAGAGGCAAGAGAAGTGCAGAAAGAAGGAACAGAGGTGCAGAAGGAGGCAAGAGAACTGCAGAAAGATGCAAGAAAGTTGCAGAAACATGCAAAAGAGGTGCGGAAAGAGGGAACAGGGGTGCAGACAGAGGCAAGAGAGGTGCAGAAAGTGGGAAGAGGGGTGCATAAAGAGGCAAGAGGGGTGCAGAAATTTGCAAGAGAGGTGCAGAAAGAAGCAAGAGCTGTGCAAAAAAACCAACAGCAGTGCAGAAAGAGGAAAGAGGGTGCACAAAGAGGCAAGAGAAGTGCAGAAAGAAGGAACAGAGGTACACAAAGAGGCAAGAGGGGTACAGAAAGATGGAAAAGGGGTGCAGAAAGAGGCAAGAGAGGTGCAGAAAGAGGCGAGAGAATTGCTGGAAAGAGGGAAGGGGGTGCAAAAAGAAGCAAGAGAGGTGCAGAAATAGGCAAAAGAAGTGCAGAAAGAATCAACAGAGGTGCAGAAGGAGGCAAGAGAACTGGACGGAAAGAGGGAACAGTGGTGCAGACAGAGGCAAGAGAGTGCAGAAAGTGGAAGAGGGATGCAGAAAGAGGCAAGAGGGGTGCAGAAATTTGCAAGAGAGGTGCAGAAAGCAGCAAGAGCTGTGCAAAAGAACCAACAGAAGTGCAGAAAGAGGCAAGAGGGTGCAGAAAGAGGCAAGAGAAGTGCAGAAAGAAGGAACAGAGGTGCAGAAGGAGGTAAGAGAACTGCAGAAAGAGGCAAGAAAGTTGCAGAAACATGCAAAAGAGGTGCAGAAAGTGGGGAAACAGGGGTGCAGACAGAGGCAGAGAGAGGTGCAGAAAGTGGGAAGAGGGGTGTATAAAGAGGCAAGAGAGGTGCAGAAATTTGCAAGAGAGGTGCAGAAAGAAGCAAGAGCTGTGCAAAAGAACCAACAGAAGTGCAGAAAGAGGAAAGAGGGTGCAAAAAGAGGCAAGAGAAGTGCAGAAAGAAGCAACAGAGGTACACAAAGAGGCAAGAGGGGTACAGAAAGAGGGAAAAGGGGTGCAGAAAGAGGCAAGAGAGGTGCAGAAAGAGGAAGGGGTGCAGACAGAGGCAAGAGGGGTGGAGAAAGAAGCAAGTGATTTGCAGAAAAGAGGCAACAGAGGTACAGTAAAGACGCAAGAGAGGTGCAGAAACAAGCAAAAAGATGTGCAGAAAGAGGCTAGAGAATTGCTGAAAGAAGCAACAGAGGTGTAGAAGCAAGAGAAGTGCAGAAAGAGGCAAGTTAGGTGCAGAAAGAGTCAAGAGAGGTGCAGAAAATGGCAAGAGAACTGCAGAAAGAGGCAAGAGGGATGCAAAAAAGGGAAAAAGGGTACAGAAAGAAGCAAGAGAGGTGCAGAAAGAGGGAAGACGACTGCAGAAAGAGACAACAGGGGTGCAGAAAGAAGCAAGAGAGGTGCAGAAATAGGCAAAAGAAGTGCAGAAAGAATCAACAGAGGTGCAGAAGGAGGCAAGAGAACTGCGGAAAGAGGGAACAGTGGTGCAGACAGAGGCAAGAGAGGTGCAGAAAGTGGGAAGAGGGATGCAGAAAGAGGCAAGAGGGGTGCAGAAATTTGCAAGAGAGGTGCAGAAAGCAGCAAGAGCTGTGCAAAAGAAACCAACAGAAGTACAGAAAGAGGAAAGAGGGGTGCAGAAAGAGGCAAGAGAAGTGCAGAAAGAAGGAACAGAGGTGCAGAAGGAGGCAAGAGAACTGCAGAAAGATGCAAGAAAGTTGCAGAAGCATGCAAAAGAGGTGCGGGAAAGAGGGAACAGGGGTAGACAGAGAGCAAGAGAGGTGCAGAAAGTGGGAAGAGGGGTGCATAAAGAGGCAAGAGGGGTGCAGAAATTTGCAAGAGAGGTGCAGAAAGAAGCAAGAGCTGTGCAAAAACCAACAGCAGTGCAGAAAGAGGGAAAGAGGGTGCACAAAGAGGCAAGAGAAGTGCAGAAAGAAGGAACAGAGGTACACGAAGAGGCAAGAGGGGTACAGAAAGATGGAAAAGGGGTGCAGAAAGAGGCAAGAGAGGTGCAGAAATAGGCAAAAGAAGTGCAGAAAGAATCAACAGAGGTGCAGAAGGAGGCAAGAGAACTGCGGAAAGAGGGAACAGTGGTGCAGACAGAGGCAAGAGAGGTGCAGAAAGTGGGAAGAGGGATGCAGAAAGAGGCAAGAGGGGTGCAGAAATTTGCAAGAGAGGTGCAGAAAGCAGCAAGAGCTGTGCAAAAGAACCAACAGAAGTGCAGAAAGAGGCAAGAGGGGTGCAGAAAGAGGCAAGAGAAGTGCAGAAAGAAGGAACAGAGGTGCAGAAGGAGGTAAGAGAACTGCAGAAAGAGGCAAGAAAGTTGCAAAAACATGCAAAAGAGGTGCAGAAAGTGGGAACAGGGGTGCAGACAGAGGAAAGAGAGGTGCATAAAGTGGGAAGAGGGGTGTATAAAGTGGCAAGAGAGGTGCAGAAATTTGCAAGAGAGGTGCAGAAAGAAGCAAGAGCTGTGCAAAAGAACCAACAGAAGTGCAGAAAGAGGAAAGAGGGTGCAGAAAGAGGCAAGAGAAGTGCAGAAAGAAGGAACAGAGGTACACAAAGAGGCAAGAGGGGTACAGAAAGAGGGAAAAGGGGTGCAGAAAGAGGCAAGAGAGGTGCAGAAAGAGGGAAGGGGGTGCAGACAGAGGCAAGAGGGGTGGAGAAAGAAGCAAGTGATTTGCAGAAAGAGGCAAAAGAGGTACAGAAAGACGCAAGAGAGGTGCAGAAACAAGCAAAAGATGTGCAGAAAGAGGCGAGAGAATTGCTGAAAGAAGCAACAGAGGTGTAGAAGCAAGAGAAGTGCAGAAAGAGGCAAGTTAGGTGCAGAAAGAGTCAAGAGAGGTGCAGAAAATGGCAAGAGAACTGCAGAAAGAGGCAAGAGGGATGCAAAAAAGGGAAAAAGGGTACAGAAAGAAGCAAGAAAGGTGCAGAAAGAGGCAAAAGAGGTGCGGAAAGAGGGAACAGGGGTGCAGACAGAGGCAAGAGAGGTGCAGAAAGTGGGAAGAGGGGTGCATAAAGAGGCAAGAGGGGTGCAGAAATTTGCAAGAGAGGTGCAGAAAGAAGCAAGAGCTGTGCAAAAGAACCAACAGAAGTGCAGAAAGAGGAAAGAGGGTGCACAAAGAGGCAAGAGAAGTGCAGAAAGAAGGAACAGAGGTACACAAAGGGGCAAGAGGGGTACAGAAAGATGGAAAAGGGGTGCAGAAAGAGGCAAGAGAGGTGCAGAAAGAGGCGAGAGAATTGCTGAAAGAGGGAAGGGGGTGCAGCAAGAGGCAAGAGGGGTGGAGAAAGAAGCAAGTGATTTTCAGAAAGAGGCAACAGAGGTACAGAAAGACGCAAGAGAGGTACAGAAACAAGCAAGAGATTTGCAGAAAGAGGCGAGAGAATTGCTGAAAGAAGCAACAGAGGTGTAGAAGCAAGAGAAGTACAGAAAGAGGCAAGTTAGGTACAGAAAGAGTCAAGAGAAGTGCAGAAAATGGCAAGAGAACTGCAGAAAGATGCAAGAGGGATGCAAAAAAGGAAAAAAGGGTACAGAAAAAAACAAGAGAGGTGCAGAAAGAATAAAGAACAGTGCAGAAAGAAGCAAGAGAGGTGCAGAAAGAGGGAAGACGACTGCAGAAAGAGACAACAGGGGTGCAGAAAGAAGCAAGAGAGGTGCAGAAATAGGCAAAAGAAGTGCAGAAAGAATCAGCAGAGGTGCAGAAGGAGGCAAGAGAACTACGGAAAGAGGCAAGAAAGTTGCAGAAACAGGCAAAAGAGGTGTGGAAAGAGGGAACAGTGGTGCAGACAGAGGCAAGAGAGGTGCAGAAAGTGGGAAGAGGGATGCAGAAAGAGGCAAGAGGGGTGCAGAAATTTGCAAGAGAGGTGCAGAAAGCAGCAAGAGCTGGTGCAAAAGAACCAACAGAAGTACAGAAAGAGGAAAGAGGGGTGCAGAAAGAGGCAAGAGAAGTGCAGAAAGAATCAACAGAGGTGCAGAAGGAGGCAAGAGAACTGCGGAAAGAGGGAACAGTGGTGCAGACAGAGGCAAGAGAGGTGCAGAAAGTGGGAAGAGGGATGCAGAAAGAGGCAAGAGGGGTGCAGAAATTTGCAAGAGAGGTGCAGAAAGCAGCAAGAGCTGTGCAAAAGAACCAACAGAAGTGCAGAAAGAGGCAAGAGGGGTGCAGAAAGAGGCAAGAGAAGTGCAGAAAGAAGGAACAGAGGTGCAGAAGGAGGTAAGAGAACTGCAGAAAGAGGCAAGAAAGTTGCAGAAACATGCAAAAGAGGTGCAGAAAGTGGGAACAGGGGTGCAGGCAGAGGCAAGAGAGGTGCAGAAAGTGGGAAGAGGGGTGTATAAAGAGGCAAGAGGGGTGCAGAAATTTGCAAGAGAGGTGCAGAAAGAAGCAAGAGCTGTGCAAAAGAACCAACAGAAGTGCAGAAAGAGGAAAGAGGGTGCAGAAAGAGGCAAGAGAAGTGCAGAAAGAAGGAACAGAGGTACACAAAGAGGCAAGAGGGGTACAGAAAGAGGGAAAAGGGGTGCAGAAAGAGGCAAGAGAGGTGCAGAAAGAGGGAAGGGGGTGCAGACAGAGGCAAGAGGGGTGGAGAAAGAAGCAAGTGATTTGCAGAAAGAGGCAACAGAGGTACAGAAAGACGCAAGAGCGGTGCAGAAACAAGCAAAAGATGTGCAGAAAGAGGCGAGAGAATTGCAGGAAAGAAGCAACAGAGGTGTAGAAGCAAGAGAAGTGCAGAAAGAGGCAAGTTAGGTGCAGAAAGAGTCAAGAGAGGTGCAGAAAATGGCAAGAGAACTGCAGAAAGAGGCAAGAGGGATGCAAAAAGGGAAAAAGGGTACAGAAAGAAGCAAGAGAGGTGCAGAAAGAGGGACGACGACTGCAGAAAGAGACAACAGTGGTGCAGAAAGAAGCAAGAGAGGTGCAGAAATAGGCAAAAGAAGTGCAGAAAGAATCAACAGAGGTGCAGAAGGAGGCAAGAGAACTGCGGAAAGAGGCAAGAAAGTTGCAGAAACAGGCAAAAGAGGTGCGGAAAGAGGGAACAGTGGTGCAGACAGAGGCAAGAGAGGTGCAGAAAGTGGGAAGAGGGGTGCAGAAAGAGGCAAGAGGGGTGCAGAAATTTGCAAGAGAGGTGCAGAAAGCAGCAAGAGCTGTGCAAAAGAACCAACAGAAGTACAGAAAGAGGAAAGAGGGGTGCAGAAAGAGGCAAGAGAAGTGCAGAAAGAAGGAACAGAGGTGCAGAAGGCGGCAAGAGAACTGCAGAAAGATGCAAGAAAGTTGCAGAAACATGCAAAAGAGGTGCGGAAAGAGGGAACAGGGGTGCAGACAGAGGCAAGAGAGGTGCAGAAAGTGGGAAGAGGGGTGCATAAAGAGGCAAGAGGGGTGCAGAAATTTGCAAGAGAGGTGCAGAAAGAAGCAAGAGCTGTGCAAAAAAACCAACAGAAGTGCAGAAAGTGGAAAGAGGGTGCACAAAGAGGCAAGAGAAGTGCAGAAAGAAGGAACAGAGGTACACAAAGAGGCAAGAGGGGTACAGAAAGATGGAAAAGGGGTGCAGAAAGAGGCAAGAGAGGTGCAGAAAGAGGCGAGAGAATTGCTGAAAGAGGGAAGGGGGTGCAAAAAGAAGCAAGAGAGGTGCAGAAATAGGCAAAAGAAGTGCAGAAAGAATCAACAGAGGTGCAGAAGGAGGCAAGAGAACTGCGGAAAGAGGGAACAGTGGTGCAGACAGAGGCAAGAGAGGTGCAGAAAGTGGGAAGAGGGATGCAGAAAGAGGCAAGAGGGGTGCAGAAATTTGCAAGAGAGGTGCAGAAAGCAGCAAGAGCTGTGCAAAAGAACCAACAGAAGTGCAGAAAGAGGCAAGAGGGGTGCAGAAAGAGGCAAGAGAAGTGCAGAAAGAAGGAACAGAGGTGCAGAAGGAGGTAAGAGAACTGCAGAAAGAGGCAAGAAAGTTGCAGAAACATGCAAAAGAGGTGCAGAAAGTGGGAACAGGGGTGCAGACAGAGGCAAGAGAGGTGCAGAAAGTGGGAAGAGGGGTGTATAAAGAGGCAAGAGGGGTGCAGAAATTTGCAAGAGAGGTGCAGAAAGAAGCAAGAGCTGTGCAAAAGAACCAACAGAAGTGCAGAAAGAGGAAGAGAGGGTGCAGAAAGAGGCAAGAGAAGTGCAGAAAGAAGCAACAGAGGTACACAAAGAGGCAAGAGAGGTACAGAAAGAGGGAAAAGGGGTGCAGAAAGAGGCAAGAGAGGTGCAGAAAGAGGGAAGGGGGTGCAGACAGAGGCAAGAGGGGTGGAGAAAGAAGCAAGTGATTTGCAGAAAGAGGCAACAGAGGTACAGAAAGACGCAAGAGAGGTGCAGAAACAAGCAAAAGATGTGCAGAAAGAGGCGAGAGAATTGCTGAAAGAAGCAACAGAGGTGTAGAAGCAAGAGAAGTGCAGAAAGAGGCAAGTTAGGTGCAGAAAGAGTCAAGAGAGGTGCAGAAAATGGCAAGAGAACTGCAGAAAGAGGCAAGAGGGATGCAAAAAGGGAAAAAGGGTACAGAAAGAAGCAAGAGAGGTGCAGAAAGAGGGAAGACGAGCTGCAGAAAGAGACAACAGGGGTGCAGAAAGAAGCAAGAGAGGTGCAGAAATAGGCAAAAGAAGTGCAGAAAGAATCAACAGAGGTGCAGAAGGAGGCAAGAGAACTGCGGAAAGAGGGAACAGTGGTGCAGACAGAGGCAAGAGAGGTGCAGAAAGTGGGAAGAGGGATGCAGAAAGAGGCAAGAGGGGTGCAGAAATTTGCAAGAGAGGTGCAGAAAGCAGCAAGAGCTGTGCAAAAGAACCAACAGAAGTACAGAAAGAGGAAAGAGGGGTGCAGAAAGAGGCAAGAGAAGTGCAGAAAGAAGGAACAGAGGTGCAGAAGGAGGCAAGAGAACTGCAGAAAGATGCAAGAAAGTTGCAGAAGCATGCAAAAGAGGTGCGGAAAGAGGGAACAGGGGTGCAGACAGAGGCAAGAGAGGTGCAGAAAGTGGGAAGAGGGGTGCATAAAGAGGCAAGAGGGGTGCAGAAATTTGCAAGAGAGGTGCAGAAAGAAGCAAGAGCTGTGCAAAAAAACCAACAGCAGTGCAGAAAGAGGAAAGAGGGTGCACAAAGAGGCAAGAGAAGTGCAGAAAGAAGGAACAGAGGTACAGAAAGAGGCAAGAGGGGTACAGAAAGATGGAAGAGGGGTGCAGAAAGAGGCAAGAGAGGTGCAGAAATAGGCAAGAGAAGTGCAGAAAGAAGCAACAGAGGTGCAGAAGGAGGCAAGAGAACTGCAGAAAGAGGGAACAGTGGTGCAGACAGAGGCAAGAGAGGTGCAGAAAGAGGAAGAGAGGATGCAGAAAGAGGCAAGAGGGGTGCAGAAATTTGCAAGAGAGGTGCAGAAAGCAGCAAGAGCTGTGCAGAAAGAACCAACAGAAGTGCAGAAAGAGGCAAGAGAGGTGCAGAAAGAGGCAAGAGAGGTGCAGAAAGAAGGAACAGAGGTGCAGAAGGAGGCAAGAGAAGTGCAGAAAGAGGCAAGAGAGTTGCAGAAAGATGCAAAAGAGGTGCAGAAAGTGGGAACAGGGGTGCAGACAGAGGCAAGAGAGGTGCAGAAAGAGGGAAGAGGGATGCAGAAAGAGGCAAGAGGGGTGCAGAAATTTGCAAGAGAGGTGCAGAAAGAAGCAAGAGCAGTGCAGAAAGAACCAACAGAAGTGCAGAAAGAGGCAAGAGGGTGCAGAAAGAGGCAAGAGAAGTGCAGAAAGAAGGCAACAGAGGTACAGAAAGAGGCAAGAGAGGTGCAGAAAGAGGGCAAGAGAGGTGCAGAAAGAGGCAAGAGAGGTGCAGAAAGAGGGAAGAGGGTGCAGAAAGAGGCAAGAGGGGTGCAGAAAGAAGCAAGAGATGTGCAGAAAGAGGCAAGAGAGGTACAGAAAGACGCAAGAGAGGTGCAGAAAGCAAGCAACAGAGGTGCAGAAAGAGGCAAGAGAAGTGCTGAAAGAAGCAACAGAGGTGCAGAAGCAAGAGAAGTGCAGAAAGAGGCAAGTTAGGTGCAGAAAGAGGCAAGAGAGGTGCAGAAAAAGGCAAGAGAAGTGCAGAAAGAGGCAAGAGGGATGCAGAAAGAGGCAAAAGAGGTACAGAAAGAAGCAAGAGAGGTGCAGAAAGAGGCAAGAGAGGTGCAGAAAGAGGCAACAGGGGTGCAGACAGAGGCAAGAGAGGTGCAGAAAGAGGGAAGAGGGGTGCATAAAGAGGCAAGAGGGGTGCAGAAATATGCAAGAGAGGTGCAGAAAGAAGCAAGAGCTGTGCAGAAAGAACCAACAGAAGTGCAGAAAGAGGAAAGAGGGTGCACAAAGAGGCAAGAGAAGTGCAGAAAGAAGGAACAGAGGTACAGAAAGAGGCAAGAGGGGTACAGAAAGATGGAAAAGAGGTGCAGAAAGAGGCAAGAGAGGTGCAGAAAGAGGCGAGAGAATTGCAGAAAGAGGGAAGAGAGGTGCAGAAAGAGGCAAGAGGGGTGCAGAAAGAAGCAAGAGATGTGCAGAAAGAGGCAACAGAGGTGCAGAAAGTCGCAAGAGAGGTGCAGAAACAAGCAAGAGATTTGCAGAAAGAGGCAAGAGAAGTGCAGAAAGAAGCAACAGAGGTGCAGAAAGAGGCAAGAGAAGTACAGAAAGAGGCAAGTGAGGTACAGAAAGAGGCAAGAGAAGTGCAGAAAGATGGCAAGAGAAGCTGCAGAAAGATGCAAGAGGGATGCAGAAAGAAGCAAGAGAGGTACAGAAAGAGGCAAGAGAGGTGCAGAAAGAAGTAAGAGAACAGTGCAGAAAGAAGCAAGAGATGTGCAGAAAGAGGCAAGAGAGGTGCAGAAAGAGGCAATAGGGGTGCAGAAAGAAGCAAGAGAGGTGCAGAAAGAGGCAAAAGAAGTGCAGAAAGAATCAGCAGAGGTGCAGAAAGAGGCAAGAGAAGTACAGAAAGAGGCAAGAGAGGTGCAGAAAGCAGGCAAGAGAGGTGCAGAAAGAGGCAACAGTGGTGCAGAAAGAGGCAAGAGAGGTGCAGAAAGTAGTCAAGAGAGGTGCAGAAAGAGGCAAGAGGAGTGCAGAAAGTGGCAAGAGAGGTGCAGAAAGCAGGCAAGAGCTGTGCAGAAAGAACCAACAGAAGTGCAGAATGAGGAAAGAGGGTGCAGAAAGAGGCAAGCGAAGTGCAGAAAGAAGAAACAGTGGTACACAAAGAGGCAAGAGCGGTGCAGAAAGAGGGAAGAGGGGTGCAGAAAGAGGCAAGAGAGGTGCAGAAAGAAGCAAGAGAGGTGCAAAAAGAGGCAAGAGAATTGCAGAAAGAGGCAACAAAAGTGCAGAAAGACGCAATAGAAGTGCAGAAAGAAGCAAGAGAGGTGCAGAAAGAGGCAAGAGAAGTGCAGAAAGATGGCAAGAGAACTGCAGAAAGAGGCAAGAGGGATGCAAAAAAGGGAAGAAGGTGCAGAAAGAAGCAAGAGAGGTGCAGAAAGTGGCAAGAGGGGTGCAGAAAGATGCAAGAGAGGTGCAAAAAGAGGGAAGAGGAGTGCAGAAAGAGGCAACAGGGGTACAGAAAGAAGCAACAGAAGTGCAGAAAGAGGCAAGAGAAGTACAGAAAGAGGCAACAGAGGTTCAGAAGGAGGCAAGAGAACTGCAGAAAGAGGCAAGAGAAGTTGCAGAAACAGGCAAGAGAGGTGCAGAAAGAGGGAACAGGGGTGCAGAAAGAGGCAAGAGAGGTTCAGAAAGTGGGAAGAGAGGTGCAGAAGGAAGGAACAGAGGTGCAGAAAGAGGCAAGAGGGGTGCAGAAAGAGGCAAGAGAGGTGCAGAAAGAAGCAAGAGAGGTGCAGAAAGAGGGCAAGAAGGAGTGCAGAAAGAGGCAAGAGAGGTGCAGAAAGAAGCAACAGAGGTGCAGAAAGAAGCAAGAGAAGTGCAGAAAGAAGCAACAGAGGTGCAGAAAGAGGGAAGAAGGGTGCAGAAAGAGGCAAGAGAGGTACAGAAAGAAGCAAGAGAGGTGCAGAAAGAGGCAACAGAGGTGCAGAAAGAGGCAAGAGAGGTGCAGAAAGAGCAAGAGAAGTGCAGAAAGAGGCAAGAGAAGTGCTGAAAGAAGCAACAGAGGTGCAGAAAGAAGCAAGAGAAGTGCAGAAAGAGGCAAGAGAGGTGCAGAAAGAGGCAAGAGAGGTGCAGAAAATGGCAAGAGTAGCTGCAGAAAGAGGCAAGAGGAATGCAGAAAGAGGGAAGAAGGGTGCAGAAAGAAGCAAGAGAGGTGCAGAAAGAGGCAAGAGAAGTGCAGAAAGAAGCAAGAGAGGTGCAGAAAGAGGCAAGAGGAGTGCAGAAAGAGGCAACAGGGGTGCAGAAAGAGTCAAGAGGGGTACAGAAAGAGGCAAGAGAAGTGCACTAAGAAGCAACAGAGGTGCCGAAGGAGGCAAGAGAACTGCAGAAAGAGGCAAGGGAGTTGCAGAAACAGGTAAGAGAGGTGCAGAAAGAGGCAACAGGGGTGCAGACAGAGGCAAGAGAGGTGCAGAAAGAGGGAAGAGGGTGCAGAAAGAGGCAAGAGAGGTGCAGAAATAGGCAAGAGAGGTGCAGAAAGAAGCAAGAGCAGTGCAAAAGAAGCTAACAGAAGTGCAGAAAGAGGAAAGAGAGGTGCAGAAAGAGGCAAGAGAGGTGCAGAAAGAAGCAACAGAGGTGCAGAAAGAGGCAAGAGAGGTGCAGAAAGAGGGCAAGAGGGGTGCAGAAAGAGGCAAGAGAGGTGCAGAAAGAGGCAAGAGAGGTGCAGAAAGAGGCAAGAGAGGTGCAGAAAGAGGCAAGAGAGTTGCAGAAAGAGGCAACAGAGGTGCAGAAAGAGGCAACAGAGGTGCAGAAAGAGGCAAGAGAGGTGCAGAAAGAGGCAAGAGAAGTGCAGAAAGAAGCAACAGAGGTGCAGAAAGAGGCAAGAGAAGTGCAGAAAGAGGCAAGAGAGGTACAGAAAGAGGCAAGAGAGGTGCAGAAAGAGACAAGAGAAGTGCAGAAAGAGGCAAGAGGGTGCAGAAAGAGGCAAGAGAGGTACAGAAAGAAGCAACAGAGGTGCAGAAAGAGGCAAGAGACTGCAGAAAGAGGCAACAGAGGTGCAGAAAGAGGCAAGAGAGGTGCAGAAAGAGGCAAGAGAGGTGCAGAAAGAGGCAAGAGAGTTGCAGAAAGAGGCAAAAGAGGTGCAGAAAGAGGAACAGAGGTGCAGACAGAGGCAAGAGAGGTGCAGAAAGTAGGCAAGAGAGGTGCAGAAAGAGGCAAGAGGGGTGCAGAAATTTGCAAGAGAGGTGCAGAAAGAAGCAAGAGCAGTGCAGAAAGAACCAACAGAGGTGCAGAAAGAGGCAAGAGGGGTGCAGAAAGAGGCAAGAGAAGTGCAGAAAGAAGCAACAGAGGTGCAGAAGGAGGCAAGAGAACTGCAGAAAGAGGCAAGAGAGTTGCAGAAACAGGCAAAAGAGGTGCAGAAAGAGGGAACAGGGGTGCAGACAGAGGCAAGAGAGGTGCAGAAAGAGGCAAGAGGGGTGCAGAAAGAGGCAAGAGGGGTGCAGAAATTTGCAAGAGAGGTGCAGAAAGAAGCAAGAGCTGTGCAGAAAGAACCAACAGAGGTGCAGAAAGAGGCAAGAGGGGTGCAGAAAGAGGCAAGAGAAGTGCAGAAAGAAGCAACAGAGGTGCAGAAAGAGGCAAGAGAGGTGCAGAAAGAGGCAAAAGAGGTGCAGAAAGAGGCAAGAGTGGTACAGAAAGAGGTAAGAGGGGTGCAGAAAGAAGCACGAGAGGTGCAGAAAGAGGCAAGAGAGGTGCAGAAAGAGGCAAGAGGGGTGCAGAAAGAGGCAAGAGGGGTGCAGAAAGAAGCAAGAGAGGTACAGAAAGAAGCAAGAGAAGTGCAGAAAGAAGCAACAGAGGTGCAGAAAGAGGCAAGAGAGGTGCAGAAAGAGGCAACAGAGGTGCAGAAAGAAGCAAGAGAGGTGCAGAAAGAGGCAAAAGAAGTGCAGAAAGAAGCAACAGAGGTGCAGAAAGAGGCAAGAGAAGTGCAGAAAGAGGCAAGAGAGGTGCAGAAAGAGGCAAGAGAGAAGCAGAAAAAGGGAAGAGGGGTGCAGAAACAGGCAAGAGAGGTGCAGAAAGTGGGAAGAGGGGTGCAGAAAGAGGCAACAGGGGTGCCGAAAGAAGCAACAGAGGTGCAGAAAGAGGCAAGAGAAGTGCAGAAAGAAGCAACAGAAGTGCAGAAAGAGGCAAGAGAGGTGCAGAAAGAGGCAAGAGAAGTGCAGAAAGAAGGAACAGAGGTGCAGAAAGAGGCAAGAGAGGTGCAGAAAGAAGGCAAGAGAGGTACAGAAAGAGGCAAGAGAAGTTGCAGAAAGAGGCAAGAAGAGGTGCAGAAAGAGGCAATAGAGGTGCAGAAAGAAGCAACAGAGGTGCAGAAATGAGCAAGAGAAGTGCAGAAAGAAGTGTGAGAAGTTGGCCTGGCATATGCTGTCCACTAATTATAGTGGGCACCTTGCACCAGTCCAAACAACCCCTTATTGGAGATAGGTTAAAGACAACCTTTATTGAAAGCTATCCTAGTGGTAGCTATGGAGAGCAGCCTTCAGGCTAAGTCTTGAAGGAATGTAAAGCAGCTTGTTTTACCAGTCTATAATCTCTTGAGTGACCAAATGAAAGAGGACCACACCAGGTATATATTCAAAATATATGTATTTATTGCTAAACACACCCCTCTAGTCTCTTTATGAGGCTAGAGTTCGAAGTACATAAGTTATAAGTTAGTTATCTACAGTAATAGCACAAATACACGTTTGAGCCCTAGGGCGTACCAAACCATATACCAATAAAGTGGTATAAGAACCACGACTGAGCTAGACACAGGGCCTAGAGCCTGTAGAAGTGCTTGGACCACAAGGAACCACCCAAGGTAGTGACACAGGGGACCCACGGGGACGCGTGCAGTGTGAGAACACAGCCGCGAATCGCCGTTGACTTCTATGGGGAAAGTCGCGGTTGGAATTTTAAAGAAAAGGGACACTTAGAGGAGGACTTGGAGCAAACCCTTTGAGAACTAGGCTGTTCTAGTGTCAATACCCACGGGAGCACCGGAGTACTCGAGTTACCTCACCCAGGGAGCCGGGTGCATAGGTGTCTTTCGGGGTCGGGTTTCGTCGTCGTTTTCAATGGCGATCTGCTGCAAAGTGCTGCTGGCGGCCAAGTCGAAAGTGTTCGGGTGGATCCAAAGGTGGATCGAAGATCTGAAGAACCTGAAAGCAGAGGGGACAGAGTCTGGGTCACTAGCCAGTGACCAGGAAGGCGATGAGCAGATGCCCACCGATGTCGAGTGCTTCAGGTAGGTTGACAGTCGTCTTGACTCTTCAGCCACGAGGTCCAGGAGGCGTCGACGACAACCAGGAGCTGGATTCGAGCTGTCCCATGACGTCTGTCGATTGCAGGGGTGTCAGCGACCGGATTGGACCCAACAAGCCTTGGCAACGGCAAGTCTCGTGGAAATGGAAGAAGGACGATGGTGCAGACCAGCAAGGTCTGTGGGACTCACCCAGCAAGGGTAAGTCAGGGCACGCCTGGAGCAACCAGGGAGCCCAAGCAGAAGAAGATTGGCCTTCGGAAGGGCCTACTAGCCAATGGACTAGCAACCGCGAAGGAGCCTCGAGTGGATGCACTTGGAGCTGGCTCACAGGACACTCGTGGAGTGGAGGCCAGTGATCTTCGGTGCAGTCGGTGCTGGAGGCTGGGGCTACTCGGAGCCCAAAGCACAACTTCGTGGGAGACCCAGAAGAGGATGCACTTGCAAATGCGATCGGTGTCCAGGGTTCACGCTTCCACGTTACCCACGACAGCTACGGGCCTCAGCTTTGCTGGGGACTCAGGGCAGCCTCGGGAAGTCTGGAAATCCACCTCTGGTGATGCAAAGACTTCGGCGTCCGGCGGGAGCTTCAGCGATGCAGACCGGACAATTGCTTCTTTGGTGCCTGCCAAGCAGGGGAGTCACTCCTTGACCCCAAGGGAGATTCTTCAGTCCTCTAATCTTGAAGTAGAGCGTCGAAGGTCCAGGATTCTGTGTCAGAGTTTCGTCCAGGTTAATCTAAAGTCCTAAGGACTGGGGTCCCATACTTATACTAAGATAGGGGGTTGGACATACTCTGGGGACCCACCTATGGGAGGGTCAGGGCAGAGGGGTGGTTACACCCCTTTCCCTTTGTCCAGTTTCATGCCAGAGCAGGGGCTGGAAGCCCCTGAGCCGGTTTGAACTGGGTATGCACAGGGACACCAAATGTGCCCCCAGTGCAGGACTTCAAAGCACCAGAGAGTGCTCCCGCCCAGCCCCAATACACACTATCCTGTCTGGGGAGGTGGTTACACCTCCCTGGGACAGGAAACCTATTGTCCAGGCCTCCCTGCCGGAGTTTCGGTCAGCAGCAGGAGGCCAGACTCGTGTCTGTGGCAGCGGCATCCATTTTGTGATGCCAGGGCTCTGGAAAGTCAGTACCGGGTATACCGGTGTGTACATGTCTCTCCTCTAGAAGGGTGGAATGCTACCCCCGCCGCCAGAACTGGCGGGGGGTAGTATTCCAAGATGTTTGACACCAAACACGACATGTTTCCGTGCAGCCATCCCAAAGTTAGCATTTAACGCGAGGTTATAATGCGCTTAAGAGTATATGGTCGGGCTGCACTACAAACAGCATCAGAGAAGGGTCTCCGAACGCTGCAGAGGGGCCCTGCTCATGCAGGGGCACCCTCTCACATAGGAACCACGCACTCTGCCTTCAGGATTGATAAGGCCTGCCATAGGAGTGACTTATAGGTTTATATGTGTGTATGTATGTAGTGATATAGGTAGCCTATATCACAGTAAGGGGTGCATGCACCACCTTACCCAGGCTGCAGTAGCAGACCTGTGGTGTCATTTTGGATGGCCTTCCAGGGTGGCACAATACATGCTGCAGCCCCTGGCAGGCCTCTGAGGTACCTATGCCCTGGGTACATAGTATACCATATACTAGGGACTTATAAGGGCACTCCAGATTCCAATCAGAGATGTGCCTAAGGCACATGGAAACCATTTTAGAGAGGAAGCAGCTAGGCTGGGGTTCTGATTAGCAGGGCCCCAGCCAGACTAAAGTCGAAAAACAGTGAAGCATCAGCAAAAGTGGGGGTACCCATGTGAAGCAGATCCTACTCTCCTACAGAAGCAACAGAGGTGCAGAAAGAGGCAAAGAGGTGCAGAAAGAGGCAAGAGAAGTGCAGAAAGAAGCAAGAGAGGTGCAGAAAGGGGCAAGAGTGAGGTGCAGAAAGAGGCCAGAGAGTTGTGAAAGAGGCAAGAGAGAAGCAGAAAGAAGCAAGGGAGGTGCAGAAAGAAGCAAGGGAGGTGCAGAAAGAAGCAAGAGAGGTGCAGAAAGAGGCAAGAGAGATGCAGAAAGAGGCAAGAGAGGTGCAGAAAGAGGCAAGAAAGGTACAGAAAGAGGCAAGAGAGGTGCAGAAAGAGGCAAGAGGGGTGCAGAAAGAAGCAAGAGAGGTGCAGAAAGAAGCAAGAGAAGTGCAGAAAGAAGCAAGAGAAGTGCAGAAAGAGGCAACAGAGGTGCAGAAAGAGGCAAGAGAAGTGCAGAAAGACGCAAGAGAGGTGCAGAATGAAGCAAGAGAGGTGCAGAAAGAAGCAAGAGAAGTGCAGAAAGAAGCAAGGGAGGTGCAGAAAGAGGCAACAGGGGTGCAGAAAAAAGCAAGAGAGGTGCAGAAAGAGGCAAGAGGGGTACAGAAAGAGGCAAGAGAGGGTGCAGAAAGAAGGCAAGAGAAGTGCAGAAAGAAGCAACAGAGGTGCAGAAAGAGGCAAGAGAGGTGCAGAAAGAGGCAAGAGAAGTGCAGAAAGAAGCAAGAGAGGTACAGAAAGAGGCAAGAGAGGTGCAGAAAAAAGCAAGAGAAGTGCAGTAACAAGACAGACGTACAGAAAGAAGCAAGAGAGGTACAGAAAGAGGCAAGAGAGGTGCAGAAAGAGGCAAGAGGGGTGCAGAAAGAAGCAAGAGAAATGCAGAAAGAGGCAACAGAGGTGCAGAAAGAGGCAAGAGAGGTGCAGAAAGAAGCAAGAGAAGTGCAGAAAGAGGCAAGAGAGGTACAGAAAGAGTCAAGAGAAGTGCAGAAAGAGGCAAGAGAAGTGCAGAAAGAGGCAAGAGAGGTGCAGAAAGAGGCAAGAAGGGTGCAGAAAGAAGCAAGAGAGGTGCAGAAAGAAGCAAGAGAAGTGCAGAAAGAAGCAACGAGCGGTACAGAAAGAGGCAAGAGAAGTGCAGAAAGAAGCAAGAGAGGTGCAGAAAGAGGCAAGAGAAGTGCAGAAAGAGGCAAGAGAGGTGCAGAAAGAGGCAAGAGAAGTGCAGAAAGAGGCAAGAGAGGTGCAGAAAGAGGCAAGAGAGGTGCAGAAAGAGGCAAGAGAGGTGCAGAAAGAGGCAAGAGGGGTGCAGAAAGAGGCAAGAGAGGTGCAGAAAGAAGCAAGAGAGGTGCAGAAAGAAGCAAGAGAGGTGCAGAAAGAGGCAAGAGGGGTGCAGAAAGAGGCAAGAGAAGTGCAGAAAGAAGCAACAGAGGTGCAGAAAGAGGCAAGAGAGGTGCAGAACGAGGCAAGAGAGGTGCAGAAAGAGGCAAGAGAGGTGCAGAAAGAGGGAAGAGAGGGTGCAGAAAGAGGCAAGAGAGGTGCAGAAAGAGGCAAGAGAGGTGCAGAAAGAAGCAAGAGAGAGTGCAGAAAGAAGCAACAGAGGTGCAGAAAGAGGGAAGAAGGGTGCAGAAAGAGGCAAGAGAGGTGCAGAAAGAAGCAAGAGAGGTGCAGAAAGAGGCAAGAGAGGTGCAGAAAGAAGCAAGAGAAGTGCAGAAAGAGGCAAGAGAAGTGCAGAAAGAGGCAACAGAGGTACAGAAAGAGGCAAGAGAAGTGCAGAAAGAAGAAAGAAAGGTGCAGAAAGAAGCAACAGAAATGCAGAAAGAGGCAAGAGAGGTGCAAAGGTAATCAAGAGTGGTTTGCACACCATTAATAGCAATTTAATACCCAGATTTAGCAATAAGTAACAGGTGACCATTCTAGGTTTGCAAAGGGCCTTCCACCACGCTTTAACACTTGTCGCTGCATTTTTGGTAATGTTCGAGCCGTTTGAGCTAGAAACAAGGTTTTTTTTGTTCAAATCTGCAGACTATGCAGCAGATGATGGATTATGTGGCAAATGCGGAAAATGTATAGTTGTGCAACAAGTCGGTGCAGCCGAACAGTCGCATAATTCCAGTGGCCCTGCTTATACCTCTGACTAGGTCAAGAAGTGTACTCAGTAGTTCCTTCTTTTTTGTGTCTCATTGAGTTTATAGTTTAGCTTCTATGGAAATGAGGAAGACTAAACCTGAGGTTACCACTCCACAACACAGACTATCATACCACACAATTACTCTCCATAACACATAATCCCACTCTCCATAATTCCTATACACTAAATACCACATACTTTCTATCCACATAATTTCACTGCACAACATACCACATAATCTCCACTACACACAACCCACATCCACTCCACTCACAAAACATTAATAAAACACTTTTACATTTACAATGTCAATAGCTCGAACTCTCGCAAATGCGAAACATATCACATTGCAAATGCTTCTTTAGCTAGTAGTCGCGTTTGCAGAGAGGTGGAGAAAGGGGGCTGGGCCTCCGACCACCGCTGAGGAATTCTGCTGTGTAGGACTTACAGGAGGTACAAGGAGGACTTCTTGGCTCCCAAAGTCCCTCAGGAGAAAAGTGGACTTCATCCCCCAACCCGTAGTGTGCCAGAAGGCGCGTTTGCAGAGTGGTGGAGAAAGGGGGGCGTGGCCCCCGAAGACCTCATAGCAATCCCACTGTGTGGGACTAACTGGAGGTAACAGGAGGGGTAATTGGCCCCCAAGGACAACCTTGGGGGCCAACTACCCCTCCTATTACCTCCAGTAAGTCCCACACAGCAGCATTGGTAAGTTCTCATAGCAGGCCATGCCCCCTTCGCCCACCAGTCTGCAAACGCGCTCCCTGGCGCGCTCTTCGATGGGGATTGAAGTCCCCTTCACTGCTGGGGGTGGTTAGGGGCCAACTAGCCTACCTGTTACCTCTAGTAAGCCCCACACAGTGGGATTGCTGGGAGGTGGACACAGGCCACGCCCCCTTTGTCCCCCAATCCAGAACGCGCCAGGAGGCACGTTTGCATAGTGGTGCAGGGAGAGGGCGGGGCATCCGGTTAGATGCCGGCTTCTGCTTTTTTTTTTATGAGAATGGGGGCTGTGTGGCCCCCCTTCTCTTAATATTTTGTGGGCCCTGGGGACCACATCCCCCAGGGCCTGAACCATTTTAAAAGAAAAAAATTCAAAAACGGGAAGGGGACCATGCGGCCCCCCTCCCGAGGCCTTTTCGCCCCGGGACCCCATCCCCTAGGGCTGTGCCTCATTTTTTAAATTTTATTATGGGATCCCATCCTCGAGCCTGCCTCGTTTTTTTTTGTTGGTAATATTTGTTGACGGGAGGGGGGCCGCGTGGCTCCCCTTTCCTGGGCATCTTTTGGCCTCGGGGACCCCATCCCCCAAGGCCTGCCCTGCTTTTTTTATTATTAGTTTTTTAGGGGGCTGCGTGGCCCCCCTCCTGTGGCCAATTTTCGCCCCAGGGACCCATCCTCGGGACTTGGCCTTATTTATTTTTTTTATAAATAATTAAAACAGGGAAGGGGCCAAGTGGCCCCCTCCCGGGCCACTTCAGGCCCCGGGGATCCCATTCCCCAGGATCGGCACTCATGTTTGGGACCGCAGGGGGAGCCCCATTGCCCCAGCGATCCCTGGCGGCTCCCCGCCTCCTGTGGGAGCCGGCATTGCTTTTGGACAATGGGAGCTACTGACATGCAGCTCCCCTTGTCCAAAAGCAATTCTGCTTTGCTTCATGGAAGCGAGAGCAGGTTTCCTGCTCTCGCTTCCATGAAGCGAAGCAGAGTTTGCAATGACAGGGTGGGAGCCGTGCTCCCGCCCTGCCATTGCAAACTGCAATGTCCCGGTAGTGGGCACCCCAGGACATTGCTGGAGCCGGCCCTGGGGGGTGGCGGTCCCCAGGACCAAGGAGGGCTACAGGAGGGGGGCCGCAGGGCCCCCTCCCAACTTGTAAATAGCCCCAGGGAGGTGGTGGTCCCCGGGGCCAGGGGTCCGCAACAGACCCCTGCACTTCATTCATCTATGCCCCGGGGAGGTGATGGTCCCCAGGGCAGTGTTTTTAAAGGTAGCCCAGGGAAGGTGGCAGTCACCGGGGCTGCAGGGGGGCGCTAGTCCCCCGCATTTAAACATTGAAGCCCCGGGGAAGTGGTGATCCCCAGGGCTTGGGGGACCCACGAGGCCCCCCCACCCATTATTTTCCAATGGCCTGGGGAGATGGTGGCCCCCGGGGCAGCGTTTTTTTTAATTTTCTTGGCGGGATTCGTGCACCCAGCGCGTATCCTGCAGGTTTTTTTTTTCTTCATTTTTATATATATATGTGTGTATACTACCTACTGGCGGTCACCAGGAGGTAGTTATAGTTAGGACCTAGTTTCCATAGGAAAATCGTTTTTTGAGTCGACTATAACGTTTGGGCCGTTTGACAGATCTTAATGAAATTTTCCCCAAAACATTTTGTACTAGCAGGTGCTGAGAGTAAGAGGGTCAAAAAAAGTGTGTATACCATGTTAATTTACATAGCGATTTTAGACACAACTACAGCCCGAAATGCTGAACGGAATTACACCAAGTTCGGCAGAAAGGTAGGTCTTGGTTCAGAAAGCGACCTTTTTGTTATTTGGTGCAAATCCGTTCAGTAGTTTTGCAGATATAAAAGAAAAAACAAATTTGTATATCTAGAGGCGTGAACCCTCCACAAATCCTCCCGATCTCATGCAGCGATCTGATTGGCTGCCAATGTTTCAACCAGGAAGTATTGGCAGTCATTTTGGGACTCGGTATCAGCCGAGTCCCAAACAAAAAGGTTAACAAAATTGAGAAGGGGGATGGGTAGGAATACCCTGACCCCCTACCCCGGGTGCTGGGGCTCCCCAGGGACCACGCAGGGCAAAAAAAAAATGTTTTTCAATTTGCCAGAATTTCTCGACATTGAACATAAAAGGCGTGGTCTCCTGCATTTTCTCCCAGTTGAGCCTCCGGGTTGGCCAGGTTCCGGGGGCTTATCCTTATTAATAAAATGGGGAGGTGGCGCACCTGGCCCCCCTCCCCATGGCCAATATTGGCCCTGGAGACTGCCACCTCTCCGGTGCAGGCTGTATCTTATTTGAATTGGAAGGAGCATACAGACTCCCTCCTGAGGACCTGAAGGGCCCCGGGAACAACCACCTTCCCTGGGGAAGGACCTAGTAGAACAAAAGGAGGGGGGCTGATTGACCATGGGGGCATTAAAGCTTCCCTGCGTTCTCCAAAATAGCACACTAGGTGCTCTGGGTGGGTTCCAGGGCACCCAGGAGGATGAGGCTGGCCTGGGAAGGGGTCTGCGTGGCCCTCCTCCCCCATTAACTTTTGGCGGGCCCCTTGGGACCGAAATCAGCACAGGGAGGTCTCTCTTTTAATTACACTGTCTTTTAATTACACTGACTATGCAAATGCCCAAATTCATCTGCAAGCTCCGCTCATTTGCCCCCCCCCCCATTATCCTTAGTAGTATACAAAGGTCTTCCCGCCTTTTCCCACATTGATGGACAATTTGCCAAAAGGCCTCAGAGCCCGTTTCCTGACGATCTTGGTGACGCATTTTTCATGCAGAGGAATATTAGGACATCCCCACCAAACAAACAAGCATTTAGTTCCTACAGTTAAAAAGTACCTCTGTTTGGTGGAGATTCGTGTCTTTGTAATCTTGTCCTCTTCTCTTGAGGAAGATTTATGCTATCACAGATTGATGAAATAACATACACACAACGATACTGGAGACATTACCTTGTTGTCCTTTAAGCAGCTATAGTATAGAATATGCACTAGACATTTACCCAACAAGGTGACAGTTACTAATTAACTGGTAGAAAGTACCCCAGTTGGGTAGACATTTTCAGCAAACTTTGGAGTCTTCTGGGGAAAAATGAGGTTCCATTCTGGCCTTGGTGCTCATTTCACAGAAATTAGACCTCTATGAGAAGCATTTACAAATGTAAATATAGCAGGTGCCCAGTTGATGCTCCACTTCAGCAAAGCACAAGCAATCCTAACTTTTTGGGCTTCGCAAAGGCAAAGCAAGTGTGTTTCCTCTTGTATTCCATGTTGAAAAACGATATGAAATCCTTAATGGAGGTGAATGCATTGTTGATCTATTGGTAGCACAATCTGATCTGCAGTGACTGTGATGAGTGGTTTCTTTCTTGTCATCTCCTGGTGAGAGCAGAGTCCATGGTTCTCCCTTAAGTATACAAATGCCCAAAATCCTTAACACCACTCACACACCCACTCACAGGCTAAATCACAGGCCCAGAAAGGCACTCACAGACCCACACAGGTACTCACACACCCATTCACACACTTACACAGGCACTCACAGACCCACTCACATACCCACACAGGCACTCACACACCCACTCTCAAAGGTGACAGGTTACAGTTGGTAAATAAAATTAAAAAAACATAGAAATTCACTGGAAAAAAAGTTACAAGGATGTTATACTTAGGAAATAGAATTAAAAAATCTTAGAAATTCACTGAAAAAACAAAGGTTACAGGGACATTGAAGTTAGGGAATAGAATAAACTGTCTCAATGGTCAAAAAAACAAGACTGTAATTCTGAGCCCACTGTATTCAACATGCTTTCCTTTCATATGAACACGTTACTATGGACCCATCCCAGCACAATGCAGAAGACACTGACCTCTCCATTACATGTCATGTAAATGAAGTCAGTGAAATTGCATTCCTCAGCCCATGACGATATTGTGAAATCATCTGCTCCAAAATGTTCCTCCTGAAATAGTAATGATTCTAATGATGGTCAATCATCACCAGATCTATAGCAAAGCCATTTAAACAGGGCTATCTGATCAAGAACAAAAGTCCAATTGGCCAAACCCACGCACTCCAGCTCATATTTAACTTCTGATCAGATCACACCTACCCTCAAAACAAAACATTTGCTTCTTGCCAAAGAAACATCCCAAAGAACTGTGGCTGATTCATAATGCTGTGCAAAAATGACATCTCTCCAGGAACTTTCAGCCCTAAGAAGAATTAACAAGCAACCCATTCAGAATCTTGTTGCCACCTTACTATATAGATACTTAATAATATTTAATACAGGAATCATCTACATATATGCTGAACATGGAGAGGCCTGAAGACTCATTGTTCCAGAAAATATTTAATTATATTTTTACTATTGTCCTAGGTCTATTCACCTTTATTTGATCAGATCCCTAAGAGTGAACCCACATTCAGCCAGTCCACAATGCTTGTATGAACATTTTTGACCCATCATTCAATGACAGAGGGCTCGATTCACAAAGTAATCTGAGACAAAATCCTAACTTTGCACTTTTGGTATTCACAAAGGGCATTTAGAGTAGTAAAGTTAGGATTTTGTCTCAGTTAACATTAAGTTTTGGTCTTAACTTTAACTTAAGACCAAAACTTAGACCAAAACTTAAGTTTAACTGAGACAAAATCCTAACTTTACTACTCCTAAATGCCCTTTGTGAATACCTTAAGTCGTAAAGTTAGGATTTTGTCTCAGATTACTTTTGTGAATCGGGACCTATCCTATTAATCGTTTACTAATAGTACAATGTACAGCATGGGGTTAGGGGCAGGGCCTACCCCGTGGCCTGGATGCGCCCGACCCCCTTTTTAAATTATGGGGTATCACAGATTATCTGATTCTCCTTTGGGTGTACTTTTGAGCTACAGTGGCTTCTAGCTGCATAACATGATACATATTAAATCAACCAATTTTGAATTGAGAGGTCAATAGTTTGTTTTGGCTAGGTAAGAGATTTGCTCATATTCATAAGACATATTAAGGCCTTAGAGTGATAACAAAGGAAAGGTGAAATGCTGAATCACAGGGCCCAACAATTCAACAGGAAACAAGCAAAAAAGGAAGGTGCTATTTAAGTAAGTGTACAAACCTAAGAGAGAATTTTAGGAAATCCACCTTTTTTGAGTTGTCACCCCCAAATGTTCACATTTTGCTGGACCCTATTTTATTGCTGGTTTATAAACTATGCACACTGAGGCACTGCTGTCCAGTGCCCAGCGTATGTGCTCTGATCCATAAATCATGAAATAATTGGCTAACTCCTGATTGGGGTATTCAAATTTTCTATAAGGCCAGAGTATATGTTGCGGAAATACACCTATGGCAGGAAATGTTAACAGTCACCTTTGGATTGCAATACCTATTGTGCAATTCACTAGTGTAACAAAAGTGGCCTGATAAAATAACCCTTTTTGACAGGTAAAAACTTCCCTTTTTAATATTTATAAGTCACCCCTATGTAAGCCTGGTAGCCCACAAGATAGGAAGCAGTGTATCTTTAGTGGGAAACATAGAAAATTAATATTACCATGTTTCTACAACGAGGCGGTCTAAAAAGTTATTTTCTCTGTGGCAGCATAGCAGTCCTAAACTGTCCTATGTAGAAAATTAGAGTGTAGTTTAAAATACTAATATGCTAACTTGGAAAAGGGACCAACTAGAAAAATAACTCAATTACTATTTTTAATGGTTATTAAAATCCAATTCAAGGGTGAAGTTGGATTTTTATTTTGTATTAGAGAAAAGTCACTATTAGAGAGTTACCTTTTACCTGCCTGAAGATCCTGAAGGCTGATTGTAATGAGCTCTTCAGCATTCCCAGCCTGTACTTAGCCTGTGAATAGGTGTGAAAAAGCAATGAAATGCCTCCCAGGAACAAACAATATCTGTTGGGACTATGGGCATCTTGTGACCCTATAATGTCAAATCCTGATTGGTAGCTCTGTTGAGCCACATGTAATACCTGGGGTGCATTTGAAAGGGGGAAAACAGGATGCCAAGACAATTCTCGTGTATCCCCTGTCTCGTTGCTGATTGGCCCTTCTTTTATCCTACCGAACTTCTCTTTGTTGTGGATACAGCGTCTGTCTCAAACTGGATCTCAGTGTTAGATGTGGGAGGACACTACGATTACCACAGTATATTCCCGAAATACACACACCACCCACAGCCCTCAAAACCCAGGTTTAGTGTGCCAAAGATGTTTGCTATCTTGACAACAACCTGACAATTGGCAGTTTGGGACTATTTTCAGAAAAGCAAACAGGAACTACTGAAAAGTAGATCAGGTTGGCCCTGGAAGCTTTTACTCCATTGGTTAGGGAGAGTGGGCCCAGGGAGCGTGGGCCAGGTGTCTAGTTTTTCCCAGATAAAGATGTGGCATCCCAAGGCATCTGGACAGAACACTTGCTAGACCTGTGGAAGATCAAAGGAGGACTGGACCAGCTCTCTGTGACCTGAGAGGAGCTCCCTAAGGACTGGACCAGCTCTCTGTGACCTGAGAGGAGCTCCCTAAGGACTGGACCAGCTCTCTGTGACCTGAGAGGAGCTCCCTAAGGACTGGACCAGCTCTCTGTGACCTGAGAGGAGCTCCCTAAGGACTGGACCTGCTCCCTCTTGTATCCAGAACAAAGACGTGGACTCCAAGTGTCAGTCCGCTGACCTCCTATGTGACTACAGGGAGAATAAAATCAGTGAGAGGCCTTTTTCCTTGACAGGCACTGAAGTTTTAAGCTGTGGTAACATTGGTCTACTAAGAAACCAGTGCGGCAGCATTTTTGTAGCTCCAATGCATGATTAGTGTTCAGTGTTGAATTGAAGCGAAATGTAAGCAAAGCGCAATGATCATAATTGTTCTAAACAAAATGAATTGCTGATATTATACAGAGTAAAAACATTGTTATAATACCTTTGAGTTAGTTGTATATGGTTCTTTCTCTAGAAAATTTTGTGTAGCCATGGACAAATGATTAAATCAGTTATACATTTTACCTTCAGATTCTATGTACTGCGCCGTACACTTATTCCAGTCTGTGAATTGCCTTTCAATGATATTTAATCTCTATAATAAAGTGTGATTTACAGAAGGATTTGTAATTTGTTTAGAACATTTATTTAATCATTTTTCATATTTTCCTACTGCCATTCCTATGACCATAGGTGACTATTCATTTTGCTGTAATTTAATCAGAAAAAACGTGTTTGCAAATGTTCAACATTCTCCACCTTATTATAAATGACCTAACATCAGCAAATTGCATGCTGACTACACAATTTATGGTAGCTTTTTTAATGTTCCTTTGCAAGGCATTTTAGTTTCATTACAAAGTTTATGTTTGCGGATTCCACTTATTATAGTATAATGCAACCTATTTTAGTAATACATTGTTCTTGCTTTATGTGGCCAAATAAGAAAACACTAGATGAAAATTAACGACTACTGTTTGCAAAAAATACAGATTTTCTAATAGTGTGGAAAGAACCTTACCGCATCAGTCAAATGCAGTTTTCTTCAAAATTATTAGTTCCAAGAAATCAGTCAAGACAGAAGTCAGAACATTACAGTATGAAATGGGGAATAGGATGAACCATGATGTAAAACTTACTGAAGTAGTAAATTAATTTCTTAACACTTTTGCAAGACAGGGCACTAACAACATATTAGCTGTCAGTTGCTGTTTACACATCATCTTGCACAGCTTCAAAGGAAGCCAGGCAGGGGCTTTAAGATACTAATGAAGATTCAGGATCAAACATTTTTAGAAGTATATGGTATTCAATACAAATTCATCCACTGGCAGCATTAATTTGAATTTTCGCAGCATCTTAAATTACTTTTTCCCTGTCAACCTCAGAATAATAAAAATGTGCTTCTCATGTAGCATATCGCAGAATAAGGGCTTTACTACAGACTTGTTTTAAAGACTCGGGCCCTCATGGGTGGGCTCTTCATATCGATTTGGACAGAAACAAATTGGTGTATCGAGGCCCGCAGGAATACTGTATGGGGTATTACCACAGGCTGTAATAAAGCCTTGTTTTCTGGGTCAAGCCTGGAGGAATTTGTCCCTGGAAAAGCCCTGAATTATGGAGTGGCATGTGGAAATAAGTGTGGAAACAACAATTCCACTTTTTAATCCCCATTCCATAGAGACCAATCACGGGATTACTTGTAAGTCTGTGCTAGCAGCCAGCTCAGAATTACCAATATCTGAGGTGCGGTTTTACCATTCTGCGAATATCTGGGGAAATGTGTTGATTAACATATCCGGCTGATGTTTCAACACCAATGTTTTGCTTTGGCTGAAAATGTTTTTATACGCAATAACACAATACAAGATAACACAATGCAAAGGGTGAACAAAATATTACATTGGAGGGAAACCACATTTACTAGAGGCGCAGTGAATTATCTAACACATTGGACACTTAGGTGGTAGGTGAATTTAAGAAAACACTCTTATGCCTCTACTGTGGAAATCATATAAAATTGTCCAAACAAAGTCCAGAATATCTCTTTTGGAGATGAGAACCAGCTGTTATAGCCAATCCTGTCTGGTGTTACAACACAACATGGAACAAAGAAAGCTCTGCTTATATTTGGGATGGTCCATTAAGCAATTCTGGGGGATATTCACAAGAACGTGCGATAAACATCGCCAAAATAGGCTAACGCAATTTTTCATATCGCCGTCTATCGCGGGGAAATAACCCCGTGTCAATGTCGTATTCACAACACGGCGGTAACATGCGATAGTTTCCCGATAACGCCTCAAATGCCCGCGATACAACTACCGCGACGGCGATAAAAAAGGGTAAGGAGAAGAAGAAGAGGAAGACGCGGTTCAGTCCGCAGGAAAACAGGGTCCTGATAACGGAGGTGGTCGAACATCATCAACAACTGTTCGTCACCTCCACTGTGTCATTGGCAACAAAAAATGGAACATGGCAGTCCATCGTGGACAAGGTGAATGCAGTCGGAGTGCTGAGGAGGACAATGGGCGAGGTCAAGAGGCGCTGGAATGATGTGAAGCACAAAACCAAGCAGAAACTCGCAAACAACCGCAAAGCAGCAACGCAGACTGGGGGTGGGAGCCCTGTGCCACAGGCGGAGTGGGATGAGATGGAGGAAATGGTGTCCACAGTCATCAGTGTGGTTATGGTGGCAGGAGTCGGGGGACCGGACACTGCTCAACATGACCTGACACAACAGCAACAGGGTGAGTAACCACCAGGGACTGGGGGGATGGGGGGAGGTGGGCACAATGGCACACATGCACAATGAAGTATGGCACACTGCACAACCACAATGACTCAGGATCATGTCCCTGATCTCCTTGCCATACTGCAGCACACATAGAAACAGCAAGTAGTCCCCCATCCACAATGTGCCCAGAGGGGGCCCTCCCCACACATCACCAATCTCACAACAAACACATGCACATGTGCTGAACCCAGCAAAGATGCGGATCCGTGAGCCACACTGACAATGCAAGTGACACTGCATGACGATGAGCATGTCTGCAGGTCACTCATCATGACATGTTGCACGCCACGACACCGAGGTGGCTGAGTGTGGTCCACATCCGGAAAGGAGCAGGTCACACACTGACACATCCACGTGCACAAACAACCCCTGACGGCAACAAGACATCTGCGGACAAACCATGCCCAAGAGTCCCAACTCCCACCAAGAGCCCAATTCACCCAAGTATGCAACATCTCAGCACTGCATAAGCACAGAAGTCAAAGGCACACCGCCTGAAAGGGAGAAGACCAAGCAAAGTCCGAGCTGCAGGGGCGACTCTCCCACAATGCAGCACACACACAAGAATCAGAGCACATCAACATTGACAACAATGTGGTACAAACTGCAACACTTTCACAACAGAATAGAGACCCAACTGCTGCCGCTTGTGTGTAGAAACTGGCCAATCACATTTGGCATAGCAGGAAACTGTGACATGAAAATGGACAGGTACAACCCCACATCCCTGATGGTGCACAAATGTAAACTCTCCCGCTCCAAATAGGCAGCTCCTCCTAAACAGTCACAATGTACATTGTCATGCAGTCTGTTTGGAAACTTGGCCAATGCGTGAATATACATGGAACACACTGTTAAACTGCATCTCCCCTTTACATTGCAGAGGGAGAATCATCACCTCCTGCAGAGCAGACCGAACACCTCCTCACTGATGATGAGGAGGACCTCCCCACCTTCTACACCGGCGCCCTCCAAGAGCTCATGGACAGCTTTGGCAACCCACCTCCAGGAGCAGGGCAGCCCAGCTGCATCAAGGAGAGCCCACCCCCTGCACAGACCACACATCAGGAAGCACCCACCACCCCGGCTGTCTCCCAGGATCCCCACGGCCAACACATGGCATTTCAACACCATGTGTTGGTGGGCCAAAAGGAGATGGCTGAGCAGGTGCGGGTGGAGTTCGACCTCATGGCAGCCAAACTTGATGCCATCCATGGGTGTCTACGTCCCATCAGGGACCACTTACAGTGCCTAACGGACACCCACAGTCCGCTCCATGGTCTCCAACGAGCCATGGCTGACATTGCTGGATGACATCGCTGTCGGAGACAAGAACACCTGTCTAGTCAGAGTGGCTCCAGCGATCTCAGCCATGAGTTGGGACACATGCGGAGGCTCATGGAGGACTCGGTGCGGATGGAGGAGGAAAGGATGGCTGCCACGGCTGCACATCAGCGAGATGTGGCTGGGATCTACCATGCCCTGCAGATCCTCATCATGGCATTGCTGCCACATGGCCTGGCGCAGATGAATGCTGCTGGTCCTACACCATCCACATCCCCGCCCCCTGATGTGTCAGTGCCCCACAGTGCGGCAGACATTCCACCTCCAGAACCTGATGTGTCACTGCCACACAGTGCGGCCGGCAATCCACCTCCGGCCCCTGATGTGTCAGTGCCATGCAGTGCTACAGCCAAAACACCAACACCCACAGGTGAGGCACATCACACATCAGAGGACGATGATGTGGATGAGACTGCCGTTGTAGTAATGAGGAAGCGGTAGCATTCATCTCCGCCATATGGCCAGTTTCAGCTTGGTTCGGCCCTTTGCATCATCACCTTCCACTGTCCCCCGATACACTCTGCGGCACTCACCTTGGACCTCGACATGGACTGTCATATTCTGTTTGGTTACCAATGACACAGCAATAAGACTGCGGACTGAACTCTTCCTCTTCCGATGAACTTGTCCTTCCCTAATGGACTCTGGCTGGACCTCCACGGGGCAACAATGTCAAGTGGGGTGTGCATGGCTCTGTACTGCTCCAGCTGCAACACTCCACTGGATGTGAATAAAACATTTAAATTCACACAGATGTGTCATGTCTATGATCCTTCAGGTATGACAGTATGGATGAATGTAGGGTCACTGATTCCCCCTCATGTCCATTTTGCACATGTTGTGGGGCTTGGGTCACAGGGTGCAACATTGCCGATTGCCTTCCGGGTGGCGCAGACACTACAACGAAGACAGACGCATTGGTTAATTCCTTGTCCAGGCCAGAACTGAACCACGCCCAAAGCCCCGGGCTCATTGCTCACACCCCAACGCTGGTCTGGCATACGCCAGCCCAGCCCACGCCGCTTACGCTCACAGGGGGTGACGACACAGCTACATGTCCCAGGTCTTCCCTGTAGTGATCTGCTGGTCACTGGTCTAGTCGTCACCATGCCACAGCCACTCCCTGAGGGCTGGTTTACACCCACACCACACCCATCCAGCACAGGCGTCACGGGACATGTGACCCTGTCAATAAAAGGGGCCCACCACAGCACATCCCCCACTGCCGAAGCTGACATGATGGCGTCCGCATCCACGGAACACAATCATAAAGGGTCCATGACTTGCGTTGCCCTGAGTTGGTGGCACCCGATGGCCTGGGTCCGGCATGGGCCTACCGCCACGTGGCGATGACTTGCATTGCACTGAGTTGGTGGCACCCGATGGCCTGGGTCCGGCACGGGCCTACCGCCACGTGGTGATGACTTGCGTTGCACTGAGTTGGTGGCACCCGATGGCCTGGGTCCGGCACGGGCCTACCGCCATGTGGCGATGACTTGCGTTGCACTGAGTTAGGCCCACCTGAAGAGCTGAGCGGGTGTGCAGCCTGCGATGATGCGTTGGCCTCGATACGGCGTCCAGCATATCAGGACTCGATTTGATTTGTGAGCCCTGCTGGACTGCAGTGTACGCGCAGGCAGCAGTCAGCACACACATGACTCCGCGGTGCGGTGCCGCAGGGTGCGCTGGGGGCCTGCAGCGCTGGATCCAGCCATCGGCTGAGGAGGTTGCACCGGCACGTGGAGGGCCCTCTTGGAGACACGCCGGTGGTGGCAGGTGAACATTGAGGCCTGGGTGCGCAGGGGCGAGCAGTCCTCGCTGGGCTGCGGACCGGTCTGGGGACCAGGGCTGCGGTGCAGCAGGCGCACAGGATCGCGCAGGCACCACCGGTCATGGCGGCAGCCTCGTGGCACCGCCCTGGCAGACACGGCCCTGCATGCACGGACGAGATGTGCGCGGGTTGGCTTGGCACGTAGTCACCTCGTCTCCAGTGTGAATGCGGCCATTGATTGTGGTCGGGCACATGTGTGTAGGCCTATGGTCACAATATGGCAGACACAGAGACACACTCAGTAGTTACTGTGGTGGCCATCCCAGAACTGGACCACGCCCAGGTCCCCGGGGTATTCATTTGCGACATACGCCGGCCAAGGCCGCTCCGCTCAGGCTTACAGGAGGGGACCACATGGCTACATGCCCAAGGGCTTCCACACTGCCTGGGGTAACCTGTTTGCGTCCGCTGTCCACTACACTGCAAACACCAGCAGTAGATGTCCACATGGACATGTCTGTGCTCTGCATACTGCAGTCTGTCCAGCACATCTCCGCAACACTTGGCTTTGTGTCCTTTCTTTGTGCTGGGTCACTTGCCTCCTTCGCACATTCTTGGTTCCCACCTCTCTCCACATTCTGCAATTGTGTGGCAGAGGGGCTCTGCCTTTGTGGATGGTTTGTCTACATGTCTGGCCCCTGTTACCACAGTTACTTGTGTTGTTGTGTCCGGTAGTTGGGCATGTTGTTTGGCATGTTGTATGTGATTTTGTTACGTGTGCTCTCCCACAGTTGTGAGTTGTGTGATTGTGGAGTTGAGGTGTGTGGTGTGTTCAGTTAGTACTTACCAATGAGCAGTGCATTGCCATGGGTGCCATCCTGGAAGCGCTGGTTGATGATGGACTGTCGGAAGATGTATGTATCATGCACACTGCCTGTGAAGTTGGCGACGACATTGGTGAACTGTCCCCGGTGGTCCAGTATCGCCTGGACATTGATGGAATGCGTGTGCTTTCTGTAGCGGTAATTGTGTGCAGGGTCGGCAGGGGGCACAAGTGGTACATGTGTACAGTCAATTGCCCTCGACACGTGCGGTAAGGCAGCTATGGCGTGATTCCCTTGCATGGTCTCCAGCTGTTAATGCACAACGTGGGGAAGTGAAGGTGCAGGGGTATCAAGATGATACATACCGTGATGTTTACAGGCATGATGAATCCTGCATGATGAGACCGTAACAGATGTTTGTGTGGTCGTAACCTTCCTTTTCTTTCCTGCGGAGGTTACGAGCACACGGACTTCTGTTACAGTATATTTGGACTGGATTCATCATACCTGTATGCATTCCGGTTTGTCCAAGTGCAATACACTGTACCAGATTACGTTTGTGACTATGAGGACGCTTGACCATTGTCACCATTTTTCCAACAGGTTTCTGACTACTCATTTTGGGATATGGAATGGTATTGGGGAGTTCCAGCAGCATTTGCAGTTTATTGGATCCACAAGTTGCCCTGGTGAAGTTCCCCGTTGGGAATGGAATGCGTTGGCTGTGCTTTCCGTCTTGTTGTTTATGTATTTGTAATAAAGTTCTGTTTTTCCACTACCGTTGACTACTGGACTTCATGACCTGGGGGGGAGGGTCTGGGGGGTGGTTGCGGTGGGTGTTGTGGCCCTCTTGGGTCTCCAGGCTGCATGATCATTGTCTCCATGGCATCTGATGGTCTTCAGATGTGGCTCTAGGCTGGGCCCCCCTTCATACTGCAGGTTGTCGTCCTGCTTAACACCAGTAAGAGGCAGGTGTTGTATCCCTGCTGCTAACGTGCATTTTCGCCTATTTTCGGATCGCATCACTGATCTGGCTGCTCGTTGGGAATATCGCGAAGTGGTGTTTTCATGTGTTTTTGCACGGGAACGCCTACTCTGCATATCATTAGCGTTAGTTGTCGCTCTCATCTGTGGCGATGTGTTTTGCGGCAGCTATCGCAGGAAAACTGGCGATGTCGGCAGTTTGCACCAGCTTGTGAATGGGGCGATAAGCCTATCGCCACTTTAGCGGAGCTAAAGTGCCGATAAATCGGCGATGGCTCCTTTGTCTTGCAAAGCGTTAAAATCAGCCTGTCTGATGATCCACTGCGTTTTCTTTTACCTGCATGATGTCAGCATGGAGAGTTACCTGAAACTAAGTAAATAGTTTCAAATATTGTTGGACAGCTGAACAGATGACATGGACCTGGCATTTGGAGCAGTTTACCTGATGAAATGTCTCGATATCCGTCAGGTCTTTCTGCTCACACTGCTATTATTTCATGTGACACCGATCCCTCTTGTACATCTTCACAGGTCCACGGTACATTGCCATTAATATGACCTCATTTCAGTGTCAGGTCTGGGTCCCATTACATGGGTATTAGCGCAGGCTAATGAGATTGAAAGCACTTTGAATGTAATTCAAAGTTGTTTTAAGTAGACCATGACATTTATTGGGAGGCAGTGGCCTTAGTGTCTGATTTTAACATTGGCCTCGTATTTAGTCCCAGTCTGACTCATGCAGCCACATTTTAGACTAGTTGGTGTGACTGTGGTTTGGTGTCCAGCATTCCAAGTAAAAAGATGCTGCATTTAGAGAATGACTTTTGATTGTTTTGCTAGATTTATTGAACTTCTGTGTACTCAATTCTACTACAGACATAACAGATATCTACAGAAAAGTCACATCTTTGATACTTTATCAAGTCAAAGTTGCATAATTTTTTACTTAAATACCCAATTACCTCTATTTTCTTTAACATTCTTTTTTATTCCTATTTATTTACTTTCTCATTCAGTACAGTGCGATTTAAGACTGAACAAAGACTGAACTTTGTGAACTGCATTGAATCAGAAGACAAAACTGAAATATACCAATACTGTGCAGGTTTTACAATCTGGGTTTATTTAGTTTATTCCTTAGTTTCACACTGAATTTTAGCTACAGAAATTACCATTAACCAAAGTGAATGATTGCATCCACTGAGAATGTGGGAAAAGTGATACTTAACTAAAGAGTACTTAGGTTGTTTCTAGTTTCAGAACACATGGCTTGACTTATTATAATAAAAGTGCTCAGGTTTGCTTACTGAATATAATATAGAATAAATTAGGACCAATATGAAAATGTTGATAAGGGCAGCAGCAATATGCTTGAATATAGTCCCACATAACCTCAAACACACTACCAGGGTCGATTTGGGTTCAACTGGCGTCTGATATGTTACGGATGAAGTCCATACAAATTTTAGGTTGGGGCAATTTGCAATGATTTCTATCCCTCCAGTCAGATGGTCATCTAGGGACTTGGATAAGCATGGTGTACATTTAACACAACACCAATAGTTGGATGCACCACTGCACCGTGGAAGAAAGGTGTCCTTGCAAATACCCTTCCTGCGATACTGTATAGTTCAGACATGTAGAGAAAGAAATCTTTGGTATAGATTTGCCATCCATAATGCAATGGAGCTCTGTGTGAAAAGCTGTTGCACTGTGTTCAGGCCACGATAAAAATGTTTGCAAGGCCAGATTTGCAAAAGGTCATGAGCTAGTGATATTCATCATATAATCTAAATGTTTATGTGTGGTCCTGATCATTGTGAAATCTTTTATCAGGCGCTAACAGCCTAAACCTACATAGCCATATCGTCCAACCATGTGCAAATGTATCAGCATCACATCAATGTCACCAGTGACATAAATTGTTGCCAAACCCTGAAAAGGATACATGTTAACAAACACCACCTATGTGCAGCCGTTTGAATTTGTTCAAGGCGTTTATTGAACAATCTGCTCTTTTATGTTCAGTTTAGTTAAGGCACTCACTTTTCCCTTATAGGATTGGCAAGTGAATGCCAAGGAGGGACACTGCTCAATGGCTGTCTATGATGCCACTAGGCTTTATTTCAGAAAACTTATTGTTGTATACCTTTTCTACCCTCAATATGTAGAATTTGATTTTCTGAAACTTGAGACATCCAATGAGCTTGTTGGTGCAGTTCAACATTGCTTGCACTGCTAGCTCTGGAACAATTGGCGCCTATTCACAAACTGAAGTTTGTAGCATGTAAATTAGTAATATCTTTTCCAGGTGGGATCCCTACCAAGGTGACAGAAATCATCATCCAAATAGGTATACACCTTTGTAGTAAATTTGCATGGTTCATGATTCAACAGTTACTAATAATTGTGAGAGGGTTTAGGGAACATTAAGGAGGGGTTTAAGGAAGCACATACAAATGTAAACTGCATATATATATATATATATATATATATATATATATATATATATATATATATATATATATATATATATATATATATATATATATATATATATATATATATATATTATCTACTGGCGGTCGCCAGTAGATAGTTATAGTTACAACCTATTATCCATAGGAAATCCGCGACATTCTATTTGAAATAACTCTCTTGCCGGTTGACGTATCTTCGCAAAATTTTCAAACTTTGTGGCCCGCTCCGGTCCGCTCCTACCCTGAAAGTCTCGGGGGATTCGTCAAGCGGGGGCCGAGAAAAAGGGGGGTCCCAAAACGCGTTTTCCCCATGCAATTTTCCATAGGAAACTTTAGACACGGCTACAGCCCGAACTGCTGAACGGAATTACACCAAATTTGGCAAAGAGGTAGTTCTTGGTTCAGAAAGAACCCTTTTGTTAAATGGTGTAAATCCGTTCAGTAGTTGCTGAGAAAATCAAAAGTAAAAAGATAGTGATATCTATGGCCGAGTAGGGTCCGCGTACCCTCCCGATCACGAGCTGCATGTTAATTGGCTGTCAGCTGGCTGTCAACATTCCGATTCAGGAAATGTTGGCAGCCATTTTGTCCCTCGGTAGAACCGAGGGACAGAAACAAGTGCGCAAAGCGCACAAAGGGGGCAGGGTAGAAACACCCTGACCCCCTAGGTTTGCTCAGGGGGTCCCACAAGGACCCCCTGGGCAAAAAAAAAATAAAAAAAATTTTTTTAAATCGGCAGGATGCGCTCAGGGTGCGCGAATCCTGCCGAAAAAAAAAAATCGAAGCGCGGTCTCCCGCGCTTCGATTGTATTTTGCCCCCGGGTGGCCCAAGTCCCGGGGGCATGGGGGGGGGGGGATAATTTAATGTGTGGGGGGCCTCAAAGGGCCCCCCAAGCCCCGGGGACCGCCACCCCCCGGGGCTTTTTTAAAATGGTGCGGGAGGGCTCTGAGCCCTCCCGCAGCCCCGAGGACCACCACCTCCCCGGGGCTTTTTTTTATTAATTAAAAAACCTGTGTGGGGGGCTCCAGCCCCCACACGCCCCGGAGACCGCCACCTCCCCGGGGCACTAAACATTTAAATATGGGGGTCCGTTACGGACCCCAGAGCCCGGGGACCACCACCTCCCCGGGGCTGTGAACTGAATGGGAGGGGGGCCGCGCGGCCCCCTCCTGGAGCCCTTGATGGCCCTGGGGACCACCACCCCCCAGGGCCGGCTCCTGCAGTGTCCCGGGGTGCCTACCCCGGGACACTGCTGTTTGCAATGACAGGACGGGAGCCTCGCGGCTCCCGTCCTGTCATTGCAAACTGCTTTGGATATTGGAAGAGAGAGCAGGGAAACCTGCTCTCTCTTCCAATATCCAAAGCCGATGCTTTCCACATGGGGAGCAGCATGTTAGCTGCTCCCCATGTGTAAAGCAATGCCGGCTCCCGTAGGACACGGGGAGCCGGCGGGACTGTGGGGGGATTGGGGACCCCCCCACAGTCCCCAACGAGAGGGCCAGCCCCGGGGGATGGGGTCCCCGGGGCAAGTAGTGGCCCGGGAGGGGGGCCACGCGGCCCCCCTCCCCAAAAAATAAAAAATAAAAAGTAAAAAAAAAACGGAAAGGCCGGCCCCGGGGGATGGGGTCCCCGGGGCCTTAAATGGCCTGAGGAGGGGGGCCACGCAGCCCCCCTCCCTACGAAAAAAAAAAAATCGAGGCCATGCCCCGGGGGATGGGGTCCCCGGGGCCAATACAGGCCCAGGGAAGGGGGGCCACGCGGCCCCCTTCCCGTTTTTTTTTTAAATTTGTAATTAAAAAAAAGGGGTAAGGCCCTGGGGGATGGGGTCCCCAGGGCATAAAAACTGGAAAAAGGAAGGGGGGCCACAGAGCCCCCCTTCAGGGGACAAATTATTATTATTTTTTTTTAAACGATCGGGCCCGCAGGCCCCGCCCCCTTCCTTCACCACTCTGCAAACGCGCCCCCTGGCGCGTTTGCAGAGAGGACGAATTCCCCTTGAATACTGGGGGTCCCTGGGGGCCAACTAGCCCACCAGGAACCTCCAGTATGCGCCAGGGAGCTGCCTTGCAGAGAGGTGTACAGAGGCCACGCCCCTTTTTACACCTCTCTGCAACGCAGCTCTGTGGCGCTTTTGGAGGTATATGGTGGGCTAGTTGGACTCCGGGGACCCTCAGGATTCAAGGGGACTTAATTCCCCAACTTAAAACGCGCCACGGGGCGCGTTTGCACAGTGGTGAAGGGAGGGGCGGGGCTTCAGGTGACATGTGTGCAAACAGGCCCCGTGGCGCGTTTTAAGATGGGGAATTAAATCCCCTTCAATCCTGAGGGTCCCTGGGGGCCAACTAGCCCAACAGGTACATCCAGAAAGCGCCACAGAGCTGCGTTGCAGAGAGGTGTAAAAGGGTGTGGCCTCTCTACACGTCTCTGCAACGCAGCCCCTGGCGCATATTGGAGGTTCCTGGTGGGCTAGTTGGCCCTAGGGACCCTCAGGATTCAAGGGGACTTAATCCCCCAACTTAAAACGCGCCACGGGGCGCGTTTGCACAGATGTCACCTCAGGCCCCGCCCCCTCCCTTCACCATTGTGCAAATATTCTTCTAAAATCATCCGAAATACGAATTCCTATTTACTCACCTGTTATAAGGAGAGACCTCAGTGCTGCATCTTTCAGCCCAGTACTGGTCCTGAAAAGTAATTTTAACCGTACTTACCAGTAACTTGAATTTCCTTCCATAGGATATCATTGCCTGCTTTTTGTTGAAAAAGTTTCTAAGTGTTGATTTTTGAAACATACAAATATTCCTCTAAAATCAGCCGAAATACGAATTCCGATTTACTCACCTGTTATAAGGAGAGACCTCAGTGCTGTATCTTTCAGCCCAGTACTGGTCCTGAAAAGTAATTTTAACCGTACTTACCAGTAACTTGAATTTCCTTCTATAGGCTAACATTGACTGTTTTCACTTGGAAATTCTTCTAAGTGTGGAGTTTTGGAACTTTAAAATATTCCTCTAAAATCAGCCGAAATACGAATTCCGATTTACTCACCTGTTATCAGGAGAGACCTCAGTGCTGTATCTTTCAGCCCAGTACTAATCCTGAAAAGTAATTTTAACCGTACTTACCAGTAACTTGAATTTCCTTCCATAGGCTAACATTGACTGGTTTCACTTGGAAATTCTTCTAAGTGTGGAGTTTTGGAACTTTATAATATTCCTCTAAAATCAACCAAAGTACGAATTCCAATTTACTCACCTGTTATCAGGAGAGAACCCAGTGCTGCATCTTTTAGCCCAGCACTGACCCTGAAAAGTAATTTTAACCGTACTTACCAGTAACTTATATTTTCTTCCATAGGAATCCATTGTCTGGTTTTCAGCAGAAAAGTTTCAAAGTGTCGATTTTCACAAACTACAAATATTCCTAAAAAATCGCCTGTATGACTTAAACGCATTCTTTCAACTGTTTACAGGAGATGCACCAGTGCTGGATCCAGGATCCAACACTGAGTAAGAAAAAGTAACGATAACAGTTTTTAACTTCTAAGTGAATTTCCTTCCATAGGATAACATTGGTGATTCTATGAGAAAAAGTTTCTAAGTGTGAACTTTTAAAGTACAATAATATTCCTTAAAAATCACGACTGTAACCAAAACGCTTTTACTCAACTGTTTACAGGAGATGTCCCAGGACTGAATCTAGGATCCAGTCCTGTGGTTAGAAAAAGTAATCCATAAAGTAACTAATTGCATTTAACTAGAAATTCACATTGAGCTGAATGTTGCATTGTGTTTGAAAATGTGTTGCCCATTGCAACAACTGTAACTACTGTACTTAAAAGTCTATTGCCTATGTGCAAAGTATTTAAACTAAAGTAATTCATTCTGAGAAAGTATTTTTTGTAATGTAATGTATAATGTAATTACAATGTAATTTAAAAAATAAAATATTTTAAAAAAAATTGTTTCTAAAAAATTTGGAAATCAGTATGAAAAAAATGTATATAACAATTAATACATTTAAAAATTGTCATTTACAAAACCTTTGAAATTCACTGAAAAAACCGTAGGTTTCAGACATGTTATAGTTACAAATTAGCATTTAAAAAACCTTTGAAATTCACTGAAAAAACCATAGGTTTCAGGGACGTTATAGTTACAAATTAGCATTTAAAAAACCTTTGAAATTCACTGAAAAAACCATAGGTTTTAGGGACAGTTATAGTTAGTTGGACATTGCACTCGTACAAAACCCGTGAAATTCCCCCGTTATAGTTAGTCCAGCTAACTATAACTCGCGCCCGCAATGCACTGCTGATGACGTCACATATTACATCACTCATGACATGGTCAGTGACATCACTGATGACATCACTGATGACATCTCAAATGACATCACTGATGACATCATCCACGTGATAATCTGATGCACCTCCTCACACCCCAATATAACCTTTGATACACCCACTCTAAATTACAGACTGCCATTCGCAAAACCATAGACACTCCAACACCAATAACTACATACCCACTCACTGATTCTTAGGTCTACGCACACATCCACTCACTCACCCGTACAGTCACTCATACTTACGGTCACTCAGTACAGGACTATCATATGCACTCATACTCCTATATAGACACTCAAACACCGCCACTCATCCATAGAGGTACTCACACACCTAGTCAGTCATGCAAATAATTAAACACACTACCATTTACTCACCTATACAGTTATACACACACCAGCTCACTTACTCATACAAATAGTAGCACATTCTTACGCTCTTATACAATCACTGATACAAGCACACACTCATCCATACAGCCACTATCACAATCACTCACTCTCGCTTATAGCTATTTATATACTCCAACACACATATATACTGCCTTTCACATATGTAGTTACTCACACATGTACCACTGGGACATACATTCACTCACTAACACACTCTTACACACACTTACCCACCCATACAGTCTATCACAGATGCACTCTTGAAACCATCCACCCAGTGAATCACCCACTCACACATCTATGCACAGAGTTGCACACACCCCTCCCACACAAACACTCAGGCACCCATACAGATACTCAGACAAGCATTCAATAACTCATATAGACACTCATGTAGCTATTCACAAACACATGCAGCCACTTACACAGCAACAGACAGACGGATACAGACATTCACCCAGTTTAGTCACTAACCCATGCATTCAGTAAGATACGTTAAATCACTCACTTATAGAGTCAGTCACGCACCTACTAAATCATCCATACAGACACTTACACACCCACTCATTCTTCAATACGTCTTTTCCTATATATATTAAAAATATTTAAACTTTACAGAAACACACAGTCACTGGATGATGTCATCAGTGATGTCATTTGAGATGTCATCAGTGATGTCATCAGTGATGTCACTGACCATGTCATGAGTGATGTAATATGTGACGTCATCAGCAGTGCATTGCGGGGCGCGAGTTATAGTTAGCTGGACTAACTATAACGGGGAATTTCACGGGTTTTGTACGAGTGCAATGTCCAACTAACTATAACTGTCCCTAAAACCTATGGTTTTTTTCAGTGAATATATATATATATATATATATATATATATATATATATATATATATATATATATATATATATATATATATATCCACATGAAAATCCAAGAGTGTCCAGTCACACCGGCACTACACAAGGACACAGACTCCACAGCAGTTGAAGTGGCAAGGTGTTTATTAATTAACCATCATTGTCCAAAGACGCGTTTCGGCCGCCAGACATGCGGCCTTGTTCACATAGTGCACTGCAAGTGAAGGTGATCTATATATACATGGTGAGTAAGCAGTAGTCTTTCTACAGTGGTATTCGTTCAGATAAGCACTTTACAACATGATGTGGCACTTTTACTGCAGTATCATTGCTTTACTGCAGTGTCATATTACTGTAATCTAAGTGCTGACCAATGACTGCATACATGGTGCTATAATGATATGGAGGTTGAAGGCATCTGTAATGTCATTCTCCTAAAGGCTAGCGCTGGTGTGGTAACTCGTGCTCGCTCTTGCCATTGCAAATATTACAGCGTTGGAAAATCCAAAGTAGCTGCGAGCTTGTGAGTATAAAATGTATCCTAAAACTTAGGATAAAGTATTTAATCAGTCGCGCAAGTCGCATAACTAAATTTGATTGACCATCAAATCGACCAGCCCGTATTAAGTATTAAAATGCGGGGCTGAAGGGCGCAAGATCAGCAAAGAGATAGATTAAAAAAATACCACGAGTGAATTGTAGTGCCTGTTAGTATTGTAGCGAGTACATGCTGTTGCTGTTACTCATGAGTGATTAAATGTGTGTGTGTGTTCTGTGAAAGGGAGGGAGGTGTTTGGAAATGTGAGTGAGCCCGTAAGTGCATCTGGTCGCGCAAAAATGTACTAAACCCAATGGTTAATGTAACAACATCTGCACACGGGGTGTTATTTAAAACAAAAGACACAAAAATTGATAATCATTATAGTGCCTCTACAGTACATATACACATGGGTGTATGCCACCCTATAGATTTCTAGGGGGAACATTAGGTTAGGGAGGGAACAAAATTAGTAACATCCAAGCCACTTCAATGGCGGGCCGTGACGGGGTCGCGAACCCCTAATATCCACCACAATCGTAGTCCACAGGACTAGGAAAAACAAAGTCACGGCCACACAAAATCCTTTTCAGCGTGTATTTATTAAAGCCAAGTCACTCTACGCGTTTCGGAGAAACACCTCCTTGTTCACGAGTCTCGCCTCTTTCCACACCTCTCTTACCTCTTTTGGCACCTTTCTTGCCTCTTTCTGTACCTCTCTTGCCTCTTTCTGCACCTCTCTTGACTCTTTCTGCAGCTCACTCTCTTCTTTCTGCACCTCTCTTGCCTCTTTCTGCACCTCTCTTGCCTCTTTCGGCACCTCTCTTACCTCTTTCTGCACCACTCTTGCCTCTTTCTATACCTCTATTGCCTATTTCTGCACCTCTCTTGACTCTTTCTGCACTTCTCTTGCCTCTTTCTGCACCTCACTCTCTTCTTTCTGCACCTCTCTTGTCTCTTTCTGTACCTCTATTGCCCCTTTCTGCTCCTCTCTTGCGTCTTTCTGTACCTCTCTTGCCTCTATCTGGACCTCTCTTGCCTTTCTGCTCCACTCTTGCCTCTTTCTGCACCTCTCTTGCCTCTTTCTGCACCTCACTCTCTTCTTTCTGCACCTCTCTTCCTTCTTTCTGCACTTCTCTTGCTTGTTTCTGCGCTCCTCTTGCTTCTTTCTGCGCCTTTCTTCCTCTTTCTGCATGTCTCATGCCTCTATTTGCGCCTTTCTTCTTCTTTCTGCACCTTTCTTGCCTCTTTCTGTACCTCTCTTACCTTTTCAGCGTGTATTTATTAAAGCCAAGTCACTCTACGTGTTTCGGAGAAACACCTCCTTGTTCACGAGTCTCGCCTCTTTCCACACCTCTCTTACCTCTTTTGGCACCTTTCTTGCCTCTTTCTGTACCTCTCTTGCCTCGTTCTGCACCTCTCTTGCCTCGTTCTGCACCTCACTTGCCTCTTTCTGCACCTTTCTTCCTCTTTCTGCACCTCACTCTGCTTTTTGCAACTCTCTTGATTCTTTCTGCGCCTCTCTTGCCTCTTTCATCACTTCTCCTGCTTCTTTCTGCACCTTTTTTCCTCTTTTTGCACCTCTCTTGCTTCTTTCTGCACCTTTCTTGCCTCTTTCTGCACTTCTCTTGCTTTTTTCTGCACTTCTCTTGTTTCTTTTTGTGCCTTTCTTTCTCTTTCTGCACATGTCTAACCTATCTAGTTGTAGTTAGAAATTAGAATTTAAAAAACCTTAGAAATTCACTGAAAAAAACACAGGTTTCAGGGAAGTTATAGCTAGAAATTAGCATTTAAAAAACCTTAGAAATTCACTGAAAAATCTCAGGTTTCAGGGATGTTATAGTTAGAAATTAGCATTTAAAAAACCTCAGATATTTACTGAAAAAACCACAGGTTTCAAGGACGTTATAGTTAGACTGACATTTCACTTGTACAAAACCAGAGAAATTCAGCTGTTATAGTTAGCTGAGCTAAATATAACTCACGCCCCCGCAATGCACTGCTGATGACATCACATATTACATCACTCATGACATGGTCAGTGACATCACTCATGACATCACTGATGACATCTCAAATTACATCACTGATGACATCATCCACTTAATCTCTGATGCACCTACTCACACCCTAATATAACCTTTCATACACCCACTCTAAAATACAGACTACCATTCTCGAAACCATAGACACACCAACACCAGTTACTACATACTCACTCAATGATTCATAGGTCTACACTCGCATCCACTCACTCACCCATACAGTCTCTCATACATGCATACACTCATCAATACAGCCACTATTATATGCACTCATACACCCATACAGATACTCACACACCGCCACTCACCCATAGAGTTACTCACACACCTAGTCAGTCACCCAAACAGTCAATCACACTACCATTTACTCACCTATATAGTTTTACACACACTACATCACTTATTCATATAGATACTAACACATACTTACTCTCTTATACAATCATTGACACAAGCACACACTCATCCATACATCCACTCTCACAATAACTCACTCTCACATACAGTCACTTATATACTCCATCTACTGCCATTCACATATGCAGTTATTCACACATATACCACTGAGACATCCATTCACTCACCAATACAGCCATATGCACACTCACTCACCCATACAGCCCCACGCAGACGCACTCATGAACCCATACACCCAGTGATTCACCCACTCACACATCCATGCAGGTAGTCACACAACACACTGACACTCAGGCACCCATACAGGTACTCAGACAACCAATCAACCCATACAGACACTAATGTACATATTCACCAACCCATGCAGCCACTTACACACTGAATGACAGACTGATACAGACATTCACACAGATTAGTCACTCACCCATACATTCACTGAGACAAGTATAATCACTCACTTATACAGTCAGTCACACACTGACTGAATCATCATATATATAACATTCTTAAGCTTTTTAGAAACACTCACAGTCACTGGATGATGTCATCAGTGATGTAATTTGAGATGTCATGAGTGATGTCACTGACCATGTCATGAGTGATGTAATAAGTGACGTCAAGGTAGTACTGCTCGAAAATTAAACCACAGTGGGAGTGTCGTTTAAGTGCTTTAATATTCCACATAAAAAACCAAGTGGCATGATTAAAATGTCCGCACTGGATGGACTGCACATACTCATTCTCACCACAGTTCCATCCGCTTTCTGGGTGACGAGCAAGACTACCTTTACCAGAATTCCCAGTCACTACATGACTCCAACTGGGGGCGGGACTTTTTGAAAGGAAAACTTTAAACAGGTGAACTGCAACAGTGTTGTTTGGTGCTTTCCAGGGCCTGTGACCAAGGGCGACAAAGCCCGAAACGCATAAGGCCGCTTGAAGGGATTTTGTGTTCGTTGCTGGCCTCGCTACAGATCTCACCATTAGATTAAGAAAAGCATCTGTGAGGCAGCTTCATATGGGGCAACCTTTTTTGTGTGGATATATATGTATATATATGTCTATACCACTTAGAGTTGTTTGTAAATTATGACATTTTCCGGTATTCTATTGCAGAATGTAATGCATTTTTAGATGTAAACGTTGCACATCGGATCCACTTCCTCCATACTCATGAAATTTCTTCTATGCCTATTATTGTGTTGCAGTATAAATGCTCTGATGTTAATGGCGCTTGCCAGATTGATAAAGGCTGCTGGGACAGCCGAAACGCATCACTCTTCAGTCGTGTGGCCAAGGGAAGCCTGATGAAATAAAGAAGCACTTACTCTGCTATCCTCGTGTGCGTGCCTTCTTCCAGTGTGAAGAAGGAGTTGGTTTGGATGTTATTCAATGTCGGCGGAGGGCGCTTTCATGCGTCACCAGTCGTTCTTGGGCTCTTCATTTCAACCGCAGTTATTTGGTAACAGCATTGGAGTGCTATGTTGAAGAGCCCCCAGAGATTCTGCCGGAATGAGGATTATTGGATGACAGCGGTATGGGAGGCAATGAACTCGGCGCGAGGCGGTTTGCTGACTGCCAGGGCGGGCTCTACGTTTCCCCGGTCTCAAAATGCCTTACTCAACAGACCGGCGTTTCTGTGGTGACTGGGCACCATGTTAGCCTATGCGAAAGCGGTGAGGATTTTGCAGCTTAAACAATTTTTGTTAATTGGTCTCCCCTGACCCCACGCTTTATTCAGTATTTTGAAAAATAAGCACTGCTGTTCATATTGAGGCTAGAGGATTTCCACCTTTAGTAGGCTTGACTTTGTATTGCCTGTCCATCCTACATGGCTATCGATTGAAGCCGGTGTTTGGAATTCAGGAGACAAGCTGTACTGGCATCGAGAGATTTGATGTTCTTTCCTGCTCAAAGCTGTGACTTTTTTGCATTTCAATATTGACTCTCCAAAGAGCCTGTTTATTTTATTGGATTTCACATACAAATCTTGGTGTTTATGGACTTGGGATGTCTGCCCTGGCTTTGCACACCGTGATATGGGGCATTGTGGGACCAGTAGTCCCTATGGGACATAAGATATAACTCCGAGGCCGACTTTTCAGTTTCGAGAGCACACACTATGTGGCTTCAGTTTTTATGGTTCACTTAGCAGCTTAACATGGCCCCAAGAGGCCCATCTCTAAATTGTTATGCGAGTCAGTTAATTAACTTTGCTTCCCGGTACGAAGAAAGAGCAAGGATCACGGACCCAGCCCGCAAGTCATGTCAAGCCATAAAAAGTTTTTTACTTTAGGTGATAATTACGTTTCTTTTAACTATGCTATCACATATTTGTTACATGCAGTGTGTTTTTATTATTTGATTATGCCATTTTAAATGGTTAGTATTTCCTGAGGGGGTTTGCGTCATACAGTGGAGCTCATTTTTAAAGTCTGTCAGCAGCACATCTTTATATAGGCAGAAGTTATGTTCTGTGTGCATTTAGAGACTTGGATAGTTCATTAAGACAATGTGGTCAATGATGCACTATGCATTCAAAATGTTCAGTTGTTCTCTGCACTATGCGTGTTCATGTTTCTAGTGATTACATATATTCACTAACCACTTAGAGTTGTTTGTAAATTATGACATTTTCCGGTATTCTATTGCAGAATGTAATGCATTTTTAGATGTAAACGTTGCACATCGGATCCACTTCCTCCATACTCATGAAATTTCTTCTATGCCTATTATTGTGTTGCAGTATAAATGCTCTGATGTTAATGGCACTTGCCAGATTGATAAAGGCTGCTGGGACAGCCGAAACGCGTCTCTCTTCAGTCGTGGGTCCAAGGGAGGCCTGATGAAATAAAGAAGCACTTACTCTGCTATCCTCGTGTGCGTGCCTTCTTCCAGTGTGAAGTAGGAGTTGGTTTGGATGTTATTCAGCGTCGGCGGTGGACGCTTTCACGCATCACCAGTCGTTCTTGGGCTCTTCATTTCAACCGCAGTTATTTGGTAACAGCATTGGAGTGCTATGTTGAAGAGCCCCCAGAGATTCTGCCGGAATGAGGATTATTGGATGACAGCGGTATGGGAGGCAATGAACTCGGCGCGAGGCGGTTTGCTGACTGCCAGCGCGGGCTCTACGTTTCCCCGGTCTCGAAATGCCTTACTCAACAGACTGCGTTTCTGTGGTGACTGGGCACCGTGTTAGCCTATGCGAAAGCGGTGAGGATTTTGCAGCTTAAAAGCTTAAACAATTTTTGTTAATTGGTCTCCCCTGACCCCGCGCTTTATTCAGTATTTTGAAAAATACGCAGTGCTGTTCATATTGAGGCTAGAGGATTTCCACCTTTAGTAGGCTTGACTTTGTATTGCCTGTCCATCCTACGCGCTATCGATTGAAGCCGATGTTTGGAATTCAGGAAACAAGCTGTACTGGCATAGAGGGATTTGATGTTCTTTCCTGCTCAAAGCTGTGACTTTTTTGCGTTTCAATATTGACTCTCCAATGAGCCTGTTTATTTTATTGGATATCACATGCAAATCTCGGTGTTTATGGACTTGGGATGTCTGCCCTGGCTTTGCACACCATGATATGGGGCATTGTGGGACCAGTAGACTCTATGGGACATAAAATATAACTCCAAGGCCGACTTTTCATTCTCGAGAGCACACACTATGTGGCTTCAGTTTTTATGGTTCACTTAGCAGCTTAACATTGCTCCAAGAGGCCCATCTCTAAATTGTTATGCGAGTCAGTCAATTAACTTTGCTTCCCGGTACGAAGAAAGAACAAGGATCACGGACCCAGCCCGCAAGTCATGTCAAGCCATAAAAAGTGTTTTACTTTAGGTGATAATTACGTTTCTTTTAACTTTGCTATCACATATTTATTACATGCAGTGCGTTTTTATTATTTGATTATGTCATTTTAAATGGTTAGTATTTCCTGAGGGGGTTTGCGCCATACAGTGGAGCTCATTTTGAAAGTCTGTCAGCAGCACATCTTTATATAGGCAGAAGTTATGTTCAGTGTGCATTTAGAGACTTGGATAGTTCATTAAGACAATGTGGTCAATGATGCACTATGCATTCAAAATGTTCAGTTGTTCTCTGCACTATGCGAGTTCATGTTTTTAGTGATTACATACATTCACTAACCACTTAGAGTTGTTTGTAAATTATGACATTTTCCAGTATTCTATTGCAGAATGTAATGCATTTTTAGATGTAAACGTTGCACATCGGATCCACTTCCTCCATACTCATGAAATTTCTTCTATGGCTATGATTGTGTTGCAGTATAAATGCTCTGATGTTAATGGCGCTTGCCAGATTAATAAAGGCTGCTGGGACAGCCGAAACGCGTCTCTCTTCAGTCGTGTGGCCAAGGGAGGCCTGATGAAATAAAGAAGCACTTACTCTGCTATCCTCGTGTGCGTGCCTTCTTCCAGTGTGAAGTAGTAGTTGGTTTGGATATATATATATATATATATATTCACTGAAAAAACCATAGGTTTCAGGCACGTTATAGTTAGAAATTAGCATTTAAAAAACCTTACAAATTCACTGAAAAAACCATAGGTTTTAGGGACAGTTATAGTTAGTTGGACATTGCACTCGTACAAAACCCGTGAAATTCCCCGTTATAGTTAGTTCAGGTAACTATAACTCGTGCCCCACAATGCACTGCTGATGACGTCACATATTACATCACTCATGACATGGTCAGTGACATCACTGATGACATCACTGATGACATCTCAAATGACATCACTGATGACATCATCCAGTGACTGTGTGTTTCTGTAAAGTTTAAATATGTTTAATATATATAGGGAAAGGCGAATTGAAGAATGAGTGGGTGTATAAGTGTCTGAATGGATGATTTAGTAGGTGCGTGACTAACTCTATAAGTGAGTGATTAAACGTATCTTACTGAATGCATGGCTTAGTGACTAAACTGGGTGAATGTCTGTATCCGTCTGTCTGTTGCTGTGTAAGTGGCTGCATGGGTTTGTGAATAGCTACATGAGTGTCTATATGAGTTATTGATTGGTTGTCTGAGTATCTGTATGGGTGCCTGAGTGTTTGTGTGGGTGGGGTGTGTGCGACTCTGTGCATAGATGTGTGAGTGGGTGATTCACTGGGTGGATGGTTTCAAGAGTGCATCTGTGATAGACTGTATGGGTGGGTAAGTGTGTGTAAGAGTGTGTTAGTGAGTGAATGTATGTCCCAGTGGTCCATGTGTGAGTAACTACATATGTGAAAGGCACTATATATGTGTGTTGGAGTATATAAATAGCTATAAGCGAGAGTGTGTGATTGTGAGAGTGACTGTATGGATGAGTGTGTGCTTGTATCAGAGATTGTATAAGAGCGTAAGAATGTGCTAGTATTTGTATGAGTAAGTGAGCTGGTGTGTGTATAACTGTATAGGTGAGTAAATGGGTGTGTGCTTAATTTTTTGCATGACTGACTAGGTGTGTGAGTACCTCTATGGATGAGTGGCGGTGTGTGAGTGTTTATATAGGTGTATGAGTGCATATAATAGTCCTGTACTGAGGGCCCGATTCACAGAACTAACTTACGACAAAATCCTAAACTTACTACCATTTTGGTATTCACAGAATGAACTTACTCATTTTGGTATTCACAGAATAAACTTACTCATTTTGGTATTCACAAAAGACACTTACACATTTTGTGTAACTTACACATTTTGTGTAACTTACTCATTTTGAGTAACTTACACATTTTGTGTAACTTACACATTTTGTGTAACTTACACATTTTGGTATTCACAGAAGGCACTTACTCATTGATGAGTAAGTGCCTTCTGTGAATACCAAAATGAGTAAGTTAATTCTGTGAATACCAAAATTGTTGTAAGTTCATTCTGTGAATACCCAAATGTGTAAGTTCATTCTGTGAATACCAAAATTGTTGTAAGTTCATTCTGTGAATACCCAAATGTGTAAGTTCATTCTGTGAATACCAAAATTGTTGTAAGTTCATTCTGTGAATACCCAAATGTGTAAGTTCATTCTGTGAATACCCAAATGTGTAAGTTCATTCTGTGAATACCCAAATGTGTAAGTTCATTCTGTGAATACCAAAATTGTTGTAAGTTTAGGATTTTGACGTAAGTTAGTTCTGTGAATCAGGCCCAGTGTGACTATAAGTATGAGTGACTGTACGGGTGAGTGAGTAGATGTGTGTGTGTGTAGACCTAAGAATCAGTGAGTGTGTATATAGTAATTGGTGTTGGAGTGTCTATGGTTTTGACAATGGCAGTCTGTAATTTACAGTGGGTGTATCAAAAGTTATATTAGGGTGTGAGAAGATGCATCAAATTATCACATGGATGATGTCATCAGTGATGTCATCAGTGATGTCATTTGAGATGTCATCAGTGATGTCACTGACCATGTCATGAGTGATGTAATATGTGACGTCATCAACAGTGCATTGCGGGGCGCGAGTTATAGTTACCTGAACTAACTATAACGGGGGAATTTCACGGGTTTTGTACGAGTGCAATGTCCAACTAACTATAACTGTTCCTAAAACCTATGGTTTTTTCAGTGAATTTATAAGGTTTTTTAAATGCTAATTTCTAACTATAACGTGCCTGAAACCTATGGTTTTTCAGTGAATTTCAAAGGTTTTTTAAATGCTAATTCCTAACTATAACATGTCTGAAACCTATGGTTTTTTTCAGTGAATTTCAAAGGTTTTGTAAATGACAATTTTTAAATGTATTAATTGTTATATTTATTTTTTGATACTGATTTACTACATTTTTTTAAACTATTTATTTTTAGATATTTTATTTTTTAAATACATTGTAATTACATTATACATTACATTACAAAATATACTTTCTCAGAATGAATTACTTTAGTTTAAATACTTTGCAAATAGGCAAAAAAACTTTTAAGTACAGTAGTTACAGTTGTTGCAATGGGCAACACAATTTCAAACACAATGCAACATTGAGCTCAATGTGAATTTCTAGTTAAATGCAATTAGTTACTTTATGGATTACTTTGCTAACCACAGGACTGGATCCTAGATTCAGTCCTGGGACATCTCCTGTAAACAGTTGAGTAAAGCGTTTTGGTTACAGTAGTGATTTTTAAGGAATATTATTGTATTTTAAAACTTGACACTTCGAAACTTTTTCACATAGAATCACCAATGTTATCCTATGGGAGGAAATTCACTTAGCAGGTAAGTAGTGTTATCGTTACTTTTTCTTACTCAGTGGTGGATCCTGGATCCAGCACTGGTGCATCTCCTGTAAACAGTTGAAAGAATGCGTTTAAGTCATACAGGCGATTTTTAAGGAATATTTGTAGTTTGTGAAAATCGACACTTTGAAACTTTTCTGCTGAAAACCAGACAATGGATTCCTATGGAAGGAAATACAAGTTACTGGTAAGTACGGTTAGAATTACTTTTCAGGATCTGTACTGGGCTCAAAGATGCAGCACTGAGGTCTCTCCTGATAACAGGTGAGTAAATTGGAATTCGTAGTTCAGCTGATTTTAGAGGAATATTATAAAGTTCCAAAACTCCACACTTAGAAGAATTTCCAAGTGAAACCAGTCAATGTTAGCCTATGGAAGGAAATTCGAGTTACTGGTAAAGACGGTTAAAATTACTTTTCAGGATCAGTACTGGGCTCAAAGATGCAGCACTGAGGTCTCTCCTATTAACCGGTGAGTGAATCGAAATTCGTATTTCGGCTGATTTTAGAGGAATATTTGTATGTTTCAAAAATCGACACTTAGAAACTTTTTCAGCAAAAAGCAGGCAATGATATCCTATGGAAGGAAATTCAAGTTACTGGTAAGTACGGTTAAAATTACTTTTCAGGATCAGTACTGGGATCAAAGATGCAGCACTGAGGTCTCTCCTGATAACAGGTGAGTAAATCGGAATTCGTAGTTCGGCTGATTTTAGAGGAATATTTGCACAATGGTGAAGGAAGGGGGTGGGGCCTGAAGTGACATGTCTGCAAACACGCCCTGTGGCGCGTTTTAAGTTGGAGAATTAATTCCTCCTCAATCCCGAGGGTCCCTCGGGGCCAACTGGCCCACCAGATACCTCCAGTATGCGCCAGAGAGCTGCGTTGCAGAGAGGTGTTCAGAGGCCACGCCCCTTTTACAACACTCTGCAACGCAGCTCCGTGGCGCTACTGGAGGTACCTGGTGGGCTAGTTGACCCCAGGGACCCTCAGGATTGAAGAGGATTTAATTCCCCATCTTAAAACGCGCCACGAGACCTGTTTGCACACATGTCACCTGAAGCCACGCCCCCTCCTTCACCACTGTGCAAACGCGCCCGTGGCGCAATTTAAGTTGGGGGATTAAGTCCCCTTGAATACTGAGGGTCCCTGGAGTCCAACTAGCCCACCATGTACCTCCAAAAAGAGCCACAGAGCTGCGTTGCAGAGAGGTGTAAAAGGGCGTGGCCTCTGTACACCCCTCTGCAACGCAGCCCTAGCGCATACCGGAGGTTCCTGGTGGGCTAGTTGGCCCGAGACCCCCAGTATTGAAGGGGAATTACTTCCCCTTCTTAAACGCACCAGGGGCGCGTTTGCAGACTGCTGCAGGGAGGGGTGGGGCCTCCGGCACGATGCCGTCTTTTTTCTTTTTTTTTTTTGCTTTTTTCTGCCCAGGGGGTCCTTGTGGGACCCCCTGAGCAGACCTAGGGGTTCAGGGTGTTTCTACCCTGCCCCCTTTGTGCGTTTTGTGTACTTGTTTCTTGTGTTTTTTTTTTTTTAATCGGCGGGATCCACGCACCCTAAGCGCATCCCGACGATTTAAAAAAAAAAAATGCTTTTTTTTGCCCAGGGGGCCCTTGTGGGACCCCCTGAGCAGACCTAGGGGGTCAGGGTGTTTCTACCCTGCCCCCTTTGTGCGTTTTGCGCACTTGTTTCATGTGCTTTTTTTTTTTAATCGCCGGGATCCGCGCACCCTAAGCGCATCCCGCCGTTTAAAAAAAAAAAATGCTTTTCATGCCCAGGCCCTGAGCAGACCTAGGGGGTCAGGGTGTTTCTACCCTGCCCCCTTTTTGCGCTTTGCGCACTTGTTTCTGTCCCTCGGTTCTACCGAGGGACAAAATGGCTGCCAACACTTCCTGATTTGGAGTGTTGACAGCCACTTGGCAGCCAATTAGCATGCAGCTCGTGATCGGGAGGGTACGCGGACCCTACTCGGCCATAGATATATATGTGACTTTACTTTTGATTTTCTCAGGAACTACTGAACGGATTTACACCATTTAAGCAAAAGGCACGACACTGAACCAAGGGCTACCTCTTTGCCAAATTTGGTGTAATTCCGTTCAGCAGTTCTGGCTGTAGCTGCGACTAAAGGTTCCTATGGAAAAATTAATGGGGAAAACGGCCCCCGCTTGACGAATCACCCCGAGACTTTCAGGATAGGAGCGGACCGGAGCGCCCCAACAAGTTGGAAGCTTTCGCGAAGATTCGTCAACCGGCGCCAACGTTATTTCAAATAGAATGTTGCGGATTTCCTATGGAAAATAGGTCCTAACTATAACTATCTACTGGCGACTGCCAGTAGATAATATATATAGACAAATATATCCAGCACATTCCTCTTTTGCAAGAAGACGCCAACATCCCATTTGAAGAATTTCAAGTGCTCTTATTTCTTTAGGAGTATGCAGCAGTTCACTTTCAAACCTTACGCGTTTCAGCTCTCTCTGGAGCCTTGATCACAGGTGAGCTTTCTCCTTTTTTTTTTTTCAAACTGACTACGTGATTCCCCTTCATCCAACCACCTTTTTATTCAGTGCTTTTCGGTCGTGTTACTTCTATGGAGTGCGCAATGCAAATTTTAAAAGTCATTCTTTAAGTACAGCAGCATACTTGTTGGCATTTCAGTTCATTAATAAAAGCTGCAATTCTTTATATTTTATCTTACAGTCCCAGTGCGCATAAAATAAGCTACATACATGGTGCTCCTGCTATTGCTTCTACTTCTCCTTTTACGCAATTGAATACCTTCAAATCTGCAAGCAGGAAACAAGTGCTCCCTTGTCCTTCTCCAGTCCGATTTCTTATCGGACAATCCTGTTTTCTTTCGTTTTGTGGAGGAGGGCAGGTCAGGCTCCTTTTAATCAGATCCAGCACATTAATCTTCGTGTCACTATAGACACATATATATATATATATATATATATATAGATACACATACATATAGATATATATATATATACACATACATATATATATTATATATAAAATGGAGCGTGTGCTCCAGTGCTTTGTTAATAATTGGCCTCCGGGTGGGCCAGGTCCTGATGCATTTTGATAATAACGGAGGAGGGGGGCGCACGGGCCCCCCTGAGGCTTATTAATGCTCCGTGGACCACCACCTTATTTTTTTTCGAATGGGGTCCCCCTAGGGCCCCGGGGACCACCACCTCCCTGGTGCCACATGCCAAAAAAAGAAATGGGGGGGCGCTTGAACCCCCATGCCCTGGGGACCACCATATCCCTGGAGCTAATGTATTATTATTGGGGGGACCTCTTGGATCCCCCCGGTCCTGGGGACAACCACTTCCCCAGGGCCATAGTGAATATGTATTTGGGGCCTCAGGGACTCCCCAGGCTCTGGGGACCACCATCTCCCCAGGGCAATCTTTTAAATAAATAATAGGGAAGGGGGCACGCGTTCGCCCACCTGGGCCGTTCTCAGCCCCGGGAACTGCCACCTCCCCGGGCCAGGCCCTACACAGAAGAAAGGAGGCCCCCTCCTAGAACCATAGCTGGCCCTGGGTACCGCCACCCCCAGGGCCAGCTCCTCAATGTCCCGATGTGCCCACCCCAGGACATAGCTGTTTGCTATGTCTTGGTAGGAGATTTACCGCTCCTGCCAAGCCGTAGCAAATGCTTCGCTTCCAGTAAGCAAGAGCATTTAAATGTTTTCGCTTGCTGGAAATAGAGTATAATTGCTTTTAGACACAAGGAGCTGCCTTTCCAGCAGCTCCCTATGTCTAAAAGCAATGTCGGCTTCCAGAGGAGGCGGGGAGCCAGCAGGGACCGTGGGGGTCTTCAGGCTCCCCCTGCAGTCCCCAACGAAAGTAATTGGTTGCCCTGGCTTGTTTCTTTTGCATATTGCTGGGACCAGAGCACCCAGAATAGAGTCACCCTTCCATAATTAAAAAAATAATAAAATAATAAGGCCTGGCCCCGTGAGATGGGTTCCTCTGGGCTGATATTGGCACAGGGATGGGGGCACATTACCCCTCGCCTAATAAAACAGCAAAAATACAAAAACAAGCTGGCCTGGCAACTCACCGGAGGCCCTACCCCCTACACCACTACTCTGTAAACTTGCCTCCTAGCGCACTGCTAGTTGAGGCCAACTACCTCTCCTGTTACCTCCAGTAAGTCCCACACACCGGGATTGCTGAGAAGTCAATGGAGGCCTCAACCCCTTTCTCCACCGCTCTGCAAAGGCCCCTCCTGAGGCACTACTGGTTGGGAGATGAGGTCCCCTTGGATGATGAGGATCCTTGGGGGCCAGGAACCCCTTCTCTTACCTCCAGTAAGTCCCACACAGCGGGATTGCTGAGAGATCTTCGGAGGCCATGCCCCCTTTCTCCACCACTTTGCAAATGCACCTCCTGGTGCACTACAGATTAGAGGATTAAGTCCCCTTGAATGCTGAGGGTCCTTGGGGGCCAGCAAGCCCTCCTTTTACCTCCAGTAAGTCCCACACAGCGGGATTGCTGAGAGGTCTTCGGAGGCCATACCCCCTTTCTCCACCACTCTGCAAACACACCTCCTGGTGCACTACTCGTTGGGGGATAAAGTCCTCTTGGCTGCTGAGTTCCTTGGGGGTGAACAACCCCTTCTGTTACCTCCAGTAAGTCCCACACAGCAGGATTGAGGAGAGGTCTTTGGAGGTCACGCCCCCTTTCTCCACCACTCTGCAAACATGCCTCCTGGCACACTACTGGTTGGGGAATGAAGTCCCCTTGGCTGCTCAGGGTCCTTCAGGGCAATCAACCCCTCCTGTTGCCTCCAATAAGTCCCAGTTGAAGGCCTTGGCCCCTTTCTCCACCACTCTGCAAAATGCGCCTACTAGCTAAAAAACATAGAAATTTACTTAAAAAACCAAGGTTTACAGGGACTTTATATTTGGGAAATAGAATTTTAAAAAACCCTAGAAATTCACTGAAAAAACCAAAGGTGGTTCTATGGAGTAGTGAGTGGGTTTGTGAGTACTGGTATGGGTCTGTGAATGGGTATGTGTGTGGTTTTGTGGGTGTGTGAGCGGGCATACAAGAGGCTGTATGGAGTGTGAGGGGGTGTGTGAGTTGTTCTGTGGATGATGTAATCAGTGATGTCATCAGTGATATCATTTGAGATATCATCAGTGATGTCACTGACCATGCCATTAGTGATGTAATATGTGAGGTCATAAGCAGTGCCTTGCTGGGGCACAACCAAAGGTTACAGGGATGTTATAGTTAGTATCACATTTCACTCATACAAAACCAGAAAAATTCAGCAGTTATGGTTACCTGAGCTAACTATAACTTATTCCCCCCAATGCACTGCTTATGACCTCACATATTACATCACTTATGACATGGCCAGAGACATCACTGATGACATCTCAAATGAAAATACTGATTACATCACTAATGATGTCATACAGTGAGTGTGAGTGTTTTTCCAAAAGTTTAGTGTTAAACATATACACCAAGGTACTACAAAATCTAAAATAGTATACTTATTGTACTACTGATGAGTGATACTATTTCTAACATAGATTGTGTCAGTGGATGTGTGACAGTGTGTATCTGTGTGTGAATGGAGGTCTGAGTACCTGTATGGGTGTTTGAGTTGGTGTGTGAGTGGCTGTATGCATGTATAGGTATGTGTGTTAGTAGCTGTGTGGGTGAGTGAGTGTCTGTGTGAGTGACTGTATTGGTGAGTGAGTGAGTGAGTGAGTGTGTCAATGGTTGTATGGGTGAGTGAGTGGCTGTGCGAGTGGCTGTATGGGTAGGTGAGTGGGTATGTAAGTAACTCTATGGGTGAGTGAGTGGGTGTCTGAATGGTTGTATGGGTTAGTGGCTGGCTGTGTAAATGGCTGTATGGGTGAGTGAGTGATTGTTTGAGTGTTTGTTTGGTTAAGTGAGTGGCTGTATTGTAGAGTGTCTGTGTGAATCTATGAAGGGGGTGAGTGAACAGATGTGTGAGTGCTCGTATGGATGTCTAAATGGATATTCAAGTGGTTGTGTGGATACATGAGTGAGTGTGTGAGTGCTTGTATAGGAGAGAGTGGCTGTGTTAAGAGGCTGCATGGGTCAGCGAGAGGGTGTGTAAGTGGCTGTATAGGTGAATAAGATGGTATGTGAGTAGCTGTATGGGTAAGTGCATGGCTATATGAGTAGCTTTATGGGTAAGTGACTGCTTGTATGAGTAAGTTTATGGATGAGCGAGTGGTTATGTGAGTACTTGTATGGGTCTGTGAATGGGTATGTGAGTGGTTGTGTGGGCGTGTGAGTGGGTGTATGAGAGGTTGTATAGGGGTATGAGTGGGTGAGTGAGTGCTTCTGTGGATGATGTCATCAGTGATTTCACTGCTAAATTTCATCGGTTTTGTGAGAGTGAAATCTGAGCCTAACAATAATGTTCCTGTACCTTTGTATTTTTCAGCAAATTTCTACTTTTTTAAACTGTTTCCTAACTAAAACATCCCTGTAATCTTACATTTTTTTTCAGTGAATTTCTAAGGTTTTTTTTAATGTTGTTTCCTAACTATAATGTCCCTGTAACCTTTGGTTTTTTAAGTGAATTTCTAAGGATTTTTTAATTTTATTTCCCAAATGTAACCACTAACGTTTAACAGTGAGTGTGTGAGTGAGTGCATGAGTGTCTCTGTAAGTCTGTGAGTGGGTGTATGAGTCTCTGAGTGGGTCTGTGAGTCGATGTGAGAGTGTCTGAGTGGGTCTGTGAGTGGGTGTGTGACTGTCTGGGTGCTCTCTGTTTTGCCCTCTTCTGCTATTTTGCCTTTTCTGCTCTCTGTTTTCCCTTTCCTGCTTGTTTTTCTGCCCACTGTTTTGCTTCTTTCTGCTCATTGCTGACCTTTCTTTTGCCTTTTCTGCTCGTTTATGACTTTATTCTGCCTCTTTTTGCTAGTTTTTGACCTTTATTTTAACTCTTTTTACTTGTTGCTGACCTTTATTTTGCCACTTTCTGCTCGTTTCTCACCTTTATTTTGCTTCTTGTCGTTGGCGTCTGACCTCTATTTTGCCTCTTTCTGCTCATTGCTGACCTTTATTTTGCCTCTTTTTGCTCATTTCTCACCTTTATTTTGCTTCTTACCGTTTTTTTCTGACATTTATTCTGCCTCTTTCTGCTCATTTCTCACCTTTATTTTGCCTCTTTTTGCTAGTTTGCCTTTTCTGCTTGTTTTTCTGTCCTCTGCTTTGTCTTTCCTGCTTGTTTTTCTGCCTCTGTTTTGCCTTTCCTGCTCATTTTCTGCCTTCTGCTTTGACTCTTTCTGATCATTGCTGACCTTTATTTAGCCTCTTTCTGCTTGCTTCTCACCTTTATTTTGCCTCTTGCTGCTCATGTCTGACCTTTATTCTGCCTCTTTCTGCTTGTTTCTCACCTTAATTTTGCCTCTTTCTAACTGTTTGCCTTTTCTGCTTGTTTTTTTGCTCTCTGTTTTGCCTTTCCTGCTTGTTTTTCTGCCTCTGTTTTGCCTTTCCTGCTCATTTTCTGCCTTCTGCTTTGACTCTTTCTGATCATTGCTGACCTTTATTTAGCCTCTTTCTGCTTGCTTCTCACCTTTATTTTGCCTCTTGCTGCTCATGTCTGACCTTTATTCTGCCTCTTTCTGCTTGTTTCTCACCTTAATTTTGCCTCTTTCTAACTGTTTGCCTTTTCTGCTTGTTTTTTTGCTCTCTGTTTTGCCTTTCCTGCTTGTTTTTCAGCCTCTGTTTTGACTTTCCTGCTTGTTTTTCTGCCTCTGTTTTGACTTTACTGCTCATTTTTCTGCCCTCTGTTTTGTCTCTTTCTGCTTGTTGCTCACCTTTATTGTGCCTCTTTCTGCTCATTTCTCACCTTTATTCTGCCTCTTTCAGCTCGTTTCTCACCTTTATTTTTCCTCTCCCTGCTGATCATTATTTTGCATCTTTCTTCTCATTTCTCAAATTTATTTTGCATCTTTCTGCTTGTTGCTGATCTTTATTTTGCTCTTTATGCTCGTTGGTCATCTCTATTTTGCCTCTTTCTGTTCATTGCAGACCTTTATTTTGCCTCTTCCTGCTCATTTCTGACTTTTATTCTGCCTCTTTCTGCTAGTTTCTGACCTTTATTCTGCCTCTTTTAGCTCGTTTTCCACCTTAATTTTGCTTCTTGCTGCTCATTTGCCTTTTCTGCTTGTTTTTCTCCTCTCTGTTTTGATTTTCCTATTTGTTCTTCTGCCTCTGTTTTGCCTTTCCTGCTCATTTTTCTACCCTCTGTTTTGTCTCTTCTGTTCGATCTGACCTTTATTCTGCCGCTTTCTGCTCATTTATCATCGTTATATTGTCTCTTACTGCTCGTTTCTGACCTTTATTCTCGTGCATTCTGCTCACTTTTCACCTTTATTTTGCCTCTTTCTGCTCATTGCTGATCTTTATTCTGCCTCTTTCCACTTGTGTCTCACCTTTATTCAGCCTCTTGCTGCTCCCTTTTGACCTTTATTCTGCCTTTTTCTGCTTGTTTCTGACCTTTATTTTGCCTCACCTTGCTTGTTGCTGATCATTATTTTGCCTCTTTCTTCTCCTTCCTCACCGTTTTTTTGCATCTTTCTGCTAGCTGCAGACGTTTATTTTGCTCTTTAAGCTTGTTGCTCTTTTGCCTCTTTCTGCTCATTGCTGACTTTTATTCTGCCTCTTTCTGCTCTTTTCTGACCTTCTTTCTGCCTCTTTATGCTCATTTCTCACAGTTATTTTGCCTCGCTTTGCTCGTTGCTGATCATTATTTTGCCTTTTTGTGCTCGATTCTCACTTTTATTTTGCCTCTTTCTATTCTTTGCTGACCTTCATTTTGCCTCTTTCTGATCGTTTCTGACCTTTATTTTGCCTTTTTCATGCTCGTTTCTGACCATTATTATCAAAAGGGAGGGGGGCTGCAAAGAATCTCTCCCCAAGCTGAATTTGACCCCGGAACCCCATCCTCTGAAGCCGGGCCTTTTTCCAATGGGGAGGAGGGTCGCAGGGCCCCCATCACTGGGCCGATTTTGGCCCCTGGGACCCCATCCCCTAGCCATGGTTTCCTGGGTGCCCCTAGGTCACCCAGTGTGCAATGGGACCACAGGGAGAGCCTGAAGGCACCTGCGGTCCCTGTTGACTCCCCACCTTCTGCGGGTGCCAGCATTGCTTCACACATAGGGAGCTGTTAAACATGCAGTTCCCTGTATGTGAAAGCAATTTGTCTGTTTCCCTGCTCGCTTGAAAGAGGGCAGGGAAACAGAAAAAAGCTCCCCTTCCAGCAAGTGAGAGCATCTTCACAGCTCTCGCTTGCTGAAAGTGGAGTGTTTGTAGTGACTTGGCGGGAGCGGATAAAGCTCCTGCTAAGCCACAGAAAACAGCTTTGTCCCTGGGGTGGGCACCCCGGGCCATAGCAGGAGCCGGCCGTGGGTGGTGGCAGTCCCCAGAGCCATCTATGGCTCCAGGAGGGGAACTGCGCACCCCCCCTCCATTGCAGTACTTAGCTCCGGGGAGGTGGTGGTCTCTGGGGGTGCCCCGCAGCCCTCTGCATTATTTTGATATTTAGCCCTGGGGAGATGGCGGTCCCCGAGTTGGAGATGGGTTCAGCGGGCCCACCCGCATACATATTTTTAAGTGCCCTGAGGAGTTAGTGGACCCAAGGGCTCGGAAGTGCTTTGCTGGGCCCCCCATATTCTTTATAAACATTTGCCCTGTGGTGGATGTGGTCCCCGGGGCAAGAGCGTGCTGTGTGGGCACCCTTCGCATACATAAAAAGCAATGCCCAAAGAGTTGACAGTCACCGGGGCTTTCATAAGGCCTAAGAGGTGGGCCCATGCACCCCCTCCTATTTTTATAGTATGCCCCATGGACCTAGCCCACACAGGGCCCCTTTTGAAAACAAGAACGGGAGCTGGTGCTTGTTTCTTATTTAAATTATTTACTGCGAATTGGCATTCTTTTATGCCGTGGCGGGGTTCCAGGATAACCCCAAGACCAAGACTTGGGGGTCAGGGTATTATTACCCTGCTCCCTTTTCCTTTTTATGTTTTTTTTTGCAAATTGGCTGAAGCCGAGTCCCTAGATGGCTGTCATTTATTCCTGGTTAAAGTGTTGGCAGTCAATAAAATCTCTGTATTTCCCTGCACAGGCTCGTCATTTTTCACGATTAATCACAAAGGAACTGCGGCCACAGATGCCACTCCCTTTGTTTTCTTACATTTCTCAATAAATACTGAACAGATTTACACCAAATAACTGAGAATGTGATCTGCATAACCAAATCTTACTTTCTGCCAAATTTGGTGAAAGTCTGTCCAGTGCTTTCGTCTGCAGGTTCGACTAAAGGTCCTTTGGGAATTTACATGGGAAACGCACTTATTTTGACCTCCCTTTTTCTTGGCCCACACTTCACAGATCACCCCGAAACTTTCCATGCACAACAAGATTTACCGGGGCACTTTTTGGGGAAAATTTTGGGAAGATTCATCAAACACCACCAACGATATAGGCAAGTCAACAAACGCTTTTCCTATGGAAACATGGTCGTAACTATAACTACCTACTGGTGACCACCAGTAGCTAATATACACAAACAAGATTCACCCCATGATACAGCAGGACCATAGAAGCATCACCAGATGAAGCTTGCATGGTCCTCCAGCACTAAAAGTGGTGAAACATATGTGATGGTACCGCAGGAGTGTACTGTGGTACCTCATGATAAGACCACGATGGGTCATGCGAAGAGTACTGCAGTACCCGCAACAGATTTACATTTTAGCCTTCCAGTGCCAATCACAACTCGGTAATGAAGAGGCAGATGAGAGAAAAAGCTCCATCAGCCAATCAGTGGTGCTTGTTTTCAAATTTACTGTACCACTTGTGTAGGAAGCTGGCTCTATATCTGGTATGCCCACTAGGTGGTTATACTGTGCACAGAGTTCAGGGGTTCCCCAAAAGTGTACAGGACTCAATGTAAAACACAAAGTGCTCTATTAGTGATAGTGTGGGTGAGCAGCCTTAGGCCTAACACACAGGAGTGTAAGACATTTATTACACAACATTGATCAATAATGGACACACGACTGAAAAAGGAGATCCACACCAATTTTAGAAAGTATACACTTTGTTTGTATTTTATTTTAAGACCAAGATCTTTGCAATAAGGTAAGTACATTTTTAAATAAATACTTTTCACTTTCAAGAGTCGACACAAAATATTTTTGAAGCAGTTCACTGTTATCCTATGGGAAAAACAAAAATGCGGTTTAACAGGTACATACCAAACTTACAAACCCAGTCTTCAGTCCCAAAGGTCAGCAAGGAACAAGGGTCAGGTGAGTATCAAGACTGCTCCACCAGTGGCACAGGGGCGGCAGGGTGCAGAGTTCAAAGTCAGAGTTTGGCCCAATGTGTTTCAATGGAGGCCGGGGGTGCCTGGATCCACACTGCTTGCAGGTAAGTGGATTGGTTGCAGGGGCCAACACCAAACATACACCACTAGCAGTACAGGTGTGGCCATGTGCAGGGTGTAAAGTCAGCGTTGGGGGCCCAATGCTTTTCAATGGCGTTCCTTCTTTTGTCAAACATACTGCAGGCGTCACACCGGATTTTGCAAGAGGGAGACCAACAACAGCAGAGGCAAGTAGAGATGTAGGGGGTCGTAGGGGCCCTATTAGTTCAGCTCACAAAGGCTCAGGGGCTTCGGGTGCCGGGGTGCCTTTCTGATGTCGGAGTCTTTTTACCAGAGCTGGTCGTGGTCAGTAGGAGCCTCTGGATTCAGGATGCAGGCATTGTTGTGGAGGTCAAGAGCAGTCTGCCAATGCTGGTCTCGAGGTCAGGATCACTTCAGAGACTTCACTGGGCAGGTGGGCCACTCAGATTCGGGCCATGGGTGTTGGTGCACAGTGAGCAGGAGACGTAGATCCGCCTGGATCCGGAGTCTTTGAAGTTGTATTCTTCCGGACAGGGCCGCTGTCCTGGGGAGATTGGAGTCTTTTTCGAAGGCAGCAGTCCTCCCAGTGTTTTCAGAGGTTGCTGGCTGCAAGACCGGTGGCAGGTTCGTCAAAGCTGGAGACAGGCCAGTAGGGCTGGGGCCAAGGCAGTCGTCGTATTCAGTCTTCTTTGCAGGATGTATTCTTTCTTCTTAAGTCATTGCAGATCTGAGGTCAAGGTCTGGGGGAGCCACCTAAATACTGGATTTAGGGGCATTTTAGGGGAGTAGCAGGTAGGGCCAATGGGCACCTTACCTGGGGTGACTACACCCACTATTATGCCACACTCCTGTGGGAGGGGACATAGGCCTAGCTCTGATTGAAGGAGTCCCCCCTTCTTCAAGATGGCAGGGACTGATAGGTGTGTTTCACCTCACCTCCCCCACCTTAGGGGTGGAGTTGGCAGAGGTGGGCACACCTCCTATTCTTCTAAGTTTTCCCACCGACTTTCCAACCCAAACTGGGGGTGTAAACCCGGGACTGCCATCTGCTGCTAGCAGCAGAGCTTTGAGGCGCATTACAAAGGTGGCTGGCCTTTGAAGCCTACCACTGGTCCATCCTGGGGAAGGAGGTGTGACACCTCTGCCCAGGATGTGCATTGTTTCTGGTCTCAGAGAGTGGAGGCTCTCCACCCAGGGGTCCAGAAACATGTCTGGTGGTAGCTGACTGCTGGTCAGAGACCACACCAAGGTAGGTAGATTTTCAGGGGGCACCTCTGAGGTGCCCTCAGAGGAAATGGTACAATAAATCTCACACTGGCATCAGTGTGGATTTATTGAGAGGAGTAATTTGGTACCAAACACTCCTGTGTTCAGTGAAGCCATCATGGTGCTGTGGAACTCGAGTTGTTGAGTTTCCAGCCCAAGTACTCTCTATGGCTTCCCTGGCACTTACAATATCAAGGAATGGACCCTCATACCCTCATATTGTGGGGCATATCTGGCAGATATGTCCTCACCTTGCCATAGGCCTGTAAGGCCTGCTAGAGGGGTGACTTACCTATACCTTAGGCAGTGCTGGCTGGCATGGCACCCAGGCAGGGTGCCATGTCAACTTCATCATTTTTCACCTCACAGGGGCATGGAAGCTGAAAGGGCAGTGGCATAATCCTAGTGAGGTGGGGATCCCAGGGGACCCTCTTCAGCTCCCAGGCCCTAGGTACCCAGGATACCATTTACTAGGAGCTTACAGGGGGCAGAAATACCAATGGTGGATATGTTTTATAGGGAAGAAGCACTGGCACAGGGGACCTGATTGGCAGGGACCCTGTTTACTACGATCAAAACCACTTCAAAACCAGGCAAAAGGTGGGGGCTAGCCATGCAAAAAGAGGCCCTTTCTCACAATAGGGCTTCAAATGGACCAACCGTTCTGATAACCTAACTTTTTAACCCCTTCATGACCACCGGCAGTAGCTTTGCATTCGTAAATCCTAATTTGATGGTGTGGAGACAAGTAAGTCTACAACTAGGTGTAAATCTATACTCAGAAATGGTGACTTACAAAAAAGTGTAAAGTTACACCTAAGTAAACTAGCAACCTATACATAATCGAAAATATCCTTTCTTAACTATAAATGTCAGCCATGATTGCCAATCATCCCCAATTATACAGCTTTTATGGAGACTTGAGTTTTTTAAAATTGCATTACAATAGTCATGACCTTCTCTCACAGTGTTACCTTTAATGTAGCTTTTGGATGCTTTCCTCTATATAGCTTGGTCACTTTTAAATTAACTTTTAAACTGTTTATTGGATATTATGTCAAAGTTCAAATGCGCAGGTTGAAAAGATTGCATTACTGTTAATGGCTGTCAAATTACTGGCATGCGTTTGAACACTTGGGTAAAAGTAATGGTGAGTAGGATAAGTTAAAGTTATGAGGGTGCACCTTGTTGCAGACTAGAAAACTGTACAAGCATGCAAAACATTTTAGAACTTTGGAGAATTTAACAATCTCCTGAAATTCCACTGGATATACAAATGGGAAATAAAAGGCCAAATATTTCATATTCAGATAACAAAAATGCAGTCAGATTGACACTTTCTGATAGAACTTGTTCCTAGGAGGAAATTTTGAAATAACTGAGATATGCCCACTTGACCTTAGGGACATTGAAAATACTATGAACTTTATGGTGGGCTATTGTTATTCTGTGAATCTGATGTTATTATGTGAATGCTTTTAACGCTAGCATTAAAAAAAAGGCCTCAGGCGGGGAAGGAGAGCTGGTACAGGTGTTCATATGGAGAGCACAAAGCACGGAGAGCTTATATATGATTTTAGAAACCATGAAAGCTTTTTAAAAGCCTTTTCCTGCAAGAACTGATATATTTTTTTTAATTGATGTACAGAAACGTTTTTTTTAAACTCTGGATGTTTAACCTGGATTTTATATCATCGATGGAGTGTTCTGATGTCTGAGAATTAGGACTGTGAAAGCTCGCAGTATATTTATAATAATAGCACTAAATTATTGTCATTGTTTTAAGAAAACATTCCATAGTTTTCTCATTTCTCATGGGTGGGTTTAATTGTGCCCAAAATATTACAGTGTATCAAGAATAATTAATAACGGTATGACCAACCTATCTTGCGCACTGTCTACCTTTCAGTTTTAGATCAGGTAGTCTACAATCCTGATTCATAAAAACATTGGATATATAAGTTCTGGTATGCTAAGGGCCATATTTATGACCCGGTTGGCATCGCATTTGCACCACACGACGTGGGACATGCGTGGCGCAAACCTTAAGTGAGATTTATGACGCCATTTAGCAGCACACATAGAAAGAGGAAAATGCCTCTCAGGATTGTTTTTGTGCAGGAAGGTACACCTTCCAGCACGAAAACAAACCTGCATGCAACAGAGGCACCCTTGTACCATGGCGCAAGGGTGCCTGCATTGACACTAGGCTGCCAAAAGAGCCAGTAGTGTAAGTGTACTGACAGATCACAAAAACTCATTCAGAAACGTACATGCAATAGAACCAAACTACCACAATCCGAGTTATCTGCCATGTGTGGAAACTTCACCTGCAAAAATTGACTAGTCGCTTGTACATGTGGATGTGGACATAAAGCTTAAAAAAATAGGAACAATCTACTCTAAAACAAATAGGGCACGGGACAAAGAAGGAATAGCAGAGGCAGGGTGAGGAAATCTACCACACATCTATAAAACTAAGGTCAGGTCCATTTCACAGAAATATAACCAAAACTACGCAAGTAGTTGTACAGGCCAACCAGGCTTAACGTTACACCAACCTAGCCTTCAAGTAAGTCACTTACTGCACCAGACCACTCACAAGAACTGCAACAGATTTGCATAAATCAGTGGAGACACTGAATACCACTACCAGCATAACATCAAAATTGGGAAATAAACGGGATTTATACAGAATTGCACAAACCTACAGTCACAAGAGGATTGGAAAGAATAAGTCAAAACCCCACAACTGGATAACACTGTTACTGTAAATAAGTCACATGAAGCATGATGCACAGATATAGACACATACCTGGCTTGATGAACACACAAAATAACACCCATTTGCATAATTATATAGCTAAATGTATTGTATATACAGTAAGCAAATTCATCAAAAAAAAGTTATGTCAAAATGTATACACACATGCAACTAGGGCTTCATTGACAACACCTGCATTGCAGATGCACGTCATCAAATCATCAATCAAACACACACAAGTGAGCACCAGCCACAGACAGAACAACGTATCCACAATATTGGCATCCGTTTTCATCCAGAAGAGCAGCTACCAAGTGAATATGTCTAAGAAAGAGGTAAAAGGGATATATTGACTCATTCCAGATGTGATTCTGAAGATGGTTAAAGAAGAGGAGCAGTAAATGACTTCAGCAACAGCCCACTTCCATGTCATTCTTGTGCATGTCAATATACACCATCCACTCCTCTTCCTGTCCACTGGGTCAGTCCAAAGGTCCAGCAGGGACATGACTGCCATTAAACTGGCAAACTGCTGCCAGTGCTTGCTCAAGGTATTGACTGACATTACCAGTTTCGCGTGCAGTCACTATATGACAAGAAATGAGTGGTATGACACTTCTATGCCATTGACCATTTCCACTTTATGCTAGAAGTCATCTATTGCACTTATGTGGCAATTTAGCCACCCCAACAGAGTGCACCACATTATCACATTTGATCCCGCTGGCTCTCTATCAATGTGTAAGGTATTTGCAACGCTAGAGGCCACTTCTTATGTTCGTACCAGCTTTCCTGGTGCAACATATCACAGTTTCCTCTTCATTTATTGACTGCACGTTGCCATGTGGCGTTTAGCACACACACACAAGGACTTTATGTTCTTTCTGGGTATATCATAGTGACTGGCACATCTCACAACACTCTTCCCATCATAACCCCTGATGGGAGTTGTCAATGCATTCATGATTGAAATGTGAAGAAATGTGAATAGAAAGCAACAATAATGCATGCCCATGTGTTTGTTGCATGTTATATTTGCAAATGGTCTCTCTTCCCAATTACTGTACATCAAAAGGAGTGTAATAGGAACATACATTGACCAGAGGCATCATAGAATGCACATTTGCTATCCTCAAGTCGTGCTTCAGATGTCATGATGAAGCAGGGATATTGCTACTGTACTCGCCTAAAAGTATGTGCAAGATCATCATTGGATGTTGCGTGTTGCACAATACTGCCATGCAATAGGGCCAACACATAGGTCTACACATAGCACTCTGGCTTCATCAAGGTCTTCAAGATGACAGAGGGCTCAGAGGTCAATATCGTGTAACCAGTTTGTGGTTGTGGCTTCCCAATTCAAATGGCCTGTATGTCTAGATGTGGTAGCGTAGTGGCACTACAGTGTTCAGTCAGTGATGAAAGGTGGATCATACTTCTGTCCACAACTGACACCCGGAGACCATTGTGGGATACACCCGATTGCAACATCTATTCTTAACAATGTGAACAAAAATGCACGACTAGATGTGCCATATACAGAGTTCATTTTATATCATAATTTTCACAATTTTGAATTAGGGCATATTTACTAAGAAAAATACAAAGAAAACCTGGTGATTCCCACATCATGGGCGAAAACTTCAAGGTAGTCAGGGGCTTTAGTTTTTTTAATTTGTTTTGCAAAAAGAAACTCCTGCTTTGGGAACGTTTTTTTGTAAACCACAAATGTTTTCTGAGCGCCCACATTGAACACAGCAGCTTCTCAGGAAACATTCACTGTCTTCAGAGGATCTGCCCTGGGAGTGGCTCCTCTAAAGGCATGGAGTCAAATAGGTGGGGATCTCTAAATATGGCAAGTGTTAGTCTGCGAGAGAGGTTATTAACTTCCACCCTTCAATCAGTGCGCCACCTACCAGGCTCAGTTGAAGGCACATGATCAGCAAAATAGCAATTACAATGATATTTGTATCATGGCTGGATTGTCTTGTTTGAAGTAATATAGTAGAAAAGGCATACTTGTGAATGTTCAGGACTATTTTAGAGGTACTACAGCAACAACAAGGTGATGGATGGAATGCCTGAATTAATCTCAGGCACTAGACATTGTTCAGACTGCATTCCAGTCCATACATTTTTGACCACCATGCCACTCTACACAAAGGCCCACTTTATGCAGACAGTACCAACCCTCTTCCTCCTCATGGGAATAGTCTGTACTGAAGAGCCCGGCAAGCCCCCTCCAGAAGGGACCCCAAGCAACCCCGGACTGGTTTCGGCCTACTCAGGTCTCATCAGTGAGGAATAGGTTGAGTCCTATGGTAAAGTGTGCACAGGACCCAGTTCTGGGCATACCCTTTGATAGAAATGGGATTTCTAGTTGGCTAGGGTATGCATCTAAACCAGGCAGAACCCACTACTCTATTGAGGGCAAGTAAGTTACACATCAGAGATAACCTGTGCTCACCCTCTGGTAGCTTGTCACAGAACAGTCAGGCTTATCATCACAGGTGATGTGTAAAGCATTTGCGCAACACACTCACACCAGTAAGACAATAAATACACCACAAAATAGATTCCACACAGGATTATATAAAAATACATCTTGCATATTGTATATAAAACATAGACCAAAATGACATAATCATAAACAACTGTGCATACTATGTAAATCCCGAGTCAGTACTCATTATCCTGAAAATTCAAGAATCAAAATGACATATATGATAACATCAGGGCCTTAGAGGCAGCAGGTTATAAAATCACAGGAATCACCACAAATCCCCATTAGTGCATGAATCACCATATGAGTGCACATCAGTCACCACAGCTCATTATAAGTCACAATAAATGCATAAATCACCAAAATATCCACATAAGACATAGGATGCAGCACACCTGCACTCCTGTTATGTGTTATACAGTACATTCCTATGAGACCCGTGGACACCAGTGCATTCCAACCCCAAAATGTAGGGCACCGGAATACCTATGTACCTATTATGCAATATGTGGCAATTGGGCAAGTTGTAGGAGATGGGGTAGTTCGTGTCTCCTGGTTGCAAAGAGCACAGGACAGGGATGCCGAACCCACCCGAGGCTGACCCAGGTAGAATCTGACAGGCACAGACAAGCTGCTGCCTGGGGCACAGCGCAGCAAGGTAGGGACCGATCGGGTCCAGTTGTGAATTAAAGGGCAGACTCCTCAACTGCTGGAATGCAGTGCAGCACAGTAGGGACCACTCGGGCCGGTTGTGAAGTCAATGGTGAAATTGCTTCCTGTTGCAAGGAGCGCAGTTAAGTAACTGAGACCATGTGGGTCTGAGGCCGCAGTCCGCTGCTTTCGGGAGGGGGAGCAGCGCTCTCATTAAGCCTCTCTGAGCGGTTTTCCCTTGGTGCAGTGATTGCTGTAGCACGGCACCTGTGCTGGATTCTGAGAGGCGGTGCATCGCTACACCCACGCTGGAGGATGCAGCAATCTCACACACAAGGCTTTTGGCTGAACAAGGTGTTCATGCAGCACTGTACTCACAAGAGGGAAAATCAGTCCTACAGCGGTGCGAGAATCGCCCAGAGACCCTGTGCTCAGGTACCTGCAGATAATCTGGAGTGTTCCCCAAAGTGGAACACTGTTGATTGACACCTGTGCGGGCGAAGCAGATCCAGGTAGTTCACAAGGCTTTCTGTATTCCTGAGACCTTAGGAAAAAACAGGGGGCAAACCAACAAGCCCTTGGAGTCACTTGTAGTTCTTTTTCTTGCAGGGCAAAGATCAGCAGGCAGTAGTGCAGCTCAGCAAAGCAGGACAGCAGTTCTTAGGAACAGTCGGGCACAGCAAACTAGCAATCCTTCTGGCGCAGCAGCCTTTACTCCAGCAGGGTTTCATTCAGGTCCAGTAGTGTACTGAAAACATGGGGTCAGAGCCTCTGTACTTCTACTCAAAATTGTCTTTGAACTAGGGGTTACTTCAAAAGAAACCTTAGAAATGCACAACACTCACTTTCAACTCAGTCCTGGCTCCAGGCATCAGTAAAGGGTAAATAAGCCCTTTGTTTGAGGGCAAGACACAGTCTATATAAATGTAAGTGAGCCCCCCTACTCTCTCCCAGCCCAGGAACACTGTCAGTATGAAGATGTAATCCTGTCACACCCAACCCTTCCTGTGTGATGGCTGTCTGGTATGCACAAAGTGTAGCTGTCAACCAAGACCAGCCATGGATTGGAGACAGGCTGCAAAGCACAAAGAGTTATAAGCAAAGAGAAATACCCACTTCCTAAAAGTTGCATTTCTAAAATAGTAATGTAAAATACAACAACACCAGTAAGCAGGATTTATCACCACTTTTCCAAACATACCAAACATTGTAGTGCTACTCCTTTCTGATCAGGAATTACCACTTAAACACATATAAGGGAATTCCCAATGCTAAACTATGAGAGGAGTAGGCTTCACAGTAGAGAGAAACCAAATAGGGTGTTTGCCACTACCAGGACATGCCACACAATAAAGGCACATATTCTACCTTTTAATTACACAGCACCCTGCCCGTAGGGCTACCTAGGGCCTACCTTACGGGTGACCTATGTATAGTAAAAGGGAAGTTTAAGGATTGGCAAGTAGTATTAAATGCCAAGTCTATCTAGCAGTAAACTGCGCACATGGGCCCTGCAGTGGCAGGTCTGAGACAGGTTTGAAAGGCTACATCAGTGGGTGGCACTAGCAGTGCTGCAGGCCCACTAGTAGCAATTAATTTACAGGCCCCGGGTATATGGGATACCACTTTACAAGGGACTTACATGTAAACTAAATATGCCAAATGGTGCAAACCAATCATACCATGTTTTAGAGGAGAGATCACATGCACTTTAGCACTGATTAGCAATCCTAAAGCCAACAAAAAGAGGGTCAGAAAAATAGGAGGAAGAAGGCAAAAGGTTTAGGGATAACTCTGCTAAAGCGCCAGGTCCAACACCCTTCACACTAGGGCATAAACTGCAATGACAGCAAGGTGATGGATGGAATGCTTGAATTAATCTTGGCCACTGGCAATTGCTCAAGGTTACATTCAAGTTCAGCATTTTTTGCCACCATGCACCATGAGCACAGGACCAAGTGCTGGGTCCAGTACTCACTGCACCATAGGACTCAAGCTATACCCCACTGAGACTCAAGTTGATTGAAACTGGTCTTGAGTTGTCTGTTCACATCTAAAGGGCATCTGGCCTGCCAGTTCGTACTGGACCATTCCTGTTGGAGCAAGATCAAGGCTAATTTGCATAAGGTGGGTCTCTTTATAGAATGGGACAGTGGGCAAATAACAATGGCCTGTAATGCATACCAGAGTCATTGCCAGTGGCTGAGATTAATTCAATCATTCCCTCCACCATCTTGTTGTTTTTTCTTTAGAGATAGGCATTCCTACATGTGTGAAAAGCAAAACAAATGCATTGACTCATGGCTTGGGTAGGTGAAGCAATTATGCTTTCAAGATATGAATCATTTAAATAAGGCAGTAATAATGTCTGCTTTTGAAGCAGCATGGAGATAGAAGTCCAATGTAGGCCAGACTATTAGACTCCATGACCCCTCTGACAAGAGGGCGTGTATTAAACCACCCTTGCAATGCTGTCTGACAGGTGGATGTTCTCGTTGAACGTTCAACTGAGAAATTAATGACATCATCTCTGTACCATTTGTATCACATGATGAAATACTTCAAAGGACTGATGGCCTTTGTAGGAGGCTGGCTTAGTATATGGTGCACACCTTCCACTAATCCAGGAAATCCTTATGGGGATTTTAGTGGTCTTTGATAACAATAGAAAGCTGTCAAAATGGTAGCTGTGGAGAGCAGCCTCCAGACTTATCTTGAAGGAGTGTCAAGCAGTTTGTTTCACCAGTTTAATCTGAGTGTAGATTAGATGAGAAGTAACCACACAGTGTTTAGATAAAATAAGTCTATTTATTTCAACACACTATCACTATCATACAGGTATATCTCCTACCCTGAGATATCAACTCAATACACAAGAATACTTCAAATGCAATCAGGTAAGTAGCACAAAATACAGTGGTCTCCAGGGGGAGACCAAACAATATACTAAAAAAGTGGAATGCGAACTTAAAAGGAGAATGGAACTTGGACCAGAAGACCCGGAGGTACCAGCAGCACAAGGAACCCACCAAGATAAGTACGCAGGAACCCAACTGAGACTGTGTGAAGAAAAAGGACCCTTCCCAGATGCCCCATAACAACTCACTTGGAGAACGGAATGTTGGAGAGCCACCCCACCCATCTATGCCCGGGAACCAGGTTACCTACACCAGGGAAGTCTGGTGCATAGGGGTGTTAGCCCGAAACCAGTCCCAGGATGCTTGTTTCCGGTCCAGGGAAGACATTGCTTGGCAGTTCGGGCTGGACTGTTCCCATGAAGCACAGGGTCGAGACTGATTTCCATTTAGCTGTGTCTGAACTGGGGTGGCGAAGTGAGCTAAAGAACGATGATGGATTCAACCCAGATCTGTGACTGGTGGTGAGTGTCTGAAAAGTTTCAGCTCTCCATCCATCATCTCCTTTTGTTTGCTGTGTTCGCCCTAAGTTGGCAGGGTATGCCCAGAGGTGGGTCACTTGATCACTTTGCCACTGGATTCAAGCTAGCCTGGCTGATGAGGGCTGGTAGCCCGAAACCGGTCCCAGGATGCTTGTTTCCGGTCTAGGGAAGAAATGGCTTGGCAGTTTGGGCTGGACTGTTCCCATGAGGCACAGGGTCAAGACTGATTTGCATATAGCTGTGTCTGAACTGGGGTGGCGAAGTGAGCTAAAGAACGATGACGGATTCTACCCAGATCTGTGACTGGAGGTGAGTGTCTGAAAAGTTTCAGCGCTCCGTCCATTATCATCTCCTTGTGTTTGCTATATTTAAATCATCTACATGTTACATATTATTAATCATTTGAATTCTTTTGTTTCCTTTAGTATCTTTGCGGCTTGTCACCTGTGTTCCTGTGTCCTTCCATCCCCTCAACCTTATTTTTAACGTTGTCTCATGGAATGTTCGTGGTCTGGGTCATCCTGTTAAAAGACAAAAGGTACTTTCGCATTTGTCTAGATTTGCTTCACATGTTACTTTTTTGCAGTAAACTCACTGTAACAATGTTGAATCGCTTAAATTAAAACGGCAATGGGTTGGCCAAATCGTTTATTCCGCTGCTATCAATAATAAAGGAAGTGTATTGCTATTCTTTTTCATAAATCATTACATGCACAAATTATATCAACTCAATGTGATAATGATGGACAATGAGTATTGGTTATGTTGCCATCCATAATAGACAGCTTTCTTAATTTAACATTTATGGTCCCGTCAAACCAGATCCAGATTTCTGGAACAATATTAAGATTACTCTAACATCTATCGATACTCCTAACATTATTGTTGCAGGCAACTTCAATCAATAGCTAGATCCCTTCACTGTTAGGAAGTCTAAATGCAAATTTATTCCTGATAAATCCCATAACGCATTTCAATCTGCCATTGCCACTCATCCATTGTTTGATGTTTGGAAAACATGTATCCCTGATACTTCTGAATTAACATTTTTCTCCAATGTGCATACACTTGTTCTAGAATTTACTATATTTTGGTCACTAAATCCCTATTGCCTACCATCCAATCCTCAGAGATTGGTTCTATTTTTATCTCCGATCGTGCCCCTGTTTTCTCATCCTTCGACTTATCTCTAAACAATTCTAAAACTGGTCGTTGGAAATTTAATAATTCCCTTTTATCTGATGATACATTTCTTTCAGAGGCTAATAACTTTATTAATGAATTCTTTCATTTCAACAACCCTTTTGATACTTCTACTCCTAATACAAGGGATGCTTTTAAGGCATCTTTCCATGCCTTTACCATAGCCTATTCAGCTAAACAGAAAACATTATCTCATGATAAATATGTGACACTATTACAGCAACTTAAAACACTAGAACATACTTATTTTTCTTCTAAATCAACCTCTATTCTACATGAGTTGATTAAAGTTAAGTCTCCTCTTAATAAACTTACTACTGTTGATGCTTGTAACATCCTCCTCAAAATTAAATCTAATTTTTTTTTAATTAAGTCGGAACGTAAAAACATTGGTCCAATTCGAAATGAGTCTACCACCAAACTTGTATCCTCTGACACAGATATCTCAACCACTTTTCAAGAATATTATCAATGTCTCTACCCGGAGGACACCTACCCTTTAGATCATGATATGCATACTTTTTTTCAGGCCCTCCCAAGTCCTCCTCATCTCCCGGATAAGGTTAAAATGTTAGAGGCCGAAATAACTCTACAAGAAATAATAGATGCCATCAAATCCTTAAAAACGCCAAAGTTCCGGGACCTGATGGCTTTTCTATTGAAATTTTTTCTGCCTTTTCTTCTATTTTTCCCCCTAAACTCCTTGAACTCTTCAACTCTTTTTTATTAGATTCCAATGCGACTGGTTCCTTTCTAGACGCCTTGATTGTCCTCATTCCTAAACCTGATAAAGATCACACCCTCTGTAAAAACTATCATCCTATCTCATTAATTAATTATGACTGTAAGATATTTGCTAAGATTCTAGCATCCCGTCTTGAATCTATTGTTCCCTTATTGGTGAAAACTGATCAGTCTGGTTTTGTTAAAGGTAGATTGGCTGCTGACAATGCTAGAATGTTTTCCAATATTATCACATATGGTAAAAAATATCACTGTCCCTTAGCCGCGCTATCCCTTGACGCCGAAAAGGCTTTCGATCGTATTAACTGGCACTTTATGTTTACCACTCTTCGATGGTATGGTTTTGGACCTAACCTTATTTCCTATATGAAATTGTTGTACTCTGCTCCCCGCTCCAATGTTTTTGTTAATGGTTGCTTCTCCCCTTTTTTTCAATTCCACAGAGGTAAGCGTCAAGGCTGCCCTCTATCGCCTTTACTTTTTATTCTTTGTTTAGAACCGTTTCTTGAACGCATTTGCTGCAATAGCCTCATATCAGGCTTTAAATATAATTCCACTGAAATCAAACTGTCAGCTTATGCGGATGATATTTTGGTGTATATGTCCAATCTCCTTTCCTCTATAACACAAACTTCAATTGTACTCTAATGTTTCTGGTTATAAATTACATTTTTCTAAAACTGAAATATTACCATTAAATTCTTTATGTTATCAATATATGTTTGCTAATACTGATTTTACTTGGTGCCCTACCAAAATAAAATATCTTGATATTTGGTTCTCCTCTACTATTTCGAACACCATCAGATATACCTTTAATGTTTTAAAACTCAAACACCGAACATCCTTTACACATTGTCTATGATGCCTTTTAAGATACCTCTTTCCTATTGCTCTCAAATGAATTCACTATGCATCAAATGTCTTTGGAATAATAAAAATTCCCGTATTGCTTTAACTAAGCTCAAATGTCCTAAGAATGAAGGTGGGGTATGATTCCCTGATTTTAGGCTTTATCACTCTGCATTTGTAATCCGACAATCTTTTGCCTTAACTCATCATTTTTGTGATGTTCCCATACCTCGATAGATTATGTTTGAGCGTAAAGTGGTAGGATCAATGCACACCACACCCCCTGGATTCCCCTGAATGGATTTATAGTTTTTAGAAAATTGTGAGGTTGGTAAGTCTCCCAAGGTGGTCGCTAGGCCAGACCCAAGCACTGCAGCAATCCCTCATTGAGAATTGTGAGCAAAATGCCTTTCTTATATAAACAGTTTTAGAGCTTCTTGGAAAGAAAATGTGATTGCAACCATACAAGCAACACGACCCTAGATTTCCCTGTATCTCAAAATGCCTGGGGTTGTTAGGGTTCCATGGATGCTAGCTGACTAGAGGCCTTACTGCAGCCAACATCCGTATAAAGTGAGAGGCCCTAGGAACTCATAGAGTAGCAAAGAACCTAAGGACCATCCAGTGTACTGGAAATATGACACTGACAAAGACATACTTCTCAGAGACTGACTCAGAAAGGTTAAAGTATCATGGAGTGAGTAACACACATGAGCGACGGAAAGAGGAATAGGATAGACAGAGACAGAAGACTCCTGTTGAGTTGCTTACTCCACACTAGTCCTATTGATATGTGTCTACAGGCTAGTTATATCCAATATTCAGGATGTGATGTATTGGGTGGAAGATTACTACAATGGAAAAGGAAACCAGTCATATATCAATCGTGAAATCACCAAGAATCAGTCTACTTTACACCATTCATTACCTGGTTATATATCAGCTGAAGAGGTTTGCACATCCCTGTCACTAAAGTGCGGGACACAGTATTAGTTATTTTCAGGTATTCAATTTTGCTGCCAACCTAATTCAAGCAAGTTTAACAAAGGGCTGTATAAGCTTGTACTGAAGTAATCAAATGTTATTTATAAATATTCACCTATATTAGTACACACTCACAGTGGAAGGCCCTCAAATTCACTTTACCGTTATGGATTATATTATTTTGAGACGAAAACTGAAGTTCCCAAAAAAATAAGAATCAAAAGAAGCATCTATAATGCCTAGGAAATTGTCAGCCTCCATGAAACCAGGTGAGCTTTCAATGTTGCTCCATAAGGTCACGTTAGTAGCCATGTTCAGCTGGCACACTAGTCCCAAATGCAGTCTTCAAGTGTAAACCGGCAAAATGCACTTGAAGCACACAAATTGAATCCCTAAGTGACTATCTAATTTTACTTGGCTCTTGCTTTTCCAGTAGGTACTGAACAGAATTGTGAAAAAGGTGCTCCAACAGGAACTCAGCAGCAGCTGAGTCCTTAGGTGTCTGCTGGTTATTGTGATGGTGCAGTAGGTGGTGCAGTAGGTGGTCTAGGAGCTTTGAGGACCAAGTTTCTTCGGGGATCGTGTTCCAGTTTTGTATAGATTTGGTGGAGGCAGATTTACAGTGTTGAATGATGGGCATTTTTGAAAATAGACATGGGCATGGTCGGACCAAGTTAGTGGTGTAGACTTGTCCACTGTGATTTACTTGAATCTATTGAAAATTGGATCCTTTTGGTTTGGCCGGGGCTATCACAGTGAGTTGGATGGTCACCAGATTCTCAGGAGGCTGGTTGTATTAGGTGGTGCAGAAGAGGCAGGAAAGGCAGTTGCATGGGGTAAAGTAATTTTTATGCAACTAGAGCAAGCTCTAACCCCATGGGAATACGGGTACGTAGCGATTCATTCAAAACAGTGGTTGTCATTGGTTTTATTTATACAATTTTACAATAGAGAGTAAAATCACCTTGTACAATCAATGAAACATTGACCAAATTTTAATTACCAACACAAGTGTTCCTAAACAAAACTGATGGAATAATTTTCCTGACTTTTAGCAAACAAGCAAAATGAATGGGGCAGATTTCTTCTAGCAGGGCTAGGGGATTCTACTCCGATAACATTTTGAGAAAAAAAGGGATCAATTGGTGCATTTTAAAGCATAATTTTCACATAAATCTGCTGAAAACCCATATGCTCTGAAATGGTATTCATTAAATGTGGGAAACACCCTTTACCATGCAGCCAGAACCACACAGCGCCTTTACAACGCAGGCACTGCATTGAACGCATCATTACCACGCGTTCCTTTAGCATGCAAGTCATTGCAATGACGGGGGAATAAGAGTCACGTTAGCTCCTGCCATGCTCCCTGGCTGAGCCCGTTCCAGGGAGAGAGCTGCATGATGGACGGCAATCAGCGCTAGCGGTTAGGACTTGCTGTGTGTGCGGCTCGACCATCCGAGGATGATGAAGATTAGAACGCTGCAAAGAGAGAGTACAGTGCACCGGTTGTGGGATTGAGGAAATGAGAAGCGTCTTTTTCCGCTTCTGTCTATTTGCACCATATTACTGATTCACACAGAGGTGAGTGGGGGAGTGGAGGCGAGGTGAGCGAGACGGCCAGAGCGAGCGGGCAGAGGTGGCCGGTGCGCCGGGGCCAACAAAATCAACAACTCGATAACCGATACGTAGTCGCACTCCCAAGGGAGTATAAGAGGGGTTAGATACAGAGGAAAATGCGCCTAGTGGAGCACTGTTTTGCTGGCTGCCTGAGGGAGAAGAATGAAAGAGGTAAGTCTACTGGCTCTTCGCCTCCCAGTAGCCAATCGGTGAGTGGTGTCAGTCCGCCTTAAGGCTACTGGCAACAGGCTCTTTAGAAGTGAAGAATGGGGGGTGAGGAAAGAAGGGGGAGGAGAAGAGGAGAAAAAAAGGAGAAATAAGAGAAAAGTAGAAGGAAGGAGGAAAAGCAAAGAAGCAAATTAAAAAAGAAAAAAAGGAGGGGGGCCATCAGCAAGAGCCAAGTGCCACGCCATGATCTGTGGGGGTTAGTGGGGGCCAAACACACCTAAAGATCTCTGAAAAGGCAGAAGTTTGTTAAAATCTGGTACAAGCACCAAGGCGGCTGGGAGTGTAAGCAGCCTGAGGCGGAACTCTAGGTCCCGTCCAGCTGGAGGGGTAGTGGAAGTGTGGCAGAAGCAGTCAGCGTAGTGCTGATGTGGCTTGCAGCACATCTGCGTCCTACTCCGGCGTTTATCCCATAAAAACTCCCTCACTGTGAACCCCTATCTTCGCAGCATTTGCCCCCCCCTCAGAAACCAGGAACCGAATCTCTCCTTTTCCCTGGCCCCTTGACAGAGATCTTACATATATCAGCGTATTAGAGTACATCGTCACAAGCCATTAGCCCTATAAATGAAATGCCTATCCAGGGATCCTTCAATGAAAACTTGTGCGCAGAGTAAGAACCTTAAAGGGGACAAGGGGAAAAACTGACAAATAAGGGACAAAAGCTACAAAACTCAGAAGGAAGGGAGTTCAACGGGATATATCCCCCGATAGCTCTATACATAAAACAGGGGATGCAATGGACTCTGCCTCCAATTCCGACACTTCCCCTCAGACTGCCACTGCTACGGCCACAGGATCAAGCACTTCAGAAGTTTGGTGGGCAATGGACAAACTGTCATATCCCCTTTTTACGTTGGGAGGGGTCAAAGGAGGAACAAAAGATAGTAACGCGACAACGACGACTCTGGCCCAAATGAAATTGGCACAATTTAATAATACGGGGAGGGGAAGAGAGTGGAGAGAGTGAATAAAGATTCAACACCAAGTATGCAAACTAACCTACTTGAGAGTCATAGATATCTGATCCAAAGTTCCTGTCAATCAGTATCAACTCCACTTACAATTGAGACAGCATTAAATCAGATACTAGAATTGCGAGAGATGAAGCTATCTCAGGAAGATGCCCATGGAACTACCAACGAGCAGCTGGGGCAGATAAATGAAATATCCAACAACTTTCAACTCGGATGTCACAGGTAAAATTAAACTTATCAGAGTGTTGTAATCAAACGATGGTCCGTACTCCAAGCGTAGATTAGATAAGTTCTTTTATTAAGATGTTACATGAAGAAACGAGGAAAACCCCACCAGGAGCAGCCGCCCTGCTGCTCAGCCCATACCCAACTGACACTCACAGACATCCAACATTCCATCCATCCAACATTCCACGCCACACTCATTCTGGCTGAGCAGCAGGTAAACATAAGTTACAACATATCTCCCTTCTTTAGGGGTGACAAATGCATTGTGAAATAGATTAGATGAAACAATTAAAAATAATGACAATATGGCAAATAACATATAGACATATCATCAAGAAATTGGATACAATGCATAAATTAAATTGAAAAGAACGTGCAAGTGTAAATACTTAGAACAACATCACATCACATCTCTTACTCATATAAACCACCATCCAAACAACATCACATCACATCTCTTACTCATATAAACCACCATCCAAACAACATCACATCACAAAACAACATCACATCACATCTCCTACTCATCTAAACCACCATCCATCCAACAAACCAAACCCCACATGCCACGGATCATGTCAGTTGGCCAGACCGGCATGAAGAGCAACACACAGGGAACAAACCTGAATGCGGTATGAAGAGCAACACACAGGGAACAAACCTGAATGCGGTACGTAAGGGAACAACACAACATAAAAGCGCACTACACATCAGCGCACTACACATCAGCAATCCAACACTCTCATAACACTGCTACACGCACAACTTGAAAACAGTGCATAAAGGAACACAATGTAAAGGCGCACCACACATCAGCAAACCAACACCCTCATAACACTGCTATACGCACTCAACAACATGGCGCATCACCTAATCGCTAGCTAACATACCAATCAAAACAATACAACACTAACATACCCACTAAAGGGAAACTCGAACACAGATACAAATGAGACAATGGGTGACTTATTCACACATCATCATTCCGGCAACAAGTATCTTGTAATGAGTGACTTAGCAGTATATAGCCATCTCATACACGACAATAAAGCAATGAGTGGCCTAACACTTCACAGCCACCTCATACACAATATCAATAGTGGTTCAAATTCTGGGACCTTTGTCCCCTACCAATCCTGACTCAATGGCCAGCTTCTGGGTTCGCTATCCCAATTCCAGGCTCACTCTGGACTCTATGTTCTAGAATCGCTGTCCCGTTTCTGGGCTCACAATGGACTCTCTGACCCTCATCCGGGCCCAATCTGGACTCTCTGACCCTCATTTCAGGGATCACAGTCTCGGTTCTGGGCTCTCTGCCCCTTTCTCTCTCTTGTAATTTTTTTTTTTATGCTCACTGTTGCCATACTGGTTTCTTGGACTCTCAACCCACTGCCGATATTCACACAGCGGTATTCAATGCTATCATCAGCTTTTAATCAACACTGTTGCCATAAGAGTAATATGGTGGGCAGGCATCGGCAAGAAGACACTGCACTGAAAATATCTACACATTTCTCAATCCCCTCGTAGCGACATTCACAGTAATATGGAGGTTTCTGTTAGCTTCATTGACAGTACCTGGTATAACAGTTTATCCATTAAGTTCTGAGTAACTCATGGATGCCACAAGACAGTACCAGGAAAGTACTACGGAGATCTGGACTCGCCGTGTCTCTAACAAGTCAGCTTTTCTTTCCTTGTCCTGGTGCAGTGGTGCTAGATAACCACCAGATGACACTGTTGTATTCCTTTAAAATCCATTTGAAGAGAGTGCAAAAGTACGATCACACAATACGACACTCCATAAGCACCGGAAAGCAGTGCACCGTGAGAATGAGAAACACGCATCTGAGAAGGAAACTCTCTTGCACGAAGGAGGAAAACATGCGCCTCATAAGCAGAATATAAACACAGTGCTTGTGGCTAGATCCAACCACAAGATGGCGGCACGTACGTGACGTTGAGCCGGATGGCTCATGGCACGTCTTTTCAGGCAGCACAGATTGTAATTGGCAGGGCATTGCGCGAGAAGAAACGGAGCTCGCGCTGATAATTCCGAACGAAGGAAAGAAGACCGTTGAAGGTAGGTGACAGTTTGCAATTGAAATTTTAAACTAGTGTGGCACCAAACACTGCATAGCAATGTCCCAAACACTGCACAGTCTGCACAATAGAGTCAGCACCCAGACGCAAGCAGCACCCACAACATTCTTCCCACGGGCTGCCGAGGATCACTCCAGCACAAAAGTAGAAATGTGCCCATTTCCAATACCATACAGCGGGCATGGTCTCCGCCCATATCTGTCACTCCATCGGCAATCGTGTAGCCAGCACCTTTACACTGGGACCCGATCCTTGTCCCCGATCACTACACTTCAAGGTGTGAATCGCTACAGTGCCAACACCATTACGTGGCCATCACTTCACACCGGGGCCCGATCCTTGCCCCCGTTCAACATATTCAAAGTACAAGTCCGCAGAGTGCTGAACACCCTCTCATTGAGGCCCAGTCCTTGCCCCCAGAGTACTGAACAACCTCTCACTGAGGCTCGATCCTTGCCCCTGATTTAAGGTGTGAATCATCACAATGCTCAACCACCTCACACCGCGTCATCAACACTTCAAACCGGGGCCCGATCTTTGCCCCCGATCAAATTTACACTATGCCCTTGATAAACACAGCTGGATCTGGCACACTTGGGTTTTAGGGCGACCGATGGCAGGGTCACTGGTGGGGTTCGTGCGCCAGACAGCCTTACATACATGTTTTTATTTTCCATTTACCTTGTGACTTCAAAGGGCTTCATTTTTCTGTTTCCATTAAGTTTCTGTTAGGTTATTTTCAGTTTCCTTCAAGTTGCACACGTGGATTCTTCTTCAAAATCATCGCCAAATGTTGTATTCAAACGATGGTCCGTACTCCAAGCGTAGATTAGATAAGTTCTTTTATTAAGATGTTACATGAAGAAACGAGGAAAACCCCACCAGGAGCAGCCGCCCTGCTGCTCAGCCCATACCCAACTGACACTCACAGACATCCAACATTCCATCCATCCAACATTCCACGCCACACTCATTCTGGCTGAGCAGCAGGTAAATATAAGTTACAACACAGAGCTAGAGGACACCAACATCAAACAGGACGAGGCCCTGTTGAGAATGCAAGTAGAACTAGGAGATCTTCAGTTTAAGATAGACAATGTCAAAAACAGAGCCAGACGCACCGATCTAAGACATGTAGGTGTACCAGAGGATCACGATGCAGGACAATCCGTAGTGAAATGGGTTTTGGATCTGATTTCTAAATACGTGTTGCCTAATAAGCTACCAGAAGGAGTAGATTTAACCATCGCTCAGGCCCATAGGGTTCCTGCAGTGAGACCCCTAAATGCCAGCTACCCTTGCAACTTTCGGGATGTTAGAATCAAACAGTAGATTTTATCCCAGGCTATTAAGAAAAAGACTTTTGATACAGCAGAGAATTTCTCCTTCTGAATATTCTCTGACATGTCCATCCTGGCGGCAAGACGACAAAGGGAATTTGTTGGATTGATCGATGAGTTTAAACGCCTTGGAGCCCTGACGGGAATTATCCAACTGTCCAAACTTAAAGTGTTTAGCAAGGGTCGGACTCACATATTTCAATCAGTGAATCTGGCAAAGGACTTTTTGGCTCTGCTAAGAAAAGAAAGTGATCATAGAGGCAGTCATGGTGGCAGATAATAGATGGGGGAAGGAGAAGACGGAGAAGATGAGCCACTTTATGTCTAGTACAAGGCCATCTGAATGACAGAGGGTGAGGAAGTTGAATTAGCAGAGTAATATGTATGAAGCACCTTGCAGAGTAAAATGTCACCATCCTGTAGCCACTCTCTGGGGAGGGCTTGGAGAGTATCACACCAAGGAAGTAAAGTAGGGAGAGGGGGGTAGGGCTGGCACAAAGGGCACGCTGGGGAGGAAGCCTGAGGCTGGGAAGGCTATAGGAAAGTGTGGGAAGAAGGGAGGGGGGAACTAGGGGCACTGGGTGAATGGGAGGAGGGTAAGGGGGGAATTATCAGGAGAAATGGCAGATTTTGGTGACTAGAGCTACTGTGTTCCCCCCAAAAAAAGAAAAAAGATGCAGCTGGATTAATGGGGAGTACATATTTAAAGCAATAATAATAGCAAAGCGAGACTTAATGAGGATCCAAGGAGAACATGGCAGATAGACACTTAAGAATTATTTCTTGCAATGCTAATGGTTTAAATAACAAGGTTAAGGCAAGAGCAATGCTGGCCTGGTTTAAATCATTGCAAGCAAGTACTATTTTCTTTCAAGAAACACATATAAATAATGAAGCTGTTTTATCCAATATTCCAGGGTATTTTCAACATATGGTATATGCATCTGCAAACGCTGCTATAAAGGGAGTTGTAATTTTAATCACCAGAGAAGTAATCTGTAAAGTAATTAAAGTGTATGGGGACCGAGGCGCACGAGGGACCTGGTTGCAGATTAGGGTGGCGAATTAGTTGATCAACCTAACAAGTTATTATGGTCCTATAGAAGACTCTGAGTCTAGCTAATTGTATGATTTATCAAAAGGGAAACAGGGTGATTGGATAATAAGTGGCTATTTTTACGTGGTTCCCTATATCACACTCGATGCATCACGCACTAATAGAATTCAGAATAAGCCAAAAACGGTTACTTTTTTAAATCGCTTAATGAAGGACTTTGCTTTGACAGATCCATGGCGTAACACCCACCCTAATGAGAGACTCTATACATGTAATTTAAAAAGGTATAATTCTTCATTGCGTATAGATTTTTTTCTAGCCTCTCACTCACTTCGTAGACTTGTCGTTGTAGTTGCTTAGTTTATGTTGCATGTTCGTTGTGTTGAGGTAATATCTCCTCCAATGATGATCTGTTGGCCTGTACTGTAGTTGCCAGTTTGTTGTGGTCTGCTTTAAGTAGCGTAAAGCCCGTCGTGAGGGAGCCTATTTGCTGCTCTATGGCCTTGCGAGACTCTCTGACCTCTTGCAATATTAAATCCAGCTTGTCCGGGGTCGCCTCATTATTAGTGGGTGGTATGCAGCTGAGCGAGAGTGGTTGGGTAGAATGTTCTGGTTCTTCTGGCTTTTGCGTGTTGATGGCATTTGCATACTGCAGCTTCCGTTTGGGTTGCCCCATGGCTCGTGGTATTTACCCTCTTTGGTAGGGGTTAGTCCGTAACTGCTGCTGGTATGTAGTAGGCGATACTGATGCTGCCTGTTCCTTCGTGTGTCAACTGTCCTTATGAAGTTGCCTTGGCTCGTTCTTGTGTTACAAATCGGGGGGCACTCCCTCTTTCAGTGGGCTACAGTAAAGTTATGGCTGCTTCCTCCAAAGAGGGTAACACTTCTTTTGCCCTCAGGGCAGCTTTATGGCACTAGTGCTCAGGTGCCTGCTGTGCACTTCATCTTGTTTGTGGGATCTGGTCTGGTGTACGTCTTGCGTGACCGACTCCTTTTCACTCTCTGCGGCACATCAGAGTATGCACTCTCCAGATTGCCTCACGTCAGCACCGACACACCAAGTGCTTCAATTTATTTCAGCTGCCAGTGTACCTCATTCTGGGCCCTTTTCACAGCGGTTCACCTTGTATGCCTCATGCTGTGTTGTCTATCGCTATTCCCTTCGTCTTTCACTCCCCAATGCTGCAGTAGGCACCCTTCTTATTTGAGGCTGGTGCGGGTCCCCTTGCTGTTCTTTTCCGCCGCGGCTGGCCTCTTGCAGCTTATATGGTTCAAGCGGCGCCCTCCGGCTTTTGAACCCCCCCGGTGTGCACCACGTAGATCATCACCTGCCAGTGCAAGCTAGGCAGCGTGGGGGCAGCGGCCTTCCTACCTCGTAGTCCCACGTGTATCAATCCATGCGACCGCTAATTATGAAAGGTCTCTAGTGGGGAGTGGGGGGGCAGAGACCAGGCAGAAGGCCCCCCCTGGGATCGGCGTGTGTCTCGCTGCTGGCCTCGGTTTGTTCGTAGGCCCTCACCGGAGCCCCGTCTCATCCGCGCCCTCCGCTCCAGCCCCGCAGTCAGTAGGCGAGCAGGAGGGGCAGGAAGAAGCAGTCAGTGCCCTCCGCAGCTCTCACCTCTCTTATGGCGCTTCACCAGTGGGGCTTAGTCCACCTCGCCATGGCAGGTAGTTTCTAGGGCATGACCAGTTTCACTCGCGGCTCCTCCTCCCTCAACGGCGTGGGTCGGGCCGCATGGAAATTGCGGTCCCCGGCACGGGCTCCTTCTGGCCGCCCGGTATTCACGTTGCGGGGATAGCCGCAGGCAGGGTCAAGTCAGCCACTTTCAGCAGCGGTCAGGTGGGAGAGGGCTCTGGCAGAAAGTCTTCCGGAGCCCTCGGCGCTCGATTCTTCTACACCGGAGCCCCCAGCCGCAGTCGCGCCCCCGCTCCAGCCTTGCAGACAGCATGTGAGCGATAGGGGTATCAGGAAGCAGTCGGCACCCTCCGCAGCCCTCGATGTGCCACTGTACTTCGCCGGAAGGCCTCCCCCTCCTAGTCACAGTAGTGAGTCGCCACCGCACTTCAGGGACCGCCCTCGGCGCAGGCCTCACCTCAGACTTTGGGCTTCCCGGTGCTGGTATCTGCCGCTTTGTCAGCCAGCAGGTGTGTCCTGGCTTTTCTGTTCTGGTAGATAGTTGTTTTGGACTCGATGAGTCCCGGCTAGCGGTAATTTATCAGGATTATTCAGCCCGGGCTCAGGAGCTCCACTAATCTGCAACCGCCATGTTTGGTGGTTAGCCAAGCCCCCAAATCTTTTTTAAACATATTGACGATAAAGCTTCGGGCATCATCTTTTTCTAGCCCTTCCTCCACCCCCAGAATTCTGAGGTTATTTCGACTTAACCTGTTCTCAAATTCTTCAAGTTTCCACTGTGTCCACTAAGCATGCCTGATGATCTTCACCCATCTGTTTATTGGCTATGGTTTCTGTTTCTAAGACAACCAACCGACAGTGCAAGTCTTCGCCACCTTACGAACGGACCCTTGGAGCTTCCCATTGGCCACCTGCATCCTCTGAGAATCGAATCTAGTCTTATTTTGATGGGCCATAACTGCTTGGTATATAGTCTCCAGTGTAATCACATCAGGTTGACCCTCTGCACTAATGTTACCATTAGGGGTGGCTCTCTCTGGTCTGGCCATTGCTGAGTAGTCCCACATGAGAGCAGTGTGGTTTGCTCCTCCGCTGGGTGTATTAATATGTTTGACAGATTTTCGAATCTCTTGCCTTCCACCACCATCGTTACCGTCACTTGACCCACTGGAGCAGCTTGTCGGGCTATCCTTCGGGTCATCTCTCAATTCCAAGTCTTCTGCAGATCAATCAGATTGATCCGACAGTGAGAAGAAATGCTCCACCATATAAGTGACTTCTGTGTGGCCAGCTGACTTAGACCTGACACCTCTTGGGGTTCTGATTTTGGGCACTTTCCCTTTCTTTCACATAGCATTCACTGGTGGAAGACTGGCAACTTTTGGTCTGGTGTCATTCTGGATTCCTTTCCCTAGCCTTGTTTGGGGAGGAGCTCCTACTCCCGCATTACTGCACATCCACAGCAGGGGAGTGAGAAGGAGGGATCCGTGTGGCTGCAACTATGCGATCTCCATCCTCTGTCCCCACAACATTTCCGAGTGTAAGTATTATCTACGTTTGCCTCTGTAAACCAATAAGGGACTCACTGGACTCTCTGCACAGTGTACTTTGTTTTAGTGGACTATATAGAGAGCCAGCTTCCTACAACATTAAAAAGACCAATAACCACATGTTTGAAATCCCATCATTATATCACCATAATCAATAATCAATAACTATGGGCCTGATTTAGATATTGGCAGATTGGTTACTTACTAGAATAGAATGGGATTTATATTTCAGCAGGATATCCGTCACCATTGTAATGGAATAAACTGTCCACTGACGTCTAAATCAGGTCCTATGTTTAAATGCAATCATTATTACCAATAAAGCATTTCAATATTTATCATAAATCACTGTCAGACATATATTGCTAATAGAAGATTTAAAATGAACATATTTTATTTATATTTATTTATAAAGTTTTATATAGCGCGAACATGACCCACGCGGGTATCAGAGCGCTTTACAATATACAGTTATTAAACATTAGATGGTTGAGGTAGTATACATACATTCGGTATTCGCCATTCAGTACAAAAGAGGTAGATAGTAGTATATGGGTAGCATAGGTGACTAGTAGTCAACATTTGAAAGGATTTATGTAGCTCTGGCTAGACCCGGAGGTATCAGAGCGCTTTACATGAGAATCAGAACATAGTTGCAGGTTACATCGTTACAAAGGTTACACCGTTATTAGTGCATAGCTACATAATTACATGTTAGGTCGAGACAAAATAAGGACATATACGCAAAGGAAAAAGCAGGCAAGGGGAGAGATACAAGGGGAAAGGGGGTAGGAGCAGGGGAGTAGACATAGAATGAAGAGGGAAAGAGGAGGGGGAGGGTGAAAGACACAGCAAGAAAGAAGAGGGGGAGGGTGACGGGGGCACAAACCGGTAAACGCGAAATAGCTGCGTCCAAAGTCCAGTATACTGTGATCCCAGGGGAAGTGGCATCATTCCCCCATCTCCGTTGCGAGAGGTTCCCTATTAAGCAGTGGACTCTCTCAGAGGGGTCTCTGAGACTCCAAGGTCTACCTACTGGATCCTTCCCCAAAAAGGGGAGAGGGAGTGCTTTGGTAAGGGGCGCCATACCAAACCTCAACTGTGAGTGGCTCCCTTAGCGCAGTGGACTCTCTCAGGGGACACACTGAGACTCCAGAGTATAAATATTGGATCTTTCCCCAACAAGGGAAGAAGGAGTGCTTAGTCAAAGGGCACAAGGGACAGGGGGCTAGGCGGCGTAGCAGACAGGGGGAGAGATTCAGAGGAGAGGGGATAGGAGCAGAGGAGGAAGACAAAGAATGAAAGAGGGAAAGCGGAGGGGGAGGGTGAGAGACAGAGCATGAAAGAGGAGGGGAGGGTGAAGGGGGTACAAACCGGTAGACGAGTAAAAGCCGCGTCCAGGGTCCGGTAAGCTGTGCTTCCAGGGGAAGTGGTATCATTCCCACATCTCCGCTGCGTGAGGCTCCCTTTACGCAGTTGACTCTCTCAGAGGGTCTCTGAGACTCCAAGGCCTAACTACTGGATCCTTCCCCAACAAGGGGAGAGGGTGTGCTTTGGTAAGGGCGCCATACCATACCTCAACTGTGCGTGGCTCCCTTGACACTGTGGACTCTCTCAGAGGGGGTCCCTGAGACTCCAGAGTATGAATATTGGATCTTTCCCCAACAAGAGGAGAAGGAGTGCTTAGTAAAAGGGCAACAAGGGACAGGGGGCTAGGAGGCGGGTCGGAACTGGCAGGTCAACAGAGGGGGAACAGACGGCAAAAGAAAAATCATATTAATACAAAAAGATAACACATTTAATACCATGGTAAATTAGCGATCTAGAAAAAGACAGGATCCGCGAAAGGCAAGGGTCAGGGGCGACAGAGGGAGGGAGACAGCGAGTTGAAGAGTCCCACAAAGAAGAGAAACAGATTGCAGAAAAGGAAATGTATACATTGTAGAGTCACTTAGGAGAGAGATGCAAACGGGAGAGCTCAAAATCACAGGAGAGCTCAAAATCACAAAATAGTGATATTAAGTACAAAGAACTACTGTGAATACTAGTGGTTATAGTTGTAACTGTGCAAATAGTAAATTCACTCAGGGAGAGGACGAGGGGGAGGAAGGAATAAGAGACAGAGGTAAAGTCAGCCCAAAGACCGAATGGGTAGGTGACGGCCAGTGAGGTAGTCTGAGGCCAGTCTCCCCTATAGCTCTCAAGGAAGCACCAACTGGGGTGGGAGAGGGGGAGGGTGGGCAAGACAGGGAGAAAGGGAGAGACTGTGCCCAAGGTCCGGCTGGGCAGGTGACGGTCAGGGGGTGACCCAAGTCCGATCTCCTCATTAGCTGAACAGAGCAGCTCCACCGGGCGTCGGACAAATCCTCGAACTCCGCTGTCAGGAAAGAGGTCATGTGTCCCCAGGGAATGTCAGAGTGGTGCGGGGGTGGGGGTGGAGTTGGGAGGCCATGGTCATAAAGAGATCTAGAAGTCCTCTTGAGGTCAGGCACAGTCCAGGAAGGGTTGAGTAGATAAAAGTTCAGCAAGGGGGAAGAAGTCACCAATGTCGGCCATGTTGGGGTCAGGCATCCTGGGACCCTGATCACCTCTGTACCCCTTCACAGCCTGCAAGAAGAAACGAACACGGATAAAAACGCACTGATCACCGAAAGCATCTGGGGCAGCTGGGTGGATGTGCTTGCTAAACACATCTGGGGCACCTGGGTGGGAGGGCAGGTCAGAGCCAAGCAGATGTTCCTTAGTCCGCAATGAGGGGGGAAGCCCTCTACTCGGACAACGCTGCCAAACGCTGCCCGTGCTCTTTTGGGATGCCCAGGTTTTCTGGTAGGGTCTTCAGCAACTGGTACTTTTCGCATGAGGATCCCAACTTCTGCATAGGATAGACCCCAATCCGGCGAACGGTCCTTGGCGTGGCCTGTGCTTCTGATGGGCGAGAGGCTCCCGGATGGATACTTGGATGGGAGCGGGGCTCCTGCTCGTGGCGGGGGACCGGCTCCTGCTGTAGTCCCGGGGCGGCAGGCTCCCCCGCAGGCTAGACTTTTTATACAACTTTAGGCCACGCAAACTGTAGCCATAAAGCCAAGCCCTAGAGGACGCTGCACTCCCAGACTGAAGAAAGCAACTTCCAGCCTTGGGAATGTCTTAAAAACAATGGTGAAAGGTCTTGACGGGTCTTACTCTTCCTGACCCTGCTTTTAATATTGATAAACTCGATGGCAGTGTTTATAATGACACGCCTAATCGGTGTGGGTACTTGTTCCTATGTGAAGAGGGTATAGAAAACGTTAAAGAAAAGGTGTGGTTGGGTTGGAATGGTTCCAGGAGAATCTTCCTTATTTGGAAGTATTGCCCTCACACACCCATGTGGGTGTCATGCTTCATCATCGGGCGTTTTGCTCCTCGTGGGGCCGGCGCTGCAATGCCCCACGGGCCCCGCAAGAGGGCTCTTTGTCGGAGATCATTTCCTGTATCAGCTGAGACTGTGCATGCAGGTGTGTGGGGTATAATGGGTAAGGTGGAGAGTGGGATCTTAAATTTACCTAAAGGAGATCAAATTTTATTCAGAGACCCTTCGGTAAGTTTAAAAACTAAGATGCGGTAGTGTAAGCAAGTTTATGATAAGCCATTACTCAGTGAGTGTGTTGTAGTGAACTATCGTGGAAATGTTTTTAATAATACACTCACATATACGAGCGAAATCACATCACTATTATCAAACTCGCTCATCATGAACCCTCCATCAACCTGGAATCAGAAATACGTAGGTGTGAGGTTACTGATTGATAGATCATGGGTGGGGTGGCACGTCGCCAGCAGACAAACGCGGAAAGAGGAAATTCTGGTCAATCCACCAGATAAGCTCAGTGACACCACAATGTTCCAGGAAGATTTACCCCAATAAAGCACACATGGCCAGAAGGGTGCGCGCATTCCCAAAACATCATTAAGTCAGTTGCCACACACAGTACATGAAGTGATCACGCACCCCTCAAGCCGAACATCTGGACAAATTACCCACTGGCCCCCATTGTGTCCATGCAAGGTCGAGGCCCACCTGCATTTTCTTATCAGGGGCCTTATTTATGTTTCCACAGAGAAGGCCCACATTCTTTTACGAAAAATAGATCGTCTGAAGTACTTTATGACACCCAAGAACTGTATAAAGACTCGTTCAGATTGATTGTAATTTGAGACAGTCCTCAGACCCGCTTCTGTAACAGTGCTCCCGTCTGAAGTGTTTAATCAAACCAACTGTTCCCATTTTGCCAAACGCTGCTTGTCTTTTTGTTTTTTTGAGGTAAATTCATATTCGAACAACACTGCTAACTTAGGGTCACTTTAGCAATTCATGGGGGGACTGCCATGACTACTGAAGCCTCCTGCAATTCTTATTTTGGTCCTTAGTGGTGTCCATGCCCTGCTGAGGCCACCACAGAGGAAAATAAAAGTGTGTTTGCAAGCTCCACAGGGCATTATGGGACATTCCCTTGAGGAGCACTGGATATTTTATTGGCGGCTCACCCCCCCGTGTTGAGAGAGGTGTATGCCTTTTCCCTTCTTTTTCCTCTTTTGTTGGGGGTGGCCAGTTCCACCCAGGCATCCTGACATGCGTTTCCATTGGGGAAAGTAAGGGGAGCCCACTCCTGTGCGGCCCCAGCCAGCTTCTGGCTGACCAGCTACTTTGACTGCCGTCACCGGGCACAGCCAAGGTCTGGGGAGGGGACACCAAGCACACCCCTTTCTGGAGCATCAATTAATTATTAGTGTTGCTTTTATCCCTGGGCACTCGCTCAACCCAGGGGTATCTTCAGAGGTTAGAGCGGAATTTCACACGTTCCTTTTCCTGGCGGGAGTCAAAGGTCAAATCCTTTAAACCTGGATATCCCCAGCGCAGTTGGGCTGATCTACACAAGCTTGGGCTCATTTTTTCTCCTAGTGAAAAGCTTTAAACAGCTGGAGTATTTTTAGCAGGCCACTTGGCCTTTAAGGTGCAACACTTTCCAGGGAGCTTGTTCCACTGGTTCCCTGCACCAGCATTTCCCATGGTCTTTGCCTCTGGTTTTTCTCTCTGTCTACTGCATCAGAGAAGTCCATATTTTCCCTCAAGTAATCTTTACGGGGGTAAGGGAACCAGCCTTACTGGTCCTGGATAGATCCACTGGTTCAGTTGTGGGCAGAGTCCTTAGTCCATCAGTGGGCTTGTCTTTCCAGCTCTCCATGTTGTTGCAGCTGTCACACAATTACAGTGTCCAACGCTCTTTCTCCACCTTGTGCCAGAGATTTAAAATGCAGGTGGAAAGTGCTAGATACCAGGCACCCCTGTACAATCTTAGGATGCCACCTCACCCCTCCGCCCCTGTCCCAATACTCCTTCACAGCATGCTAGGACAATTCAAGATGGGGCCAACAAGAGGTCTCTGTTCACATATCCTCTGGTGGCCTCAGCTTCTCTCCTAGCTGAGATCACTTCCAGTGACATTCCTACTAAATCTTCGAAGGAGAGCTCCCGCCTTTGCTGGCTCTAGAGGTCTGGGCTTTCTCCATCGTTCAGTAGGCCTGAACTACCCCCACCCTGGTCCAGTGTGACAACTAATTAACAGATGCAGATCTTCTTCCCCACCCTTTCCTCCTCAGGAGCTGAGTGATGCACTGAGGGAAGTCCTTTGTTCCCTTTAATGGGGAGCAGTGTAATATACTTGGCCCAGCAGGGTGACAAACGGCCTGGACTCTGATACTGAGCTGGGTCAGAGAAATATGAAAATGCTGGATGATCAATAAAGTGTACATAAATATGCTTTGGGCTTACATAGTCAAACTTAGCGCACATGCTTCACCGCAGTTTGATACCTTGCTGGACTTTGCAGTCCAAACAAAAGCGAAACTGCACTCTAAGGCATATTTCCCCCTACGTGTATAATAAGGTGACACTGCAGATAAAACAGTAAACCCTACTGACTTTACCTATGAGTGTCCACTGATTTTGTAAGGTCTACCCTAGGTCAACATCTAAACTTGTAGAGTCCCCGCTGTGCCAGGGTACCTGCTCTCAGTTACCGAGCTGAACACAATGGTAGTCTGACATGCGCAGCCTGCACATGTGTGCACACAAGTGTTCATATGTGTTCACGTGTAACCATCCAAGTGCCCCTTACCCTCGCACCGACCTCGTCTTTAAAGGCAGAACTTGTTGGTAAAAACATGCAGTCCAGTTACCATGTGATGACCATAGGTGAGTCACAAATAGTGTGACTCACCCTCAATAAAAGGTCCAAAACCAGGTGATCAAAAACAAAAAAAATCTATTGTTCTAAATGGGTGGAATTCATCTGCGATACAGCCATGAGGTTCAAAGCTATCTCAATGCAGCAATATGGTCTAGAGCCAGATTGGTAGTCCTACATGAGTCTTTGGCATTATTTCATAATGTGGATCTGTTTTGTGACAACCTTCTCAATAATATTCCACTGATATTGCAAGTATGTTATCGGGAGGTAGTTTGTGAGTCATCAGAGTCCAGGTTCAGGTATCTTGATGAAAAGAGGCTAAATAACTCTGGACTTGAGATATTACAGGAAGGTGGCTTGCTCAAAAGATGTGCTGATATTTTGTTAGGGTACTATCTGCACACTGAAACCAAATTATTTAGAGGCTTTGTGTCAATCAATGCTTTTCATTGTCAAGACTGATATTCTTTGCTTTTTTCTTATTTTATTTTTATATTCTTAATGCGCTCTCCCCTTTTGTCAATACAACAGACAACTGGTGTTTTGTCCTCTTGACGTTTTCTAGAATGACAATTGTAAATGGACTATAAAGTCCTTAGCCCTAGTCATGTAAGTGCCATCAAAAATGTCATAGTTGGGCGGAGTAATGCAAAGGTGCTTGATTGGTCCTGTTTTGGGAGAAGTCTTATACCACCATCAATAAACCAAGCCTTACACCCTCAATAATCTGTACAAATGCTTACATCAGGTGCTAAAGCTGTAGACGATGTGAGCTCAAAGAATCCAGTCTATAAACTTCCTTCAATGGACTGTTTTTGGACTTCATGTTCAGTTATATTTAAAGATCCCCCTTACAGGCAACAACGAGTAAATCATAATGAAACTGCAGGGGTGACTTATCTACCTCCATACATGAATCATCATACTCTGCGTAATCTTCGTGCAAGATCACTACTGTCATTGTTTGTTAGACGCGGTGCCAATACTGGCTCACACAGGGTAAATCCATGTGAGATGTGCATGATATGCACATGGTCTTGGTTCAAATACAATGAACCTGTTTGAAAATTATTTACATATTTAATGGTTATATTTAAATAAGGGATAGACACATTGCCAGTGTTCAACCACAGCTTCACAACATCTACTGGTCTGTGAGATATACAAAACATCACACACTTCTCTTTCCTGAAAGTCAATCTTGCCTTTGCTACCTTACTTTAAATGAGCTTCTGACTTCTCCAGAAAGTTGTCGGATCTTCCCTAAAAAGTCACAGAACTACAAATATTTTGTATTTATATTACCCCTCCCACCCCACCCCAAAAGAAAATAATTAGTTGTTCTCAATATGGCTAGACTTCCTCTTCTTCACTAATTGATTATTATGGGCCACGGGTCCAGGTGTGAATGAAATGTCATGCATTGCCCACACCAAACCTCTTGCAAAAGTTATTTGTGAAGGGAACTTTTGCACAGGCTGGGTGTACGCTCAACTCAGTTACTGTGAATCTGTTTCAGCCGATCAGAGTTAAATCGTTTCTTGGCTCAATACTGACCCAAAAATGTTTCTTTTACCATTCTCATCACAATACAGAAACAGATGTTCCTCATACAAAGGAATACTCCCTACTATATTCAAGAAATCGTGGTAATCATGCCCACCCGCATTCTGACTGACAAACACCAATAGGTAGCCAGCATTTCTGAATGCCACAGACAATAACCAATGGCAATAGGTGTGTGTTTGAAAAGCCCACAGAAGAGGATACAACAGGTCGAAGCTCGACCTAAAAATGAATGCGGGTGGGCATGATTGGAAAGTAAATAAAACAAAGCACACCCATTCTATAGAGGAAACCGTCCTAGGCTCCCGTGTAACATTTGGTCACACTCACTGAATCCGCCCACCACTCTGGTGATTTTCCGAGCTTTCTACTTTGTTGTGAGAGGTTGTGGTAAGAGGTGAGGTGCACATAGGTTGCAGGAGTTCACAAAGGGCACGGCTCCATGTGTGGGGCAAAAGAAACCCCAAAACTGCATTAAATCCCTCTTCACACATCAAAGCAACCGCAGCAGGCATAGGAATGCGACCACCCTCTGAATTTACAAAGAAACCTGTCAACTGTATGTGAGGGGCTGATGTCACAACAAATGGGCCTAGCTGGTGACTGAGGAGGCAGCTGCGCCTCCCCCAACAACACTCAGAGAGAAATAAACATGCACCGGAAAAAGGTAGAGCTGTCAGAAGGAATGGGGTGACAGTAGACTACTAAGGTGTGATTTTATAAAAATCAATCATGGAACCAGAGAGATGGTATTCATTAGTCTGGCCAATGGCTCAAACTTTCCCTAATGCGAGACCGATTGCATTGCAAATGCTTGTTTAATTTACCTTCGTCGCCATTGCACCTCTACTGATTTTCATTCCCGACAGCGTATCTCTTGTAAGCTTCAAACATTGACTCGCTTATATCGCCAACTCAATCATCATATTCATTTGATCCGGAAAACATATAAGACTGCTATAATATTGCTCAGATCTTCTACTAATCCAAAATCAAACTTTCTATTAACATTGTACTTCCTTTACTAGTCTCTAAAAATATGCCACATTACAAAAATCACACTTTTTTTTACCTGTCTGGAGGCAATTCATATGTGCTGAGACATCAGTGTAGTTCTTTTGAGAAGGACTGTGCCACAGTCCTCAGATGTATTAATTAAGATATAAGCAGGATGTGAAATTGATGCATCCATTCTCAATGTAAATTACAGTAGACATGAGAAGGGTTTCTTTTTAGCCTAATTTTCTAAATGCTGTAGTGGATGGTGCAATTATAATTAAAAAATGCTTCTGAAAATTCACAACCTTATCTAGGTCATCACAGAAAGTTCGGCAAGTAAATGTTTTTTTTACAGGAGTTCTTCGTATTTTTACCAGCATACTTACTAATGCTTACATTGATAACATTTGCAGTTTATCTAACTCTTCTCTTGAGCCAACTTTACTTCAGAAATTAATATATTCTTCACCTTTTCTATGTCAAGCTGGGCACGGTCACTTTCAAATGTACCTCAAGTATGGCAATTCCTGTCTGGGATATGATCTAAGCCTTCATCAGCTTAGGCTTTTGATTATAAAAAACTTTGCAAGCTCCCTGAACCAACAGGCACATTTAAGCTGAAGAAACAACTGCAGTTGCAAAGTCATCCTGTGTGCCCTGTGCACCCCCACCTTTTTTGCATACTGGTACAGGTGGTAACTGACTGTCCCTGGGCTTTGTCTAACCAGGCCCAGCGCTATGTTGAAAACACAGTGAAAACACACACATACATGAGGGTACACTATATATTAGGGTACACTTATAATTGGCATGACCTACCCTATAAGTCCCTAGTACATAATAGGGCAGGGTGGTTAAAACTACCTAAAAGTCCCTAGTATATAATAGGGCATGGCAGTTTAGAGGCCAGCAGCCCTTTCTGCACTTTCATGTGTGCAGTGCTGAAAGCCTGAGGTCATTTTAAAAGCAGCCCTGTGTTGCAGCACTGTTTTTAAATGTAAATTGTGCCCAAACTCGATTTTGGAGGGAGGGGCCCTTAAAAAGTGCTAAACTACAATATTTTTGGCATGTTAGGTACACCCAGGGTCCCTTCTATATTTTTCAATGTCATTATAAGGATGACCCTTATTAAATATGTTTTATATGCCCTGGGGATAGGGAAATTTACACATTTCACTTTCCCCATTGTAGTAAAGTGCCTCCCAAAATCCACTTTGGTGCTAGGAGCACTGTGGAGTGGGGATCTACACTATGTTTGCATATTCAGGACCCCTTAAGTCTCCTGCAGGTGTCCCAGGGGTGGGGGTCTTGTAACTATAAGCATTGCCCTTATATAATATGTTTGATATGCCCTGGAGAGGGAGAAATTGCCTATTGCAGTTTCCCCATTGTAGATGCGTAGCCCCATACGATAACGTGGCAATAGTTTATGAATGCATAATTATCACTAGGAATCAAAGAACATATCATTCAAGGACTTAGGAGAATGGTATTGATAAATCCAACAATACACTAAAATATACAGAAAGGAAGTTATAAGACTTTCTTGTCTGTAAGCCAAAAATCAGCCTTTTTGTGGTCTTCCCTGACTGGTCAGAGTTAACAGGATGAGCCAGGATGCTTTTCATGAAATGATAAGTGGCTCACCCAGAGAGAGGCTATCTGATGGAGAGAGCATTGCTACACAGGAATGCCAGAGCAGGGGCGAGGGGTCATAAAGCATGAGCTTCAAAGGTGAAATAGGACAGGCAGGGAATACCAGTTCCATCTACCCCAGCCCCTCTGACCCAGCCAGATGGCATGCTTAAGGCAGAGGTTTGCAGATGGTAGGGGAGGAGAGCTATGGAAATGTGCCATACTGGACGTTGGTTTAACTAGTTCTTGCTCCTCTGCTGAAACTTCAGCCACACTGAATTTTGGAGGAATAGCGCTTTCTGGGAGAAGATTATGCCACACTTTGGAGGAGTGGTCATTCTCTGGTGTTTTGCTCTTAACCTCATTGGACAGGAGTACTCTCCTGCTTGACCCCAGAGAACACTTAGTAAATATGTGAGAGGTGCAGAGCCTCTCAGATCTGCTGCTTGAAACTAAGAGAAGAAGAAGGAATACCAAGCTGGAAACTTGATTTGCACCATTAGGCCCTGCATTCTGACTAAGTGTGCATGCTGCATTATGTAGAACTACAGCCCTTCAGATGTACCTTGCTTCAAGAGGAATAAAGACTGGACTCCCTCCAAGCTACAGTTTAACAGAGCTCACCTGGACCATCACCACAAAGAATCCCCTGCCTGGAGTGTGTGCAGTGGATTTATAAGGGTTTTGTCCAGGTGCCTTGTAGGAATTGTGATCCCAACCTTTCAAGGACCATCTTGGAGATTCCAGACCCTTGAATTGTGTTTTGGACACTTTGGACCCTCAAGACGAATTTCAGGAAGAAGTTCAAGAAGTTTGGAGCAACTTTGGAAAAAATCTCCATAAGGGGACCGACTCAACCACGAGAGCCAAGCCAGCGACCTTCAACCGCGAGCCGGCCTGCCCTGGTGATTCGTCCCGCTGAAAAGCTCCAGAGATCCGACTTCCAGGGTTTGACTGGGTGCTCCCTGGAAAGCAAGCCGGTGAACCCTCCCCGAACCCAGACATGTGAAAAGCATTGAGAGACCCTGGCAGAAAAAGCTCCAGAAAAGTTTCTAAGTCAAAAGTTAAAATCTCGACCGATGCCTATCACGAGGGATATCCGAGCAGAGCTCCATCGCGGTCTGCCTGAAACTTTGACTTTGTCCCGGTCAAGCACTACCAGATGTCCCAGAGTGCCGCTATAGGTTTCTAAGTGCTATATAGTGCTAAATATTTAAAAATTCATATCTCCGGTTCCCTACATTGGATTTTTGTCATTTTGAGTCATTTTAAAGATAACAATATTTCTTATTTATAATAAATTGGTGTGGAATTTTTATTGTGTGTTGTGTCTTAATTATTTACTGAATTGATGTGTTTAAATGCTTTACATACCGGTCTCCTGAGTTAATCCTGCCTGCTCGCAGCCAAGTTACACAGGGTTGAGCATGGAAATAACTTTTTGAATCTGTTTTGAGCCCTAGACTGTGTTAGTGGCCTTATTGCCAGTGGTTGATGCACATGTACCACTACTAATAACCCAATTTCCAACACCTACCATTTAAAAGCAGATCCAATGAAGCTTCAGGCTAGAGAGGCGCCCTATGGTGTTGGGACCCAGATCTTGTGTTGTAAAGGCTTCTCCATGTAGAAAACACAGAAAGGTAGTGTGAAAAACTGGGTTGTTGGTTGAATAGGGGTTAACCCCTAAAGCAACAGCCACAATCCCCATTAGGGTAAACCACAAAAGTCACTAAATTAACCTGTGCTTAACCCTTTGAAAACTTGGCACAAAAACAGTCAGGCTTAACTTAGAGGCAATATGCAATGCATTTATGCAGCACACAAACTGTATTAAAGTGAAAACACAGGTCCAGGTAGTGAACTGAAGATTTAGTCTGAGTGTCCTATTTTTATACCTGGTTCCTTCTTTGAACTAGGAGGTTTCTCTTTGAAGTGCTTGGAAATTCCTGACTCCCCTGCCCTGGCTCCAAGCTGGCTGCAGGTACAATGCAATGGTGACAAGCCCTTTGTGTTAAGGCAGAACACAGCCTATTAATTTGCAAGTGGGGCTGTGCCCAGCTCCGCCCCCCATCCTGCCTGCTGATGGCCCATTCAGGTATACCCAATCCCTCTATTTTGTGACTGTGACTGTCTGGGAGCAGTTCACGAAGTCCAGCTGCCAACTACCCAGTCATGTGACATTGGACAAGCTGGAGGCACCCAATTGCAAAGGGCAGGGAAATACCAACTTTCTAAGTGCCATTTTCAGAATTGTAATTTAAAATCACACTCTACCATTAAAGAGGCTTTTTAATTAAAATTTCATAGATATCAAACATGAAATGCTCACCTGTTCCCAATCAAACGCTAGCACTTAATAAATGCAGTAAGGCAACCCAATGTTATCCTATGGGACAGGTAGGTCTCGCAGTAGAGAAAAACAAATCCAGGAGTTTTTTACTACCAGGACATTGAAAACTAAAAAGTATATGTCCAACATTTTAACTTCAATGCACCTTGCCCTATAGGCTACCTACATCCTACCTTGGGTTGATGCAATAAAAGGGAGGCTTAGACTTGGCAAAGGGGTTATATTGTGAAGTGAATTGGCAGTTTAAAACTGCCTTCAGGCTGCATTGGCAGACCTAGGGCATGTTTTAAAGGGCTACTTAAGCTAGTGGCACCAAAACGCACTACAGGCCTACTAGTACCATTTAATTTACAGGCCCTGGGTATATGGTATATCACTATACAAGGGACTTTTAGGCAAATTAAATATGCCAGTCAGGTGTAAGACAACATTACCATGTTTAGGGGAGAGAGCACAAACTCTTTTGCTATGGTTAGCAGTGGTAAAGTGCATAGAGTACTAAGGCCAACAAAACTGAATTTCAGCAAAACAAATGGAGGGAAAGAGGCAAATAAGTTGGGGAGAAGGACCACCTTAAGGTTGTAAGGTCGAACAGGTAGACAACTACTACTTCACTTGTTGCACTACATAACACATATCAAGTGTGATGACCAAGAAAGAAATGTTCAGGGATTTGCTTGTAGATGCAGGAGACTGGTGACTAGTAATTACCAGTCCCAAAGGGCCAAGTTTGCATATGACTTTATATGTTCCTTAAATCCACAGAAAAACTTTACTCACATTTCCATGTGACCTCTTGAGCAGGGAACTGCGGCAAGAAACTGTCATAGAACTTCAAATGGTAGGACAGTGCAGTGTATTACACAGTGAAATGTACATTATTTTGAGAGCCCTGCTCAGTACAAATGGTTTGTAGAAGGATCAACTAAGAATATAGCAAATCAGTCTTGAACATCCTCCCATTTGCCTCTGGCTCCTTTGTTTCTGACGATGACAGAGACCTCATCTATTAAACTTAATGTTCAGCATTGGCGGCGCCTGGTGCAACAATCTTTTATGTCACCCCCCCCATCACCTAATCCTCGGATTCCCTCACTACCCCCCTGCAGAAGTGCCCCACATCTCTCCATAGCCGCTCTCTCACATACAGTTCATTTGTTTTAAAGCGCTGGTAAAGGCTGTCTTTACTACTCCACTCAGCTATCAACATAAAATACAGATTTGTTCTTTTCATCAGGCATATTAACCCTCTGCACTACTTTATGGAGAGTCAAAACTGCCACTATATAAAACTCCGATCTCTCTCTCTAGCAGGAACATTAATCACTAGAGTTTTCTTGCCATTTTTTAATGCTGCCTGAAAGCTGGAGACAAGGAACTCTGCAGCAGGTGGTTTTAAATCATAAGTTATTGCTAACTACAGCGCCCACCCTGAGGTCAGTGCCCCCCCTCCAGGTCAGCATCCAGTGCCGCCACACCGGTCGCACTGCCCTAAATCTAACCCTCCATAATGTACAGTTTTACTGTGTCATAAAGCAGAGGATGTTTCGGGGTTACAATAACCCAGATGACTAAAACACACATCACTATAAATTTAATTTCCCTACTTGATATGCGCTTTGATGTTCCTGCAAAGTAATGTAAATACTAAATAGGAACTCCAAAAAGATTACACCAATAGCAAGTCTTATTATCTAAAACAGACCCCTACCTGGTATTTTTCTAATCTATTTCTTAAAGTTAGTCATTATAGACATTAGCTGGAGTATATTTCATGAAGATTGTGTGTATTATCCAACTACCATTTTGTAACAGACGGGTAAAAATTTACTTTATAAATTAAATACAATCATAAAATAGCTGTATACTTTAAATTCATTAATAGGAGTAGCTATCATTATTGCAGTGGAAGCAGGGCACCACGGTCAAGTTGTGTGAGGTGTCCACTGCATCTAAATATGTGTCTTTCCCTACCCAACCAGGTAGCATGGTGTTCTATTTTCCTTGCTTGCATTAGGTCCCATGGTACCCCTGACTCTGTTACTGATCAACATTATTACATAATGTATTTTATTTTATTTCCAGTTAAAAACATTCTAGGTTGTACTGGGTATGTACGTTAAATGTGCGTGTAATAGGCTAAACGGAGGCCTCAGGGTGGCTTCCATGTAGGGAAGGTGGACCTCATAAAGAGTCCAGAAACATGGAAATGGTCAGGTGTAAGACTTTATAGCAGGACCACAAGTTTGATGAAGAGTGCTATGTTACATAGAGATGAGTCTCTGGAAACCCTGGCAAATTCTAGCCAAGCCACAGGACCAGTATGCCCTAATGCTGTTACACTTTCCTGGCATGAGGCGAACTGTCTTGCAATAGATAAGGAAGCACTGTTCAATGAGTAATTATAATGCAGAGGATGATACATTTAATAAAATAATTATTTATAATTTTCTCATTCAAACTCTCACTCATGTTTTGCTGCAACACAGTGGAAGTGCACTGACTGGACTTTACCACTGTGCTGGAGCCTTGCAGCATAAAACAAAGAGGCAGAAAGGGCATGAGGAAAAGGAGCTCAGTTTGTGGATGCTGTCATAGAAAAGGGTGACTGTAGAGCTGAAATTTGGTTACAAACGTTCATGTGCCATTTATACATCTGTGTTTTAATAACATTAAAATGAAATGTAATGTGCTGTTCTGGAACTGCAAATGTGGGGTATGGATTTATTCAGTAGACAGTGTAATTGGAATTTCATCTCAGTTGTGACTGGTGCCAACTGAAATGCAAAGAAAAATTGGGGTAAGGTGCCATTACATGGGGAGGGAATCATTAAGAACACCCCGAAATACCTAGCCACCACATGTGAATGCAAAACGCCAGAAGCCAGGCCCTGACTGGAGACAGTGTAAGATTGGTCTTCTCCACCTGCACACCCAGGATCTGCAACACCATCCACCTTGGCATCAGAAGTGCTCCAACCCTCCTGCAATTCATAAAGAAACATAATACACATATCTTCAAAGGACAAGTAAGTAAGTTCCCATAGTATAGAACATATCTTTTGTCTACAGCTGTAAACAATCTTGAATCACACCTCCATGCTCTCTTCCTATTTTCAGTATTTTGCAGCTTCCCAGCTACGTTTACTTTGCTGAAATATTACTAGTTTTGCAGGAATTAAAATACCCCATGGGAAAGATAAGAACGATATTGGAAGTCACCATGTACTTCCATGACTCTAAAAATAAATTCACTTAGGGGTAATACTCTAGATGACACTTCCAGTATCTTTATAAGGTTATGGGGAGATATTTTATTCCGCATAATGGAGCCTAACAGAATAAATACAACAGCTATAGTCGGTCCACAACAACTTTGAGCAGTTTTTTATGAACTATTGTTTCCACTTGTAGTGAAAAATGCATTTTAATTGTTGGGGTGCATTATAATCACATGTGTAGAGCGCATCTGCATATAATCCTCTGTTGTATTAACATAAATTGTTAGGATCGTGAAATGTAAAAACGTAAATTGCGATGTGTTTTAGGCTATTGAATAGTAACATGAAGAATTAACGTAGAACGTGAATGTAACTACCAGAGAACATTAACTTGAAGTACTCGTATTGTGCAACTGACAATTATTCAGTTATGAAATGTGTTTATTAACATGTCATTTTATATGTAGGTAGGAATATTTTCTGAATGTGTCTTATATTCTATGCAATTTCGTAAAACTCATACGCCATTTTCTTATATTAGCTGAATCTTGTAGGCCTGAAATGCAAATTCCCTGGAAGCTCTTGCTTTAGAATTAACAGTTTTGAATTTTATGTGTGCTGTGGAATTTGTTCTTTCTCACGTTTTGTGTTGCAGGGGAAAGAAGCGCTCTTGTTAGCTAGAATAATGCCTTTGTTTCACTAGTCCGGCAAGGAGAGGAAAAAGTTACATCACATAGTTCGAATTGATAATGGAAGGCTGTTGTCCTTCGCACAAGAGAAGGTTTGAGAAACAAGGACAAATGTGATGCAAAGAAGAACACTGCGGTCCCATGGAAAACTACCTTTAGGACGGTACACAGCGTGGATGGCATGACCTGCAAAGGATCTTGGGAGAGTTCTCTTCAATATTGTTTTATTGGGAGTAGGAAAAGAGCCCCACTTCTTCTCTGCCTTCAGAGAAAGAGCATCTTAGAACAAGTTCTGTCTAGATAGCTTTGTGCTATCTGATCCATGGATGGTGGATAGACTTCTTTGGGAGACTCCGCAGACTGACACCTTTATGCCTGTCCTGGAAGATGCTTAAGTAGGGATGCCATGGTAGCATTAGTGTAGGGATAGATTAATGCTTTATACGCATCAACCCTCGATGCAAAGAAACTTGGACTCATGCTCTTTGATCTTCTGCGTCCTATTTCTTGAACTTCGTGTTTTGATCGTGTTTCAATGCCTCCGACTGATACCCAGATTTGGCTTTATGCTAATTCCTATATATTTTTACACTCTTGTGTTGAGGTGTTTTATGTCCAGTTATTCTTGACAACTAATCCTACGTAGTTGTCTGTGGTTACTATGTGTCCAGAGACATCCTGTTTGAATTAATTGTCATTTATAAAGAATTTCTGCCCTCTACGCTTTCATGCTGGTAAAAATAACCATCGTGACTCTAGAACAGATTCAGAACACATGGGCCCAGCTCTTGCAGTTGGTAGCAGAGTAGGATGATTCTCACATGAAGTGAGGGGAGAATCCAGAATTAGTCTGGAAAAGAGGGAAACTAGAACCCTAGAGCCACAAAATAGAGCTCAATGACCAAGAACAGAGAGCGACGGAATTTGGCAGAGAACAACAGAGTTTGATGGTGCGGCGAGATCAGTGTAGAACGGAGGAGTGAGTATCAATAGGGCATGTGCTGTGTGTTAGATTGTGGGAATGGACTGATTATGTGATGTCTGGCAGAGTTGGTGCGAGAGTTGAGTGAATGTGGTGTCGGGCCAGACGTGGTCAAAGGAGTGAGATTTTAGTTGTAGGTCCTGAAGTGGCCTAGGATCCCGGGATATATTAAAGGGTTTAGAAGACACTGAGATTCATTGTGATTGTCTGACCGACAAACTGAGGAGTTGTTGTGAGGTGTCATCAACAATTCCACCTAAGACAGGGAACTTTGTGTGAATGGGACGTTTGGGAATTGTTTAGTGGACCTTGTGTACAGAGGTGAACTATACTCATTCTGGTGACCAGCGCAGGTCGAGGGTTGCCGTGTGTGTGAATTTTCTTGGATTACTGAATTCTATTGATCCTTTTATATGGCAGACAATTATGGAGCTTAAGATGAGTGTGTGAGTGAATGTGTGCAGTGAAATTGTGAAGGAGGGTGAGCTGCTGCGAAAAGTGAAGGTGACGTCAGAGTGTGGCGCGCTGCGATAGGTTGGTTGGTGTAACGTCACGCTGGGATTGGTTAGTAGTTATCGGGAAGTGGTGGTTGGAAAATATTGCTCCATTGTAATCTACAGGCTGAAATTCGATCATGCATTGTTTTAGAGTGTTGCTGGCTCTTTTCAGAGGTGATCAAGAGGTTGTTACTCAAGTGGGCGAAGAAGCGCCACCCGAGGATACTCCAGCACACTATATGGGGACAAAAGTTGGACTCCATAATATAATTTGGCTTCAAAATTGGCACAAAATCACTGAAAAAGTGGGTGAATAGTCATTTTTATGTTTCAGTTCATTTCGGCTGGATATGTTGCACCAGTTGAGAGGAGTAATGTTTGCCCTGCAACCTTTGCCTAGACCAACACAGTTGAGGCATTAGACACATGGATATGGGCAGCTCATGCAAAGTAAAAAGAGATATATCGAGGGAAGATGAGGAAAGCTTTGTCGGCATGTCGGGAAGCGCAATGGGAAGCACAGCCTAAGAGGTGGAGAGTGGATAACATTGAAGGAGAGAGGTTGTACCCAATGTTGGTAGGAGAGGTAGGTTCTCAGAATCAGAATAGAAGGGGAAATAGAAATGATGGTAGTGATACTGACGACAGCTTGTTGAATGCGTTGTTATCTGAGCGTCCTCCACCCTACAATCCGCACCCAGAGGAGGGAAAGGGTGACCTGTCGAATGTAGTGAACATAGAAAGTGTGTTGGCATCCCAAACAGGTCTTAGTACAGGAGTCGGGGGAAGGATAGCTGCAGGAGAAGGGGGGACAGGAGTGTCTGCTTTAGGAGGTTTGGAACAAAACGCATTTAGCGCTGCTTCACAGTTATCGGAAGCTCTTACAGTACCGGTCACCATTGGTCCTGTTGTCCATGTGTATGACCCGAGCTCAGTGGGAAACCTTAGTCAGCGACAGTCCATTCAGGCGGAAGGAACTGAATTGGGAAGGTCAGGGAACATGAATGGAATTTGCCCATCTCTAGTGTCTGCGGAATCTAGTACCCCTTTACCAGTGACTCCCGATCCTTCAGGAATACACATTGGTTCCAGTACTGTATGATCCATACCCATGGTAAGCACCAGTTCAGACTTGGGGATGAGGGAAACTCCAGTAAGGGTACCAGTCAGTGGAACTTCAGAAATAAGTGCAAGTCAGGGAGTTGCTGGGAACCAACATGTCCTAGATGTTGCAGACGTAGAGACTTGGTTGAGAGATCACAATAACAGCAGGGAAGGCCACAACAGTACATTGAGTCAGGGAACCATAAAGGCTGTAGTGAAGGCAAAAGTATTGGATATGGTAAGATTGAAAGCTGAGGTAGACAAAATTATTAGTGTCAATTTGCCTTTGGAGAGAATAGAGACATATGAGCCAGATGACCTGGTATTTATAGCGAAGGATGTCACCTGGAAGGCGAGACAAGAACATAAAAAGTTATCAGAAGTAGCTCAGAGGTACAAAGTAGATCTGTCTCGAAGGAAAATGCTACAGGGGAGCCAGAGGCTTAACTACAGTGACCAGGAGCTGGAGGAAAAGAGAGTGACGGGACTGAAGACGCATATTCAAGTGTTTGTTATAGGAATAGGGGCTTGGACCATGCTGGATAAGGGGGAGGAAAGGTGGTCTAAGAAGAAGAGTGTGAGAAAAGTGACGGGGAATCACCACCTCCAGGAGGGGGAACACCGGGAGTTGGGGCATACCCAATAGGGGAGGTGCCTAGTGGAAGGTATGAGCATGTCCATTGGAGTAGGGGTGACCTAGCTGAGTTCACAAATGATTCTCCTAGGTTGAGGGAGAAACCTGCTGAATGGTACAAGCAAGTTGATCGCTTTGTTAAAATCTCAAAAGTGTTGTGGGTTAACTAAACTATCTTGTTTGAAATTGTGGTTCCTAGTGATCTATGGTCTGCCTGTAAAATTGGTATTGATTGGCCTGCTGCTGAGCTAGAGAGGGATCCTGTAACTCATGGTCCTTCGCCTTTGGTCATGAAAAAGTACGATCAGGTGATGACATGGATGCAGTCTAAAATAGCCCCACAAGAATTCGATTGGGTTAAAATAGATCAAACAACCCAGGAGCCTAAGGAGTAAGTGCATGCCTATTACAAAAGACTCCTGCAGGAGGCCTTCAAGCAATAGAGTGGGATATATCCGCTCCACCCCAAAGGAATGGGTCAATTTGTCTCAAGATTTGTGGCGGGACTGAGGCCGGAAATCAGCCTCATGATCCAGCAGTATTTGATTTGCTGGCAAAATAAGTCAGTGGTTAAAATTCTACAATATGCCAGGTATTGCAGTGATGAGATGGATTCTAAGCATCGGAGAATAAAGGAAAAGTTAATGCTGGTTCAAATGCGAAACGCACAGAAGGGAGTGTAGGTGCAGGCAACAAGAGGAACAGTAGGTCGTAATCAGTGGAATCTCCAAGGAGGTGTCCAGGGTACATCAGGTCCAGGGGAACAGGGGAGAGGAAGAGGTGTCCCCATAGATCCCAAAACAAGGATAGATGTTGCCATGCTGAAAAAGACCTCTGCCTGTCATTTTTGTCACATGATCGGGCATTGGAAGCGCGAGTGTCGCTTAAACCCGGCGAATCAGGTGCAGGAGGAAGAACTTGTGCAAGTGACAGTTGCAGTAAACTAGTTATTGACAGTGACAAGGCCAAGATCCATTAATGCGAGAGGGAATCAAAACCAGTTAGTGCAAGTGCCACAACCTCCGAAAATATCACAGGGCAATCAAACGTACCATCAGATGCCCTTTATGGAAGCACTAGATGGATTTGATCAGGACCCATCTCAATGACGGTGCCTGAGGGGGATGAGGAAGACTGTACTTTTGGAGCACTCTTAGAGGTAGACCAGAGTGGACCATATGTAGAAGCTGACTTAGATGGTCATCCCATTACATTCTTAACTGATACTGGTGAAACTGACCTCGGAAACAGTGGCAGGGATCACACCTGTAATTGAGTTCATGATTACACAGGGCATATTGAAGGAGATCATAGGAAGTCTGTGTAATTCACCTATTATGGGATTGCAGAAACAGAGCAGAAAGTACATCATAGTTCAGGACCTTAGGAAGGTGAACAATATTGTGATTCTATGTTGTCCTGTGGTACCGAATCCATCTGTGAACCTATTCTAAATTCCTTGTGAAGCTGTTTGGTTCTCGGTGATTGTCCTTTGTAAGGCATTTTTCTCCATTCCATTGCATGAGTAAAGCCAATTTTTATTTGCTTTCCATCCAGAGAATTGTGTTTTAATGTGGTATGGTATCCCTCAAAGGTATTATGAAAGTCCATCCATCTTTAACCAGGTCTTGAACAAGAACCTGGAGAGTTTGGTTTTGTCCCAAACTCAGTGTTAGTGCAGTATATTAATGACCCTCTCATTGCATCTGAAACATGGGAGGCTTGCAGGGACAGTACTATTGCTTTACTGAATCACTTGGCTGACTAACCTTCAGTACTGTCTGACTGAAGTTCGGTACTTGGGTCATCAAATTGAGAAAGACAAGAGGAAGGTGTCACCAGAGCCAGTGGAGGCGATCATGAAAATGAATTCGCCCACTACCCAGAAAGAGGTCAGGATGTTTTTGGGAATGGTTGGCCACTGCCAACAATGCATTCTGAATTTCTCCTTGATGGCATAACACTTGCAGATGCTAACGCACAAGGATGTGAGTGATCAGGTACCCTGGGATGGCTGCCTACTTGTAATGCAATGTAATGTAATGTAATCGGACACTTGTAAAGTGCAACTGTCACTCCGAGGAGCATCATGGCGCTGCGCGGATCCCTGAGTTGGAACAAAACTGGGTAGCTGCAGGAGAGAAATAGGAGTTAGATAAGAGTTCTGCATAAGGTGTCAGAGGCTGAAAAGATCCAAGTTTTTAGGGCCTTCCTGAAGAGCGTTTCAGACTGGATCTGACGGAGCTGGTTAGGGAGTTGGTTCCACACTTTGAAACATATCACTGCGAGTGATTTACCTCCTTTTGAGACATATCTAAACGCTGGTGGTTTTATCAGGTTTGCGTTAGAGTATCTAAGATTCCGGGAAGGTATATAAAGCGTAAATCTAGCCCGGAGGTAGTGTGGTCCTGAGGAGTGAAATATTCTGAAGGTGATTGTGAGAAGTTGGCCTGGTATATGCTGTTCACTAATTAAAGTGGACACCTTGCACAGTACAATTCGACTCTTATGGTAGATAGGTTTAAGACAACCTTTAAAGAAAGCTATCCTAGTGGTAGCTGTGGAGAGCAGCCTTCAGGCTAAGTCTTGAAGGAATGTAAAGCAGCTTGTTTTACCACACAATCTCTTGAATCACCAAATGAAAAGACACCACACAGGTATATATATCAAATATATATGTATTTATTAATAAACAACTCTCTACTAATCTCTTTATGAGATTAGAAGCCAGGAACATATGTACAAATCAAATGTTATCAAAATAAGTTTAGCACAATCGAATATCACAATCTTAGTTTGGCTAGACCTAGGTCTAGGGCATCTAGAATCGAGGGACCCCCAAGAACCACCCCAGGTAGTTGTAGGAGACCCACAGGGGACGGACGCGGTGTCCTGGCACCGGTGCGAGTCCTGTACGAGTCTATGCGAACAGACGCGATTGAGATTTCAATGTTAAAGGTCCCTTGCGTGTTCGAGGCGAACACACCGATCGGTCCTTGTACGAGTCGAAGGACGCGGTTATAGATAGAGTTGCAAGGGAGTTGGACGCGGTGTGTCTAACACAGACGCGAACCATGTACGAGTCAGCGCGGTAGTCGCACTTGGAAAGTAAGAGTTTTAGGGCACTTCTAGGGTAGCTACAAGCAAGTCACTTACAGGGTAAGTAGTTCTAGGGCCCACACCCACAGGAGCACCGTAGTGCTGAAGTTACCTCACCCAGGGGAGCCGGGTGCATAGGTGTTCTTTGGTGTCGGGTGGCGGCGTCGTTTTCAATGGGAGCCAGTGAAGACTTGCTGCTTGCGGCGACAGGAGAAGTGTCCGGAGGAATCCAAGCCTGGATTCAGAAGATGGAAGGGAGAACACCCACTACAACGCATGCGTTATGTCGCATGCGTTTACGTCGCAAGCGTTACAACGCAAGCGACGCTACGACGCGGCCCATTACGCCGCGTACCATTACATCGCATGCGCATTTAAAACGCATACGCTTTTAAATCGTATGTGGTGTAATGGACGCGAGGCGGGCGGCACGGACGAGCACCGGGACAGAGGCGGAGGAGCACCGGGACAACGCGAGGAGAAAGAGGTAAGGGGGATTATGCTTAGACTGTAGTGTTTAGGGTTTAGGGCAGTGTCTGGAGATTGTGCTTACAGTGTAGTGTTTAGGGCAGTGTCTGGTGGTCGTAGTGTAGGGCAGTGTGTTAGGGTTTAGGGCAGTGTCTGGAGATTGTGCTTACAGTGTAGTGTTTAGGGTTTAGGGCAGTGTCTGGTGGTCGTAGTATAGGGCAGTGTGTAAGGCATACTGTATTAGGGTTTAGGGAAGTTTTGGGTACTTTTTTAGGCTTTAGGGTAGTGTGTGTTATGTAGGGCAGTGTGTTAAGCGTAGCGTATTAGGTCTTAGGGCTCAGGGGAGTGTGGGGTACTTTTTTAGGCTTTAGGGTAGTGTGTTATGTAGGGGGTATTTGGGGGAAATCGCGATGTTAAAGCATGCGGAGTGTTTGTGTGCGTTGTAAATGTGTTTTGCATGCATTTCAATACGCAAGCGAAGTAATGGTTTGCGTGGTGAAAACTTGCATTGCAAATCTGCATGCGATGTAAAGGCGCCGATGTAAAGGTATGCGATGTTATCGTTTGCGATGTAGCATCATACATCCGATGGAAGACCTGAAAGCAGAGGGGACAGTCTTCAAAGTCACTTGGCAGTGATTCGGGGCAAGGAAGATGGATGCCCACCGTCGTCGCAAGATTCAGGTCACTCACAGGTGCCTTGACTCTTCAGCCACGAGGTCCAGGAGGCGTCGACGACAACCAGGAGCTAGATTCTGCGTGTCCCTCAATGTCTGCAGCTTACTGCGCTGTCGGCGACTCGATTGGAGACAACAAGCCTTGGTAACAGCAAGTCTTGGGGAAAGTGTAAAAAGTCAATGGCGCAGACCAGCAAGGTCTGAGGGTCTCACCCAGCGAAGGTAAGTCAGGGCAGGCCTAGAGCAACCAGGGGAGCCCTTTGGTTCTGTAGGAAAGCCTTCAGAGGACCCACAAGTCGGCTGGCAAGGGATCGCAAAGACGCCTTGGGAGTATTCGCTCAACAGGGGCCCACGGTCACTCGGGAAGTGGTAGGCCTCTGATCTTCAGAGGGATTCCTGCTGGAGGCTAGGACCACACGTGGTCCAAAGCACAAGTTCGCAGAACGTTGTCAAGGGGTTGCACTTGACAATAGTGCACGGTACCCAGGGGTCGTGGTTCCTCATCACTCTTGGGGTCCACTGGCGTCAGCTTTGCTGGGGACTCAAGATGGCCTTTGAGAAGTCAGGAAATCCACTTCTTGGGCTGCAGGGACTTCGGACTCCGGCGGGAGCGGCATAGTTTGCAACCGTCGTTTGTAGTTTTTGGTGCCTGCCAAGCAGGGGAGTCACTCCTTGACTCCAAGGGAGATTCTTCAGTCTTCCAAAGGTAGTGGAACGTCGAAGGTCCGGGATTCTTCTTCAGAGCATCGTCCAGGGGTATCTAGTTTGCAATGCACAGGTTCCCCCTCTTATACTAAAAGAAAGGGAGGGACTAGCTCTATGACCCCACCTATGGGAGGGTCAGGGGAGTGGGTGGTTACACCTACTTCCCTTTGTCCAGTTTCGTGCCAGAGCAGGGGCAGGTAGCCCCTGAGCCGGTTTGAACTGGGGTATGCACAGAGGAGCCTTCTGCTCCCCCAGTGCAGGACTTCAAAGCACGCTAAGAGTGCACCCACCCAGCCCCAATACACTAAACCCTGTCTGGGAGGTGGTCACACCCCCTTGGGACAGGATATCTATTGTTGGGCTTCCTCCACTGCGAGTGTTGGTCATCAGCAGGAGGGCAGCCCAGTGTCTGTGACTGGTGGCATCCATTTTGTGATGCCAGGGCTCTGCAGGATTCTACCGCGTTTCCACAGTAGGTACATGTCTATCCCTCTAGAAGGGTGGAATGCTACCCCCGCCGCCAGAACTGGCGGGGGGGTAGTATTCCAAGATGTTTGACACCAAACACGACATGTTTTGATGCAGCCATTCCAAAGTTAGCATTCTACCGCAAGGATATAATGCACTTAAGAGTATATGGTTTAACCGCATCCACAAACAGCCCCAGAGAATGGACTGTGAGAGCTGCAGGGGGGCCCTGCTCAGGCAGAGGCACCCCCTCACATGGAAACTAAGCACCCTGCCCTCAGGATTGATAGGGCCTGCTTTAGGGGTGACTGATAAGTCTCAATGTGTGTGCAGGAGAGATATAGGGGACCTATATCTCAGTGAGGGGTGCTAGCACTTCCTCACCCAGGCTGCAGTAGCAGGCCTGTGGTGTCAGATTTAGTCTGCTTCCCAGGGGTGGCATAATACATGCTTCAGCCCCTGGTAGGCCTGTGAAGTACCTATGCCCTTGGTACCTAAGGTACCATATACTAGGGACTCATAAGGTACCACAGTATCCAATCACTAGTGCACCTAGAGTGCACTCCAAATCGTTTAGAGAGAACAGAGAAGCTGGGGCCCTGATTGGCAGGGTCCCGGCCAGACTATAGCCAGAAACCAGTGTAAACATCAGAAAAAAAGTGGGGGCAACATAAGAGGCAGATCCTACTCTCCTACACAACCCCCCCAAACGCAGGGACACTAAACTAACCTTGACCAGTTGAGTCTTCGTGTTCCAAGTGGAAATACCTTGAGAGTCCATCTGCATTGGCATGTTGGGTCCCAGGTCTATGTTCCACTGTATAGTCCATCCCCTGTAGGGAAATGGACCACCTCAAAAGTTTTGGGTTTTCACCTTTCATCTGTTTAAGCCATAGGAGGGGCGTGTGGTCAGTCTGAACTATGAAGTGAGTGCCAAACAAGTATGGCCTCAGCTTCTTCAGGGCCCACACCACAGCAAAGGCCTCCTCTCTATAGCTGACCAACGTTTCTCTCTAGGGGTCAGCCTTCTGCTAATAAAAGCTACTGGCTGGTCTTGACCTTCATCATTCAGTTGAGACAGTACAGCTCCCACACCCAGCTCAGAAGCATCTGTTTGGACAATGAACTTTTTGGTGTAGTCTGGACTCTGTAAGATGGGGGCAGTGCACATGGCCTGCTTTAGGTCTTCAAATGCCTTCTGACAGCTAGCTGTCCACTGAACCTTTTTGGCATTTTCTTTGAGGTCAGATCATTCAAGGGGGTCACTATAGATCCATATCCCTTGACAAACCTCCTATAGTACCCAGTCAGGCCTAAGAAGGCTCTCACCTGTGTCTGGGTGGTTGGAGCAACCCATTCCATTATGGTTTGGATTTTGCTCTGTAAAGGCTGAACCTGGCCTCCACCTACAAGGTGGCCCAGGTACACAACCTGACTCTGCCCTATCTGGCACTTAGTGGCCTTGATAGTGAGGCCTGCTTTCTGCAGAGCCTCCAAAACATTTCTGAGGTGGACCAGGTGATCCTGCCAGGGGGAACTAAAGACAGCAATATCATCTAGATAAGCTGAGCAATAAGTCTCCATCCCTGCCAGAACTTTATTCACCAACCTCTGAAAAGTGGCAGGTGCATTTTTCAATCCAAAGGGCATCACCACAAAGTGGTAGTGCCCACTAGGGGTCGAAAATGCTGTTTTGGCTTTTGCATCATCAGCTAATCTGATCTGCCAGTAGCCAGCTGTTAGGTCAAATGTACTTAGATACTTGGCTGAGGCCAAAGTATCAATCAGCTCATCTGCCCTTGGTATGGGATAGGCATCAGTCCTAGTGACTGCATTGAGGCCTCTGTAGTCTACACAAAACCTAATTTCTTTCTTACCACCCTGGGTATGAGGTTTGGGCACCAGGACTACTGGGCTAGCCCAAGGGCTATCTGAAGGCTCAATTACGCCTAGCTCCAACATTTTCTGGACTTCAGTCCTGATACAGTCCCTGACATGGTCAGGTTGACTGTAGATTGTACTCTTGACAGGCAGACTGTCTCCAGTGTCCACCTCATGGGTGCACCAGGTAGTCTGACTAGGGGTCAGGCTAAACATATGTCTATACTGTTGCAGAACTTGTCTGCACTCAGTTTGCTGATGGTCAGTGAGGCTGCTTGCCAAAGCAACACCATCTACTGACCCATCATCAGGGTTCTGCGAGAGCAGGTCAGGGATAGGGTCACTCTCCTCCTCTTGGTCCTCATCAGTTGCCATGAGCAAGCCCATGTCAGCCCTGTCAACATATGGCTTTAATCTGTTGACATGGAGCACCCTCAGGGGGCTCCTGGGAGTTCCAAGATTCACCAGGTAGGTGACTTCTCCCTTCTGTTCAACTATTGTATGGGGGCCACTCCACTTGTCCTGGAGGGCTGCTGGGGCCACAGGCTCCAACACCCACACTTTCTGTCCTGGCTGGTACACAGTCAGCACAGCCTTTTGGTCATGCCAAGCTTTTTGCAATTCTTGGCTGGCCTCCAGGTTTTTGGTTGCCTTTTTCATGTATTCGGCCATTTGGGAGCGGAGACCAAGTACATAGTCCATCACATCCTGTTTGGGGAGTTTGAGAGGTAACTCCCAGCCCTCTTTAACCAAACACAATGGACCTCTTACAGGGTGCCCAAACAGAAGCTCAAATGGGCTGTAACCAACCCCCTTCTGTGGAACCTCTCTGTATGCAAACAACAGGCAAGGAAGAAGAAGGTCCCATTTCCGCCTAAGCTTCTCTGGGAGTCCTTTAATCATTCCCTTAAGGGTTTTGTTGAAGCGTTCAACCAAACCATTGCATTGTGGGTGATAGGGAGTGGTGAACTTATAAGTTACACCACACTCCTTCCACATTGCTTTCAGATATCCTGACATGAAGTTAGTACCTCTGTCAGAGATGACCTCCTTTGGGAAACTCACTCTGGAGAAAACTCCAATGAGGGCTCTTGCCACCACAGGGGCTGTGGTGGTCCTCAGGGGAATTGCTTCTGGGTACCTGGTGGCATGATCCACTACCACCAGGATAAACCTGTGCCCAGGTGCAGTTTGAGGGTCAAGGGGACCAACAATGTCAATCCCTACCCTTTCAAAGGGTACCCCCACCACAGGTAGTGGTATCAGGGGGCCTTTGTTGTGCCACCTGCCTTACCACTGGCTTGGCATGTGACACAGGAGCGACAAAACTCCTTTGTGTCCTCTGACATATGTGGCCAATGAAAATGTGGAACAAGCCTGTCCCAGGTCTTGTTTTGGCCCAAGTGACCTGCCAAAGGGATATCATGTGCTAGGGTCAAGAGGAACCCCTAAACTTCTGAGGTATTACCATCCTCCTGGTGGCTCCAGGGGCTGGATCTCTACCCTCAGAATATAGGAGTCCCTCATCCCAATACACTTTATGGGACCCACTAGCACTCCCAGCAGCCTCAGCAGCAGCCTGCTGTCTGAGGGATTCAAGAGAGGGGCAGCACTGTTGCTCCTTACTCAGATCTTCCCTAGAAGGGCCCCCTGCCCCCAAGAACTCAACCTGATCAGGCTCAAGTCCCTCTGGGGCAGTTCCTTCTTCAGGATCTGCTTCACCTCCCTCTGGGGGTGAATCTGTGATCTGAGACAGAGGGGAAGGCACTGCCTTTACCCTACTGCTCCTCCTCTTGGGAAGCATCTGGTCCATTGTTCCAGGATCCAGAGCTGGTTCAGTGTTATGCATTCTTGCTTGTGACCTGGTCACAGCAAATACCTCTGCAGGGATGCCCAATATCTCAGCATGAGTCCATAACTCTACTTCAGACCAGGCTGAAGTCTCTAGATCATTGCCCAATAGACATTCGACAGGGAGGTCTGCACTGACTACAACCTTCTTGAGGCCAGTTACCCCTCCCCAGGAGAAATTCACAACTGCCAGACTATGGTTGGTCCTGACATTGCTTGCATTGGTCACCTGGTACATTTCGCCCAGGATGATCTGTCCAGGGTCCACAAGATCCTCTGCCACCATGGTGACACTAGCACCTGTGTCCCTAAATGCCAAAGCCTGTTTGCCATTTATTACAGGCTGCTGTTTGTATTTGCCCAGATTACTGGGGCTTACTAGGAAGGACATATCAAGGTCTCCATCACAAATCAGCATTGCCTGAGTGGGCACTCTGACTAGGTCAGAGTCCACTTCAGAACCCAGGGTCAACCCTACTACACCTTTATTCTGAGTACCACCTCCACCAGTAGCTGTGCTAGGGGGAACAGTTGCCTTAGGGGCAGGAGTGGTGGTGGTTTGGTCTTTGGACTTGTTACAATCAGAAGTCCAGTGCCCTTTCTGTTTACAGAATTTGCACCAGGGCTTCTTTTGGCCTTTTCCCTTGTTGGATTGTGACTCCCCACCAGATGCAGATTTTTGGGGCCCTTGTGAAGACTTCTGGTCTTTTGACTTATCCCCACCTTTCTCAGAGCCCTTAGGATCTTGCTTCTTGGTGTCACCCCCTTGGTTCTGGGGTTTCTGCCTTACCCTGGTTCTGACCCATTTGTCTGCCTTCTTTCCCAATTCTTGGGGAGAGGTCAGATCTGAGTCCACCAGGTATTGATGCAACAACTGGTTCTGGCAATTATTAAGGATCTGTTCTCTCATCATCAGATTATACAATCCCTTGAAATCAGTAACCCTACTGCCAACCAGCCAACCCTCCAGAGCCTTGGTTGCACAATCTATAAAGTCAGTCCAGTCCTGAGTCTGTGCCTTCTGGGTGTCTCTGAACTTCAACCTGTACTGCTCAGTGGTTAAGCCAAACCCATCTATCAGTGCACTCTTCAGGACTTCATAATTATCAGCATCCTCTTCTCTAACAGTGAGGAGCTTGTCTCTACCTTTGTCTGAAAAGGAGAGCCACAAGATTGCTGCCCACTGCTTTTGGGGGACCTGCTGTACTCTACAGGCCCTCTCCATAGCAGTTATCCACTTGTGGATATCATCCCCACTCTGGTAGGGAGGAACAACCTTGCTCAGGTTCCTATGGTCTGGAATAGATTCTCTGCCTCTAGGGACACTGTTGCTGCCACCAAGGGGTTCTAACCCCTCTCTTCTAGAAGCTCTCTGGATCTCCAGGGCTTCTCTATCCAGTGCCAACTGCTTGGTTCTGAGGGCAACTCTTGCTTCCTCATACTGCAGCAGTTTGCACATTCTGTCAGAGGAGCTCTCTCTTATGGGAAAGTATGAGTTCCTCTGCTGGACAAATTCTCTGCCAGAGTGATAAGAGTGGTCAGATTCCCTGGAAGGGGACCTATGCCTCTCATCCACTCTGTCAGTTCTCTTAGGGAGAATTCCTCTGTCCTTTTCAGGCCCCTTGGAGCCTGGCCCTTCAATCACAGAGTCTTGGTCATTCTGATTTTCATCATCTGACCCAGACACTGTAATTGACCCACCCCCTGATTCAGACCCATTAGCTCCTAGAGCCAATCTAAGATCATCTGCTGTCAGCAGATCTATCAGGTGTAGTGTGGAGGGACTCTGTCCTAGCTTCAGGTGTCTTTCAACACACATGGCTCTCAAGTCAGAGAAAGCCATGTCCTTATACTGAGGCTGAGTGGATCCACTGGTTCCACCCTTTAAGGACATTCTAGTGTTGTGCAGTGTTGTACTACCTACACTAGTTTGTGGCCTACTGATACTAGCTTGAGCTGTAGAAAGGGTGTGCTATCCCTTGGCACACAGCTCTAAGTTCAGTAGAACTTATTGATACTAAGCTTGATTTTATATGTACCTTAAGTACCTATAGTGGTTTTCAGTTAGTAATTCAAATAGAGATTTCCTGGTAAAACAATAGCAAGCTGGAATCCCACCGCTGCCACCAATGTGAGAAGTTGGCCTGGTATATGCTGTTCACTAATTAAAGTGGACACCTTGCACCAGTACAATTCGACTCTTATGGTAGATAGGTTTAAGACAACCTTTAAAGAAAGCTATCCTAGTGGTAGCTGTGGAGAGCAGCCTTCAGGCTAAGTCTTGAAGGAATGTAAAGCAGCTTGTTTTACCACATAATCTCTTGAATCACCAAATGAAAAGACACCACACAGGTATATATATCAAATATATATGTATTTATTAATAAACAACTCTCTACTAATCTCTTTATGAGATTAGAAGCCAGGAACATATGTACAAATCAAATATTATCAAAATAAGTTTAACACAATCGAATATCACAATCTTAGTTTGGCTAGACCTAGGTCTAGGGCATCTAGAATCGAGGGACCCCCAAGAACCACCCCAGGTAGTTGTAGGAGACCCACAGGGGACGGACGCGGTGTCCTGGCACCGGTGCGAGTCCTGTACGAGTCTATGCGAACAGACGCGATTGAGATTTCAATGTTAAAGGTCCCTTGCGTGTTCGAGGCGAACACACCGATCGGTCCTTGTACGAGTCGAAGGACGCGGTTATAGATAGAGTTGCAAGGGAGTTGGACGCGGTGTGTCTAACACAGACGCGAACCATGTACGAGTCAGCGCGGTAGTCGCACTTGGAAAGTAAGAGTTTTAGGGCACTTCTAGGGTAGCTACAAGCAAGTCACTTACAGGGTAAGTAGTTCTAGGGCCCACACCCACAGGAGCACCGTAGTGCTGAAGTTACCTCACCCAGGGGAGCCGGGTGCATAGGTGTTCTTTGGTGTCGGGTGGCGGCGTCGTTTTCAATGGGAGCCAGTGAAGACTTGCTGCTTGCGGCGACAGGAGAAGTGTCCGGAGGAATCCAAGCCTGGATTCAGAAGATGGAAGGGAGAACACCCACTACAACGCATGCGTTATGTCGCATGCGTTTACGTCGCAAGCGTTACAACGCAAGCGACGCTACGACGCGGCCCATTACGCCGCGTACCATTACATCGCATGCGCATTTAAAACGCATACGCTTTTAAATCGTATGTGGTGTAATGGACGCGAGGCGGGCGGCACGGACGAGCACCGGGACAGAGGCGGAGGAGCACCGGGACAACGCGAGGAGAAAGAGGTAAGGGGGATTATGCTTAGACTGTAGTGTTTAGGGTTTAGGGCAGTGTCTGGAGATTGTGCTTACAGTGTAGTGTTTAGGGCAGTGTCTGGTGGTCGTAGTGTAGGGCAGTGTGTTAGGGTTTAGGGCAGTGTCTGGAGATTGTGCTTACAGTGTAGTGTTTAGGGTTTAGGGCAGTGTCTGGTGGTCGTAGTATAGGGCAGTGTGTAAGGCGTACTGTATTAGGGTTTAGGGAAGTTTTGGGTACTTTTTTAGGCTTTAGGGTAGTGTGTGTTATGTAGGGCAGTGTGTTAAGCGTAGCGTATTAGGTCTTAGGGCTCAGGGGAGTGTGGGGTACTTTTTTAGGCTTTAGGGTAGTGTGTTATGTAGGGGGGTATTTGGGGGGAAATCGCGATGTTAAAGCATGCGGAGTGTTTGTGTGCGTTGTAAATGTGTTTTGCATGCATTTCAATACGCAAGCGAAGTAATGGTTTGCGTGGTGAAAACTTGCATTGCAAATCTGCATGCGATGTAAAGGCGCCGATGTAAAGGTATGCGATGTTATCGTTTGCGATGTAGCATCATACATCCGATGGAAGACCTGAAAGCAGAGGGGACAGTGTTCAAAGTCACTTGGCAGTGATTCGGGGCAAGGAAGATGGATGCCCACCGTCGTCGCAAGATTCAGGTCATTCACAGGTGCCTTGACTCTTCAGCCACGAGGTCCAGGAGGCGTCGACGACAACCAGGAGCTAGATTCTGCGTGTCCCTCAATGTCTGCAGCTTACTGCACTGTCGCCGACTCGATTGGAGACAACAAGCCTTGGTAACAGCAAGTCTTGGGGAAAGTGTAAAAAGTCAATGGCGCAGACCAGCAAGGTCTGAGGGTCTCACCCAGCGAGGGTAAGTCAGGGCAGGCCTGGAGCAACCAGGGGAGCCCTTTGGTTCTGTAGGAAAGCCTTCAGGGGACCCACAAGCCGGCTGGCAAGGGATTGCAAAGACGCCTTGGGAGTATTCGCTCAACAGGGGCCCACGGTCACTCGAGAAGTGGTAGGCCTCTGATCTTCAGAGGGATTCCTGCTGGAGGCTAGGACCACACGTGGTCCAAAGTACAAGTTCGCAGATCGTTGTCAAGGGGTTGCACTTGACAATAGTGCACGGTACCCAGAGGTCGTGGTTCCTCATCACTCTTGGAGTCCACTGGCCTCAGCTTTGCTGGGGACTCAAGATGGCCTTTGAGAAGTCAGGAAATCCACTTCTTGGGCTGCAGGGACTTCGGACTCCGGCGGGAGCGGCATAGTTTGCAACCATCGTTTGTAGTTTTTGGTGCCTGCCAAGCAGGGGAGTCACTCCTTGACTCCAAGGGAGATTCTTCAGTCTTCCAAAGGTAGTGGAACGTCGAAGGTCCGGGATTCTTCTTCAGAGCATCGTCCAGGGGTATCTAGTTTGCAATGCACAGGTTCCCCCTCTTATACTAAAAGAAAGGGAGGGACTAGCTCTATGACCCCACCTATGGGAGGGTCAGGGGAGTGGGTGGTTACACCTACTTCCCTTTGTCCAGTTTCGTGCCAGAGCAGGGGCAGGTAGCCCCTGAGCCGGTTTGAACTGGGGTATGCACAGAGGAGCCTTCTGCTCCCCCAGTGCAGGACTTCAAAGCACGCTAAGAGTGCACCCACCCAGCCCCAATACACTAAACCCTGTCTGGGAGGTGGTCACACCCCTTGGGACAGGATATCTATTGTTGGGCTTCCTCCACTGCGAGTGTTGGTCATCAGCAGGAGGGCAGCCCAGTGTCTGTGACTGGTGGCATCCATTTTGTGATGCCAGGGCTCTGCAGGATTCTACCGCGTTTCCACAGTAGGTACATGTCTATCCCTCTAGAAGGGTGGAATGCTACCCCCGCCGCCAGAACTGGCGGGGGGTAGTATTCCAAGATGTTTGACACCAAACACGACATGTTTTGATGCAGCCATTCCAAAGTTAGCATTCTACCGCGAGGATATAATGCACTTAAGAGTATATGGTTTAACCGCATCCACAAACAGCCCCAGAGAATGGACTGTGAGAGCTGCAGGGGGGCCCTGCTCAGGCAGAGGCACCCCCTCACATGGAAACTAAGCACCCTGCCCTCAGGATTGATAGGGCCTGCTTTAGGGGTGACTGATAAGTCTCAATGTGTGTGCAGGAGAGATATAGGGGACCTATATCTCAGTGAGGAGTGCTAGCACTTCCTCACCCAGGCTGCAGTAGCAGGCCTGTGGTGTCAGATTTAGTCTGCTTCCCAGGGGTGGCATAATACATGCTTCAGCCCCTGGTAGGCCTGTGAAGTACCTATGCCCTTGGTACCTAAGGTACCATATACTAGGGACTCATAAGGTACCACAGTATCCAATCACTAGTGCACCTAGAGTGCACTCCAAATCGTTTAGAGAGAACAGAGAAGCTGGGGCCCTGATTGGCAGGGTCCCGGCCAGACTATAGCCAGAAACCAGTGTAAACATCAGAAAAAAAGTGGGGGCAACATAAGAGGCAGATCCTACTCTCCTACACAACCCCCCCAAACGCAGGGACACTAAACTAACCTTGACCAGTTGAGTCTTCGTGTTCCAAGTGGAAATACCTTGAGAGTCCATCTGCATTGGCATGTTGGGTCCCAGGTCTATGTTCCACTGTATAGTCCATCCCCTGTAGGGAAATGGACCACCTCAAAAGTTTTGGGTTTTCACCTTTCATCTGTTTAAGCCATAGGAGGGGCGTGTGGTCAGTCTGAACTATGAAGTGAGTGCCAAACAAGTATGGCCTCAGCTTCTTCAGGGCCCACACCACAGCAAAGGCCTCCCTCTCTATAGCTGACCAACGTTTCTCTCTAGGGGTCAGCCTTCTGCTAATAAAAGCTACTGGCTGGTCTTGACCTTCATCATTCAGTTGAGACAGTACAGCTCCCACACCCAGCTCAGAAGCATCTGTTTGGACAATGAACTTTTTGGTGTAGTCTGGACTCTGTAAGATGGGGGCAGTGCACATGGCCTGCTTTAGGTCTTCAAATGCCTTCTGACAGCTAGCTGTCCACTGAACCTTTTTTGGCATTTTCTTTGAGGTCAGATCATTCAAGGGGTCACTATAGATCCATATCCCTTGACAAACCTCCTATAGTACCCAGTCAGGCCTAAGAAGGCTCTCACCTGTGTCTGGGTGGTTGGAGCAACCCATTCCATTATGGTTTGGATTTTGCTCTGTAAAGGCTGAACCTGGCCTCCACCTACAAGGTGGCCCAGGTACACAACCTGACTCTGCCCTATCTGGCACTTAGTGGCCTTGATAGTGAGGCCTGCTTTCTGCAGAGCCTCCAAAACATTTCTGAGGTGGACCAGGTGATCCTGCCAGGGGGAACTAAAGACAGCAATATCATCTAGATAAGCTGAGCAATAAGTCTCCATCCCTGCCAGAACTTTATTCACCAACCTCTGAAAAGTGGCAGGTGCATTTTTCAATCCAAAGGGCATCACCACAAAGTGGTAGTGCCCACTAGGGGTCGAAAATGCTGTTTTGGCTTTTGCATCATCAGCTAATCTGATCTGCCAGTAGCCAGCTGTTAGGTCAAATGTACTTAGATACTTGGCTGAGGCCAAAGTATCAATCAGCTCATCTGCCCTTGGTATGGGATAGGCATCAGTCCTAGTGACTGCATTGAGGCCTCTGTAGTCTACACAAAACCTAATTTCTTTCTTACCACCCTGGGTATGAGGTTTGGGCACCAGGACTACTGGGCTAGCCCAAGGGCTATCTGAAGGCTCAATTACGCCTAGCTCCAACATTTTCTGGACTTCAGTCCTGATACAGTCCCTGACATGGTCAGGTTGACTGTAGATTGTACTCTTGACAGGCAGACTGTCTCCAGTGTCCACCTCATGGGTGCACCAGGTAGTCTGACTAGGGGTCAGGCTAAACATATGTCTATACTGTTGCAGAACTTGTCTGCACTCAGTTTGCTGATGGTCAGTGAGGCTGCTTGCCAAAGCAACACCATCTACTGACCCATCATCAGGGTTCTGCGAGAGCAGGTCAGGGATAGGGTCACTCTCCTCCTCCTGGTCCTCATCAGTTGCCTTGAGCAAGCCCATGTCAGCCCTGTCAACATATGGCTTTAATCTGTTGACATGGAGCACCCTCAGGGGGCTCCTGGGAGTTCCAAGATTCACCAGGTAGGTGACTTCTCCCTTCTGTTCAACTATTGTATGGGGGCCACTCCACTTGTCCTGGAGGGCTGCTGGGGCCACAGGCTCCAACACCCACACTTTCTGTCCTGGCTGGTACACAGTCAGCACAGCCTTTGGTCATGCCAAGCTTTTTGCAATTCTTGGCTGGCCTCCAGGTTTTTGGTTGCCTTTTTCATGTATTCGGCCATTTGGGAGCGGAGACCAAGTACATAGTCCATCACATCCTGTTTGGGGAGTTTGAGAGGTAACTCCCAGCCCTCTTTAACCAAACACAATGGACCTCTTACAGGGTGCCCAAACAGAAGCTCAAATGGGCTGTAACCAACCCCTTCTGTGGAACCTCTCTGTATGCAAACAACAGGCAAGGAAGAAGAAGGTCCCATTTCCGCCTAAGCTTCTCTGGGAGTCCTTTAATCATTCCCTTAAGGGTTTTGTTGAAGCGTTCAACCAAACCATTGCATTGTGGGTGATAGGGAGTGGTGAACTTATAAGTTACACCACACTCCTTCCACATTGCTTTCAGATATCCTGACATGAAGTTAGTACCTCTGTCAGAGATGACCTCCTTTGGGAAACTCACTCTGGAGAAAACTCCAATGAGGGCTCTTGCCACCACAGGGGCTGTGGTGGTCCTCAGGGGAATTGCTTCTGGGTACCTGGTGGCATGATCCACTACCACCAGGATAAACCTGTGCCCAGGTGCAGTTTGAGGGTCAAGGGGACCAACAATGTCAATCCCTACCCTTTCAAAGGGTACCCCCACCACAGGTAGTGGTATCAGGGGGCCTTTGTTGTGCCACCTGCCTTACCACTGGCTTGGCATGTGACACAGGAGCGACAAAACTCCTTTGTGTCCTCTGACATATGTGGCCAATGAAAATGTGGAACAAGCCTGTCCCAGGTCTTGTTTTGGCCCAAGTGACCTGCCAAAGGGATATCATGTGCTAGGGTCAAGAGGAACCCCTAAACTTCTGAGGTATTACCATCCTCCTGGTGGCTCCAGGGGCTGGATCTCTACCCTCAGAATATAGGAGTCCCTCATCCCAATACACTTTATGGGACCCACTAGCACTCCCAGCAGCCTCAGCAGCAGCCTGCTGTCTGAGGGATTCAAGAGAGGGGCAGCACTGTTGCTCCTTACTCAGATCTTCCCTAGAAGGGCCCCCTGCCCCCAAGAACTCAACCTGATCAGGCTCAAGTCCCTCTGGGGCAGTTCCTTCTTCAGGATCTGCTTCACCTCCCTCTGGGGGTGAATCTGTGATCTGAGACAGAGGGGAAGGCACTGCCTTTACCCTACTGCTCCTCCTCTTGGGAAGCATCTGGTCCATTGTTCCAGGATCCAGAGCTGGTTCAGTGTTATGCATTCTTGCTTGTGACCTGGTCACAGCAAATACCTCTGCAGGGATGCCCAATATCTCAGCATGAGTCCATAACTCTACTTCAGACCAGGCTGAAGTCTCTAGATCATTGCCCAATAGACATTCGACAGGGAGGTCTGCACTGACTACAACCTTCTTGAGGCCAGTTACCCCTCCCCAGGAGAAATTCACAACTGCCAGACTATGGTTGGTCCTGACATTGCTTGCATTGGTCACCTGGTACATTTCGCCCAGGATGATCTGTCCAGGGTCCACAAGATCCTCTGCCACCATGGTGACACTAGCACCTGTGTCCCTAAATGCCAAAGCCTGTTTGCCATTTATTACAGGCTGCTGTTTGTATTTGCCCAGATTACTGGGGCTTACTAGGAAGGACATATCAAGGTCTCCATCACAAATCAGCATTGCCTGAGTGGGCACTCTGACTAGGTCAGAGTCCACTTCAGAACCCAGGGTCAACCCTACTACACCTTTATTCTGAGTACCACCTCCACCAGTAGCTGTGCTAGGGGGAACAGTTGCCTTAGGGGCAGGAGTGGTGGTGGTTTGGTCTTTGGACTTGTTACAATCAGAAGTCCAGTGCCCTTTCTGTTTACAGAATTTGCACCAGGGCTTCTTTTGGCCTTTTCCCTTGTTGGATTGTGACTCCCCACCAGATGCAGATTTTTGGGGCCCTTGTGAAGACTTCTGGTCTTTTGACTTATCCCCACCTTTCTCAGAGCCCTTAGGATCTTGCTTCTTGGTGTCACCCCCTTGGTTCTGGGGTTTCTGCCTTACCCTGGTTCTGACCCATTTGTCTGCCTTCTTTCCCAATTCTTGGGGAGAGGTCAGATCTGAGTCCACCAGGTATTGATGCAACAACTGGTTCTGGCAATTATTAAGGATCTGTTCTCTCATCATCAGATTATACAATCCCTTGAAATCAGTAACCCTACTGCCAACCAGCCAACCCTCCAGAGCCTTGGTTGCACAATCTATAAAGTCAGTCCAGTCCTGAGTCTGTGCCTTCTGGGTGTCTCTGAACTTCAACCTGTACTGCTCAGTGGTTAAGCCAAACCCATCTATCAGTGCACTCTTCAGGACTTCATAATTATCAGCATCCTCTTCTCTAACAGTGAGGAGCTTGTCTCTACCTTTGTCTGAAAAGGAGAGCCACAAGATTGCTGCCCACTGCTTTTGGGGGACCTGCTGTACTCTACAGGCCCTCTCCATAGCAGTTATCCACTTGTGGATATCATCCCCACTCTGGTAGGGAGGAACAACCTTGCTCAGGTTCCTATGGTCTGGAATAGATTCTCTGCCTCTAGGGACACTGTTGCTGCCACCAAGGGGTTCTAACCCCTCTCTTCTAGAAGCTCTCTGGATCTCCAGGGCTTCTCTATCCAGTGCCAACTGCTTGGTTCTGAGGGCAACTCTTGCTTCCTCATACTGCAGCAGTTTGCACATTCTGTCAGAGGAGCTCTCTCTTATGGGAAAGTATGAGTTCCTCTGCTGGACAAATTCTCTGCCAGAGTGATAAGAGTGGTCAGATTCCCTGGAAGGGGACCTATGCCTCTCATCCACTCTGTCAGTTCTCTTAGGGAGAATTCCTCTGTCCTTTTCAGGCCCCTTGGAGCCTGGCCCTTCAATCACAGAGTCTTGGTCATTCTGATTTTCATCATCTGACCCAGACACTGTAATTGACCCACCCCCTGATTCAGACCCATTAGCTCCTAGAGCCAATCTAAGATCATCTGCTGTCAGCAGATCTATCAGGTGTAGTGTGGAGGGACTCTGTCCTAGCTTCAGGTGTCTTTCAACACACATGGCTCTCAAGTCAGAGAAAGCCATGTCCTTATACTGAGGCTGAGTGGATCCACTGGTTCCACCCTTTAAGGACATTCTAGTGTTGTGCAGTGTTGTACTACCTACACTAGTTTGTGGCCTACTGATACTAGCTTGAGCTGTAGAAAGGGTGTGCTATCCCTTGGCACACAGCTCTAAGTTCAGTAGAACTTATTGATACTAAGCTTGATTTTATATGTACCTTAAGTACCTATAGTGGTTTTCAGTTAGTAATTCAAATAGAGATTTCCTGGTAAAACAATAGCAAGCTGGAATCCCACCGCTGCCACCAATGTGAGAAGTTGGCCTGGTATATGCTGTTCACTAATTAAAGTGGACACCTTGCACCAGTACAATTCGACTCTTATGGTAGATAGGTTTAAGACAACCTTTAAAGAAAGCTATCCTAGTGGTAGCTGTGGAGAGCAGCCTTCAGGCTAAGTCTTGAAGGAATGTAAAGCAGCTTGTTTTACCACATAATCTCTTGAATCACCAAATGAAAAGACACCACACAGGTATATATATCAAATATATATGTATTTATTAATAAACAACTCTCTACTAATCTCTTTATGAGATTAGAAGCCAGGAACATATGTACAAATCAAATATTATCAAAATAAGTTTAACACAATCGAATATCACAATCTTAGTTTGGCTAGACCTAGGTCTAGGGCATCTAGAATCGAGGGACCCCCAAGAACCACCCCAGGTAGTTGTAGGAGACCCACAGGGGACGGACGCGGTGTCCTGGCACCGGTGCGAGTCCTGTACGAGTCTATGCGAACAGACGCGATTGAGATTTCAATGTTAAAGGTCCCTTGCGTGTTCGAGGCGAACACACCGATCGGTCCTTGTACGAGTCGAAGGACGCGGTTATAGATAGAGTTGCAAGGGAGTTGGACGCGGTGTGTCTAACACAGACGCGAACCATGTACGAGTCAGCGCGGTAGTCGCACTTGGAAAGTAAGAGTTTTAGGGCACTTCTAGGGTAGCTACAAGCAAGTCACTTACAGGGTAAGTAGTTCTAGGGCCCACACCCACAGGAGCACCGTAGTGCTGAAGTTACCTCACCCAGGGAGCCGGGTGCATAGGTGTTCTTTGGTGTCGGGTGGCGGCGTCGTTTTCAATGGGAGCCAGTGAAGACTTGCTGCTTGCGGCGACAGGAGAAGTGTCCGGAGGAATCCAAGCCTGGATTCAGAAGATGGAAGACCTGAAAGCAGAGGTGACAGTGTTCAAAGTCACTTGGCAGTGACTCGGGGCAAGGAAGATGGATGCCCACCGTCGTCGCAAAATTCAGGTCGTTCACGGGTGCCTTGACTCTTCAGCCACGAGGTCCAGGAGGTGTCGATGACAACCAAGAGCTGGATTCGGCGTGGCCCTCAATGTCTGCAGCTTACTGCAGTGTTGGCGACTCGATTGGAGCCAACAAGCCTTAGTAACAGCAAGTCTTGGGGAAAGTTTAAAAAGTCAATGGCGCAGACCAGCAAGGTCTGAGGGACTCACCCAGCGAAGGTAAGTCAGGGCAGGCCTGGAGCAACTAGGGGAGCCCTTTGGTTCTGTAGGAAAGCCTTCAGGGGACCCACAAGCTGGCTGGCAAGGGATTGCGAAGACGCCTCAGGAGGATTCGCTCAACAGGGGCCCACGGTCACTCGGGACGTGGTAGGCCTCTGATCTTCGGAGGGATTCCTGCTGGAGGCTCGGACCACATGTGGTCTAAAGCACAAATTCGTAGAACGTTGTGAAGGGGTTGCACTTGACAATAGTGCACGGTACCCAGGGGTCGCAGTTCCTCATCACTCTTGGGGTCCACTGGCCTCAGCTTCGCTGGGGACTCACGATGGCCTTTGTGAAGTCAGGAAATCCACTTCTTGGGCTGCAGGGACTTCGGACTCCGGCGGGAGCGGCATAGTTTGCAACCATCGTTTGTAGTTTTTGGTGCCTGCCAAGCAGGGGAGTCACTCCTTGACTCCAAGGGAGATTCTTCAGTCTTCCAAAGGTAGTGGAACGTCGAAGGTCTGGGATTCTTCTTCAGAGCATCGTCCAGGGGTATCTAGTTTGCAATGCACAGGTTCCCCCTCTTATACTAAAAGAAAGGGAGGGACTAGCTCTATGACCCCACCTATGGGAGGGTCAGGGGAGTGGGTGGTTACACCTACTTCCCTTTGTCCAGTTTCATGCCAGAGCAGGGGCAGGTAGCCCCTGAGCCGGTTTGAACTGGGGTATGCACAGAGGAGCCTTCTGCTCCCCCAGTGCAGGACTTCAAAGCACGCTAAGAGTGCACCCACCCAGCCCCAATACACTAAACCATGTCTGGGAGGTGGTCACACCCCCTTGGGACAGGATATTTATTGTTGGGCTTCCTCCACTGCGAGTGTTGGTCATCAGCAGGAGGGCAGCCCAGTGTCTGTGACTGGTGGCATCCATTTTGTGATGCCAGGGCTCTGCAGGATTCTACCGCGTTTCCACAGTAGGTACATATCTATCCCTCTAGAAGGGTGGAATGCTACCCCCGCCGCCAGAACTGGCGGGGGGGGGTAGTATTCCAAGATGTTTGACACCAAACACGACATGTTTTGATGCAGCCATTCCAAAGTTAGCATTCTACCACGAGGATATAATGCACTTAAGAGTATATGGTTTAACCGCATCCACAAACAGCCCCAGAGAATGGACTCTGAGAGCTTCAGGGGGGCCCTGCTCAGGCAGAGGCACCCCCTCACATGTAAACTAAGCACCCTGCCCTCAGGATTGATAGGGCCTGCTTTAGGGGTGACTGATAAGTCTCAATGTGTGTGCAGGAGAGATATAGGGGACCTATATCTCAGTGAGGGGTGCTAGCACTTCCTCACCCAGGCTGCAGTAGCAGGCCTGTGGTGTCAGATTTAGTCTGCTTCCCAGGGGTGGCATAATACATGCTTCAGCCCCTGGTAGGCCTGTGAAGTACCTATGCCCTTGGTACCTAAGGTACCATATACTAGGGACTCATAAGGTACCACAGTATCCAATCACTAGTGCACCTAGAGTGCACTCCAAATCGTTTAGAGAGAACAGAGAGGCTGGGGCCCTGATTGGCAGGGTCCCAGCCAGACTATAGCCAGAAACCAGTGTAAACATCAGAAAAAAAGTGGGGGCAACATAAGAGCAGATCCTACTCTCCTACAGTGATTATCAGAATCTTAAACAGAACTCTTTTATGGATATGCAGCCAGTGTAGTGTTTCTAGGGCCGCCGATGCAGATGACCTCCTAGGCCATTTCAGCACTAGACGTGCTGCTGTGTGTTGGACCATTTGGAGTTTGTGTAAGACTGACTTGTTGGCCCCTGCATAAAGGCTGTTGCAGTAGTCCAATCTAGACGTGATTAAGGCCACAGCAACTGCCTGTCTAGCTGAGATGAGAAGCAGATCGAAAAAAAACATTTTTGAGTGCTTTTATGATATGAAAGCAGGCTCCAGCATCTGCCAGTGATTGCTGTTTGAAGGATAGTGTGTCATCGAATTTGGTTCCCAGATTTCTGACCACTTTCACTGTGTTTGGAGGAGGGGAGGTGTCATCTGGCCACCATATATTGGGAGAGGAGGTGTTCCCTTGTCCTAGTGGTAGTATTTCCGTCTTTTCAGAGTTGCACTTTAGATGGTTGGTTTTCATCCATTGAAAAGTAGCAGTGAGACATAAGCGGAAATTTTCTTCCGCCTGTGTGGTATTTTTGTCCAGGACCAGGATTAACTGCGTATCGTCCGCATATAAGATGGTCTCTATGTTAAAGGACGATATCAGACTGATCAGCGGGGCCATGTAGGCATTAAAGAGCATCGGACTAAGGATGGGCCCCTGAGGGACACCAGAGAGCAGGGGTTTTTCTTTTGACTTGTATTGACCAAGGGTGATGACCTGTCTGTGGTTCTGTAAGAACCCTTTAAGCCAGGCCAGGGCTATGTGCGAGATGCCGTAAGATTCGAGACGGTCTAGAAGGATGACATGTGAAACCGTGTCGAATGCGGCCGATAGATCTAATAAAACCAGAACTGCATTCTTTCCTTGATCAAGGGCAGCTTTGAGAGATTCAGTCGTGTACAGTAGAGCTGATTCTATCGAGTGCTGGGATCTGAAACCAGATTGGTTAGAGTGTAAGATATTTGCTTCTTCCAGGTAGGTTGTGAGTTGGGTGTTAACAAGTTTTTAAGTGATCTTGCTAAGGCATGGTAGTAGGGAAATAGGTCGAAGGTTGGAGAGGGTAGAGGGGTCCGCAAGTTGTTTCTTTTGTAGCGGCTTAACTGCTGCGAGCTTCCATTCTATAGGGATCTTTGCTGATGACAGGGAGGCATTAATTATTTCGTTTATAATTGGATTTGCGGTATCGATTATGGTGTGTAAGATCGAGGGAGGACAGGGGTCGAAGGGGGAGCCCGATTTGATAGCGAGAATCGCCTGGCAAGATTGGTCAAGGCTAATCGGCTTATATGTTTGTAGAGTTGGTCTGTCTTTGCCTAAGGCGGCGTTGTTGTTAGTGGAGGGACAAAGGGGTAAAGTGAAATCTTGTTGTAATGTTTGAACTTTCTGTTCAAAATAGTCTGCTGCTATCGCAAAGAGACTGTGAGGGGGGGATCTCTTGTTGCAGTGATTTTGGGTTGGTAAGAGCGTTAACTATCTTAAAGATGGGTTTTTGATTTGAGTTAGCCATTTTAAGCACTTCCGTATAGTAGGCTTTTTTGGCTATTTTAATCTGAAAGTGGTAGTTTTTGAGAGCCGTTTTGAATTTACTTAGTTCGGTCTGCTCATAGTTCAGTCACCATCTGCGTTCTAGGGTCATACAATGGATTTGTATTTCTTTCAGGGTTTGAGTGTACCATGGGGCGGAGGGTTTCTTTTGAGGATGGCTGTTTTGTGGGCCTGGAGATGCAAAACGGTCCCTCAGGGTATATATCCACTGCGCGAAAAGTTGGTTGTCTACTGTAGGATCTCCAGACAGATTTGGTCTGCAAGCTAATGAAGCTCGATGTAAGTCAGGGTGAGCTGTCATCTCCTTCCACCTAGGCTTAGCTTGTTGGGAGGGCAGGGTGTGCCCCTTAGTGTTTGGCATGTGCTGAGATCTGATTTCTAAGGAGATCAGCTTATGGTCAGTCCAGGTTAGGTTAACTGGGGCCTTGACTGTGAGGGTTTTGAGGTTGGAGCAAATACTGTCTAGCGTGTGGCCAGCGTTGTGAGTAGCGGAAGAAATCTACTGCTCTAGGCCGGGTGTGTCCATGATTTCCTTGAAATTTATTGCCCCCGGGTCGTTGACTGTGTCAAGGTGGATATTAATATCTCCTAACAAGGTAAAGTTGGAGAATCTAAGGGGAAGTGAGCTCGCAATGTCTCCAATACTGTCCAAATAGGCTTTCTAGGGACCCGGTGGGCGGCAAAGTAGAGCTCCTGCAAAAGCGAAGTGTTAGAACTGGGGGTCTCTAGTTGGCAGAGGTAGGTACCTTTGTCCAAATAGGGACCCTTGCTTCTAGTCAGGGTAAGGGGGTACACTCCTGAAATAACCCCTGCTCACCCCCTTGGTAGCTTGGCACGAGCAGACAGGCTTAGTTCAGAGGCAGTGTGTAAAGCATTTGTGAACACATACAGTAATCCAGTGACAACACTACAAATGGACACCACACAGGTTGTATTATAAAAATAAGTATCTTTAATATAGATTTACCACAAGACCATAAACGACAAAAATAATCCACAATACTGTACTTTAAAGATGGTAGAATTAGCTTGAGTCTCTTAAAATGGAAAAGCGACACTTTGAGTTCAATGTACCTTAAGATGCGTAACGCAAGGCAACGAAAGTGTTGTAGGGAAGGTGATGCAGTAGTCCCTTACACGCAAGGACGGTGATGCGTTGAAGATCTGGTGCAAAGAAACAAAGTGGCGTCTTCTTGGTGTTGCGACAACGAAGGGGTGATGCGTGCACACCCGACGGCCGTGCGGCGATTTTGATGAATCTTTGGAGCCGCGACAGGCCCTGCGACATGCTTCCCTGGCAATGCGACGGCGTCTGATGCGAGGTCGACGATCTTCTCCTGGGATGCGGGGCACCTCGTGTTGCGATGCGTCGGCGTCTGATGCGAGGTCGATGCTCTGCCCCGGGGATGCGACGGCGTCTGATGCGACGGCGACACTTTTCTCCGGTGCTGCGAGGCGCTTCGAAGGATGCGAGGGTGTCAGCGGCGCGCTTCTTCGGGGATGGGCTGGCATCTGCTGCGACGTCGACACTCTTCTCCGGCGATGCGAGAAGCAGCGGCTGCGGCGACACGCTTCTTCGTCTTGAGTCGCGCTTCCAGCTCCCAGCGACACGCAAGTGTGTCAGAAGGTCCAAATTCCCAGCAAGGGAATACAGGGGAGCTGGTGGGTGAAGTCTGTTGTCCCTGAGACTTCAGCAGGAGGCAAGCTCTGAAATCAAGCCCTTGGAGATCCTTCACAAGTTGATGAAAGTACACACAAAGTTCCCTTCTCCTTTCTTTGGCAGTCAGGCAACCACTGCAGGCAGATCCCTCTAGCTTAGGGATAGTCTTCTCCTCAGTTTCTTCTTGGTTCTGCTCCTCAGCAAAGGTTTCTTCTTGTTTCCCAAAAGTGATCTAATTTCCTAGGGGTCTGGGTCCCCTTTTTATACACCTTTTCTCTTTGTTCTCTGAAGGCAGAGAGGCCTTTGCCTAGTCCAAAACCAGTTCTGGTCAGTCCTGGAGCCCTTTGTTTACAGGACTCCTTCTTTCCTTTCAGAATGTGGGGCAGAGTGCTCAGCCGCCCGGCAGGAGGGGGAGCCAGCATTGTGGAAGGCAGGCACAGCCCTATTCAGACACAGGTGCAACTCCTCCCTCCACTCTGGATGCAGATCTCTCTATTCAGCCCTGTGCTGACTCACCCTGTCTCCTGGAGTCCCCCAGCCCCTGTCACTCACAAACCCAGACAAGGAATACACAATCTAGCAGAGTCAGGCTTGGAAGTTTAGGCAAGAAAATACCTACTTTCTAAAAGTGGTATTTTCAAACACAGAATGTTAAAACCAACTTCACTAAAAGATGTATTTTATCATTCTGAGTTCAGGCATACTAAATTCGTTTTTCTACCATGTTCCCTGGGTCAGTTAGGATTATAAGGTGTAATAATCAAACTGCCCATTCTGGCCTATGGGGAACAGGTAGCCTTGCAATAGTGAAAAACGAAAATGGCTGTAGTTCACTATTTGGACATGCCACACACACCAGGGCATGTCCTACCTTATACTTACAATGCACCCTGCCCTAGGGCCTACTTTAGGGGTGACCAACATGCAGTAAAGGGAAGGTTTAGGGCCTGGTAAGTGGGTGCACTCACCAAGTCGACATGGCACCCTAGGCTGCACACAGGCTCTGCAATGGCAGGCCTGAGACACATTTTACAAGCTGCTTCTGTGGGTGGCACAACCAGTCCTGCAAGCCCACCAGCAGCATTGGATTTACCAGCCCTGGGCACACTCAGTGCACTGTACTAGGGACTGACAAGTAAACCAATCATCCAATCATGGAGTCACTAATCCATACATCAATTTGCAATAGGGAGAGCATATGCACTTTAGCACTGATTAGCAGTGGTGAAGTGCCCAGAGTCATAAAACAGCCAACAACAGGTCAGAAAAAATATAGGAGGAAGGCAAAAAGTTCAGGGATGACCCTGCAAAAAGGGCCAAGTCCAACATGAAGGAGTCCTCTAATTGGAAGCAGAAACTGATGCCCTCTGCTCCTTTGAGATCTGGTAATTGGGATACTGAACACTTCAATGAGCTACGGTAAATAATTGCCAGGCCTCCCCCACGTTGTTCTGGTCTATCTAATCTATGAATGAGGTAACCGGGGGGGGAGGGCACTGACTTGGCTTCTTGGAACTGAGAGAGTGCATCTGTCGTGCTCCAGCTTCAGCCTGATTACAACAAAGCGTTTCGCTGTTCTGCCATGAAATGGAGGGCTGTGCTCTTTCTGCATTCATCCGACACACGGAGGTGCCCGTAGACCAGTGGCCTATTTCTCAGCTACATTAGATCCTGTAGCTTCAGCGTTGAACGGATGTCTCAAATCCGTTGCTGCAACGGGTATGAATATTAAGCAATGTGAAAGCATTGTGGGTCATCCACTTACTGTATGTGTACCACATTCAGTTGAACTCTGGATGACGAGAACCAAAACACAGCATATGACTAATAACAGGCTAACAAGATATGAACAAGTGCTGCTTGCAGCAGAAAATGTTACACTGAAGCACTGTTTTGTGTTCAAACTAGCTACCTTGTTGCCTGTTCCAAATGCTGATGGGGAAGACTGTGAAGACCATGACTGTCTGGATGTTATTGGGCTTTGCACGAAGCCGAGACCTGACATTGTTAACGAACCATTGTTTGAGCCCTATCAAGTCCTTTTTGTTGATGATTCATGCCTAAGAGACAATGAAGATAACCTGAGAGCAGTGTTTGCTGTCTGTACCATCTCTGGAGTTGTGGAAGCTGCTTGTTAACAGGGAGTACTCTCCGCACAAGTGGATGGGATCATCGCTTTGACCCGTGCATGTCTTGTCTCTGAGCAGATTTGAGTCACCATCTATACCAATGGCCAGTACGGTTTCGGTGTAGTTCATGACTTCGGACAGGTATGGTCGCAGAGAGGGCTTCAAACGTCATCAGGTTCTCCCTTTTGGAGCGGGGAATATGTGAAACAACTGTTGGAAGTATTGCAGCTACCAAGGGAAGTGGCAAGTCATAAAGTGTACTGCTCACAGGAAGGGGGATGATTTTATCACCATGGGAAACTGCTACACGGATGAAGTTGCTCGTTTTTGCACCACACATGCATGTATTTTCAATAGGGAATATGTTGGCGAGAGTACAGAGAAGACCGAACTCAGCATGATGCTAGTTGTTGCAGATATATGGGATGAAGTTAGGCATAGGATCAGACCAGGCTGTGAGAAAGGAGGTGACATATGGGTTTCAACTGATGGAAGGGCAGTGTTACCGGATTGTCTGCTGAATCCAGTGGCAAGACAGATTCATGGAGCAGCTCACATAGGAAGAGACGCAATGTTGAGATTGTTCAGGCAGAATTGGTTTAGTCCGAGGTTCCGTGTGATTGCAGAAGCAGTGTGTCATTGGTGCGTTACGTGTCAACAAATGAATGCTAGAAAGAAAACTGTTGTTGCCTTGAGCCCCATTGGAAGGTCAGGGGGTCCTTTCAATCGGATCCAATTGGACTTAGTTGAAATGCCTGTGTGTGATGGATTGAGATATATTTTGGTTTTTGTGTGCATCTTTTCTCGATGGGTGGAAGCTTATCCAACCAGGAAGTGTGACAGTCTCACAGTAGGAAAGTTATTGTTGAGGGAACTTATACCCGTTTCGGATTTCGAACCACTTTGGAGTTGGATAGAGGAACACATTTTCACAGTAAAATCATGAATCTGTTGTGTACTGCCTTGAGCGTGGATCAGAGACTGCACTGTAGTTACAGGCTAGAGGCGTCAGGCATTGTGGAGCAGATCAATGGGACCTTAAGTTTGGGGCTGGCAAAAGTGTGTGCTTCGACATCTTTGAAATGGCCCGATGCATTGCCCTTGGTTCTAATGAGTCTGCGCAGCATTCCCAATAGGAGAACTGGGTTGTCTCCGCATGAGATTCTCATGGGAAGGGCGATGTGCTTACCTGCAGTGCTGTCTACAGCTTTGATAAACATCACAGATGACTTGATCCTTGACTACTGCAAGGGATTGGCTGATGTGGTTCTTTCTGTGTATCACCAGGTTGGAGCAGTGACTGCATCAACATCGAAAAACCTCTGCCAAGATCTCAGGCCAGGAGATTGAGTGCTTGTCTGAAAGCACATGAGGAAAAACTGTCTTGACTCACGGTGGCGTGGACCATATCAGGTGATACTGGTGACGACTACTGCTGTGAAGTGTGGAGGAGTACCGAACTGGATACACGCTTCACATACCTGACAAGTCTCAGGACCCTCGGAAGAAACAGCTCCTCTCCCAGAAGTGATTCCAGCCATGATCGCAAGGTCACTGGAGAGGGCAAGCCAAGCTGTGGGGGTTCCTGAAGAGGCTGGATACCCACCAGGTCAAGCTGAGGGGAGGTCAAGCTAAGCAAGACCCAGGTATCGACTCTGAGGGAGACAGTAACATTGTGAGTAGTATTGAGTCTGACTCAGCAGAAGAAACTGGTGTGGAAATTGATCACGTGCAGTCAAGAAAGAAAGAAGTCGCAAAAGAATTGTGGCCGGTGGGGCAGAAAAGGAGGAGCTTGAGACTTGCATCTGAGAAAGAACTTGTACTAATAAGTGAATCCTCTGAGTCTGACCAGAGTGAGTCCGAACAAGCCCCAGGAAATGTAAGGAGATCAAGGAGAGCAAGAGGGCCGTGTCAGAGATACGCTTCTCCCGATTGGACTTATCTAGCTAAAAATGCCAGGGAGAGTGAGAACCGAGACTTCAATACTGATTGTCGGAATCCTGCTGCGGGTTCCTGGAATAGACGCTAATGCAATCTTGTCATTGACTGTGCCTTATCCACCAAGGTTGAGCAGTTTACGGACTCTGATTTTGGAAGACATTGAATTTCCAAGCGTTGGAAAATGAACCGCCTCCTCTGCAGCAGTCAGAGCAGAACTGTTACAACGAGTCATCGATGAGATTGGCTCTGATCTCATAAGGGATGTAAATTGAACTTTGAACTGTAAATGAGAATTTGCTTGAGAGAAGATAGCCTAGGCCCGAGTGGAAGAAGAATAAAAGTTGGGACCTTTACTTTAGAAGAAGAAAGAGGGCAAGGGAAGTCTTCCAAGCTGTGGAAACATTGTGCCAGAGACTGATATAAAGTTTTCTAAGAACCAAAAATAAGTTGCTGAAGGACTTTATTGTCAGTACATGAGAGGCAGAGAAAAGAGACTCTGTGCGTCGATCCTCTTACAGTTACAATCCGTGCCACTTTGAAAATGGAGTCTGGAAATTCGAACTGTAGGCACAAATGTATTATAGGTACACTGATTGTG